>JAWWES010000168.1:30327055-30385120 GCA_035583135.1 Lophotriccus pileatus | reverse complement strand
CTTTCTTTCTTTCTTTCTTTCTTTCTTTCTTTCTTTCTTTCTTTCTTTCTTTCTTTCTTTCTTTTCTTTCTTTCTTTTTCTTTCTCTCCCTTTCTCTCTCCCTCTTTCTCTCTCCCTTCATTCCTGCCTTCCCACCTTTCTGTCTTCCTTCCTTCCTTTTTCTCTTTCTCTCTCTCTCTCCTTTTCTCTTTCCTTTTTCTCCTCCTCTGATAAACACTTGCTATACCATTTCGTTTTCTCTAAGCAGTTGTCCAGTTCTACAGAGACTTTGCACGGAACAGAATTTCTACAGCCTGCTAATGATGTGGGGGAAGTTCCCATGAAGATTTCTCTTCCCTTTTTTTTTTGAAAAAAGAGACCAAAAAAAGCCTTTGCTCACGTTTCTGGGTTTCTTACATGGCACATCTTTTCCTCCTGATTCTGTACTTTTATACTCTCTCTTCTGCTTTTTCCCATCTCATTCTTATGAGTTTGCTTCTCCTTCATCATCTTTCCTTCTTCAATTCTGGACCAGCTCCTGTGGCATAAAATTTCTCATATGTTTGACTCCACTACTGAGACTTCATAAGGGCTTGATATTAAAGTAAAATCTATATCCAATCTTTACAGAGTTGCAGCCTTGTTCTGTTAAGGCCTGATCCACTCTTTGCCAAAGGCAAGCTGACTTCAGAGGGGTAAGATCCGACTCAAGAACATTTTTACGTGTGATTGGTAATGAACACTGAATATACTCAGGACTCGCCAACTATATTCAGTGCAGGGCAGAATTAGGTCTTTATATCACTCCATGAAAAGTTATGGTGCTGTTAAATGTCACAGTTAATGTGTAACCTTGGAGCTTGACACCACACTTCACTGCCTGCAAGGGTTCTCTGGCTGAGGCTATTTGGTTTTGGAGCTCAGTTATCACAGAACCGTAGAATGGCTGAGGCTGGAAGGGGCCTCTGGAGGTCATCTGATCCAACCCCCCAGTCAAGAACAGCCACCTACAGCTGGTGGCCCAGAATCATGTCCAGATGGCTTTTGAATATTTCCAAGGACGGAGACTTCATGACCTCCCTTAGCAACCTGTGCCAGTGTGAATGAGCTTGGGTGGAAAATTATGTTGAAATCTCAAGTTCAAAATATCTGATACATTTTTATGTATCCCCAATTTTATTTTTTCCATTGGTTTTTAAACTGATGACAATGATTTTTCTAATCTTGGGGCCCATACACAGATTCTAAATTCTCCGTTTTTTCATTATTCTCAGTGCTACTCACAGGACAGGAGTCCTTGAAGAATCTAGTCCTAACAAAGTGCATTGCATGTAATCCCTGTAGAGTACAGAGGTATCACTGTTGTCTTACAGAAGAGGAACATTGCATTTGTGTGTCATGCGTTTCGGCAAAGAACTGCCAAAGACTGCACACTGGGCTACAAAGACCTTTGGTTGGAACCAGCAGAGAGTATTGCATTTATTTTGGTAAATGGTCACTGTTCCTTCTTGAGGTCTGATCTCAAAAACATTAATATTTAGATGGAGAATGGTGGAAAAGTAGAGCTCAACTATCCTGCATGTGAAGATATAGCAGAGAAACTTGACCCGAAGCACTGACTGTTTATGTTTTCTGTTGTAATACAGAACTGTTCGGGGTGTTCAGGACAGTGGAGCATTAAGTCCTAGGTGCAATAAAATTCAAACTGGAGCTAGAAAATAAAAGTGGGAATAAAACCAGAATGCCTAATTCCATCAGTAGTTCACAAGGAAGATCTAGTGTTAGAAGCTGCTGAGTGTTTCATGTTGTAACCTATTTAAAAATATATGAAAATATAAATATTAAAAATATAGAATAGAAAAATATAAAATTGACTTGGTTTTTTCTCCAGTTGCAGGTTTTCCTATCATAAAGGGCTTACAGGGCATTGAATATTCAATCAGCTCAGAATACCTTTGAGCAGAGTCTCTGTCTGAGGACACTGTTGTTTGTAAATTCAGACCCTCCATTTTCATATGTAAATCTATGATGTCCCCTATTTCACTACTCAGAGAATATTCTTAAAGTAATTTTTTATCTTTGTCTTTATTGTCTTCAGCTAATGACATTAATGTACTCTGCTTGTGTTAAAAGCATTTTAATAAAACACAAAAATTAAAGATTGCTATGAAGGCAAAAAAAAATCCACTTTCTGTAGAAAACTTTCCTTTTGCTGCCTTGACTTTTTGTTTTCACTGTATTCATTGTAAATGCAGTATCTTTTCATGCATACTTATGAGAACTAACAAAAAACTGAGGACCTTATTCTTCTTGCAGTAAATCGAGTGGCAAATCATCTCCAAATTCCAGTAAAACTAAGATGGATAGACTTTTACAGTTTGGGTAGGAAAAAACAAACAGCTTCCTGACAGATCTCAAAACCTGGAAAACAAGTCTGAAAAGAATTTGGCAGAGCAGGACGCCTTACAATTTTCCTGAAGGAATGTTTGTAACTACTGATTCACCACTTCACCTCAGTACCTCTAATACTTGTGAAAACCCATTTCCTACACCAGCCTTGGGAGTTGCACCAGGCAGTTTTGGAAAGAGGGGTTTTTTTGGGTTTGAATTGTAAATGTGCAGCATAGCAATCCAGATAGGCAACACCTAAGAGGAAAAACAGCATTTTCTGTGATATGTAACAAGCATCCGAGCTCACCTCTTCTCCCCTGTGCAGCTGGGTGCAGCCGTCCTGGTACCAAGATCACAGGAAAGCTTTATCTGGAAAAGATCCCTCTGTTTGGCTCCTTTTTAACTCTCCCCTTTTTAACAGCTGGTGTTTCCAAGAACAGAGTTGAAAGGCTGAGACAGATTTTCATTTTTAATAACTTGAGCTTCAGGTTCCCCAGGGAAAAAATGTTCTCCACTGGAGACAAGAAGGTCCTGTGTCACCCAAATTCTTTACTTATTAAAGAGATAGATGAGATCCTCTTACAAAACTACAGTAAAGTATCTCCTTAAATCTGGAGAGGTGGTCGCTATTTCTTTTTTGCAATCTTTGTTTTATTTTTGTGTCTACCTTGTGAAAATCCAGCAGGTCATCCACTGCTGGGACTGACCAGGCAGGAAGAGCTGCAGAGGGCATGGAAATCGGGATATGATGCCTGCATTCCAGCTCTGCCCAAGGCACAATACTGCAGTGGGACCCACCCACATGGTTTGTGCTTCAGGTTCTGCAGGTGTACAATATGGACAATACTGTGGTGGAAAACATGCTGAGCTCCTTCAGAATGTGCCAGCGGGTGGCAAATAGTCTTTTTCTCCATTCTGGTTGTGGGAGGTTGTCTTCCTTCAGACTCTGTCCTCCCTCCCTGACTGGTGCTGAGGGTGTTCAGAAGCAGAGCAGACTGACACACGGGGAAAACTCAGAACGTGAAAATCTCTGGACCAATTTTCATTATTTGCTTCCAACTATTTAAACGATCTATTTCTTTTCTAAAAGAAAAGAAAAATTAGGGGGTTGCTCACTGAAAATGGAGCAGTCTGGAACAACAACAACAACAAAAAAGAACAAACCAAAACAAACCCAACCAGTGAAGCACAAGAGCTGTCTGCTCTTTAAAGGGAAAGATTACCATAACGGCTCAAAAACCCCAGTCAGCTTTTCCAATGTCCATCTGCACCTTGGGTGCAGAAGTTCCCCCTGAGCATTGCCTTGGATTTTAAAATCTTGCTTAGAACTTCTGGTTAGAGGTGAACTCAGGGGGAAAACAAAGTGGGGAAGCCAAAATGGGAAGGCTGAAAGCCGTTCAGGCACCCACAAACTTGGAGCAATTAAATCTTTCCTGAGGGTTTCTCATAGAGCACAGGCTAACTGCTGGTTTCAGAGGAACGGCAGGAGGAGAGAGGCTGGAGAAGCGGGGGAAGCCAGGGTAAGCAGAGGCAGGCAGCCACGGAGAGATGGGGTTCCCACCTTTTGGTGGCTGCAAGGGCAGGGGGGAGCTATGAGAAGATGGGCAGACAGCACCCTGCCTCTGCATTTGTGACTCAGGGTTGGTTTGTTCACTCCCTGGGGAAGCCCCCTGCCTTACCCTCTGGTGCTGCACAGCCCCGTGCCTGACGTGACTCACTGCTCGCCTTTCAGGGAGACTAACCAGAACAACTATTTCTGCTTAAATCAACTTGCATCGTCTTTTTCCCTTTTCCATCTCTTCTGTTACAGTTTTCTGCTACCTTTTCACCTTTCTGCTTGTTTGCTAGTGCTGTATCCCCTCTCATCTTTTCTTACTCTCATCTCCTTTTCTGTTTCATCAGTCCCTTTGCTTTCTACCACCACCTGGTCTCGTTTTGCAGTTATCTGTCTCTCACTCTCTCATGCCAAGGAAGCGGACTGGCAACTCTGGCCCCCAGCACCACCACAGAGTGTTACTAGCTCTAGTTTCAAGCTGTAGTCAGTGTTTTTTGTTGTCAAAGTACGATACAAATAGTATCGTTATGGTAACTGAGATGCAGGCAAGTCACCACCCAACCTACTTTATTTACAGCAAAGCTGAAATAGCTGCCTCATCTGCTTGCCTAATGATTTGTGGTATGAGTCTGAGATGCTAGCTGGCCTCCCAAAATCATAGGGCAGGTTTGACAATTATGTTGTTTCTATGTGTGTTTTCCTTCAATGCTTGTTATTTCAGCATCTCACACTGGCTTCTGCATCTGCCCCAGGCACCCAGCGGCACAACACAGCACGGACAGGAGGCTCCTTTACCGAAGGCTGACCGCTAAGTGAGGTCCCAAAGCAGTCGGCACTGGAATCTCCCCTCTTTCAGTGCAACACCGCCTCTACAGAGCTGGCTTGGTGGCCTGCAGATCTAAACTGCTGAGTCACACTATTGTGTTTTGGGCTTTTTGTAAAGCACTAGACTATTTTCGAAGGGAAATCACAATAGAGGGATATGGCAGCTCCCACGTGGGGCCCCCCTGGGACCGCTGGGTCCTCACAGATCAGTCCTCACCTTTGTGTGGCGCAGGGTTCAAGGAAGCCCACACAGCCCCATGCCAGAAGAATGAGCAGCTTGCTTCAATATTTCCTTTCAATTCACTGTGGCCACTTTGGTAAGGGGTGAATTACAATATAGGAGAAAGGTTACATCTCATGCCTGTTTGTGTATTGCTGTGCTGTGATAGCAATTTTTGCAGGCTTTCGGCTATAGCTGTGTGTTAGGTGATTCTCTCAGAGCTCCCAATACCTATCCCAAACTTCTAGTGAAATCAGCAGATTTCTGTACGCAAGCTCCAATCTTTACTAATTTATCACTGTTTATAGCAGATAGCACTTCGGAAGTTTCTCTGAAGAACTAGCTACAAGAAAATTCAGTGGTTAAGTGAAAGCAAAATTAGATCTGGCATGAGCAGAAGGCAGAACAAAGGAGTGAAAGATGGTTCAAAATGAATCTGTAGGTGATCTCAGGCAAATCACCTTGACTGGCTCAGGACTAAGAGTTTATATGGCTAAAATAAAGATTCAGTTTTAAGTATCACCTTTATAACTCTGAGAACAGAACAGAAAGCATATTGAAGAAATAAAAATGGTGATTATGTGTTATAAAAGGGTAATTTTCTTAATTTGAAATCAAGCTCTAGATTATATCTGTGTTTACCCCAGTTTTATGCCCATGCAACACTACCAGGTTAAGGGAATTTAATATTAAGTTATGTTTACTGAAGAACAGAGGTAATAGATATCGGTTTTATCAGTAAATTTCATGGCAATAATGTCTGTGGTGTCAGTTTATGCATTTCAAAAAATATTGGCTCTCTTCAACCTGTATAGTCTTTATGCAAATAGAAGCATTGCCTAAATTCCAGCTGAATGTGAGGGTTTCTAAGCTTAAACAGTCTAATAGAAGCTTGTTGCAGCCCACCTCTATCTTCTATTACTAATTTTCTCTTCAAGTCTAGTGTTTTCTCCAGGGTGTCCCAGATTTAGGAGTATCCTATGAAAGTTTCTGCATGTATTTAATGTATTAAAAGGCAAAAAAAAGAGAGCATAATCCAGGCATTCTGATCCACTTGCATAGTGAATTTCTACTAGTATGAAAGCTTACAAAAGATAAATTTGAAGTCCTTGCATTTGACTGTTCATGAAAACCACATAACTGCAAGTTAGATAACTACTAGAAGTTAAATAACTACTAGATAAGACAGATAATTGTGCTCTTCTGAGTACTTACCAAAGAAGTCTAACTAAGTGACCTACAAGAATTAAAATATGATCTTTGATATCAAGCACACTTACCTACATGTCAAACAGAATATTCCTCAGCATGGAAAAGAAAGAATTTGAGGAAAAATACTCCAGTGGAAACTTTTAACTAAAAATCACTTGTAACTGTTGTCAGATGACACTGTATACAAAGGGCAGAGGCTAATTTTCCTTGCATCATTTTGTTATGAACGTGTCTCTACTGTTTAGCACTTAGAGGACTGAGGGAGGGCTGTCACCAGCCAGGATGTCTGATGAACAAGTGCCCTTCAACACGAATCAGGGGGCTTCCCCTAAGGGAAGCTAAAGAAACAGATATCCCAGTTTGTGGGTTGAAGGTGGATTGGCATGTGCCTGGTAGAAGTCTCCTCACTATGAGGAAATGCTTACACGAGGGATAAACAGGATTTGTAAAAACAAACATAACTGCAGGCAATCACATTAAGCCAAATTCATTCCCAGCGAGCCTTGCCTGGCTTACGCTGCAGGGGTGAGTTTGGCTCAGTGTGTGACCTTATCTAAGGCTGGAACCGTGACATCTAATATGTACAGATATTAATACTCTACGTACTTGGATCCTTTCATTTGTAAATGGATCGATAGGCAAATTCAGTCTGGCATAGAGAAATCATGATGCCCTGAATTTGTGCACACGTCTACGTGCAGTGTGGCACAGCCTATACTCTCCCTTGGTGCCTAAATATAGAAAGTCAATCTCATGCGGCGGGGCCGTGGGGGCAGGGGAGGCTTTGGCCCTGATCCATTACACCTGGCCTTTCTCGCGCACCATGAAAATTTCATGTTGTTTTCCTCCCGTGTCTCCCGCAGTCTTTGTTCCTCTCAGGCCAGTGCTGACCAGCAGCCTCATGGCCAGGCAGGCGGTGAGCTCCGGCTGCCGCAGGCTTCCTTTTGTTGCTCTTGCAACTTCTAATGAGCCGTCAATCAACAACCTTGTTTCTTCGAAGTTTATCTCGTGACTGCTGAGGGGGGCCAGGACTAGGGATAATTTGCAAGCTGGAAGAAAATACACCAAGAACATATTTAAAGTGCTTTTTTTCAGTTTTACAACCAAGATTTTTCTCCAAATTATTGTCCCGTTCAAGCTCTCACTGTAAAAAAAAGTCACTCACGATTACAGCATGTAAACAAAGAGCTACTTTAGTATGAAGGAAGAGCAGTAATCTCTATGCCTTATCAAAGTCATCAGATAAACAGGACAAATTATTTTGCGTCAGACTGGCTGGCAGGTCACCTTTTCTGGCAGGAAGAAAGGAGGCTCATTTCTAGAGATGAGTCAAAAGTGGAACTGTGTTGCTAACCCACAAAAGTTTTGGAGGGTTGATTACAAAACATGATCTTGTTCTCTTCTTGGTCCACCTTTATTGTGTTCATAACTCAGCTTCATTACAGATCCATGGGGAAAAGCGAGAGAGGCTGATGGGAGCCGTGGTGAGCTCTGAGCAGCTGAACCTGCAGTGGCTGGGTTAGGCACTGGATCCCTGGCTCAGATCAGACAGAGCCCCTCGAGCTGAGGTTTGTCAGGAAGAGTCTCACTGGCAGAGTATGACCTCTCTTTTCTGCAACGAGAACAGACAGACTGAAGGCATCACTGAAACATCTCACCTGAAATAAGGCAGCACTGCAGACATGTGGAGATATTTCCCTTAAAGTCCAAAGACCTGAAGCGATCTTCCTGCTAATTTATTCAACTTGATAAATTCCAAAGCCAAACTTGTCTTTGTATCCTACTCGGCAATACCTTTTTTTATCTTTTTCATTGCTGTCCCTGAGGGAGATGGCTGAGAAATAAACTGAAGGCCCACCAATTAATGTTAAGAAAGTAGCTTTGTTTTATACCTAAATAAAGATGCTCATGCAGCTTTAATTTCAGAATAAAATGTGAAAAATGCAATCGTGTTTCAGACAGCCGATGAAAAAGACGTGAAATCTTTTTACAAGCTGTTGCAGAATGAAGTTGTAGAATTTTGGGGGGGGGGGAGAGGAAACTATTTTACTAATATCTTAGTTTCCTGGAACAACTTTAACATGATAAACAATCTCCATCTTTGAATGGAGGCTAACCATTACTTTGGAGGCTCTCTGTTACTTTGACTGTGTAGAACAAATCTTAGAAACTGTACTGCCCCATCCCATCTCCCTTGTATCATGTCTGTCTCCCCAGAACCTCTATGCAATGAGTAAATGCTCCACCTTTTACAATGACAAGGAATTGAGGCCCAGGGAAGACTTGCTCAAGGCCACATCAGAGGTCCATGTCAGGTGAGGGACCATGCAGGCAGCTGGCACCACTCATCCTTCACTGCCCTTTACACCTTTGCAAAGTCAGCTACCATTCCAGTCTGACAGCATTTTCTACCCACTTCAGATTTTTATGTGCACTGGGTTTAAATGCCAGATAGTCTTATAAACAGCTGAACAACATTGTCCATTCAAACAATTCATTGGGAGCCTCAAGATATCTAGAGGGTTTAAAGCAAACTCTTGCTTTTTTTGTGGCTTGGTTCTTGACTGCCAGGTATTTGGCATTGCTAATACTGATACTCCCTTGTACAACCACAGTGAAAACATACTGTTAGCAAAGCTGGTGCTGTGATTGAACTAGAAATGCCAGAGATGATCAGAGGAGAGGTGTGAGGAGATACTGTGGTTGTGTGGTCAGGCAGGTGTGCAGCACATGAGTACAAAGTGATACAAATGAGTCTGTGCTATTCATGTGTAACCTAAACAAGACTGCTGGCACCCACAGACTCTGAAGAGATGGAAATTTAGAAAAAGTTGTTCTAAGAGTTTAATTTTTCTTATATGCGCCTTCCTTCAGAATGTGACTGAAGTGAGAGTGTCCTGGAAGGGACTTGAATGGGGACTTTGCATAGCCTATGAGGCACGATGGCTTTCACACACTATGTCACTGCCAGGCTCTTGCTATACCATGCTTAACGTACAGAATTTGCATGAGCTGTGAAGAAGATGTGCAGCACCAGGATTCAAGAAGGCTGCTTTGTTTCCTGACATTTCCTTGCTGTAGTAGCTACCCACCAGCAATGACACACGAGGCATACAGCTCTCTCATCTTCCAGCCCTGCTTTTGCATGAAAGTGGTTACAGCTGCTGTGTCTTGTGGCTTGCTCCAATGATTAAGTTGGTTGCAATGTCAAGTACGTGCCTGATGAGCCTGTTACTTGTGTCTAAAGGGATGACTACTCTTAGGAAATAACTCAGCAGCCATAAATCCCTATTGTATGCAGCAGCTACCTAATTCAAGGCCACAGGTAAATACCTAAGTCCTAGGGAACAATAAGGCTCCACACTCACCCCAGCATTTCTGATTTCCTCCAGTATTCCCCTGCACAGCACCCTGGCTGCTGTACATCTCATTCCAGCTATCAGCTGCTCCAGGGCGTTGGCCATCTAATCTGGGCTGGGGAACTCAAAAGCCAGTGCCTATAAAGCAGCTGTGAAGATGTTTGACAAAACCAAGACTTACTGTGTCTGGGCTCGGTGTATTAAAATGCACCTTTTTCCCCAGCTTATGTATAGTAGCTACTCTCAGACAGTACAAACAATCCCTTACTACACAGAAGAAAGCCAGCCAGTGCTATCAGCATGGATATAGTTGATGCGAGTTCACCCCTTTATCTCTTACAACGCAACGCTCTGTAGGATTTGAATGTGGTTAAAAGCTGTCTGATCTACTGCCTTGCTGACCCTGTTTGACTTAGCAATCTAGCATAAAACAAACGGTGTGCTCCCCCACATATGCTAGCCATGAGCAGTACAATACAGCCTTTCCAGGCGATTCTGGCTAAATCCCTCTGCAGTCCTCTCCCCACAACCTGTCTTGCTGATCATGTGGATGCAACAGTGGCCGGTCCTGACTCTTAATAATTGATTATGTACAGGCACTGTAGTGGTCATTCAGGTGCCGGACCATACATGCAATACTAGCAGCTCTTCCCCCATCTCCAGCAAAACAAAGAAATTTTCTATGGGGAAAGTGTGGCCCCTGAGCACCCCTTTTATAGGTGAAATATGAGATTTTCTGGGACTACAATGGAAGATCCTTTTCTAAATGTCATCTCTAGTTAGCCTATTGCATAATTCCTAGTATTCCAGAAATATTCTCTGTCTGACCATTTGTACATTTAGTAACCCCAGCTGTGCTGCACAGAGGTGGCTTTGGCTTGCAGGGTTCCCGTGCAATGATGCCAATCATTGATCTTCTCTGAGGTGTGTGAGCACAAGAACAAAGTGCTTCTGACAGGTCACAAGGGACCAACAGCAGTCCTAAGATCAGTCTTGGAACGGTTTGATTTGGATTCTCAGGGTCAAGGAGAGCAAATGCTTTGGCACAAAAATAGCTTTACAGATAGAGGGGTCTTGTGTTTTTAAAAGAGAAAACACTGTATATTAAGAGTACAGAACATGAGTGCCTCTAAGCTCACATGCAAGCCCCAAGGTTCCCAAAGCTTGAGGCACAGAGACCTGTAGATTTGCTCTTTTTTATTTGACAAATCAATTCAAAGGGTGCAAGTCTCTGCTCATATGCTCCACCAAAATGGTCTTTGGGGTTGGAGCTGATACTTTACAAGAGGTTTCTTTTTCAAAAGGGTATGGTCAAGAACCCCACTTAGAGTAAATACATCTCAGCTCCCGAGACCTTCCTCTGTGTTTAGAGGAGAGCATGTCTTATTTAAAAGGAAAATGAGAGAGAGAGAAGCTGTCTGAGTGGCAGGTAGCGCACTGCAGTCCCGTGTGAATAATTGAAGTGGAATCTGGAATGCACACCACCACACCGGGAACTTCTGGAGACCATGTCTCGTCGGAAGAACTGACTCTTGCAGGAGAGGTAATGGAGAAGTTTCTGGATGAAACCTCTGTAGTCTCAGCCCAAGGTGAAACAAATGCTCCAGGATTGAAAGGGACACCCCTCCTAGCACAAAGTATATAGGATTTGAAAATCAGGCACCAGTCCAGGGCCTAAACACAAACTCACAAAGGGATCAATCAGTGATGCCAAGGACAGCCAGAAGCTTCCTTTTGAGGAAAGCATCCTAAAACTTCTGAAGCAGTGATGCCACAGGAGATGAGAGACTGTAGAAATCTCTTCTTACTCACTTCAGTGTTGACATCCCTGAACAGAGCTAGCTGGCATAATATTAGAGATACTTTCATTCTTTGGCACTGCAGCTCTGAATGGTTGAAGCAGCAATACAGCCTCAGCAGTGTCACAGTCTAGAGACTCTGACTGGCAGTTTCTTCAAATAACTAATGATGTTGCTACTGCATTGGCTCAGGGTAGGGAGATTTTGTTCTATTGCTGGCATTGCCTCTATTCTGTGCTGATCTCTGAGGCTGAGGGACTTGTCTCAAGAAGGAACTCCAAGAGAAGTTTGTGGTGTGCAAGGTAATCTTCTTCAAGAAAACAGCAGAAGCCTTCGTAAGCACCATCTTGTGCAAATGCTGTCCTTCTCCAGGCATGTTCTGTAGCCTCGATTCTACGTTGAAAAGGCAGTTTGCCTCTCACATCCAGAACACAGCCCTGGTTGTTAGCTTTCGGACACCATGGTTGAACTGTATGAATCTCAAAACCAAAGTTCAACCCCCCTCTCTGTCCCCTGCACCCTAGTGGAATGGGGAGGGGAATCAAAGTAAAACTTGTATGTTGAGATAAGATCATTTTAATAATTAAAAATGAAGTAAAATACATCAATAATTGTAAATTATAATAATGATAATAAAAAGGGAAAAACAAGTGATGCACAGTGCAATTGCTCATCACCTGCTCACCGATGCCAGACCCCCCTCCCTGAATCCAGATTGGCACCACTTCCAGGTAACTCCCCCCAGTTTATATACTAGGCATGACGTTCTGTGGTGTGGAATATCCCTTTGGTCTGTTTGGGTCACCTGTCCCAGCTATGCTCCCTCCCAGTTTCTTTTGCGCACCTCCTCACTGGCAGAGCATGAGACAAGAAAAAAAGTCCTTGACTTATGATAAACATGACTTAGCAAAAAACCCAAAACATCAGTGGTTATCAACACCACTCTCATTCTGAATCCAAAACACAGCACTGTAACAGCTACTGGGAAGAAATAAACTCTACCCTAGCTGAAACCAGGACAATATCCATCCCTTATTCCATACCATTTGTGTCATGCCATATTTACACTCCACAATATCCCATCGCCTTCCCTATTTATCTGTTTTGATAGCTGTACATACACACATCAGTCCCTTAGTCTATGAAACACCTCTGTCAAATTTCCATAAAATGTCCACACAAAAAAAAAGGTTGTTGAATTCATGTAATCCATGACTTTGGCCTTCATGCTTGATCTTCAAGAAAGAAAGATGGTGTGAGGTTGTTGGATTGTTACATGTTGCACAGTTGAGTCAGTTCTGATTCTAGTACTGCTGCACTTGTTCAGTTTTATCCAAGTTCATTCTTCATTGGTGTGAGTGCAACAATCAGAGGGAAGGTCGGGCTCAGATCCTCGGAACACTTGTGGTTAAGATTGATCCGTGAGGTGCTCAGTGAGGTGATGCACAGGTAGCCAACACAGAAGTGGTAATACACAGTGTTACATAGTTATGGGTTTGGGGGAGTGTGATATAGTCAATTTGCCAGGCCACCCCATACTTATGTTTCAGCCATTGTTCTTCATACCAGATAGGTTTAAATACTTAACTTGCTTAATTGCAGCACATTACACATTCATGGATAACGTGTGTGGTAGTGTCCATGGTTAAGTCAACCCCCTCAATCATGAGCCCACCTATATGTTACCTCTCTTCTGTGATGTCCTGAGGTCCTGAGGTCTCATGGGCCCATCAAGCTAGAAATAATTCACCCTTGTGTTGCCCATTCAAATCCACCTGATCCACTTCAGTCCTAGCAGCCTGATCCACCTTTTGGTTGTTCCAATGGTCTTCAGTGACCTGACTCCTGGGTTCATGAACATCTACATGATGTACCTTCACAACTGAATTCTCCACCCAGACAGCAATGTCTTGCCACAGTGCAGCAGCCCAGATGGATTTACCCCTAGGCTTAAAGTTACTCTGCTTCTATTGTTGCAATCACTCCCACAGGCCATTTTCCACCATCCATAAATCAGTATAGAGATAATGTATTGGCCATTTTTCTCATTTATCAGTATCTAAGGCCAACTGGATGCCTTTCACCTCTGCAAACTGACTCAATTCACCTTCTCCTTCAGCAGTTTCTGTGACTTGTCATAGAGGACTCCTTACAGCTGCTTTCCATCTCTGATACTTTCCCACAAGATGGCAGGATCCATCAGTAAACAAGGTATATTGCTTCTCACTCTCTGGCTATTTATTATATAGTGGGGCCCAGCAGTTCACCTTACTGAATCTCATACAACTGACCTCGGGTCATCAATCCGGCCTGTCCAGATCCCTCTGCACAGCCTTCCTACCCTCCAGCAGGTCAACACTCCTGCCCAACATGCAAACTGCCTGAGAGGGCTTTCAATCCCCTCATCCAGGTCATTGATAAAGATATTCAACAGGACTGGCCCAAAAACTGAGCCCTGGGGAACAGCACTGTTTACCAGCCACCAACTGGATGTGGCACCATTTACCACCACTCTCTGGGCCCGGCCATCCAGCCAGTTTTTCACCCAGTGAACAGTGTACCTGTCCAAGTCATGGGCTGTCAGCTCCTCCAGGAGAATTCTGTGAAAGACAGTATCAAAGACTTTACTGGGGAACAAGAGAAATACAAGTGGAAGAGGAGCAGGATGACCTGGGATGTCTCTGGATGAAAGTGTTTAGGATTTTTCTCTGATATTTTGTCTTCATGTGGGAAGATTAGATTCTACATCTTTTCCCCACATCTATCCCAAAAATGCTTCCAAGCATTTCAGCAAAAAAATAATTCATGTGAGAGCTTATGTGAAGGTTTTCCTTGAAGCTATTATGCTTTTTATGCTTTTCTAACCATTGATCAAAATTAGATGGCAAGTGTTACTGCTGAGATAAAAATTTAAATCCCAATAGAGCAGCACTCTTCTGAACTTATTTAGTGCTAACAGGCTACTGAGAACTTGTGTTCTATAGAATCCATTCATTTGAACAAAATATATATCAAAGCCTTTCCAAGGCATAAGATTAGTTCACAAAACATTGTCAAGTTCAATCTGTTAGCAGAAGTATACTTTGCAAATTTCCTATTTCAAATCAAATACCTTGGAAATTAGAATAATTATTCTTGCTAATTTTAAAAAGGGATAGCATTTTTGCCAATGAATGTTTAAAGTTTCATATGTACAAATTCGGGTTTTTTTTGCTACTTACTCCCCTTTAAACCCATTTTCCTGCAGTCACTGCAGGCAGAAAAAAGTATCCAGAAATACTATGCCTATAGAGACCCAGATTTCTGCCTCTTGGGAACAAGGAAGAGTTGAACAGGATGGGGGAAATTGTCTGTATAGATGCAGTTGTAGGAGGAGAGAATGGTTTATTCAGTTGCTTCTCAATGACTTGTCTTTCTTAGGTGTTTCCAGGATGCCCATCATATTGGTATCTGAGCTCCATCTCAACTGTCTGGAAGGCAGTAACAGAAAACTGCTATTTGATCTCACTCCTTCTTTATCTTATCTCATCTATCAAGAATGTGCTCAGCAACTCAGTATCTGAGCACTTCACAGAAATTACACAAAGTCATCAACCTTCTTTGGCATCTCCTTTTTGTATTGGAAAAAAGCAGTGCTTACAAACAAGGAAATCCAGATCGGCACTGTGAGATTCACCTACACTTACCCACAGGGGATGTGCAGAGGATGAATAGGGGGAGCTGAGTTGTTGTGGATAAAAGAAGCTCCACTTTCTGTGGAAGTCTTCCAACAGCCACATCATAGCCACTCATTAATTATAATCTAGCTGATACAGAACCCAGCATGTTTGACATTCAGCACAAATGTCTTAAGATGTTTAACAGATGGTGAAAAATGAACTACAGGTAAAATGTTGGTCCCAGACTACTCAAATAGCAGAAGAGCTGCACTCCTTGGGCCTGGATCCAGGACTATAAATTCTCTGCACTGGACCTGAAGTAGCCTGGCGGGGAAGGTTTTATGCCTCAGTGGACTCCCTTAACCCACAGATCTACCATGGAGGACAACTGCTTGTCACCTTCTCTCACCCCCTGTCCTCCAAGTATACATTAGTGAAACCTCTACTGACTGTGTTTTACATATGTGCAGCACATCCCCACACTACAGTATCCCACTCTGCCACTCCCTACTCACGCACCAGGGACTGGGAAAGTGGATGAAGTGTGCCTGGATATGCCCAGCTTGACACTTGGGCAACCTTCAAAGCTGTCTGTAGGCAGAAAAGGAGCAAAGATCCAAAGGCTTCAGACTGCTAGAAACTAACCTGACAGGGAGAGCTTTTAGCAGTGCTGCTGGCTCAAGCAGTTCTCAGACCCTCTGTCCTTCCCACCCTGTGCCACCCCCTCCTCAGTTTTCCATTGTAGATGTTTGTGGGGTTGAGTGGTGACCCAGACTGACCAAGTGGCCTCGTTATGCTCCAAGTCACATCTGAAAGAGCAGCTCAGGGATAAGAACAGGCAGTTTGGGTTCTTTAACTCAGCACTCCTACCAGAAGAAACATTTGTCAGCTCCTGCCATAGTTCAGTACTTAAATATAAGCCATACTGATGAGGCTGCTTGTCTCAGCTGCTGTTGCTGAAGCTTCTGCTACATGGCCTGTTGACAATAAGTCATTTGCTACGTAAATTCTCATAATTTCTGTGCTTCAAATTAATTTTAAAGTCTGCTGTGATAAATGTAGGCCTCACGAGAAATAACAGAGCCCTTGATTTATGCTCCTACAATTATGTCTGTTAAGTAGTCACAGAACTTTAAAAAAAATCTTAAAGTGGCCAAAGGCTATTTTGTGCACCTTCAGGTCCACAGTTCAAATGCCACATAAAGTTTAATTGCTTTCCTGCTCTGGACTGATCAGTCCTGCTCTCTGCAGCATGGCCCTTGCTGCCTCGCTTGCCATCCTTGCCAGCTGGAGCCTGTGCCAGTGTATCTACAGTCAGGCTGAGTGAATGGTGCCTGCAATTAATAAGGGATCATGTGCTCAACTTCTATAAATAAATGAAAGGGACAGAGTCATCCCTAGGAGCCTCGTCACCTTTTAGGCACTCATGCATACCGTAAGTGCACAGGGCCAGCACAACAGCTCAGGAACAAAATGAGCAATTAATTAAACAAATGTACAGTAACAGAGGTAACGGAGTAGCTATCTCCACAGTGGGAAAGCTTCCCAGAGCCATCTCACCTGACCAAAGCCTGGACTAAGCCAGCAAGATGGAAAGGAAATGAGTAAAGAAGAACTAAGGGCATTTTAAAAAGATCAGAGATTGTGACTGAAAACCAGGAATACCTAGTTCTGTCCTCAGGGTACAGACAGATTAAATCATTAAAGCCTGTGAAACTTCCAGTGCAGAGACATACTCCTGCCCGCAGCCACCATGGAGTAACCTGAGAAAGTTTGGTCCTGGGAGGAGGAAGAAAGGCAGCCACCTCACATTTGAGTTTGGCTCTGCTGGGTGACTGCTTGTCAGGTAAGCACCTGCAGCTGGTGCTGCCGCCCTTCGGTTCACATCCCAGCTCATTGTGTTGTAAGCTGATGTGATCCTATCCTCATTTAAACCAGCACGCTGGTGGGAATATTGGCTGTGGTTGGTTTTCTGCTAAAAGGGGGATAGTTATGTTGATAAGCTTTATTATGTACTCCAGGTCCAATACCTTCTGTCAAACAAGGCCAACAGCAAAGCATGGTGGCTCTGAGCAAAGTTTGTGCTAAGTGATGGAAGTGTCCTAGAGAAGTATTAGGAGGTCCCACTGAATGACTGTAAGAATTTATTCTGTCTTTAAAGCAAACACATCCAGGTAACATTCACTGAGATTCAGTGTTAGCAGCTTCAGAAAAGTGCTCCACATCTCAGAGACCAAAATGAAGTGGGAGAAAACATCCCCCAAGTCTTTGAGCTTGAGATGAATAACAGTGTTGATTTGGGCAAAAGTGTTCCAGTACTGGTGTCAACAATGGCTAAGTCCCTCTAGCACTCTTTGGCAGAAAAATCTCACCTTTGAAGCCACTTGGCTAACAGTGGTACAACTGACTAGTCCAGCACTGCTGAGTGTTCATTAAATGTTATTGATAACTGGTTTTTGTAACTCTGGAAAACACTGATTTTAAACAAATGTAATACAAACAAGCACTGGCCAGCAGCTCTGGTGTAAGAGCATTACCTGAAATGCTAAAATGATCTGTGAGTTTAACTTATTTCCAGCATAGATTTAAGAACAGGAGACACAGGTTTTTGCGCATACGTAATTCAAACAGAGATGCAAAACTGAGGAAATGTGGGATGAAATATATAGTTCCTAAAAATATCTGGTGGGAAGAATGAAGTATCTGTTTAAATAGTCAGCTTTGCACTCTTCAGGTAGAGACAGGTGGATTAATCAGTCTTCAGGGAGATGCTAATTAGTGTAACTGGGAACAGATATGAGAGCTAGAATAAAACCAAGAGTTTTAGTCTGCAGTTATAGAAGTGTAATTCCACAGTGAATTGACTTCCATTGCTCTTGACTCTATTGGAATAGATATGGTTGTCCGTGCTGTGACCTCATGGACTAGGTGTGATATTAATAAAGGAGGTTTTTCTTTGATCCAGTAATACTGCCTATCTTTGTTCTAGAGTTGCAGAAACTGATTGCACCATATCTCCCACGGTGGGATGTAACCAGTGGTGCAAGTTATACACAATTCCCTCTCCATTACAGGAGGCAAAACAGATTAAAAACACACACATGCACATGGTGATGGTAGCATTTCAAAATAAAAATGTCATGATTTCAGTTTTACAAGACTATTACAGTTCACTTGGAAAAGTGTTATCCCCCCTCTCCTATTGTTTTGTCAACAAACTAAACTCTGATTTTGACTAGCTCTTTTTGTTATGTGAGTAACTAAGAATTTTCAGATGTTTGTATGTTCTCCATACCTTCAGCTAGTGCCTATGCTTCATAAGGTGCAGTGTGTTTGGTTGGTTGAGTAGGGCATATCTAATTGTGCCAGCTTGTCGGAGGGCAGTGGGCCCTCTGCCTTGGAAGTCCGGGACATGTTTACCACCATCCTCAGCTGCCTCTTACACTGATAGAAGAAACTGAGCTTACTCCAACAAAGTAACATGCAAAAACAGAGGAAGCATGCTGATACTGTGATCTCCATAGTTAACAGCACTCTGACTAATCCCGGTGAATTCACAGCAAATGATGTTGCTGCTGCCCTTTATCTGAGGCTTATAAAGGGAACATGTGGCTCTGATTTACCTTTTCTTACACAAATTATTGCATGAGGGAGTAGCAAGGGAAATAGGAGGCTAGACATAAAAATTACCAAGCAGTCTTTGCTATGTCTAAAGAAGCCCTCTAAGGGAAAAATTATAAGAATGGCAGAAAAATTGAGCAAGAAGGTTGCAATGTTATGCGTTAGGTACACGCAAAAGCAAGAAAATGTTAGGGCAGGTCTTTGGCTGCCGTAAGCAGTTGTAGCTTCATTAAATAAATTGGGCAAGCTTGATTTACACTATAGGGGATCTGTTATGGTGTTCAGTGCCATTAGAATTTCTAATGAGCAGTTT
Organism: Lophotriccus pileatus; assembly: GCA_035583135.1. Lineage (NCBI taxonomy): Eukaryota > Metazoa > Chordata > Aves > Passeriformes > Tyrannidae > Lophotriccus > Lophotriccus pileatus. The sequence continues at coordinate 30,366,187 of JAWWES010000168.1, read as the reverse complement.
TCATGGTTATTAATTCATCCAGTATTAATAATTTAGCTTTTGGACTGGCCAAAATAAGCTATTTTAACCACCAAGAATAAGATTCCAAATTGCCATCTGAAGTTGTCTGTTGAACCTCTGAAAGGTGCTTTTGAGGACTGCCCTGACAAAATGCCTGAAGGCAGATCTGCGTGAAAGGCCTGTCTAGACTAGGAAAAAGAGCAGCTCTTACAACGTGCTAATGGGTACATATTGGTTAGCACATTTTAAAGCACCTGAGAAAAGGAAGAAGATGCTCGGTCAGGTTATAGTGCCATGTACACTCAGCTAGGTTCAAGTTTTGCCTCTGATGAGGAAAAATCAAAAAATCATGCTCCATCTTCCCTTCATCTTCATTATCCTGTGCACATCTGTATAGTTGTGGTTCCTGCTTTAAAACTGATGCTCTCTGAACCCTTGCTGTGCACCAATTTACTAAGCAGCAGAAAAATTATCACAAAAAAGAAATGGATATGTTTGTTGTTCAGTGAGTTAGGTCAGTTGATGGAAGGGTACAAACAAGTGCCAGAGCCCAGTGAGTGTCAGGAAGGTGCAGCTGGGAGTCAGCGTAGAAAGGCACAGAAAATCTCTACCTTTCTTCAGCAGTTACACTGGCTCTCTCTACCCAGTAAAACTGCATTCTCTATCCCTTGCATCTGTGTTGAGCCTAGCAAAAAGTCTTGATGGTTGTCTGTGGGTAGATGAGCTCTCTAGTTTCACACCAGCAATCGAGATAAGTATACAGACATCAGTTGGCTACCTCAGAAATTGTAAATTGTTAATTACAATTATTTATTACTTTAGCATCAGTCTTAATCTCCTCTTCAACCAAGCAATTTTCTGATACTTCACTGAAAGACAGTCTTGGCCCTTAAAACACAAGTCTTTTCACAGTTGTGTTCTGCCACTTCCAGTTTGTTGACCTGACCGTGTGGGGGGGTGCTTTCACCTTTGGCTCCGCTGAACCCTTGTCATTCCACTGCAGGTCACCTAATGCACCTCAGCCCACACCCAGCTGCTTGAACACCCTTCTCACCCCTCTCCCTTCCATATAGCCTGTTGTATTTCTTCCCCCCTTTTTTTTTTTTTGTGCTACCTAAACTCAGTGTCTGCTGCTTTTGCACTCTCTGTGTTTTTCCCTTCTACCTCCTGGGTTCAAACCTCTCCTTCTGCATCCAGATGTACTCCATTTGGACCTTATTCACCTATTTTAGATCACTGTTCCCCCTTCAGAAGCTCAGATTCACTCAGTCCCTGGCTCACAGGCTGTTGACACAGCTGTCTGTACGAGTATCTCTCCTTCAGATGGATAAAAACTGATCAAGATTTGGCCCTTGGTGAATTTTTGTAAGGCATGTGGCCTATTTTTCATTATGGTAAGTGTGTTTGTTCTGCTCCTTCTGGGTACAACAGGAGCTTGCTTTCTTGGACGGACAGTGCTGCATATTAGGAGGGTGTCCCTGTTCATTTTGGCCTCAACATCTGTATCCAGCCCTTCTTTGCAACAGGCAGAAAAGGAGGGGTAAAATACCTAGCCTGAGGCATGAGCTGTTAGTTCAATATAAAGAGATTTAAGTAGGAGCAATGGGAGAAGGAAACAGGCTGAATATCAGGAAAAGCTCCTGCCAGTGAGACGTGTTTGGCTGTGAAATCTTCTCCCAGGGGAAAGAGGTCAAAGCCTCATTGTTTGGAAGTAGAGCTGGTCAAAACTGTTTTTGGAGCGGCAGCAGCGGGAGTGGTGGAGGTGGGGAGAAGAGCAGCAGCTGTGCATGGCAGAGCGGCAGATATACGAGGGGAAGTGTGGATGCACAGCAAGAAGAAGCAGGAGGAGCAAGGGAGGCTGACAGAGGAGTGGTGAACACACGGGCGAGGGACACAACAAAAGGATCAACAGAGGCACAGTGGGGAGCAGCAGACAAAAGCAGGAGAGAAAGCAGGGAAAGCAGAGGGGAAAAGAGGCAGGAGCAGCAGAGATGCAGGACATGAAAGAATGGTGGGAAATGCCAAGAGAAGCACTGCAAGGAGCAAGTGTGCAGGCTGAATGACAATAGCAAGGTCCTGTTTTGTTTTGTGAACTCAGTGGCCTTGGCTAAGCAAAGCTGGAAGATATTGAAGGACAGAGACAAAGACATCAGATTTGTTGGTGACATTACTTGAACAAATCTTGCCACCTGGGACACTTTGTGCAGTTTTCCATTCTGCATCGAGGTGTTTCAATGCATTCCTTGGCAAAGGCAGAGACGGACAGACTTGAGGAGCCACCAGCCCATCATTTTGGGGCAGTACCTTAGGACATGAAGAATGGACACAGGCCATACCCTGACATTTTCCATCTTCTTGATGATATTTCCTTGATGATATGAGCTGAAAGAGACTGCCAGTGTTAATATTGCACCATAGTTCATTGGTTACTATTTTTTGTTTAGAAATTCCACGTGTTCAGTGACATTTCATTCCTCTCACTGGCATGAGCTCCCCACCAAGCAAATCCTATTATGATATAAATTAGCTGAGGTTCTTCAGCCATCCCTATCACACACTCTGTTAAAATTCACCATTAGTTACATGGTGCAGCTCTTCACTGTTGCAAAAAAAAGGAAATTCCCAGCTCAGTTTCTTTCACCTTAATATTAATGCTTCCCTCACTCTAAAACAGGCTACTCATTTAATTTTGCTGAGGTCTGCTACATTGTTTCTCCATAGATCTGCAAAGCAGAAAGCAAAGCTCCGGTTCTGGCTGGTCTGCCAAAAACTTCATGTGTTTAACTTTTTCCTGAGAGATCAGGAGAACAGTGAAAAGATACAGGATCTCCCTAGGACCAAGTGACATTGCACGGCTAGAGCTGCTCTGAAATCCTCGTGGATTTTACCCAAGGTCTCACTCCAGGCCATATTTCTGCTGCCTTGCTCTAAAGACTTACTTTTAATTCTTACAAATCTTTTCAAATGCCAATCCACAATGAATATTGCACACTGAATGCAAGACTTGCCAATTTAATTTGAAGAAATTGCTGATAATGACAACATCAATTGCCTTCTCATTCTGCTCTTTGTCTTCATTGTTAATCCTTTCTCAGAAACGAAACCCTACTTGGATTACTAATGACAGTCTCTTTGTCCTCCTTATTTTTTTGTTTTCCTTAATTGCCTTCAGAGAGCTATTTTAAAACAATATTCATGCCAGAAGTACAAACTGGCAGAAATGCCATTAAAAGGAAAAGCCTTCTGTAATCTGATTTCTGGTGCAGTGACCAGGACCTTCACAGTCATGTAACTAAGCTGCCAGTTCCAAGGCTAAAACAGTTTGTGGTAGTTCAGCACAAATGGAACCAATCTAATATAAATCTGTTGAAGCTACTGGTGTTTTTTCACTCCACATTCACAGCAACCAAGATCAGGATCTGGTGCCTAAAATGTCAGCAGAATTCTTGGAAGGAGTTTGAAATGAAACAGATAAATCAGTTTTGTTAAATTTAAGGTTTGGTGTCTCTTTGGGAAATGAATGCATGAGAGCCTGGAAATGTGATGCTGCTTGTTACCTCTACTTCAGTTCAGATCAGTTGAATCACACTGAGTAGTTACTGAATGCAAAATGACTTGGTTTCTGTTAGTGGATAAATCTCCGAGGCAATGTCACAGCAGGTAGTTAGAGGTAATCTCAACAAAAAGCCCAAGTTGGCAACAAGGTTGTTACTTACTCCCTCTCTAATTCTGAAATATTCTTGCCTATCAGGGTAGGGCAATCTTGATGGAACAGGGCAGCTTGTTTGGCTAGCGCCAGGCCTGGGGACAGAGATCCTTTACACACCAAACCATAATTTTCCGGAGCTGGTACTTTAACCAAAGGCAACAGTGCCCCTCGATGATGTGATCGTGGTGTAGCATAGGGCTGACACCAACTCGGTTTCCAATGTTTGGTGTGCCATCGGTTTGGAGCAAGACCCAAGACCTCTAAATGAGGTAAGGTAATGAGGGCAGCCTTTGTGTCAGGAATGTGTCCTACACTTTATGTTTGTTGCAGAAGGATTCAAACAGACAGGCCAGGCCACAGGTGTCAAGAAAAGCAGGAAGGGACTACCCAAGACCTCTGGGAGCTTCTCTGGAGAAACTAATTCCACCCCATCTGTTCAGCATCACACAGGGACAACTAGTGTTCCTTCTGGCTCCCAAACCTGGAATACATCCTGCAAAGGTACTGATCCCTTGCAGTGACCAAAGGCAGTTTGGGCTTTGAACATAAAGTGCGTTACAAGATGTTCAAGAGCCACCAAAGTTTGTAGAACTGATTTCTCATACCGGGTATGAGATTAAATAGTTTCACTGAGAAAAGATGGGTTTACCCTCTGTGGCTCAGCCTCTAATCCACAAGATCAGAATATGATTATCTGGCTTTCTAGGTGCCACCCAGAAAAGTTGAAAGTTTATTACCTGCAAGTAGAAAATGAGAATACTGTGAAGACAGAGGATGGTATGAAGAGAGAAATAAAATTCTATATTGAAAGTAGAGCTTGTAGGGTTTGTACACTAAATAGAGCAGAGCGGTATATATGGGCTAAAGTGAAGATAAATAAACAACATTTTAAGTGCTCTAAATGAGATCTTCAGTCTTTAGAAAAAGGCATGGTTATTAATTTAATGACTGTCATCATGTATGCACACATGGACCCAATCAAAATAATATACACAGGCTGATTCTGTAAATTCCTGAATTTCAAGTTTTTGAAATTGTAAGTTTCCTGATATTTTTCTAGCTTAGGGGTTTTTTTTGGTTTGTTTTGTTTTTAACAGGAAAAAGCCCCACTCCTGCCAAGCGGCCGCGGGCGCCCAGAGCGGTGGGGCTGTGCGAGCATCTAGTGGCCAGAAGGAAAACCACCACCACGTCAACCTCGGCCGGAGTTTCCCTCAAAAAGAAAGTAGAATTCCTAAGTACGGAAGCAAACGAGTTAAGTCAGACATTCACTCTGAGAATAAAGAAATTACTTTATAAGAACAATGAAAATTAAATGTTAAAATCAGGTTGTATCTGTGTCTGTTTTCCGTTCCACTCCATATATCTTCCTGTGCACGTGCTGAAACTATTACTTTGGTTCTCTGCATTAGACAGAAAAGCTTAGAAGTTGCTGAGGGAATACTGCTTTATTGAAATGTTTCCTATATTTTACTTCTCATATGATAAAACTTGGTTTTCCTCTTTTCTGAGTAACTCACTAGTGTTTTCCCAGAAGGTTGCAGTGGCTAGTAGAAAGCAGAAAGAATAGCTACACTGTGTTTTACCATAGTGAGGCCAGGGAATGTTTTCTTAAAGGAGACTTATTTGTGGATGCTGATTTATTAATTTAACTTACAAAGATCATATCCGGTCCAGATTTGTAGTAAATTGGCAATGTAACTGGAGCTGCACTTCCACAGAAAAGAGTAAAGCAGAGCAGAGATACTATACAAATATAAACGATTCCTCAGTCTGAACAGTAACACTGTCAGTGGAATTTTCAAACACACTCAGCACAATCTTCCTCTGTTCAGATGATCAGAACCAACAGTAACTACCCCTTGTAATATTAAAGATAATTTGATACTGTCTCTTGCCCATAACAATAGCTATTCTGCTTATTTGTATTACCAGGGCTGTGGGACTAAAGTCAGGGAGTTCAGTTAATTTGCTTAGACACACGAAGTACATGAAGATCAGCATATTAGGCTCAGAACTGAATAGAAAGTAAAGTTAGTTCTACCATCAGAAGTAAAGTGGCCTTAGTTCTTTACTTGATATATCAGTTATCCCCAAGCTTTCTTTTTTTTCCCCCAAGTCACCCCGCTGGAGCATTCAGACAGTTTTATTCATAACCTTTGATGCACTAGTCCCTTCACCTCAACATTACTAACCATGACTAAGAGAACATGCCTTTTGTAACAAAGCATCTAGATGACAGGTACCGCATTTATTCCAGATGCCATGAACCACTAAGGACAGGAAAATTCCAATTTCAGCTGATACAGTGGCAGCATTTCCCTATCCTTTGTTTTGTGTGCTCCTAAAATAAACGTCAAATGGTGTTTACCCAGTGGTGACAACAGACTGCAACCACTTAAACCCCAATCTAAGATACTTTTCATACTTTTCTTATATTGCCTAACCCTGAGATCCAAAAAAATCCATATTTTTTTTGTAGAAATACCATAAACTGGAGCATTAATTTCCTTCTTTTGAAAAAGAATTCAACTGTTTATGGATTACACACCCATTCCATTTCAGCACAGGGTACAGCATGGCATTATCTTAGGTAGGGCCTCTGTTCCCATAGAAGTTGCACATGGACAGCTCAGATAGACATCAAATATTAATCTGCAGTAAGACAATTTTAAAATCAAATCAAACAGATGTACTGTGATGGCAGACTAAATATAAATTTTAATTACTACTTTGTCACAGATGAACAATGTCCCACAAATTTCACGTGTAATTTATAAGTATGATATTTTATGAAGTATGTAATATACAGTTTTTTGATTAAATTGCATTTTTGGGGAAAAAGTTTAAAAGCTTTAGGCATATTTTGTGTATGTTTCTATTGTAAAGTGATTACATCATCTACTTCTGCCAAACTCAAGCTAACTTGATAAGCATCCTCAGAAGACCTCCTCATTAAATAACATCCTATAACTTGCAAAGCAGTAGAAGATGTGGTTGAACACACACCAGCTGTGTTTATATCAAGGCTCTGATCCACAAGTTGATAAAGAACCAAAATATTCATTAACTTCAATGAGCACTTCCTCTCTTTAGAAGTGCATAATCAAAGACATACGAACTACAGCCCAGATTTTTCAGAGCAGTTTTATGCACTTATCTTCCAGTCTTATTTTAAGTTCATCTATTTAAATCTTTTTGGTTGATTTGTAAGTCTAAGCTGTTTTATTTTATCTGAAAAAGTATCCACAGTAATGAAAATACAGAAGACATTTTTCTTTAGAAATATTCAGTAACTGTAGTCATCCAGCCACTGTTAGCAGACTGCTCTACTGATGTATTTATGGAAAACATGGAAGTTTGACTCAATAGACAATTTGCATCATGATAATTTTTTAACTTCAGACTTGAACTTACCCTGAAATTGTTGCTTTGCTCTCTTGTCCTATAAAGACAAAGAAGCTCCACAGCTGGTAAAACTAGCCATAGGGTTGCTTTGCGGGCATTTTCCAGAGGCACTTTCTCTCCTGCCCTTCAGGCTGCTGGCAGGGAAGGCAATTGGGAACCAGCAAATACAGACAGGACTCCCTAAGCTCCAGTGTCACCAGGCTACTGTTAGAGGAAGCTGGTACCACTGGAGCACATATGGTAAGCATAAAGACAGCAGTCAGCTAGGAGGAATAAACCAGCCTGAAGAAAACACTTTTTAAAGAGAACAAAAAAGGCCGTGGTTAGCCTGTGACTCAAGAAGCCCTACTCAGTTGAGGCGGTGAGGTTGCTATTTCCAACAACAGAGGCTAGAAGTTCCTCAGCCTGCAATAATTTTGAATAGTTTAATATCAATTTATGTGGAGATGGTACATGGGCTGATGCAGTGAACCAGCTGGAAAAAAACACATGCTGGGTGACAGAATCAGAAATCAAGATCTTTTTGAAAATTGGAGATAAGCGCTGGGGGAAAAAACAAGATAAGGCTGATAAACAAATATTGTTTAAAAGCCTCAAGCAAGAACAATAAAACATACAACTGGGGTAATAATAGGCAGAAAATGGCAGTGTGCTATTGTGGATTTTACAGTGAGTGGAAGTCTTTCTGCTATATTGCCCTAATACTAAGATGGAGACTTCAGTGGGACTGCTGTTCTTGTGTCCAGACTGGGGCACCCTTTACAACAAATATATGGTTCCCCTGGAAAAATTCACAAGGGATGGACAAAAATGAAGTTACGGAGTTTCTGACTTTATGTTTTGTGAATATATATATTTGTCACTTAACAACCTTTAGCACACTTACTAGTCATCACTTTCAGAGATTTTACATTGCAAATAAAACTTACAGGTGTATCTATTGGTATGTGTAAGTATAGAGAATTAAAATGATGTTTTTTGGGGATTAAAATACTTTTTAACTAGTAGTGTAATAGCAGATGTAATGCTGATTTCTGTATCATTCAGCACACTGGTAGCAAGAGCAACCAGGGACTACAATTCTGTCAGAAATTGCAGTGACTCAAGGTTGTGATGCCGAACTCAAACTAAACTAAGACAGCTGTTTCATCTTCTACAGATAATTTTGGATTCAGTCTCTAAAACTAGTGTACTATTCATGTGTACTAAACAGAAAGAGTAACATAATTGCATATCCCTAATTAAATGAGTGCCTTGTCCTAGAAAACAAGTGTATCTTGGTTTTCTCTGTAAGAATCGATTGTGGAACTAATCAACAATATTTACCTGCAAAATAAATCTGTATTTCTGATCTATATTCAACTACAGATCAGAAACAACTTCTGACATTTGGAAAGATATTAAATCTTGTCATTGTGTCTTAGGTCTTCCAAGTTTGCTTATTTTGCTTTAGGATTCAATATGTAACACTGGGAGTCAAATAATCTGATAAAGTTGTTTTCATCTGTGAATAGGGAAAGTTGACCTGTATTTCCAGGATATTGCCACAAAAACTGTACTCCAAAACTGTGGTGACATTTCAACACACGATTTCACTTTTTCCTAACTGATATTTCTCTGCTTGTACCATTGTTCTGCCCAGCCAACTCACACTTTAGTGCTCTCACATGTGCTTTAAAACCAGTCTTACCAAACTGAAATATTAAAGTACTAGCTGAACAGTAGCCTTCTCTTAATTAAAGCAAGGCATTGCTCTGTAGCAGTATGACCACGAGAGGGCACACTGCCAGCTGTGATGTCTCAATAGTGCTGTATTGCTTCATACAAGAGTTTTATCTTTACTTTTTCTGTCTTTTCCTGTCTTTTCCAATCACGTGAGGAATTTTGTAACCTTCTTTCTAAATTAAATAACATAATTCTCCAGACAGGTTCTTAGTTATCCAATAATTGCTATCTCAAAGCAAAAAAAAAAAAAAAAAGAAGGGTCTAAATTAGAGGTGATTGTCAAGCTGAGATATAGTGCATCTGTTTTCACTTAGGAAAGGAATCAAGGCAGATAGATAATACTTGTGGAACAAATAAGATAGAAGCATGAAAAAAAGGAGGAAAAAAGTATAATAGGTAAAAGTCTAATCTGAAAAAATCTAAAGTGTATTATCACAAAAATGGAAATTTCTAAGCATTTCAAAAGTCCCCAAAAAAGCAACCATAGTTTGAGGATGAAAAATTAAAAAACCATAACTGAATTAATGCAATGTTGTTTTTCCCTAAGTATCATACATGATTTTAGTTTTCCGGTGACCACAACAACAAAGCTGAAGAGATGCATTCAGGTGTCAGCTTCATCTTGCATTTTTTAAACTTTTCCTCTCTGGCCCTCCCTCCCAGTTCTCCCAGAGCACAGTTTAGAAATTGTGTTTTCCATGCAGATGTGCAGACCTGACTGATTAAACTGTAGAACATTTTACCTACCCCTGAAGTCTTTATTCCCGACACTTGTTACTTTCCTCTCTCTTTTTTGTTTTTGTTTGTTTGTTTGGAGTTTTGTTTGTTTGTGGGGGTTTTTTTGGGTGTTGTTTGTGGTTTTTGTTTGTTGTTTTGTTGGTTTGTGTTTTGTTTTGTTTTGTTTTTTGGCAAGGGCAAATTGCTTGAATTAATTTTTTGGAAGTTTTACTGTAATTTAAAATATGGTCATACTATCCCGTGGAGCTCTCTCGCAACAGTCGCTTCTGTTGCTTAGAAAATAAGTACTGATACTGCTGACATCACTAGGAGTTAAAATTTTGTAAGCAAGGAAGATCACACAGTATTATATGCAGCAGTAAAATTGGGTCAGCTAGTCAGCATGTTTATAATCTCATTTAAAATGAGATTTATGCATTGCCAAAAGATTCTTCTCCGTCTCCTTTCCCATGGGATAGTGGGACTTTATAACTCTTAGGATGCTACTGAAACTCACCAGAAGTACTTAGTTAATTAGTTCTTGTTAGGGATCTCTTCTGAATTTCTCAGAACAGGTATTTAAACAAGAGAGTAATGGTTGTTTTACCTGATATTAGTTAGGGATGATGCCATTTGCAGTAGCAAATTGCTGTGTTCTCCCATTGCACTCAAAATAAAGAAGAAACAAGATTAGACCTACTTTACCCACATTAGTAACATTTTTAAACAGTATTTTTACTTATATATGATGTTATTTGGCACCATTTAATAGAAAAACAAGTTCCTTTTAGGGTCAGATGAGGCAAGTGTTCTGAGAAAGGCCGAAAAGGTCAAGTAACTGTGCATCGTCACATCCATATCATAATGTATATGCAGCTTGAATTCTCAAATTTCCTAAGATTTGAGATCTAAACTTTGAAACTACGAAGTTATTTTTATGTGTTTTTATAAAATCTGTATTGAAGAGTCATACATGTAGGTAGATGTATATCAATACATACATCTATAACCCAATTATCTAAATAAGGAATAAGAGATTCCCAGCTTTCAGTCCCTATTTGATCCAGTTTGCAGCTTTGGGAGGGGAACACTGCTATTTGACAGTGAGTATATATCTAAAATATTATCTTTTCAGTGATCAAAAAGTTTCCTTTTAAAGGAAATTCTGAATACACTATGAAGGCTATTTAAACATCTTGAGTACACAATATCCAGCTAATGAGACAGGCAATCACTCAGACACCCTTAATTCTAGCAGTACTCCTGCATGTCTAAAAGGAAGGTTTACTTCTCTTGGCTGAGGTTCCTTTGAGCTACTGCTATAAAAGCATTTAATAACAAATGGGAACTTACTGTCTGTGCAAGCCTGTCCTACATCCTTCTTTTACTAGAAAAAAAATGCTACCATGAATCCTTACTGGCCTACTAAATTGGCAAAAGAGCATTTTGAGATTCTGTCACCTGTATGTAACTTCCTTCAAAGACAGAGACAAGAAGCTGCTGTTCTGGTTGACATTCTCATTGCTGACCCAAAGACAGTGCAGGTTTGCCAAACTGCACTGTGAAAGGGCAATTAGCAAGCCGCCTTTACCTCTGTGCAACACAAGCCATCACTTGCTCAGATGAAGGGAAGCTGTCAAAAGCCAATTCACTTTTAGCAAACAACACCTGAAATCAGGTCAGTGGCTTTACAGCACAAGATGTTTCTTTCTGTGCCCAAGAAACTGAAGTTTGCCTTGTTTGCCAGTCTCTCTTGACAGTCTTAATAACACTTAGTGCAACCCAGTTTCTTGCAACCTTATGACCTCCTTTGCAAGCAAAATGCTGGACGAGAGAGGTTCAGATGTTCCGGTTTCCCCCAAAGATGGAGCCATTGCCATTTATACTCTCAAATTTCAAAAGGTTTCTGAAAAGCCAGAGATGATGCATCAGTCCTTGCATGAAGTCTTTCAACATCCTTTATGATGTTTCATGACTGTCTCAAAGTTGTTTTGTACTTAATATTATGTCACCAGCTAGATTATTAGACATAATGCCTTGCAAGCTCAAGGTGGTTCAAATCTAGCTTGAATCACCTGGCTTGGTAAAATAAACCAGTGGAAGCATAAAATTTTATATCAACCTTTACAAGATTTTCTACATAGTTTTAAACAGCACAAGATACGTGATTGCCATTGCCAAGGTAGAATTGCCAGAGTAGTGTGATTAGTGTGATACGTCATTCCTCTTCAGCAACTTTACCAGAATTTGAAGGAGTAAAGGTAAATCAGTTGCTAGAATCTATAAAACCCATCATCCATCAGATCCCTGACTTTCTTACTCAGCACACAGGTCTTATAAAAGGATGGTTTAGTAGATTATCCAGATAAGTCAGCAGTGCCCTGGCAGCCAGGAGGGTCAGCCGTGTCCCGGGGGAATCAGGCAAGGCATCTCCAGCCGGTCGAGGGAGGGGATTGTCCTGCTCTGCTCTGCACTGGGGCAGCCTCACCTTGAATATTGTGTGCAGTTTTGGACACCACAAAATAAGAAAGACATTAAGCTTTTAGAGATTGTCCAAAGGAGGACAGTGAAGATGGTGAAGGGCCTTGAGGGGAAGACATATGAGGAGTGTCTGAGATCACTTGCTCTGTTCAGCCTGGAGGAGACTGAGGGGAGACCTCATTGCAGTCTCTCTGTAGTGGGTTAACTCTGGCTGGATGCCAGGTACCCACTAAAGCCATTCTCTCACTCTGCAACTGGAGAGAGGAGAAAGAAAAAAAAAAACAACAGCTAAGGATTCATGAGTTAAGATAAGAGCTGGGAGAGGTCACTTACTGATTACCTTCATGGGCAAAACAGACTCAAAGTGGGGATAGTACTTAAATTTATTACTAACAGGATAAAAGCCAAAGAGTGAGAAAAAAAACAGTCTTAAAAACACCTTCCCCTCACCTCTCCTTCCTTCCATGTTCTCCCTCCTCACCCCCAGCAGTGCAAGGGGACAGGGAATGGGGGTTATGATCAGCTGTTGTTTTTGCTGCTGCTCAGGAGAGGAGCCCTTCCCCTGCTCCCATGGGGTCCCTCCCATAGGAGGCAGTCCTTGATGGACCTCTTTGGTGTGAGTCCATCCCTGGGGCAGCAGTTCTTCCCAAACTGCTGTCCTGTGGGTCACTCCTCCATGGGGTGAAGTCCTTCATGGATGAGCTGTACCTATGCGAGTCCCCCATGGGGGCCACAAGTCCTACCTGTGAAAAACCTGCTCAAGCGTGGGCTTCCCGCTCCATGGGCCTCAGATCTCCAGCAGGACCCTGCTCCATCTTGGGCCTCCCACAGGGTCACAGCCTCCTTCATGCATCCACCTGCTCCAGCACGGGCTCCTCCATGGGTTGCAGGGGGTTCTCTGCACCGTGATGGTCCCCCATGGGCTGCAGGGGCACAGCTGCCCCACCATGGGCTGCACCAGGGGCTGCAGGGCCTCAGCTCCAACACCTGGAGCACCTCCTGCCCCTCCTTCTGCATGACCTTGGTGTCTACCTTGTTGTTCCCATGTTCTCACTACACTCTTCCCTGGCTGGAATTCTTTCTGCTCCACAACCTTCTGTTCTTAAATATGTTATAATGGAGGAGTTACTATCATTCCTGATTGGCTCAGCCTTGGCCAGCGGCAGGAAGTCCATCCTGGAGCTGGCTGGCATTGGCTCCACGGGACAGGGGAAGTTTCTAGCAGCTTCTAACAGAAGCCACCCCTGTAGCTCCCTGCCCCCTCCCCCCCACCTCACTACCAAAACCCATCCACAGAAACCCACTACAAACTTCCTCATGAGGGAAGAGGAGGGGCAGACACTGATCTCTTCTCTGTGGTGACCAGTGACAGGACCACAGGGAATGGCCTGAAGTTGTGTCAGGGGAGGTCTAGTTTGGATATTAGAAAAAGATTCTTCTCCCAGAGGGTGGTTGGGCACTGGAACAAGCTCCCCAGGGAATTGGTCACGGCACCAAGCCTGACAGAGTTCAAGAAGTGTTTGTATGATACTCTCAGGCACATGGTGTGACTCCTGGGGATTGTCCTGTGGAGGGTCAGGAGTTGGACTCAATGATCCTTGTAGGACCCTTCCAACTCAGCATATTCTGTGATTCTGTAATATGGAATGGGCTCAGTAGTGTAAACTGGTTTGATGAAGATAAAATGTGTGATTTCTAATTCCTTTCCTAGGTGCAGACAATAGATGATTCATATAGGTGGAAAGAGGTAGAAATTCTTGTATACAGGATATTTTCTGTAGCATTGTCACCGCAAGCTGCCAAGCACTGCTCTGAAGAAGCTTCCAAACAGAATTTATTACAATTTTTGTATATACAGATCTATATCTGTCTGATATAGAGATCTTTAGCTCTCTATCCAAATATAAAATAGATCTATATAGAGATTATCAGAATTATATTTATAACATTGTTATATAGAATAATGTCATTGATCTATATAATTATTATGCATATATATTATCAGAGGTGCCAGAATAAATATGTATTATACATGATTATATTGTTACACGGTTGATCTCTATTTTATTACACTTCATCTATTATTATTGGCATAATTATTCATTATAAAGTTTAGGGTGTACATTTTTGTCAGAGATATTGTGTAATATTGTGAAATACTTCAGCAAATCCCATGCAGCACTACTAACCAGCACCTGCCTCCAAGGCAGAAAAGGAGGGTCAGCTCATCATCACAATGCTATTCAAAGAAGTGAACAAAGATTAGCTTCAAGCTACAGCAAATTCCCTTAAGGCTGCTGAGGCAGATCGGGTATATTTCAGGTCAACTTGTCAATGTAGCAGTATTTCAGCCCAGAAAAGCACTTGATCAATAAAGTCTCAACCAGAAAAGTCAAAACAGTGCATCACACAGGACTGTAATTCCTTTCCCAAGTAAGTTAAGGCTAAACAGGTAAAGCAGATAATAGATAAATCTCTGATTTTTTTCAACCCACATCAAACATTTTATCATCAAGCAGCCATGCACTGCACATGCACCAACACATGCTCCATAGAGGTGGATGGCTTCTTAAAAGTCTGGAGAATCTGGTAATGTGCAGGAAGCTGGCAACTTGCCCTTCACATCTCAGGGCCAGCTGCCTACCTTCAGATGACACTTTTTTCCCTGTGCTTAGTAATTTTTGTATCTGTGGCAGATAACCTTAACTAGGGAGATAGGTACATTAAGACCACCATAAGTAGAAGAAAAGTGATGTCTAAATGTTTTCAGCTTTCAAATGCAGGATTAATTATTTCTCACTTGAGAGGTGCAGCAACACTAATAATGTCAAAGAGCAAATTTATATAGTGATACCTCAGAAAAGTTATTTGTTCCTAAGCTGCATTGAAGTGTAAACTTAGTTAAAGGTGTTGCATCAATTTCCTTCAGATCTGTATGTTTGCTCCCCCCAGGAGCCAGAAGGGAACTCCTGAGTGCGTAGCTTGGGCAGAGATCTGAGCAGGTCAGCAGGCACTGATTACCTCATCAGCCTCACATGGGCCTCCACCCATCGACCACCCACCCTTTGGCCCTGGAGCTGCATTTAAACCCCAGGGGCTTAGATTTTCTTGGAATTGTAGTGTTTGTGTGCTATGGGTTTAAGTGATCCTGCTACTGCTGATCCTGCCTCTTTCTCAGGTACATCGTGACTATACCCCTGTTGGGGCGAGTAGGAGGGGGATGTTATTGGCTTGTTGCCACCCCAGCCTGCTGCCCTTCCCTGACAAAGGATTTGAATTTCCTATCAAAATAGACTTGGGCCTCTGCTATGCAAATGAAATACCACTTTTGTACCAAGTTTAGTCTTCAGTCCTTTGATGAAAAAGGGCCTGGTTTGTGCTAATTCCTGTGATGATTGTAAATGGAGAGAAATACTGGATGAAGAGTGAAAATGAGTGTTTAAGCCTAGATGATAGGTTAGAAGGGGAAGAAAGCTGCACTGGACGGAGCACAGTGAATAGCTATTTACTACCTACTGGCTACAATAAATAAAACCACTTTCTGTGTGGGTGCTGAGAAAATGCATTGCAACAGTAAAATTGTCTTGCATGTCTTGCAAGTGGCTTATATTGGGCACTAAACTGCAATGAATAATAATTAATACCTTTACAGGTGGTTGGTGTAAATGGTGGTTCAATTGATACGCTTGGTTCTGTTTCAGAGATAGGTACCTGTAACTGGTTTATCTGATATGCATGCATTGCAACCTGCTGTGTCGGTTCTAATTTTTGCTTTGTTACAGCTTTGTCTGGTAGGTGGAAGAGGCATCTTATCCTAACTGATAACTGTCTTAATAGTTTATTTTCTTCTGCCTGTTTTGTCATGGTAGCAACACTATAGTTGCACTGAGTGGTACGTGGTTACCTTTGATCTCCTTCAGGCTATGCCATACAATCCTGAGTTCCTTCAGAGTCAGTCTTTCAAATAGCTCTTCTCGTTCTAGTAATGTCCTGTTTTTTTGGGTTGAGGACTTACTGTCTCCTCTATAACTGTATGGAATTCTGAGTATAAGGGGATGCTGTTTACTGGGAGATACAGAAAACCTGTACAGTTTCCCTGTCTCTATAATATGCAATGTCACAAATGTCTTCTGTAACCTTTTAGAACAGTGATTCTTATGTTGTTGTGTAAACTCCATAGCTAAGATGCAAGTAATCTATCTATCTTAAAAATAAAAATAGATGTAAATTAGTAGTCATATTAAGTCTCTCACTGTGCAGCACAGCTTAGGCCTTGCAGACTCAGCAATTTTCCTGTTTTTCTTACTGCTTCAGCAGCTCCTCTTCTGAGTAACACATTATGTTTCAGATAAACAAGTACTGCACTTCTGTATCTATTTTTCTATCTTTAGTCCCTTTTCTATCTGCCCATATTACTGCTTCCCTAGCCCCCTTCAGCCCAGATCATCTGGGCTAGCATACATATGTTTAACATTGGATCACTCCAGTTGGACTAGGCTAGGAGGAAAATACGTGTGTGGCTTTGGCACATCAGAAAGAATGTGGGGCTCTTGCAACTCGGTAAGTGAAGCTGCAAGCAGTTAAAGGAGGGCTGAGGCAGCTTCGACTCCAACCAGGGTTAAGTTATGACTGCAGTCTTACAGAGTTAAGTTACGTTAAGTTATGACTGCAGTTATGACTGAAGCTAAGCCTCTTCAGCTCATCATTCTGGCTTAGATTTGACTTATTTCAGCTGATACATGCCAGGTCAGGTGATGTAGCGCTCTAAGAATATCAAATCAAATTGTGTAAAGCTGGCACAAGCATAAATTTGGCCTATTGGGGTCAAATTTATACTGGCAGATAGGGTCACCAGCTGAGAACAGATCAGGCATTAACAAAAAAGTCAAGGCTTTACAGTGCTACAGAAATACTGTTTCTACCCTTCTGTAATTAAAGGGCGAAAAAGATGCCAAAGCACTTCCTCAGGGGGTACTCTAAGCTTGAGCAATCTACAGTCTATTTGCACTTCTATGCATTCCTTATTTGACTCTAGATATGCTCCCTGCTCAACTGTGGAAACTGAGCATGTAGGATAACTTCATCCCTGTTACCTACAGAAGACTTTGCAGCACACTGCAAATAAGAAACATTGAAGATACATGGTATTTAATACGCAAATTGAGGAATATTAATTTTTTTTTAGTACATATACAACTGTGTAGGTCTGGGCTTGAATTTGTTTGAACTGTCTTCAGAAATGTGAGAAATTCAAACGATTTGGTGTTTATTTGAAAGTCTTGTTCTGGAATTTATTCAATATTTCCGAATAGTGAAAAGATGTTAAAAATAGCTGGACATCTTGGGTTTCTTCTGTGAGTAAGCATCTTACTTGAAAATTGAATACTCCCTTGGGGAGAGGGGATTTTGAATCACTCAAAATATAACAAATTTAAAAAAAAAAAGTAAAGATAACAGTAGGGAATATGCTTCACTAATTCGGGTGCAACACTGGATAATTAAATAGGTCTTGCCTTTCCCTGGTTTCTATGATAAAGATCACACTTTGTAGAGGGAGAAATTCCTGGTGACAAGGAAAGCTCCACAAAGACTCCTCTGAGGTTGTTTTCCAGAGGAACACAAACTCTCTGCAGTACACTAACTCTAGAGGCTTTGCTTCTTTTGTTCCAGGTATCCCTGTACCGAGGGTGACTCTTCTTGGTCAGGTTTCCTTTGGTACAAACTAGGCTATTTATTATTTACCCTGAGACTTAAGTGTAGTGTGGAGAAGGTGGTGTTCTTTCCCAGCTTATTTTCCTGTTCTTAGCCTTAGTCTTCTCTCTCCCCACCTCTCTGAATTTTCAGATGGGAAGCCAGGTATGCCAGGACTGCACCTGTTTCAGTGAATCTGTATTAGGTGATGAATGGACACAGTAGACATTCTTCACCTGCTCTGGTGCTGTTACCTGTTGCCAGGTAACTTCCTATCCTGCCTTATCAGAGTTCTAGCAGAAAAGTGGCAAAAATGGTGGCTGATCAATAAGGGGAAGGGTAAATGGGCTGGATCTCATAATGGTGCTTAGGGACATGGTTTAGCAGTGGACTTAGAAGTGCTGGGTTAATGGGTTTGACTTAGTGGTCTTAGAGGTCTTTTCCAACCTCAGTGATTTGATGAGTCTAAGTAATCCTAAGTATATAATTATAAGAATTTCTTTACTACAAATTATAACTAGTAAGGAAACAGAATCTCCATGCCCTTGTGTATATGGACCTTTAAATATCTATGGCTTGGGTAACTCTCATAGTAAGAAAGCAAGTTGCAACCTACATACAAATGCAGGGTGATATTGTACGTCCTTTGTTTCTTATTCCAAGCTTTCAGGTATAACCTTTAATTCCTTTCTCTCCTGTAGAAGCACAACTTTCTTCTTTAGTTCTGGTTCTCTAATATATGCTTCTTTACTTAAAGCTCAGGTGAAACAAGAGGGCTTTGTGATTAAATACTTTCAAACTCCGCCTTCTCAAACCTTATTTGTTGCAATAAACTCTTCAAAAGTATACATTAACTGCAGCATTCAGCATGGTGGCAGAGCAAGTACTGGGGTAATCGCTGAGGGGGAGCAAGCTGCAGTTCAGTGTGAGGATCAAAACTAAGTCTGGCTTTAAAAGGCAAAGAGGAGTTAAGCTGTAGGGCAAGCCCCTCTGCATGGAGAAGGTTGAGATTCTCAGTGCCTATGTTCTAAGAAAACAAATTCTGAAATGTTGCATGTGATAACCCTGCCCGTTGACAGCCACTGGCTGTTTGAGGGCCCCAGACAAGTTACTAGTGCTTGAATTTAGAGCTTTGGGAGATGGGGAAAGGCTCAGTGGCAGGACTTCAGGGACATGATTTTTTTCCCTTCAGGTCAGCAGCCCCTCCCTGCTGAGGAAGCATCTGCACTTAGAGACATCAGTCTAGAAAGGGAGCAAAATGGACAGGCTAGGAAGGAGCTGCTGGAGGTGCAACTTACATCAAGTAAACATGTTGTTTTGAAAGTATGTGTAGATAAACTACACTTGGAAGATTATCCTTGCCCTTGAAATTATAATAGAGATCACATAACTGAATTTAAATAGTTTCTAATCTGTACAAATATCACTGCCAAGTAAGTGTTTCTCTAGAAGTAAAAGTGCTACTGTAATTTGCTTAAATGGTTTTTCTTTAGCTGTGCCTAACGATACTTAATTTTTTTTCCAACTAGAATTTTCCATTGTTGCTAACAGCAGTTCCCCTCGGAGGAGGGAGCATTACTGTAAACAGTGTTCCAGGCAGCAACTAACATTTAAAGCAGTCCAACTTCAAAGCAGAGCTCTCTGACCTCCTCTGTAAAACACCAGCAGCTGTCAGCACCCTGTTTATTCCAGCACACTAGCTGCTGCTTCTGGCTGAGCTACTGCTACAGATCGTCTGTACTTAAAATAACCAGGACAGGCATTAGGGAATAACTGCCTTGGTATAAGCCCAGAGCTATTATTATAAGCTTAGATTTGCACCAAGAACCGTTTCAGAATGTCTAAGTGTAGTAAATTTCCACTCATAGACAAGCCCTTAGCCTGGGAAAGAAGCAGCAAATGCTTCTTGATGTGGATGGTCTCTGCAGCATTCTTGTTGCTTGGAGTCAACATACTCAGATTTTGAGGGATGAACACTGACAACCTACCACTGAAGACAACAGAAGCTGAAATAACAATGAGCTGCTACATATTTATTTCCTGTGTACTTCCCTAACAACTGCAGTAAGATGCAGAGCTCTGACTAGTTCCCAAGTATGCAGGCCCTTAGCATGTAGATCTCAGAGGAATGAATGAAATAATAAGGGGCTGAATCAATAGACTCAGTCAGTGTCTCAGATGGGACCCAGGAAGCTCTTGTGAAAGCCCAGAAACTGGTAATTAGAGGGAAGAAAGTCCAGAGCCCTGTGCCTGGAGCTAGGGGGGGATGAACTGACTTTTATCAGCAGTTTTGTGCCTATGTTAACCTTGTACGTTAACCTGTGAAGAGTAGTGCTCAAAGCAGAATAAAAACACCCTGAAGAACATATAAGTCTATAGGACCTGATGAGACTTGTCCCAGAGTCCTGAGGGAATTCACTGATGTAGTTGCTAAATCACTGTCCCTGGTATTTGAGAAGTTATGGTGGTCAGGGGAAACGCCAGGTGACGGGAAAAGGGGAACATTGCATCCATCTTTGTGATAGTTTTAGTCTAGGCTTTCCTGGTAACCAGCTCGTAACCAAGGAAGTGGCCATGTTCCCAGTATTCCATACGATTTTTACATAAACCAGGGTATAAATAAGCAGGGAGAGAAGCCCCTTGCCCTCTTCTCTTCCCGTGGATCTGAAGGCGCAGGTTCTCCGCTGTCAGTCCTGCCCATGTGGAGGAGTGAGGCCTTGTAGGCCTTGGGGGGCGGAGGGTGCCGGCGGTCGTTTAGCACAATTCTGCTGTCTCAAGGAGAGTGGTAAGTTTTTCTTTACTAACTCTTTATTAGTGGTTCCTGGTTTTCGATTGTGCATATCTGTTTTCCCTTTTTCCAGTCCCTTTTCCCTTTCCCTTTGGGGGGGTATTCAGGGTTCCCTTTGCTGTGTACATAGTATTTTAATTATGTGTAACTGTAATATATATAAAAATATATATTTTGATATAATTAAATTGGTTTTGAGTTTTTCAATTTTTATAGTCTTTTTCCTTTGACCTAAAAGAATAAAGGGAGGGGGAGGGGGTTGTTACTGTAAGTTTGAGCATTTGGCGGGGAGCTAAGTCCGAACCATCGCAATCTTAAAAAAGGGTAGAAAGGGGGACCCTGGCAACTACCGACTTGTCATCCTCTTCTCTGTGCCTGGGAAGGTTGTGGAACAGATCCTCCTAGAAGCTAGAGTAAGGTCATGCAGGACAGGGAGATGACTTGAAACAGCCAGTACATCTTCACTAAGGGTAAGTCCTGCTTGACCAACTCAGTGGCCTTCTACAAAGGAGTGACTCCCTCAGTGAACAGGGAAGGGCTACAGATGTCATTTATCTGGACTTCTGTAAAGCCTTTGACATGGTCCCCCACTACATCCTTCTCTCTAAATTAGAGAGAGATGGATTTGATGGGTGGACTGTGCAGTGGATAAGGAACTGGTTTGACAGTCATATCCAGAAGGCAGTGGTTAAGGGCTTAATGTCTGGATGGACATTAATGACAAGTGATGTCCTTCAAGGGTCTGCATTGGTACCAGTGTTATTTAATGCCTTGACCAATGATATAGACAGTGGGATTGAGAGCACCCTCAGCAGATTTGCAGACAGCGCCAAGCTAAGTGGTGCAGGATACACCTGAAGGATGGGATGCCATCCAGAGGGATCCGGACAAGCTCAAGAAGTGGGCCCATGGGAACCTTGTGAAGTTCAACAAGGCCAAGTGCAAGGTCCTCTGCCTGGGTCACAACAGTCCCTGGTATCAATACAGGCTGGGGGTTGGATCTATTGAGAGCAGCCCTGTTGAGAAGGACTTGGGGGTGCTGGTGGGTGAGAGGTTTGACATGAGCCAGAAATGTGTGCCTGGCAGCCTGGAAAGCCAGTTGTATCCTGTGATGCATTAAAAGCAGCATGGCCAGCAGGTCGAGGGAGGGGATTCTTCCCCTGCTCTGGTGAGACCCCACCTGGATTACTGTGTCCAGCTTTGGAGTGCTCAGTACAGGAAAGACATGGACCTGTTGCAGTGCGTCCAGAGAAAGGCCGTGAAAGTTATCAGAGGGCTGAAATACCCCTCCTATGAAGACAGGCTGAGAGAGCTGGGGGCTGTTCAGCTTGGAGAAGGCTCTGAGACCTTATTGTGGCCTTTCAATAAAGGGAACCTGTAAGAAAGAGGGGACAGACTTTTTAGCAAGGCCTGTTGTGATAGGAAAAGGAGTAATAGTTTTAAACTAAGGGAGAGTAGATTCAGCCTAGATATAAGGAAGGAATTTCTTTACAATGAGGGGTGGTGAAGCACTGGAACAGGTTGCTAAGACAGGTTGTGGAAGCCTCAACTCTGAAAACATTCAAAATCAGATTGGATGGGGCTCTGAACAATCTGATGTAGTTGAAGATGCCCCTTCTCATTGCAGGGGGTGGACTAGTTCCTTCCAACTCCAACCATTCTATGATTCTAAGAATTTCCATTTCACTAAGCGTAACTGAGCATGAGGTATCAAAATGGAAAGAAATATTAGTAGTTAGATACACTTTAATTGGATATAAACAAACTGAAGCAAACCTAGAAAAGTTATGGGTTGGGGGTGTGAGTGCAATCTGCTACTGCAGATTCATGAAATAACACTGGGTGCAAGTTTGTTTAAGGGTCACATTCAGCTGTAAGCTTAGTAAGAAAGATTAGCAAGCAAGTTTGCCTGAGGGGCCATTCAGTAGTAAGATAAAGTTGTTAGGTCCTTAAAATTCAGTTTTATTGGAGGCTTTCATTGGCTGACTAAAACTGTCCTGTGTGTATCTAATTCTTCTTGAGACTACCTATGGGGATTGTCCTAAAGCTGTCTCCAACAACTGGGGGAAAATGTATGGGTTCCCTATGACATCTGATCCCTGAAATGGGAAGAGAAACAATGTGTTCATGAGAGGCATGTACATAGCTGACCTGAGCTTTAAGAACATGCCAGCAAATTAAAGTATCAGTGCAAGGAACTGGGCTCTTTCTCTCAGGATTTGCCATTGCATCCCTTAGATTGGACTGTAAAACTTAACTACCTGCTTCAGAAGTGACAAAATACCAACACTTCTCAGCACCAGCAAGGAATATCTGTGCTTTCATGAAATCAAATTCCAGGTTCTGCTTTGTGTGATAACCTTTACATGAAGTTTCAGGACTAGTAGGTCAGCTAAAATTGGCACTCATACTCCCATCACAATCCATAATCATCCCACAGGGAAAACTGCGGTAAGCATCCCTGTCAGTCTCCAGAAGTGCTTGGGTTAGACAAGCCCATCTTCCCTGCCATGCCCTCATGTAACTGACTAGTGGACAAGGAGGGAAGTCAGGAAACAGTTTTCCTCTCTGCTACTTAGTGAAGGTCTGGCACAGCCTAAGGAACTAGATTCTGCTAGGGAATGCACTTTTAGACAAACGCTGCTCCCTGGTTGTAATCTATTTCCAGGGCTCACAAAAGAGTTTAGATAGAGCCTCACCTTACATGTAAAATCTTCTACAAGTTTTAAAGCAACTATGGTAAACTAACATAAAGGAAGATATGCTGTATTTTTCCCCTGCTGCCTGTACTGAATGCTTGAGTTGTCCAAAGCAACGTGAGGCTCTGTAAAACGGTTCGTCAAACTTAAAAAAATCCAACCATCTACTTGCATGATTCCACTTGCACATTGTGTCAGGTCTTTCTAGTGAAAGTTTCTGTGGAAAAGCACAGGGTGAGAGTCAGGGGCCACATTTGCAAAGCAAATTCTGATATTCTGTGCAATATGATCTAATTATATATGTATGATCAATATATGCGCAGCCTCTCTGGGCACGTGGTCCAATCCCTTGTTAGAGATGGAGAGTCCTTGAGCAAACTGACCCAAAGTAACTCTGCTTTGGGTAAGCCTGATGACCTCAGGAAATATCTTCCAGCTGAAACTGTTCTACGTTGTATGATTCTATTCCCAACAAAGTTTAGTTCAATGGCTGGCAGGTAGAGATGAGTGCAAAGAAAATGCAGTCAAGGGGAAATCTCTAGACCAGGCAAGGAAATAGAAAGGACTGAGAAAGAAAGAGAGGGTTACAGGAGAAACTGGGAAAGGCAAAGGGCAGAAGGAACCCACACCTGTGATAAATATTACTGCAGCCCCCAAGCAGCTTTGGGACAGTAACATGCTGAGGCATAGCTGAGCAGCTATTAACTGTGAGCAGCAGGCTCTCAGGGGTCTTGGACTCCTGTCTCCTCTGCTGTCTGGCCAGAGCTTTATCAAAGCCACCTTCCCCCCCCAGTCTTTTCTTCTCTCCCTGAACTCTCCCCTGCTACATCCTTAGTGGCTCTCTAGCAGCATGCTTCTGCCTGCATTGCACCAGACTACCTTATCAGTTTTCCTTACTGATGGTTGTGTTGATTGTAAGACACAACAGTTCAGTATTTAAAATTTATTTGTACATGCTTGCAAAACTTTGGTCATACTTTTTGGAAGACAAGTGAATTTAGTTCCTAGTTGTGTAGTAATCACTTCTTCCTGAGAAAGCCCCAGCAACAGTGCACTTCTGTCACAGACACTGCAGGCATCACCACCACCAGCTTTCTCTTAAATAGCTTTTAGGCTAGTTAGAGATTGGCATGCTGAGTACTTTTCCTCAGGAATAATTTCTGCTCAGTCACTCAAATTGTTTCCAGCCTGTTCCCTCTCTCCTACATACCCTCCAAGGTTCCTTTCCAGAGAAGATGGTGTCCCGTGTTGTTTCTTTTACTATGAAGCATTCAGGAGTTCTAGCAGTGCTGATGCAAGGAAGGTATGGAAAATATGAGTCCTTAATATTGGATGAATGTAGCAATTTGACTGTGTGACAGCCAAATCCTGCTGCCTCAGATTTGACAGATAACAGCTTCAAAAGCACAAGTTAGGTCTCCATCAGATGCACCTGGAAAGCATGTGGATTCAAAATTTAAGCTGCTCCTGTTTTGATGAAGGTGGGTTCCTTCTGCAGCTTTAAGCCCATCAACTTTGAGAAAATTCCTGTGGGGATCAGGCCAACAGACCAGCAAAGGGATTTTTAACTCTGTCTTTGGTGGGAAGCCATTTGCCCCTTCAGAAGGTTTAACTGTCCCCCAGATGCACAGTTTTCTGTGATATGTTTGCAATTCTTGTATCATGCCAGATGGCCTGTATCAGGCTCATCTGTGTTTCTTGGCTTGGAAACATACACTGTAAACAACTTAAGGGATTTCTCTTTCTTATTTCTGAAGCAGGTTATCCTTTGGCTCTAAGTTCAGTTCTTGGACTAACTCATCAGCCAAAATACAGTTTTGCATACAGTCTCTGCACCAAGCAAAATAAATTCTTAATAGTCATTTAAAAAGAAACCCAAACCAATCTACCTGTATTGCTATTTTCCTTCCATGAACACTTGTCAAAGTATCTGTGGCAAAACACATTAATTCATCCAGAGAAGCAACTGTAATTTAGGCATGAGGAAGTGATTTTAAAACCTCTGAAAGTGTCAGTTAGAAAGCTATGCCTGAAGTATAGCCCTGTTCCGCTTTATGTTTTGACTGTATCTGAGTGCAGTGCATTTTAGGGCTGCTTCCAGATATTCTGTGCTGGATACCAGTCAGGATAATATACATATATAACTGTGAATAACTACATATACACAGTCTGCAAAATTTGACTGCTGAGGTTTTTGAAAAGCCTGTCTCAGATCTTGCTGTGTTTAATCACTCTTGCCCATACTGACAGGTGTTTTCACAGGAATACTTCCAGATCTTTCATTGCTGTTGGGCATGCTTGCCAGGTTTTTTTCATTCCCTCAGAATTAAGAGAAACTCTTTGTTCAGAGGCAGTGGAGGCTATTTTGGTTTCCTCTTATGGCTCTTGTTTTGATGCATTTGGAATTTCTTATTACTCCTGATACTGAGCTCTACACACTTCCACAATAAGCTCCCCGTCCATCATTTCCATCTTTGTTGGCTGAAAAGGGTTTTACTGTGACAACTTTTCAGCTCTGGCAGCTGTTGTTAGGTTTCTTGATCACAGCAGTTTTACTTTGTAGGGGGTTCTGGATTTTCTGCTTGTAGAAGGACAGCTGGGGGTAAAATTAGAGGAAACTGGAAAGTTATATCCACATCCTAACAGAAGTTATAATGGTTTGGAAATTATAGGGTAAAATACAGTTGCTGCTCCCTGAGTGGAATGTGGATGGCATGCTCAAAACCTATTCCACAGTCTGTAAGCACCTGACAAGGGAGATGGAATAGAGAGAGCAGAGTGGAAACACCGTGGCCAGGCTCTGAAATCCTTGCAGGAAGGGGAACTCAATAATATTTTGCAGCTGATAAACCACATAGCACCTGTCAGCCAAGGAAGATAGGAGATGTTTGATGCTTAGACAACAACTCTGGTGAAATCTCTCTTTTGAGATGACCTTGGTTCATTTAAGCCTATTTGTAATATTAACACACACATCCATCCCAAAGTTATCAACCTCTAAGGTATAACTACCCATCACTGAGCATACACTCTATATTTTACTGACTCTTTCTTTAAGAGCAAATCAAGAGAATTTTACTTTGGCCAGTAACAAAGGAATGTATGACTAGAGTCACTCAAGTCTCAAATGTAAAGAGACAGTATAAAAGTAAGTTGAGAAGGGGGGAGAAGTTAGAGAAGACTCCAGGCTGAACCTGTCTTTTCCTACATAGGGACACCTATTGGGTAAAGCCTGTACTCTATGCATGCTGAATACTTTTATTGGGGATTACAGCTGTCTGTGGGTTTCTTTGAATATGTTTTTGCAGTCAGATACTATCACCAGCAACCCTAGAACCTTAACCTGTCACAATTTTCCATTAATACAGAGTGTTATTCCATACAATGTCAGTGTGAGTCCTTCATGGGTGCTGGGAGTCACCAGCCACAGGTAACATACTTGAATAAAGTGGAAGACCTGCTGAAGGGTCATAAAGTGGGAAGCCCTGCCTTATGCTGTTGATTCGTGCCCCTAAATAAGTCTGTTGAACTCTCAGATCAGCAGGATTCTTCAGTAAAGTGTCGCCATTACATATGCTGACAGACTGGTCAGGAATGATGGTTTCAGCTTTTCTGGGGCACTGACAGACACTGTCAATGCAATCTCACCTTTTCACGTGAGAGCCAGCAGGATTGCCATTGATAGTCTGCTGTAAAAGTATAAATGTGCCCCTTCCCAGGCTGGGAAGGATGAAGAGAAAGTGGTGGAATGCATTGAACAATGCTGAGCAGAAGTGTAAAGAAAGAAAAAGTAAAGGTGCCATTTGCACAGTTTTAGGAGCCTGTCTTGTGCATAGCAAGAAGCTAAAGACTCACTTGCTTCAGAATGGATTTCTGATATACAATATATTGTTTTGAAATCAGAAAATGAGGTGTTGAAGTCATTATTAGCCTTTGAAAGGAACTGGGGAGAGAAATTTAGAGCCTGAGTTAATAAACTTGTGGCTGAAAATAAGTATTTCAAAACTGAGGTTGATCACCTGTAGTGGGTTAACCCTGGCTGGGTGCCAGGTACCCACTGAAGCCACTCTCTTCCTCTCCTCTGCAGCTGGACAGAGGAGAGAAAAAAAAACAGTGAAGGATTCATGAGTTAAGAACTGGAAGAGGTCACTTACTGATCACCATCACGGGCAAAACAGACTTAAAGTGGGATATTAATTAAATTTATTACTAACAGGATCAGAGCAAAAGAGTGAGAAGTAAAACAATCTTAAAAGCACCTTCCCCCCACCCCTCCTTCCTTCCAAGTTCTACCTCCTCCTCCCAGCAGCTCAGGGAGACGGGAACAGGGGTTATGGTCAGTTGTTTTTTCTGCTGCTGGTCAGAATGGGGTCCTTCCCCCAGGAGATAGTCCTTCACAAACCTCTCTGTCATGAGTCCATCCCATGGGTAACAGTTCTACACAAAAACTGCTGGAGTGGGTCACTCCTCCATGGGGTGCAGTTCTTCATGAATAAGCTGCTCCAGCGTGGGTCCCCCACAGGGCCACAAGTCGTACCAGGGACAACCTGTTCCAGTGTGGGCTCCTTCTCCATGGGCTGCAGGTCCCCAGAAGGATCCTGCTCCAGCACGGGCCTCCCACGGGGTCACAGCCTCCTTTGGGCATCCACCTGCTCCAGCACGGGCTCCTCCATGGGCTCCAGGTCAATCTCTGCACCCCAGTGGTCCTCCATGGGCTGCAGGGGCCTCAGCTCTGCTTCCAGGAGTACCTTCTGCCTCTCCTTCTGCACTGACCTTGGTGTCTACATTGTTGTTTCCATGTTCTCACTCTGCTCTTCCCTTGCTGGAATTTTTCATCTGCGCGATAACTTTCCATTTCTTCTGGAAACTGTACTTGGTACAGTATGTACTTGGTAAAGGATGCACTTGTATGAGAACCTCCTGTGATTTTGTATTTGTGGGTAACATTACTGTAGATACAAGTAATCACTTTAATATTGGTGCTTATAATTGTCAGTATTATGAGATGCTATTTTAATCAGACTGTAAAAATTGCTGGGTATATACAGTCTAGTTTTACTCTCATTCAAAGTTTGTAGCCTACTCCCACTCGTTTGAACATCACACTGGTAAAGCAACTGTTACAATGTGAAAACCTGAGATTATTGTGGAAACGAGTTCAAGAAAATGGACAACAGACTTTGATTACAGTCCATCATGACATGGAAGAAATACACTGTGTAATGGAGTGAAGACAGATGGAAAACATGGATAGTGGGACACTTTTTTGGATGGTCACCCACAGCTACTGAAATTCTCAACTGAGTGCTTCACCCTACTGTTGTTGTTTTGATATTAAAACCCTTTTGCTTTTAGTTTTAATAATTGTATTGTATGCTAAAGTTTGTGAGATTATGAAACAATTAGCCTCTCAGTGGTTCATCTAGTGCTACACTTGCAGACAGATTGGTGTGAACAGTTCCAGGCTTGCCTGGAATCAGCTGTTGTACATGTACATTGACAAGGTCTTCCATTGGGTTGTACTCCTCGTCCCGTGTGGATTTCCAGGGTTATTGTTTCTCTTGCCTTTGATTTCTTTTTTTTCTTTTATTTTCTGTCTGGCTTTCCTTCACTGTAGGTAGTTACAGTGCAGTTCTCGCACTCTCTCGCTGACTTCCAGAATGGAAATATGATGGAAACAGAGTTCTGAATCCAATTCCCAGAACATCTAGGCACCTAAGCTTCAGCTTTATTAATATCCTCTTTGCTCAGTCGTTCAGCAGCAGAATGGCACATTGCTTTTGACAGCTCCTCCCTTCCCCTTTGTCTTGTGGTTTACGCAGTGGAATAAAGGAAAAAACCAAAACTGACAATGCTAAAGAGAGCCTGAGCAATAATGTACCATTATGGAAGGGAATAGGAGGGATGTTGCTGCAGGGGAAACAAACCTATGTCAGGAACAAGTCCATGTGCTTCAGTGATGATGGCTGGAGTTATTTTCAGCAGAGTTGTTTCTCACATTACTTCTCCTTAGCTATTTAGCCATCAGGGGGTAGCAGCCTGTCAGAGTCAGCATTCTCCTGTGTTGTTATGAAAACAGCAACTGCCATCATTGGTTTTTCACTTTGGGTGAATGAAGTGTTCAGTAAACAGTGTTCCCACCTAAGGCAAATTATAATATGTTGAGAAGTAACCATCACTGTCTTGCTTTCTTTCATCAGTTTACAGTATATTAAACACGGAACCCGGTAGCAACTTACATAGCACCTTTCATTGGATGAATCCCAAGGTTTTAGAGGGATAGTTTCCCCTCCTATTGAAGCACAATCTTTCAAAGCACCCAGCAACATTATAAATAGTATAGGGCAAGGGATGGAACAAAAAAATGCTGAGTCCAAACTAAGCTAGCAATTATTTATTTTTTTATTGAACAGACCTTAGCAGTTTACAGCCTCAGACACAAATCTTCTGAATAACTCACCAAATCTGTCCCATTCCATTTTGAAATTGCCCTAAAGAAATCTGCCCAGCAGTCTAAAGTTCAGACATCACAGTCCATGTTTTACTTTAACTGATATTATTTCTTATTTATTGCATTTGTGTTGCCCCTTTGATTTCAGTTGGAAAATGGCGTGAACCTTAGTAATGATGTGGAAATAGACAACTATCCACTAAGAGTTAGCCATGCCATCATGCTTGTTGTGCAAAGACTTCATGTCTAAAATGAAAAGACACTAGGTACGTAAAGCAACACTAGTGAAAGCAGTAGCTCATTGCTACTGATAGGAGGTAAAATGAAAAACCAAAGCTTACAGCCAAACTATTGAATAGATATAAAAAAGTAAATGCAATAGTAAAGGCAAGGTCCTAATCCTTGCCTTAAAGTTAGAGTGAAAGAAATTATAAGCTTGCCTGAATAGGTTTACTTTTATGAGGTTTATTGTTCATTGTATTTCTGTAGTTTTGTAGTATAAAATTCAGTGTTAGCAACGGCAGAAATTATGAAGAGGTAAATGTAGGAAATAAAAACTACAGATGAATTTTTATTCATCTCTAATGATGACAGATCTACTGTCATCATTGAATATAAATAATTTATTGAACTATTTCTAGTGAAATATAAGGGCAGAAAGGAGAGACATAAGAGCAAGGAAGAGCCCATGTAATTGTACAAGCTGAAGATGTCAGCTTAGGTCAACAGAGCTAGAAAAAGGAAAAGAAACTACTTCATAGTCAACTAAGTAAGTAGGGATATTTTGTCAGGGATGCAGAGTTGAAACCCTATTTCTTCTGTTTTGTACTGCTCTGCAGGGCCTTCTTTATCTGTAGCTGAATGAGAGCTAATATCATACTAGGTCCCTTCCAACTGAAACAGTCTATTCTTTTCTAATAGCAACAGACAGCCATGAAACTTGCCCATGGCAGTTCAGGAGGAAGAAGTGGCTGTTGCCACGATGTGTCTTACAGGCTGCTGGGACTTGGAAAGCTTGTATATACAGATAACTACCAGTAACTTCAAGTCACTTGAACTGTTTTTCACATCATGCTTCATAGGTAATTTATACAGGAGTTGTTGGTTCTTCTCCAGAACCACTGGAGAAATTGGCATTATCTTTCCTTGCTGGCATCTCCCTGTTTATAGGCTGTCAAGGTGGGCACATGAACAAGAACGTTGGGCCTCTGACAGATTCCCATGGCCAAGGACCATGTTCGGGTGAAGTCTCTGCACGTCACCAGGAATTAGGAAGGTTGGGAGCCAGACTTTTTCCAGGCTTAAGTGTTCAGCAGAACTTTCAGCCTTGAACTGGGAAGCTGCCAGGGGTGAAACTGAGCAATATCTAGTAGCATTTTAGACAGACTGAGGGCTTTTGGGCAACTGCTTGCCAGCTCTGTTGGGAGCGTGCAGTTCTTTACTTGTCCTTCTCTCTGAACAACTCAACAGCCACAAGAATAGATGCCAGGTTTGGACCTTGGTAAAAGCATACTCCAGTACGTTCTGGTGGTCCTCCCTTTGTTTCTGCTGGCAGTAGAGAAGAAAGCTACACAAAAGCTTTCACATTACTCAAACCTCAATCCATTATTGGTTGGATGTTTAGACTGAAAATTGGTATTGTTAATGTTAATCTTGGGGTAGTGGTGGTGGTGTTTTTTTACATCTAAATTCAGACTCTTTAGGATTCACAAAGAACAGAAGTGTGCAGGGCACAGAAAGTTCCAGATGGCTGAACTATAGCACTCCAAACCTTTTTTGTGTACTATGAATAAAAGGTATCTTGGTCTGCTTGATCATCCTGCTTCTCTTGCATTTGTTAGGGCTAGCTATCTGCCATTGAAAGGATTTTTTCAAGCAACATCTTGCTACAACTGAGTTTATTATCGAAGTATTACTGTTATTACTGTGCTGCGCTTCTCCAAGCCAACAAAGTCAAATGCTGTTGCAAGCTTGAGGAATATAAATTGTTTTTAAAATAACACCTGCAGTACTTGAGATAAAGCAGGGTAAGATTATGCTGATTATGCTGGGAAGCAAGAGGGATTCCACAAGGCTCAGGAACACCTTTCTGCCACTTGGCAAATATTAAAATTTTCCTCTTCCAATGGAAAAAATCATCAGTAACTTGCCGATGAGTAGCAACACATATCACTTCAAGAGTCTGACTGTCAACAGTACCTTCACTACAGGAATCTGGCTCAGCTTCTACCACATCCAGTGCTGTGGCATGGAAATTTGAAGTACTGCTGCCACCTGCAGGGGTATGGAAATCAAACTTGATGTCATTTCCGTACTTTATTTGCTCAGCTTATGAGGAACACAATATTCTCAGAAACTTGCCCGTCAGAAATGTCTGATTCCACAATGACTGCTTTTTGTTGTGTACCACCCTTTCATAGGCTCCTAAGGCCCAAGCACCTCCAAAGCTTCAAACACGTTTCAAAGGGATTCTTCGGGTCTGTACTTGCAATGAAATTGCCATGTGTTATTCTGTTTCCCCCTTTTAAGGTGTGCCCTTCCTGTAAACTTATTTCTAGTACTACAAAACAGACTGCTACTAGCCCAGTGTGAAACCTTGTAAATCTGATTAAACATCGAATTTATCCCAGTTCTCTCTCCACAATGGAAGGTGTGATTGCTTTTTAACACATAACCATACTGCTCTGCAGTTAATTCTAGTATTGTGTGTGCTCATGGATGTGTACCATGTATACATGTAGTTTAAAGATGGATGATCATCTTTGATAATGAAGAGGAATCTGAATTGAGGGAGGGAGAAAAGCTGACTGGAGCAGACCATAGTAAGATAGGATTTGTTATATACTTGTAGGCTATGTGAACTAATCTAAGTCCAGCTTGACTGAAGGCTGATACAGGTGGTGTGTCGAGCTAGATGCAATCCATACTGCCTATACCAAAAGCAATGGGAAATGCTGGCAGGGGAGTTGCAACTGTGCTCATGTTAAGGCAGAGGGAATTCGATAATGGGAGGGGGGGGGGGGGAGGAGGGTACCGAGTATTTGATGTTGGAATTGCATGTAAATCAGTCATGGATTTAGGTGTAACCTGTAGGATACTAGAAATGTGATGAACAACTGTATATATTGGAAAGGCACAAAGAACAACGGGCCTGCAGCAGGATCAGCAGCACACAGTTCAGGACTATAAGATGTAGCAGAGAGTTAAAGACATTAGGCATAAAGTCCTTCAAACCCTGGGATTACAGAACTTGGCAAAACTTTCTTGTCAGAGTTTTTCTAGGCATTCATAACAGAAATGAAAAATAATGAGGTCAAACACTTGGGTGAGTATGAGTTTCAGACATGACCCCATTATGTCTGAGGTGTGAAGATGTAATAAATAATGGAGAGCCCCCACTCATGTGGCAATTAAGAACATTTCTAGCTTTGTCTCTGGTTTTATACTGTGGAAGTGCTGGCTGATGAGATCCCATTTTCCTACCCTGGAACAACAAGCACTGAAGACAAATGAACTACTGACTCCATGTAGACTTCTTGGCATCTAACAGATTGTTTTGCTTCTTATTTGAAGAGTTCAGTTTCAGGTCATGTTCTGTCTCCTCATGATATTTTTTGAAAGGATTCTCCATCTATTGTACATTCAGTACAATCTCACTTTCACATCAGAGATCATTGTTTAGGATAGGCAGAAAAAGCTTTTTCTTTCCATGAACTGGAGTCAGGATTAGAAAGCAATTCTCACGTCCAAATTTGTTTTATTTCATAACTGTGTTTTGCTTCTTGAAATGGCCTGATTTTATAAACAACAGCAGCTTGTGACTATGGCAGACTAGAGCTATAAGAATATTTGATGTTAAAAAGCCTTAGAAGCTCAGGTTAAGCAGTAATTTCCAGCTCTAGATCTGTGTGATGTGATCTGGGCACTGAAATCTTAAACCTGCTGAGCAAACCATAACAAACCTCATAATCCTTCTCTGTTTAATGGAAATTTTTTACCTGATTCATCAATGACTTAGATAAAGGGACAGAAGCCTCCTCAGCACATTCACTGATGACAAAGCTGGGAGGAGTGGCCAATAGCCCAGAGTGCTGTGCAGCCCTTCAGAAGGACCTCGACAGGTTGGAGAGATGGGCAGAGAAGAGCTGTCTGAAATTCAACAAAGAAGTGCAGGGTCCTGCACCTGGGGAATAATAACCCTGGGCACCAGTACAGGCTGGGGGCCAAGTTGCTGGAAAGCAGCTCTATGGAGAAGGATCTGGGGGTGCGGGTGGACAACAAGCTGTCCATGAGCGAGCAGTGTGTCCTTGTGGCCAAGGAGCCCAGTGGTGTCCTGAGGTGCATTAGGAAAAGACATTAGCAGGTCAAGGGAGGTGATCCTGACACTACTCAGCCCTAGTGAGGTCACATCTGTAGTGTGTCTAGTTCTGGGCTCCTCAGTACAAAAGAGATGTGTAGCAGTCCAGTAGGGGGCAAAAAAGATGATTAAGGGGAGTGGAGTGGAATATCTCTCTTACGAGGAAAGACTGAGGGAGGCTGGAGGCCCGTTCAGCTTCAGGAACAGTTGACTGAGAGGGACCTCATCAATGTCGATAAGTATCTGAAGGGAGGATATCAATAGGATGGATCCAAGCTCTTCTCGGTAGTGCCAAGCAATAGGATAAGAGGCAATGGGCAGAAACTGATGCACAGGAAGTTCCACCTGAACATGAGGAGGAACTTTTTTCCTGTGTGGTGACTGAGCATGGGAACAGATTGCCCAGAGAGGTTGTGGAGTCTCCCACTCTGGAGACGTTCAAGAATCACCTGGATGCTATCCTGTGCAATGTTCTCTAGGATGACCCTGCTTGAACAGGGAGGTTGGACTAAGTGACCCACTGTGGTCCCTCACAACTTTTGGATATTGAGGGGACCCTATGAAAGAAATGGGGGAGGAGATGAACTGGTTTGGGAATTTCTCTTTTCTCAGGAGACATTTTGTGGCTGGGAGACATAAGTTTGGAAGAATGTGTGAGAATAGTGACATTCTGTCTTTCCCTTGAGCTGTTTTTTGCCAGGACAGACAAAACAGGCAAACCCTTATCAAGGAAGGTGTTTGCAAGTTGGCATCAAAGCATTCTTTCTCACGGATGGGGAAAGGGAAGAGGAGAGAGAAAAGGAAGAAACTACAAAAAACAGCCCAGAGGGCAGTATATGCATGCCCCGGGCCTTTGATATGTATGACAAGAAGCCCAGCTCAGTGTGTTTTGTTTCCTTCCACCCAGCTGGCTGTGAGTTTCACAGTTTGTATAGTGTTTCCAAATTGAACTTCCCTTAATGCTTGAAAGCTAATGGCTTAGCTCTCTGGTTACCTGCACCCATATTGGTGCATGCACAACTTGACCCATTCTGTGATTCTGTGAAATATGGTCAGTAGAGTTCTGAAATAATTGAAATAAGCCCAGCAATGTTACTGTGCCTTCATCACAAAATGTTACCTGAGTCCAAAGCAAGACTGGACCAGTTTGTCTCCAGTAAAGATAAGCACAATATTTTTGAAGAAAAGTATATACTTGCCATTGTGTGTATTTAGATATCTGCCTAGTGAATTTGAAACCAAGGATGTATGTGTTGCAATTGCACTAAAAGTGTTTGAAAAGAGGTTGGATGTACAGGATATTTATCTTGATCCTGCAGTCATCTTGTGCACTCAGCCCTCACTGAAATGCTGCATGAAGACAGATGGATTTAATTCCTGAATGAGAATAAAAGCCACTACTGAAGTGCAGCTGAAATACAGCTTCCATTTGTCAGCTGGAGTGCAGTTTTGAGTAGCTATACAAATTCAGTGCTAGCTCAGGACAAGTGACAATGAACTATTCTCAATCAAATTAAATTCATGGCAAATGGAGAAACAAATCACAAACTGCCTTCTCTCTTATGTAAAATGGAAGGGAATTATTAGTCCTGAGGCCATATTAGTTTTGCCTGTCACCTAGGTGATGTGTTGTCTCCCACTTCCAGGAGATAGTGCTCTTTAGACCAATACTATACATTGATTTTTGTCATTATCTAAGGAGATAAATCATTCTTATCTGTGTGACCAAAGCAATACTCAGGGGTTTCTTTAAAACCCAAGTACTTGTCTATGCTAATGCCACTATGGAGTGAGAGAAAATTCTTTCTTGCTTTTACAGGAAAAATGTGTTCTTTCTTCTTATCTCTGTTTTGTATACTCAGAAAAGTCTAACTAAAGCTCAAGCTAAAAAAATGAAATAATAGCTTTAGAGACTTTGGAACAGAAAGAGCTGTGGAAGTTGGAAACCAACTCCACCTGCTTTTTCTCTAGGGACAACTTTAGCTTATACCATTCTATGACATTGCTGGACCCATCTTTATCTTGAGAATACAAAGCGGAGATGTAAGAAACAGGATAGAGAAGTTAGAGAAAAATAGGTACCAGGAAAAACCCTGGGGTTTGTAGTTGTGCTATGTATATATTGTTTCAAGCAGCTGCTTTTACTCTCTAGGTGGTAGTATAACCTCCAAAGACTTTGTTACCCTTTTCAGAGCAACCGTGCAATTTGGTTTTATTTTCAAGCCTACAATTCTTTGCAAGTTTTCTTGCTTTGAGCTAAATTAATACCTTCTGCTGCACAGAGCAAGAACAAGGACTTTTTTACACAATGTTGGGACTTCGGGACTGAACATTTGAAATTCCTAAAAATAACTGTGAGTACATAAAAACAGAAACTGAAGGGGAAGGCTTGGGAGTTCTGTGAATGTTGGAAAGTTATCAGAATTAAAGATGTTAATAGCGATTTATACACTGAAGTGTTGCCCTTTGATATGAGCAATTGCAGAGCATTCATGGTCTTTCTGGGTTGTTTCTCTAGAGCAGGACATCTCAATAAGAATGCTAAAAAAGCTTCACTTTTCTGAGGCGAACTGTAAGGAATGTCAGTAAGGCATATTGTTCATAAATTCAGCAAGGCTTTTCTGTGTAGTATTAGTACTGTAGTGCTTCAATTAAAAAAAACAAACCAAAACACAAAAAGAAACCTCTCACAAAATTTCTGTCATTGTAATGAAATCCCATTTCAGTGCTCTCATTCATCCTGGATGAGAGGTGATTACCATGCATGTGGCACTGTCAGAGTGGCCTTTGGACTCCACAGACCTCTGTGCTTGGAGCCACACAGATGAAGAGGCAATGAAGCTGGAATTCCTGGGGTTCAGAGAGCTCAGGGAAGTCAGCCAGAAGAAGGATGACATCCTGATGAGTCTGCTGATGTCTGGAGCACTGGATGCTTCTGACCTCCTAGAGGTCAGAGCTGGTCTGTGTTTTCATCAGGTCATGACAGTCATAGAAACTTGTGAAGTGAGAGAGAACTGCTTCGTATGTTCACTTCTGAGACAGCAGCGCAACAGCCCCTACCACTTAGTGCTTGCCACTACAGGGCCTGACATACCGGTGCATGAGGCTTGTTTGAGCTGGATCCACCTGAATGGGTACACACACACAAATGTGTGTGAAAGATAACTGATTTCTGTAAAACTCTTTCCCCTGACAGGATTCACAAATTGGACCTACCATGAGCACGGCTCAAGCACTCCCATATTCAAAACAGGCACTGTTCCTGCCAATCTGCTGGTTAAATTGCTGCTGCTACTGTGGGCTGTCACCGGCTTCCCCCGGGCTTGGCAAGCGCTGTCACTTGGAAAGCAGCAGGCAAATGTCACCGCTATCTCATGACAGGATTCCTTTAATCCTTGGCATCCCCTCACATGGTTGCTTGCTACTTAATGAGTTGCTCCTAAGCACACAGTTAAATGGAGTTGTAAAATACTGAAAGCTCTCATTGCTTCAGCTGTTTCTTTGGCAGGATTTTTTCAGCAGTTTGCTGCCTTTGACAGTGTATGGAACACATGCTGTTCTCCAGAAATGACTGAGGCCAGCCTTAAACTGCAAACGTTGTAAATGCAGATCCTGGATGCAGGTTTCATGAAGTCATTTCAGCTTTTTCCAAGAACTGGGCCATGGGCAATTAGATTAAATCCATGGTAAAGTTCACTTCATCTATACATAAAACATGCAGATACGCATCTGCAAAGTAAATGTCATCAAATTAATTTATGCCTAGTTTTCCCTCCACGGGCATTTTTGCTCTGGAGATGATGCAGTATGTAGCAGAGAAAGCACTGTCGGGGATCAACGTGCCTACTTTGTTAGAGAAAGAAAGCAAAATGCAGTGGAAATAAGATGAAGAAATAACAGCTTCATAGTGAGGCAGTTACATGTTATGCTGGAGGAATGGATTTAACCTCTGCCGTTGAGTTACTAAGTGGTACTCATCAAACAGCAGAGCATAGGCCACAGCTGTGTTGTGCTTACATGGTGCTGGTGGGAGTTGCCCACCCTGGGGACCTGGGACAGCTTTGCTTGCAGTCAGCTGTGGCACCTCTGAATCTCCAGTTTAATCAGCAGTTCAGATAGACTGTCCATGGGCAGCTAACAACGGAACTTCTCGTCCAGGGACAGTGAACAGTTTCAATATCTGTTGTCAGTATTCCCATATCTGTGTCTCGTATCTCGGACCTCTCCTACCTCACAATCTGCCAACTTTAACTCCTATTTTTTACTTCCTCATGCAAAATAACAATTTAAGAGCTGTTTGTTCAACTGTCATCCACTTCCCACACCCTTTTCAAGCTCAGGCTTAGGTATCTTGTAGTCACTGCAGAATTTGTCCAAGGCTTTAGTTGTGTTCTTTTAAATCTCAAAGCCAAATAAAACATCATCCCTTTTATAAGTCAGCGGGCAGGAAAACCTCACAATATTAAGCATTTTGTTTAAATAGTAATAAAACCATTAAAGCATTTACCAGGATTAAGAGAAATTATATAATTCAGGTCAGATAATTCAATTATTTGGAGGCCCCAGTTCTATTTTTTTCAAGCCCTCAGATTATCTAGTAATAATTGTCTTCTGAAAATAAAGAAGTCAAATTTTGCCATCCATGTTGTTAGTACCAGCTGTCCAAGAGCAAATAAATCTCTTTCCAATCTTTGGACCTTTAAAGAGCAATCTATTTCAGGCAGAAATGGTTTGCTGCTTCATGTTGGGCAGGCTTCCCAAATTTTCAGTTAAAATAATATCACACATTTGCTCATAAAGAACATTGGAACAGTGTTATTTACAATATTGTTTTTGAATGCAAATGACATCTGCAGCTGAAAGGTGGTTTAATCTCTGAATTAATTTACCCCTTTCCAGGCAACTAACGCACTCATGCTTTCCAGTAAACCCAAATGTTTATGCAAGTCCAAGGTCTTTTTACATGAGGTTGAGAAGATTCTCAATACATGGCTGCTAACACTCAAATACTTGCCTCCTGTCAATCAGCACCCCCAGGTCCCTTTCTGCCTGGCTGCTCTCCAGCCACTCTGTGCCCAGCCTGTAGTGCTGCAGGGGGTTGTTGTGGCC
>JAWWES010000168.1:30308576-30326955 GCA_035583135.1 Lophotriccus pileatus | reverse complement strand
CTCCAGAGGCCAGTTGTCCTGAGGGCCACCTGTCCTACTGGTGAAAACTGAGGCAAAGTAGGTGTTAAGTACCTCAGACTTATCCTTATCCCCCCAAGTCCAACAAGGAATGAGGTTTTCCTTGCCCCTCCTTTTGTTATTAATGTATTTATAGAAGAATTTTTTGTTATCCCTAACAGAAGTAGCCAAATTGACTGCAAATTGTGCTTTTGTCTCTCTAATTTTCTTTCTGCATGACCTAGTTATATTCCTAAACTCATCCTGAGAGAGAGTGAAACAGTGTTTCCCACTCTCACAGATGTTTTCAAGAATGCACTCATTCACATCCGTGTTTCTTTACCAGTTATGGTGTTGATCCTGCTTCAGAACTGTAGGCTTCCTTGCTTTCTCTTCACCTGTCTCCAGGAGACTGTGCTCCCTGTTGAGCTGTGCACCTCCTGTTCATCACACCATGGTTGCAGGAGCTTCTGTGTCCCACACACCTGGCCTTCTTCCTCTTAACCTCGCATATGCCAAGACGAGCTCCTCCACTTGTCCTGCATTTGTCAAACCCAGGCACGACTACATGGCAAGCATTATGTCCCAGTGCAATGACCAGCTGACCATTAAGAAAAGCCAGCATCGTGACTGTTGACTTGGGGAAAGATGCTTCTTTCCCCAAAACAAAGTTCCTCAACTAAATCAGCTCTTAGATGTTGGTTTCTCTAATCTACTTTGGATGTAGATACTTCCAGGGCACTCCAGGCAACTCTCCTATGTCCCTTTGACAGCAGTTTCCAAATTTCAAAAATCAAACACTTCTAACCTTGCATGCCTGACACCATTCAAACGCTTTTGTGGGAATAATGTTTCAGACAGTCCTAATAGCACTGCAACATTTTTCAGTTATCTGTTTTTCCTAAAGTTTTTGAAGAATTTGTCAGGTCAAATGTGAAATCACCCTGTGAAACAGCAAACTCTGCACGTTTCTTCACTCTCTGCAACCCAAAAGGCACAACAAAAAGCTATTACTTTTTGTTCTGCATTATACAGAAATTCTGATATATACCTTTTCTTTTCTCTTTTCCCCAAATATGCCTACTAATTTGGACTGTGACAGGAACTTGAGATAAGAGAACGATGGTACTATTATCCTAGGTGAAGAACAAATCCCCAAGTGTGAAAGACTGGAACGCTGATGACTTAGACAATCCAGGTGCAAACTGACAGTGTACAAAGTAACCACCCAGGAGCTGAAGGTGTGCACCTCAGGCTACAAGCACGGTGTTGAACACAATAAGGAGAGAGGCAAATCCTTTGAGGTGGGGTAGTGTTTCTTTGTCCTTACATAAATGACTCAGCTGTGATAACTCCCCTTCCAGGAAGCCCTGGGGCAATTTACACATGACCTGAAGATATTCATCC
Source organism: Lophotriccus pileatus (assembly GCA_035583135.1). Taxonomy (NCBI): domain Eukaryota; kingdom Metazoa; phylum Chordata; class Aves; order Passeriformes; family Tyrannidae; genus Lophotriccus; species Lophotriccus pileatus. The sequence continues at coordinate 30,325,551 of JAWWES010000168.1, read as the reverse complement.
CTGCTGATGGGCCATAATAGATCCACCTGTGCTGACCTAACAGGCAGCTGTAACATCTTGGAAGGTGTCAAACACTCCTGAAATGTCCCCGTATCCAGTGTTACATCATCCAGTGTAGAACGCCCTGCCCCAGGGGAGGTACTGGGTGTGTTCGCACCTGGCCTTAAACCCAATAAAAGAGCACACTCGGACTTCATTCAACACTGGGCTTTCTTTCCTCAGTAGTACATGCGACTTTCCTCACCACCTAGGGCTTCCACCACCACCTCAGCGCATCCGGACCTTTCAACCAATGAACATCGAAATGGCAGCAGCCAAGTCTCATCACTGGATCCAGTGGGTGTCTTGCGGGTCCTTCCCGTCACCTGGGGGGTCCGCAGCCCTGCTCTGACTGCCCGTACCAGTACCGCAGCCTCACTACAGCACTGACTCTCCAGCTGTTCCTGCCACGTTTTCTGGGCTTGGGGGAGGAGAACCACATGGAAGGATGGCATCCTGTGTCTGTCCTTTGGCCATGTGTGCTTTTTCTGGGTGAAGGAGGTGGCTGCCATCTTGATTTGGTCTGGTAGGTGGAGCTTGAGAAGTTTCTCCTCATGGGTTGGCTTAACCCAATTTCATCAGTATTGTTATTAGCATTTCTTCTTGGTAAAGAGTCATTTTTTCACTTACATCCGGGCGTATTTGGTGTCTCTCTTTGTATCGGAGAAACCAGGGGTATTGAATCCAAGGGAGGAGACTTCTGGCCGAGGTCTCTACCCCTCCAAATTGTCTCAAACAGAGACACTGCATTAGCATCCCTTTTGCTATGCTGTAACCATGGTACCTCAGCCACAGCTGTGCCTGCTGCTCTCCTGGCAGAGGCTTTGCTGACTCACCAGCTGATTCACACAGGCAGCGGCAGCTTTATTTGTCTTCTGAGGAATATCACTCTGCCTGTGTGTGGTCCCCTGCATGCCCCAGGCCACACCTATATATAGCCACTCTGTCTCCATCCCCAGCATAGGCAGCGGGGCACAGCCTCCAGAGGCTGAAGTGTGGGTCTTTTTCATCCTTTGCTGAACACATGCCACCACAGGTCTGGGTCAATAGTTTAGACAGAGCACCTGATGAAATCTGTAGAGTTAACAACTTAAGAAGGATTTCTCCTTTTTGTTTTGTTGCCAAAGCTGCCTTCTGTTCTATTCTCCTCTTCAGTGAACATGCACAGTTACCAGAAAGCCTGTACAGTTCAGGCAAAGCATCAATAACCAGACAGGCTGTTATTTCAATAAAATTACTGGCCATAAAACATTCTAAAAGAACTTACATATATTCTGGTAAAAACAACAAGAGTTTATGCTGCAAGCCTGCGAGGGCAAGAACTGCTGTCTTAGTTCAACTTTGTAAAATGTTGATGTTGGCTTGAAATTTTTTCATACTACATCAGTCACAAAAAAGAGGTGATACATCTCTCTGCCGGATGGACTGCTGTTCTTCAAACAAAAATAAAGGAACAAGAGAAAGTAGTATAGTATAAAAGCAGAAAATAATGGTATGTGTATCTTGTTTCCATTTTGTTTTCTTTTCAGTTTTTCTCTTTTGCTTTTCTCAATCTGCAATGTTTCTACTGCCTGCAGCTCTTGTACTGTTTCTTTAAATCTTCATCTCAATTACTTTTCTCAGCTTAATAAACTACACATCTGTTCAGTCAATGGAAACATTGAAAAACAATTCTTGGTCCAAAATAGACTGAGCCAAAATTGAGGAGTGGCAGGATTAGGAAGTTAACTGTGCCCCTCATTTTTACTTATTTTGTTTTAATAGATTTAGGTTGTTGAGAGGCTCCTGTGTCTGAGCACAAGCTGACATTGATGGGCTTCAATAGGGTAACTTGACAAGACACACTAATTTGAGTTCCAGCTTTTTTCCTTCAGATCTGGGTTTGTCTCTCACACAAAGCTGAAGGGAATGTCTCCTGTCTCCTCCACTCAAGAAATTTGAGGGTGGTCCTCTCAAATTACAACTACAAACTGCCCAGCAATATCATGTATTTGGATGGAATTGTCGCAGGACAAAATGTTCTAGGAGGCTGCTGCAGTTCTTCTGAGTTTGAGTTTCTGTATATGAAGAAACAAAAAGGCTCAGAAAAACTAATATTTGTAATAAGGGAATTAAATTGCATAGAGGAAAACAAAATGGAAACATAGGTGTGTATAGGGAAAAGTCATCAAACACTATCAGCTACATGTTTTTGCATTTGTTCTTAAAGGCAGTGTATGGGCTGGGACTAGCATTCAACACTGGCTTTGAATCAGCACTGAAAGCGGTGGCATAGAGTGATGTTGCATAAAGTATCCATAAGAAGAGGTATACAAATGCTGTATAAATGAGCTATAGATATATTTAGAACACTGTATATTCATGTGTAGTGTCTGGAGTGTGAGCTTCTGGGTGTCAGTTCCTCATGGGGATGGCCTATGAAAATCACAATATTGCACTCATTCAGACTCAAGGGCATGGAGAAACATCTGGGGAGAACCTGAGCGTAAAAAGACTTTAGGGTCACAGAATGACTCCCAGTGAAGGTATTAACTATCAGTAAAAATTTCCACCCTGTTATTCTCTATCTACCAAATAAAATGAGTCACTTTAATAATTTCTTAAAGGGCCTTACACAAAAAAAAATCAGTCATGAGAACATAAGTTGCTCTGGTGTCCTCTTCAGTTCCTCTTCTGACTATTAAAGACTATTAAAGCAAAGACCTGGCAGAGGCAGCGATGTCTGAGTGGAGAATACCCAACAGTTGAGGATAAAAGGTAAGTCAGAGGGAAAAATTGCTGCTGCAGTTGTGTAATAAAGAGTAAAAGAACCAAAAGGAGTGAAATCACATGTTTGTGTGTGTGTGAAGAATAATCTTGGCAAGATGTTCTTCTGTACTGTAGATGTAGATGTAAGTTGATTCATAAATGAACTTTTCATCAAAATGGCATAATCTTCCTATAGTGAATATATCAGCTGAGAATACCAGAGTAAGAGACTTTATTCATAGGTACAAAAGATTTAGTTACTTTACAACATCACTGATATATTTATTCTCTGATGCTCTTTCTTGCAATATTTCATATGTGAAGCAATCAATAGCTCTGGACTACATTTTGTAGGAAGAAAATTTGTTCTCAAGGTTCCTGAGCACCCTTCAGTATCCTAAGAAACTTCGGACTTCAAATCCCAAGATGTCTTTCTCCCTCCCAGTTATTCTTTTGTGGAAGCCTTCCACTGAAAATGCAAACCGGATTCTTCCCCTTCAATAATCTGCTCCCTCACCTTTGCTGCCAAATTCCTTCCTCTGCCCTCCCTATTGGTTCTGCCTACATCTGGAAAACAACTCCAAGACCCTGCTAATTTTGGATTTCCGCCCCAAGACAGAGGTCTCTTAACTGCACAGAGATAAACTGGAAGTGCTGGCTACCAGTAAGGACTTTGGCCATTTAGGAAACAAGGTGGTTCATCACTACAGAGTCTGTTGTTCCACCATACCTTTAGGGAAAATCCTTCACAGATATCTGACTACCACCAGCCTGTATAACCCATCTACAGTCCCTAAGATGGAACTTTTATTTCAGATACTAACAGTTGAATTAAAGTTCAAAGTAGATTCGATTAAAGTTTATTCAAGATACTGTCCATGGAAAGTTATTATTATAACATAGCTTCTGTCCATTACCAGTATTTAGAGAAACCACATAAAAAATGCCTTGCACTCCTGTAATTGTCTTTCATTTGATTAGCTCAAAGTACTTTCTAAAGAATGACATTACCTTGATGGCACCTTGTAATGAAAGAATTGTAGCGTTTACAGTTAGGGAAACACACAGACACTGACAATCTAGAGCCAAAATTATCAAGCATGAGTGGCTAAATACAGTTTGAAGCCCTATTTGTCTGCCACTGACTTTACAGAAACCAGAAGATGACATGAAAATAAAGCTATTCTATTTAATTGTATAAATCCATACATAAATGCCTAATTTTAAGAAAGACCTTTTTTAGGCTTAAAAGTGTCTGACTGTATTCTTTAGTTGCAAAACATTAAAAGAAATCTTATATCTCAGGGCTCTACATGGAAAGATCCCAAAGGATTTAATAAATGTGTTTTGCTGCAATGAAGCCATTTCTGGAGTGGACTGTGACAACTGCTTCACAGCCCATAAGGACTTACACAGCAGTGGAAAAGACCAAGTGAAGAGTGCTGTATTGACCTAAGTCTGCAGGGAGAATCTGGGTCAGAAGATTGTAATTACTTGACCTGCCTGAACAATGGCAAAAAAGCCACTGATGTTCAGTCTGAGCTCTGAAACAGTCAAGGTTTGTTTTCACTTGTAATAGTGAATTTAAGCAAAAGCTTAAGTAGTAGCAAAATATATGTTGAATTTGATTAATCATACAATTCTTTAAATGTGAAATGTCTTTGCACAATGCAAAGTAATTCAGTACAGAAACTGTATCACTAAAATGACTAACCAACACTGACATGTGAGATAATACATATTCACAACAAATTGTTCACAAGATATTAACGTAGGGAAAATATTTTCCAAATAAATTCACAAATAGATACAGTAAATTAATGTGAGAAATTCCCAAGCATTTTGAGAGTAGGAGAAAGAAAAGAATGTGGTGAATGTCGATCAGAAATGGCTTCTTATGTGGTGATCCAATTCTTGGAGAAAGAGTCATGGGATTAAACACTAGAGTCAGCATCTCATGTAATTGATTTAAACTGAAACGTTAGGTGGTCTAAAAGCCATTATAAAAGATAAGCTTATCTCATTTTATTTAGCTGACTGGCATCCATGAGTACCCAAGGATACTAATGTCCTATATACTGTTCTAGTGAGAGAAGAGCTGCATAGCCTGTGAGGAATAGGCTGTTTCCTTCTGTTCTAAAAAGAGCTTAATCACTGTTGCTACAGCTGAAGTAGCTTTCACAAAATAGGTGAAAGAAGATCCTTTACTTTGTGAAATCTAATAGTTGGCCACTTTAAAATTAGAGATGGATAGCAAGTGAGCCAGGTACAGACTTCACATATAAGCAAACTACAGAAGTCTTTTGGTCTCGTAAAGTGACTTATTTGGTCATTGTCTTACTGTATTCAGAGCGTAAAATAGAATATTGTGGAGTGGTACTGGTGAATTTAAACAAAGTCTATTCCTCCAGCATAATTTATAGGACACATTATAAATACATCCTCAACAAAAAAAAAAGCTGAGTGATACATTTCCCCAGAATGTTTAGAGTATCTTTTATTCACAGAAAATTGATACCGACAAACATGGGAAAATAATGTTATTAGCAGTTATCCATCAGCTGACATCTATACATTTCTTAGAGTGAAAAAAAAAATCCAGATTTGTGATAAAAAATGATGTTTTAAAAATAATAATAAACCCCCCTTTCCATATATTTTCATCTAGAATGAAACCAAGAAGAAGCTTACATCTTACTATTTCAAATGTAGACAGTCACAATATCTTGCCACTTGCCTTACTGTTAAAAACAGTAAATTTAGTGGCTACTTATTTTGTTTTTAAAATAAAAAATATGGATGATTTTACTAGTTTTGGATACTGGAGCAGATATAAACTAGGTATGAAGCATTCCTTCTGTAAGAAAAAGGAACCGTTTGAGCATTCTGACAGACAGCTATTTTAGTTCAGAGGATACTACACAGTTATGCCATAAGCCTATGACCAAACTTTCCGAACAAGGACAGTGAAAGCTAAAGATAGGTTTTCTATTTCTACTTTTAGGCAGCTCCATAAAAAAAATAAAAAAATTGCAAGATTCTGTATCCCGTTGTTCTGCTAGACAAGAGCAGCAACAACCAGTTTAACAATTTTGAGACTGAAATCAACTGCTCTTCCATCACAAAGGATTGATTAAAAATCTTAACTTTGAAACTTTTAATGTAAGCTATAGTAGCTATTACTTCTCACTTGCAGGCATTACAAAACTTTACTTCCTGCTAATGCATCTTAAACTTACAGCAATCTCTGATCTTCTGGTCCGGGGTCCAGAGGCTCTTCCTCCACACAGGACATTTGTTGAACAATGCATTTCAAAACAGTTTAATGGGTTTAGTTCCAGGATAAATTTCATAGTAGTGTATATTTTGGTACAATGTGTTTTCTTCCACATTTCCTTAAAGTGGGGTTTCAAAGACAGAGCTGAGACATGTCTCCAGAACAGGAATAGACCACATGGCGTGCTATTATTAAAAAAATACCAATCTAACAGCCTTTCATCCAATAAAAGAATGTCTTGCAGAAAACATGTAGAAGGGTGGTGATGTTATTATTATTCTGTCACATCAGAAAGTATGTGGCCTTTCACTGTCAAATAACAAAAATAAAAAAAAGTAGCACATCAAAAAAATTACTGTTTCAAGGAATGCACAGGCAGTGCATGATGCCACATTCGAAAAGAAAGTTGAAGTACTAAAAGGAAATACCCCTCCTCTATGTCCCAAAAACACGATGCAGGATTCTGTCTTTTCAGCTACACTTGACTATACATTTGCTCATACTGTTATTAGATACATTTTTTAAAAATTAAATACACACCTCTCTGATTTCCAGCAGTTCTGTAAATTTAATCTGAACATTTCTTTTCCCTTCAGGTAGCATTATAAGACTATTAAAAGGTAAAAGCAGAAGTAAAATGGAGTTCTCCTTGTGATGTACCTGGCAGAAGAAACAATAGCTAACCTGCAAACAAAACACACAGTAACAAAAGGAATGAAAAAACACCCAACCAGAAAACAAAAAATATTCAAACCTCATTCAAAAGTGTCAGCTATATGCAAAGCTTTTCCAAATACATAAACAGATTCAGGGACTCTGCCTGTGTACAAAGAGCCACATTCAAGAGTTGTTTTCAAACTGGCCTGTGCCTGTCAAGTGCAGCCTGTCCTATCTTCTTATTAAATCCTTTCCTAGTTCTTTCCTGGGTGAGGGATCCTATTCTGTGTGCATGTGTGAGCTAAATGGCCTGTGCAGTCTTCACTAAAGAAGATTTCTATCCAACATTTAGTAAAATATAAAGGGAAACCCTTCAGCTCTTGACCAATTTATGAAATACCAAGAAATATAAACCTGATGATCTCTTTGTGTTCTTATTCAGTGCGCATTCCTTCCTCCCTCCCTTTTCAAGAGTCACTGGCATTTCAGCTATCCACATGCTGCGGCACTTCATCAATGATTCAGTACAGAGCCCACGAGATATGCCACAACACTTCAACAAGCAACTTGTATCTGTCCATGGGGACAGAGGATCTCAGTTTGTGTCAGTCTCTTCTTGTCAGTTATAATTAACCATACACCCATTTACATACATAAATATTTATACACAAAAAGAAAACTTCCAGTGCTTTATCAGATCCCACTTTATCACAGTGGATTCTGATGGCAACAAAACACAATTTAGTTTTGTTAAAAACTCAGAATTTTGAATCTCATAAATATAGAAATCATGGCCTAGATTTTGATATGTTAAGTACCTGCGACTTCTGGAGACCCCTGGAAATTGTAGGTGTACGCTACCCTTTTAATTTTAAGTATCCAGCCACGGTCTTTTATGCAGACACAGGAAAATTAATGACATTGTACAGAACTTTTATAAGACTTTCCAGTTTTCTTCAGGCTTAAAAAAAAAAAGGGATGAACCTGTTGGGTAATGAGAGTGGCAAGGAAGAAAATGTATAATGGATCTTTAGAGCTGCCTGTGTTTTTCTTGAGTGGGACCAGCTCAAGACAAACCATCTAAATAGTGCATGTCACTGGCTAGGCCAGATGACATCTACTGTACACCTTGTGCTAACCACTAGCTGGTGTATGAACTTGGAAAAAAGAAGTGCAGAATATACACTATGCCTTGTTTAGTTGAGGTAAGTTATTTTGTTTAGAAAGTAACAAAATAATTTCGATCTGGTAAGTTTTAGGGCCTCAATGACTTGTTAACGTCTACCTAATTACTGGAAAAATAGTGAAAATATAAAAAAGACTAGCAAGATTACAAAAAAAATAGCATTTACTGTCCACTTTTTAATGCAGTTTCAGTGGAGGGATTTAAGGACCAAACAGACTAAGTTTTGACTTACATTCACCTTGCACCAGAGACTTCACAGACCGTGACTGCACAAGCTTTATAAACTGGCAAAAGTTGACTTCTGCTAAAAAGAAACAATTTCTCTTCTCAGTACTTCTCCTCACCTGCATGCAGTGTTCATGCAGCTTCACACTTAGCCAAATCAGAAAACAGATCTAGACAAAAACTAGCAACTTGTGACAGCAGCTAGCCCTCCTCCCCCTTCTATCAGACTACTTACACCAGGACAGTCACTTTGCTTAAATATTTCTATTCACTACAGGAGAGACATTGAGATGCTGGAGCATGTCCAGAGAAAGGCAATTAATCTGGTGAAGGGTCTGGAGCACAAGTCTGAGGGGGGGAGGCTGAAGGAGCTGGACTTGTTTAGTCTGGAGAAAAGGAGGCTCAGGGGAGACCTTACTGCTCTCTACAACAACCTGAAAGGAATATGCAGGCAGATGGGGGTCAGTCTCTTCTCCCAATTAACAGGTGTTAGGACGAGAGAAAATGGCCTCGAGTTACACCAGGTGAGATTTAGATTGGATATTTATTCAATGAAAGAGTTATAAAGCATTGGAACAGGCTGCCCAGGGAAGTGGTTGAGTCACCATCCCTGGAGGTATTTAAAAGATGTGTAGATATGATGCTTAGGGACTTGGTTTAGTTGTGGACTTAGCAGCATTAGGTTTATGGTTAGATTCAGTAGTCTCAGATGTCTTTTCCAGACATGGAAAAATGATTCTATTTGTCTGCACATGCAGTTGTTTTGCTCAGCTCCGGCTCTTCTTGACCATAATGAGAACCATCTTTGCCATTGGCATAGCTGACATATTCCTGCCTGAGCATTCCTTCATTCTCTGAAGAGATGAATCAAGCTAGGTGTGTGGCTCCAGGTACAGCCATCTAGGTCATTTGCATTTGTTTTCCAAAGCCTGAATCCACAAAATGAAATGGAAGTTATTAAGAACTGAAATTAAGAACCTGAAAATGTGCTGTTGCTGTGGATAGCCACTCGCTTTGATAAAACTTTAAGCACATATCAGGAATTCTTGGAGAGATGCTAAGCGGGTTGAAAGGACCATGGCTGCCAAACTGAAGCTCTCATTTAATTTTCAAGCTTGTTTTACTATTTTAACATTCATCTCCCAAAGTTGTGAAATGGTTCCCAAAGTGATGTTTCTAATTTTTAAATTATGTGGTCTAATGTCCATCTGTTTTTATTCCGGGGATCTCACATGATCTAATGGAAGATATTCTCTCTTTTCAGAAGTTAGACCATGATGACCACCACAACACTATAACGAAAACATCTTTTTTTGTTTTACCATGCAAATGCCATGTCCCTGATGATGACTTGTCTGCCTCATCTTGTCTCCCTCATGGTAGTGGATGCTGGTGAAGTGCTATGCAAAAGGAGCTTTGAGAGAGTCACATCCCCACATCCTTTGGGGCATGTTCTTACAGGTGACACAAAGGTGACTCAGGTAATAAAATATTTACTGTAAGGGAGAATGAGGCCCCTTTTACTGACAGTAGTGGGGAGAGAGCAGCCAAGCAAAGTATCTTGTAACAATTATGTCATCTCTATTGCCAATGCTTAATGTGTGGAAAACTTTGTAGGACATCATTTATTTAACAATATATGTTAAAATGTCTTATATTATATTAAGTAGTTAGAAATAGAAGGGATTAGAAACATAAATTATAGAAACACTCTGATAAGGGATGACTTAAAAATAGAAGGGAAAACAAATGTAATCACCCTTAAGGTCACAGCTAATGGCAAAATGAGATCTGTCTGCCCGTGCTGCATCCACAGTAGTCAGCCACCAGATGCCAGGGACATGACACGGGTTTTATGAGGAGTAGAAAAAAAGACTTTATAGGAAGACTCAATGAAAATCTGACTCAATGAAAAATATTTCTGGCAGTTCAAGGGTATCAGTACTTTCTGTCATACCTCTTTCATATGAATTTTTGTCCATATATACTGTGTGACCAGAATGTAAAGAAAATAAATGGTTTTCCTAGAGATCTCTTGGCCGTTCTGCAGCCCACTCTGTCACACCACCAGTTTGGAGGCTTTTTTAGAATTGTAGGTGCTATGGAAAGGGAAGGTATTGATAGTAGCACTAGCAGAGAGCAACCAGAGTCTTCAAGCAGCTGAATGGAGTGGGAATTTAGAGCTACTACCAAGTACCTGTGTCATCTTTTAGAAGCTCTTTTAGAAGGTTTTTAGAAACTACTCTGACTTTTTCCCACTTTACTTTCAGTACCGGGTATCTTAATTTCATTAACATAAGACCTCCGCCAGTACTTAGAAAAGAGCCCGATCTGTAATTTTTGGTATGTGGGTATTTAAGCACAGGTATGTGATATGTACTAAAGTCTGAAGTGTAGTTAAGTGTAGCCAAAACCACACAGCTTTGCCTGAAACAGTCAGTAGGCTCTTTAAAAGTCCTATTCTAGAGATCTCCAGTAATTTTGCACAGTGACATATAATTGGTATATGCAATCAGTCTACTGATTGCATTGGATTGAACTGCTAATTGCAGTTAGTGTTGCAGAATCAAGATGCAGTTCACCTCTTCGTGGAGTACAACAGCTAGCTCTCACATGCAATAAAAAGGACAAGCATTTTTTTATCTGGAAAGCAAAAGTTATTTTTAGGAGGTAAAAATGTGGTAAAGAAGAATTCAAAGACTGATCCAAAGAGAAATCATGGCATCTATGACAAATGGATTTAATTGCCTAAGCTGAAAGCCGTGATCTGCAGCTGTACTGACTCTCTGGGTACAAGGTTTTTAACATATCACTCCTTAGGTGGCCGTTGTTCTGTTTATCAGCATGCCCAGAACTGTTTCAGCTCAAATAATTAGTCACCTGTTTCCCATCTAAGCCTTCTGCAGTCCAGAAGGAGAGCATCACTTATGTCACCAAGAAGTCTATACTACTTTTCATGTGAATTCAGAGGACTGGCCCATTGTCTTCAGTCAAAGCAGTAACAACACACCCAATTTTTATATATTTAGTCCAGTGACTAAAACACTCACCTGAGAAGCAGAAGTTTTATACCCTTCAATCTGCAGATATTCAAACCACCAGCTCCTACCTTCTAGGACAACACCTTAACAATCCTTGCTATCCCACCACTTCTGCTAAAAAGAGGACTGCAAAAAGAAGTGGTTGAGTACTTAGCCAAGTGGTAGAGCAAAGGGAAAGGGAAGTAATTCTGGCCTCTGTTCATCACCTACTGCATTTTAGAAATGAATGGGGATCTCTCTCTTTGATAGTGTAAAGAACACTCACAGGCACTTGAGTGTTTAGGCCTGCGCTCTAGAAATGACAAGGAGAGCAGATTTACTCATGTTCATGTAGAAGTGCTCCTCCTCCACTTATGGAAGTTATGCCAGTGCAGGCACGGGGAAGTGAGAGACAGGAGTTAACACTGGGCATATAGTGCCTTTTCCCTTTCCTAAAAATCCAAATCCATACTGGCTACCTGCAGGCAGCTCCCCACTCCAGCTGCAGCATCTTTGGTCTCTCATCTACTTTCTGTACAGAGAATCAAGATATCTACATCTGACTTGTAATTTCCAAGTTACAGCACCTTAGAAACCCAACTTCTAACCCTCATTCACATTCAGATCTGGTTTTAGCCAGGATACCTCACCTTTTAGTCCAATATGCATCTTTAAGGACCACATCAATCAAATCACCTGACAAAAATATTTTTCTTACGACAGTTTATCTGAATTCTTCATAAATCAACACACAAACTGATTCCACTACTGTCACAAAAATCGTTACTCCTTAACTTCTTTTAGATCACTGAACCCTTTTTTAAAAGTGGTATCAGACAGTGCCTAAATGTGCACTTGCTGCACTAGAGGGAGTAGGAAGCTCATCTCTGCAATGGGCCTCTTCGCCTGCTGCAAGCTGCTATGGAAAACGTGCTGTTTAGGGGCTGTGTGAGTGAGCAGGCTCCTGACTACGGGACACTGAACAGTGAAACAGGGACATAATTAAAGATAAAAGCTCACGATTTCTGTGAGATTTTATCATGCTTATAATTACTTGTTTCTGATCCAGGATCCAGATGCATGCTGTATACATGCCTAACCTTATCATGATTTTGATTTTACATCTTAGAACAAAATTAGTTTGCAGTGAGTGTCTGACACCCTCTGACTTTGTGTCTTTGTATAGCAAACAGCCCTCCACACCAGAGACTTGTACAAATTTCTGTTCTAAATATGAAAAAGAGCACTATATGGATAGTGTAATCTGTTTTGACCCATGCTACATCAGCTAAAGAAGCTTTTCATAGCTGATAAGCCTAGTGTAATCACTACTAAAAACCATCCATCTTGAAGGAATCAGTGAGGGATAAATCTTTGTGTATGTCTTTTTTCCTTTACTGTGTCAAATGAATGCCTGCATCTGTAAAATTGTAAATATGAAAAAGCAGCAGAGCATAACAAAGAGAAGAGATAAGTTATAAAACTGCTTCTCATATATTGCTACAGTAACTGTAGAAGCAGATCCTTTATGCCATCAATAGGAAATAATGTACTTCCATTCACAAAAGCTATATTATATTATTTACAACTCTCAGGGCCAAAGTCAAAACTACTGTTCTGGTAAGGTTCCCATGTCTTCAGCCATTGTAGCCTCTTTTGCAATTTCATATATTTTCTAGACTTCAATCATCTTCCTTTGTCTTCTTCCCTTTCACATTACTTTCTGGCCAGAAGGCAATAGCAGAATTTTCCACTTGTTTGCTATCCCTCCACCTCTCCCTTCACGCCTGTTTTCAGTTGTGATGTTGCTGTCTTTTTCTCTTGCTCAGTCTTTTGACTCTCTGACTATAATATCTTCATACTATCCTCATGCCTGTCTTTCTTCTCTTTCATTCTTAATTCTGTCCTCCTCTTTCCTGTCTACCTTCAAGCGGATCACAGGCTTCATTGTATCATAACTCCCCCTCCCTTTCCACAGCTCCCCACCCCCTCCTTTGGGATAAACCAAGCATATAGTCTGTTTCCTCACTTCTAGTTCTCCATGATCCACAACATTCTGGAAACAAATTTAAAATGTCATTAGTCTAATTAGTTTCAAGGTTCAAAACTTTGAAAGGTAAACTAGTGGACATAACTCTCCAGGAAAATCCAAAAGAGAGTAAGTTTTCTGAAGAAGAACTAGAATACCTAGAAAAGAAAATCTCTCATAAAAAACACTGAAGTGCTTGGAACTGGCTTTGCTTCCTTTTACAGTGCTGTGTGAATGGCTGAGGGAAAGACACTGCCATTCCACCATTTCCCCCTGCTCTCAAGATGAGCAAAAATAGTCAGAAACAGCTAACCTCCACAAGTCCTATGAGGAGAGGCTGAGGGAGCTGGGGTTGTTTAGCCTGGAGAAGAGAAGGCTCAGGGGACACCTCATCACCCTCTACAACTACGTGAAAGGAGGCTGTAGCCAGGTCTAGTGACCATGGTGGTGTTGGGTCGAGGGTTGATGATCTTGATGATCTCGGAGGTTTTTTCCAACTTGGTTGATTCTATGATTCTATGATTCTATGATTCTGTGATAAAGGAAAGAGAAATCCATTTCTGTTTTTTGAGCCTCAGTACAGCACTATACAAATCTTGTTAGTCTCAGTTCAACTATACTGAAAGGTTTTGTTGGGGTGATGGAGAAAGGATGTAGAAGAAGAAAATCTGTGTTATAAAATTGGAGGGAAAGGGCATCCTACATTTTTGTGGACAAGTAATCAATATTTTAAGTTGCCCGTATTACCTAAATCCATTCAATTCAAGTTTGATTTGGAAGCCTCTTCTTCTCTTAAGACTACAAGACATATTTTAAAAACTTTTTTCTTTAATAAATGAGGAATAGTTCTACTGTCTATAGAAACAGCCTATAGGAAAGAAAATGAAACATATTCAACAGGCTCAATAGGTTCCAAAGTTCTTTATCTCTATGTCCTTGAATAAGTCACTTGAACTTTCCCTTCCTAGTTTCCTCAATAGTAAAAGAAATTTATACAACTTGTCTACTTTTGAGAAAAATTCTGTGAAAAATCCTGCCTCATATTCTTAAAGTTGTTTTATCAGCTGTACCTACCACTTAAGGGTAGAAGAAACCTCTGTAAGTAAAGTTCACACAACTCTTTGAGAGGTCGCATTAAAGAATTATTTGATGATGTGGAATTTCTTTTACTCATCTGAGAGAAGCAAGATGGATTTACCTCTCAGTTGGCCAACATTAGATCCTTTGTTTGAGATCTATAAGAATTGTGACTCATGAGTTTCATGACTGAGAAAAAAAAGCCATGAATTATCACGTACAGGTATGCAGTACAAAGCAAGAAGGAAAATGTAAGAATAAAAGATCTACCAACAAACAATCTTGTGAAAATGATAAATGCAGATTTAAGAAACAATGACTTTATTTTGCTTTCAACCTTACTTTAAATTATGCTAGCAACCTCTGCTGAGCACTACCCCTCCTGCAGGTCTTAGATGTCCCTTCCTTAGAGCCGTAATCGTAATCTTGACTGTTAACGTACACCAAGCCCAAGAGCAGTTACTGTGCCCCATACGCAGGCCAGTTAGTGTGGTGGGAATTCCCCTCACACAACTGTGTGATACCCAGGGAGTCCCTTTCTCTGAGAATGGTGTGCCAACACCTAACACAAAATATATTATATATTACACATCACAACATCACTACATTCCTGTAGTGCTATTCAGGATCAGAAAATCTGGCCACAGAGCACCACTGTGGATGGTCTTATAGAACTGAACATTTCAAGACTAAGATCTGAGACAAAGTTTGGCTTAGACACCCTGAGGGAAAAATGAAGTTGTTTTTATCTTTTGATTACATTTTCAAAATGTCATTTCAACTTCTCACTCTTTTTTTCCCCGGCCAAGAATGCTGGAAGTAAAACTGAGATTTTGTTTCAAGGAGCAGAGAATTTAATAAAATATCACATGATTTGTGATTAAATAACCATGGGTGCCATCTCTTCTGCTCTACCATCTTTCCTGAAACTGAACAGCATTTATTTATATTAATTGCTGTGTTGGGATCAGTTTGCTTATTCATGAAAGTGCTCCTGATCCTATACAGTATACACATATCAGACAGACTTTCCTTCTGAACCAAGCATATTTATATCTATTTGCCAGATAAAGAAACACAAAGTGCTATTGAATACTCTATTAGGCAGAAAAGATTCTTGCCTAAAAAGCATCTAGAACTCAGAGAACTCCCTCGAGGAAGGGAGGGAGGGAAGGAGGGAGGGAGGGAGGGAGAGAGGAACTTATGTATAATACATTCCTGAATACATTTTGAGAATAGTTTTTTAGAGAAATGGCTAAATTCTGAGACACATAACAGCTAACTGCTGCTGTTAGTCTGCTTTTCAGTGTCACTTGTGAGTATTTACAGGAGTATGTTTTCCTCAAGATTATCAGAGTTACAGAATATTTCAAGTTGGAAGGGACCCACATAGATCATCGAGTTGAACTCTGAAGTGAATGGCCTGTACAGGGATTGAACCCATGACTTTGGTGTTATTGGCATCATGCTCCAAACAGCTGAGCCAATCTCAGGGTGGTAATAACTCTATTTCAATGACCCAAAGAACAAGAAGGAAAAGACCCTTTAATTGTTAAATATTTGACCTCATCTTTAAATTAAAAACTTGCAAGGGACCTTTAGCTAACTTTGGGTACCAGGACAGTCTAGGAGCTGAGGGAGTAGAAAGCAGCTTGGCAGAAAAAGGAGACCTGAGGCACAACTAGATGAACATAGTCAGCAATACACCCTTGCAGCAAAGAGGCAACAGCATCCCGGGCTGCACCAGGCAGAGCATTGCCAACAGGCTGAGGGAGGTGAACCTTTCCCTCTGTTCAGCACTGGTGACACACACCTGCAGTGCTGTGTCCATTTCTGGGCTCCCCTGTATGAGAGAGACATGGACATGCTGGATAGAATCTAGCACAGTGCCATGAAGATCGTTAAGGGACTGGAGCATCTCTTACATGGAGGAGATGGAGAAGATGGTGCCAGATTCTTCTCAGTGAAAGGACAAGAAGTACAGAAATTGAAGTAGAGAATGATTAAACATAAGAGAAAGATGTTTTACTGTGAGGCTGACTGAGCACTGGAAGAGACTGCTTAGGAAGGTTGTGGAGTCTCCATCCTTGGAGATACTCTGACTGTATACATCCCTGAGCAACCTTCCCTCATGAATCTTGCTTTGAGCACGGAAGTCAGACCAGATGATGTCCACAGATCCTTTTAAAAATCCTATGGTTCCAAGAGTCAGAGAAGAGTGGAGTACAGATTTCTAGTTCACTGAAGTGAGCCCTATTGATTTAGGAAGGCAGATGGTGACTGTTCTACTCAAAGGTGTAAAGAACCTCATTTTAGAATTTGAATTAAGGGAGAGTAAAGAGGCCAAGCACTTGCAAAGATCCTCCATTTCTAGGGTCTGTGGAGTGAAAAGGGAGTTACAGCTTGCAAGTCATCCTAGAAGTAAATTAGAGCTCCCATAACAAAAATGGGCAATTAGGAGAGAAAGAGGTTAAACCAAGAAGGGTTATAGAAGCTGTATGTCTGGGAGGAGACAGTGAGATGCAGTTTCATATTACAGCAATTATTCTCTCACAGTTCTACATTTAAAAATAACACCACTGTCACGAGGTGTAGTTAGAGGTAAAGTTTCACATAATGTTGCCAATGAAGGGAACAAGCCCCTCCTTCCTTCCTTCCTTCCTTCCTTCCTTCCTTCCTTCCTTCCTTCCTTCCTTCCTTCCTTCCTTCCTTCCTTC
>JAWWES010000168.1:30296476-30308476 GCA_035583135.1 Lophotriccus pileatus | reverse complement strand
CTGCCTTCCTTCCTTCCTGCCTTCCTTGCTTCCTTCCTTCCTTCCTTCCTTCCTTCCTTCCTTCCTTCCTTCCTTCCTTCCTTCCTTCCTTCCTCCCTCCTTCCTTCCCTCCATCCTTCCCTCCATCCTTCCTTCCATCCTCCCTCCCTCCCTCCATCCCTCCTTTCCCACTCCTTTTCTAGTGACTGTAGTCATGAATTAGACCAATTCATTGATACAACAGAATACTGAACCACTAAAAGAAAAATATGATTATTCCATTGGTGCAGTTTGGTGACTTTGATGCCCCCTGTGTACATGTAGTTGCTAGAGCCAGTGCAAAAGATGGGGTGGGAAAACACAGCTGTGAGAGGTAAAAGAAGCAGGAACATCCAGTTTGACCATATGTTCAATTGGATGCCAGTGAAATTTATTAGACATGAAAAAGAAAATGTTATTTTACATAACCTAGACTATATGTGAGTTATTGCTGTAATCAGGCAGCTTGGCTGCAGTACAGCCACACCCCCTCAGGCAGTATGCTCTACTCTGCACTGTGCAACAGGGTCACTGACAATATCTACCAAGACTTCAAGCTTCTCTAAAAGACCTGGGCAATGAAGGGCACAAAAGTACTTCCAAGCTGTTGCAAATTTCAATCCGCCATTACAAAAATCCATTCCACAGTCAAGAACACCTTTGTATGAATTTAACACAATTGATGAATTTATATGAATTGATGGGGAAAAACTATCATTATCTCCAACAATCAGTGATATCTGAAACTAAGGATCACATGCAGCATTTGTCCTCACCAGAACAGCTTATACAACTTTACCTGCAATCTAACATCAGTTGCACCTTGTATCAATATACGGAACATATTTTAGAAGATCTCTTACATGAGCATCTCTCAAGGCATCTTATTTGTTTAACTGATGTTACAGTGAGGAAATAACAGGGTTTTTCTGTTTGAAAGATTACCTCCCTTATTCTTAGTACTGTAATAGAAGCAGGAAAAAAAATCCAGTTTGTTTCTACAAAGCAAAGATGAAAATCCTTCAGAGGTTTCACCTACTAAACAGATATTTTTCTATACTTAGAAGCTTTTAAAAGTTATACTGCAGCCTGACCACTGAAAACAGAAAAGGAGTTCCAGAGTTATGAAGATATTCTCCTGAAGTACACAGAAAATGAATGGTAAAAAATCTCTTCCAAAACAAAGTTCAAGAAAGAATTGCCCCCAGGTCACATTTAAGAAAAGTGTATTTTCAAATAGTGAGGTGGGACACTCATATGTGTATGCCTATGTAGTACAAATATGTACTACCTGTCTATATTTAAATACTGAATTCAAAGTTATAGGTCAACTGGCTTTACTTACTGGCGGAAAGAATAAAATTCCAATGTATCAGCAGAAAGTTTTCCTGTTGGTTTCCTGAAAACCCAATACTCAACTTATCTACAAAGAGAAACGAATATATCTCATA
Source organism: Lophotriccus pileatus (assembly GCA_035583135.1). NCBI lineage: Eukaryota > Metazoa > Chordata > Aves > Passeriformes > Tyrannidae > Lophotriccus > Lophotriccus pileatus. Next base: position 30,307,007 of record JAWWES010000168.1, on the reverse strand, counting down.
TAAAGAACTGGAGAATTCTTCACTAAGTGTAGCTTGGGAATATCTTGTTCAATTAAAACAAACACTATTGTGTAAATGGCTGAAACAAATCATGGACATCAGAAGATCACAGTTTCTAAATACATTTGCAGATACTGTGATCCTCAAAGCCAAAAATGCACTTAGCCATCTGATAGGTGGATGCTCAGCATCTCACAAAGTCATTTATGTTTCAGGGGGGTCAAACTGGTAACAGTTACTGGCATTTTGACCACAGTTCCTTACTCTTCAGTTCATTATTGGTACAATCAACAATAAAAGAAATGAAAAATAATTTTGGAACACACACACATGAACATACATATTCATGCTTTTAGACATGTGTACATATACACAGACACACTGTCCCAAATGAAGAAGGGGTTTGAGACCTCAACATAGTATTTCATATTTCATGTAATTGTTGTCATATAAAAAAGTAATACAATTTTTTGTAGTATATGGGAGAAAACGTCTGGATTACTGCTCAAGGTACATTACCCTTGAAACTAATGACACTTGAAATCTGAGTATGGTCTAAAAACAGTGAGGAAAGTAAAAGGATATGCTCCCACAACAAGTTTATTTGTCAGATATGTCAAATGTCAAAAGGTCAGCTAGACAAAAAAGGACTTTCTAAGTAGTTGACCAATGGTGTAACAGACTGGTCTGTGCAGTCCAAATTTAGGACTTCCAAGATCTTGTGTTGTAAGTCATGAACATTAAGAATGTAAGGTCTCCTGAATGGGAATCTAAGGGGGGTTTGTGATGACAATTCAACAGTTAAGAAATAATGCCAAAGCAATTAAGCAGAGCCCCTGCAGAGCTCTTTTGCAGAATAAGAAGGTCCATATCCAAGATAGAAATAAAGTGAAGATTTCTTGCTCTAGGAGACTAATCTGTTTGATGGGTGTTGGGATGCTAATACTGTAATCAGAGAGGAAGCTACCTGGCAGAAGCTACATTGCTGCAGAGTAAACATTTTGAAATTGCAGGACCGAAGTTGTAAGACAGGCTGAGCTTTCTGCTGTTGAGAACTAAGAAAATGTTTTATTTTGACAGCATGTAAGTCTCCCAATAAATTATTTTTAGCCAAAATGGAAATTGACAATGACATTGCAGCTTCTTTGATTTCAGAGAGACGATGAAACAATGTTATCAAATATTGTCCTGGTTGCAGCTGGAATAGAGTTAATTTTCCTCTTAGTAGTTGATACAGTGCTGTATTTTGGATTTAGTTTGAGAATAAGACAAATATGAAAGGTCCTCCTAGTACCAGTCTATTGCCTACTTATGAGCTATATATTGAAAATAATTATATTTTAATAAAAAGAAATCAAGTTAACAACAGAGAACAGTAGAATACAGAAGAAATGGTATTATCCAATACCAGTTTGTCATTGCTAGTTTGTCACTGGTTAACATGTTTTTCTGAGGCAAACAGAGTAGCCAATATCCTAGAAAAACTATGTAAATCATACAAAGTTATTTTTGCTAGTAACAAGTTCAGTAAAAAGTGTATTTGTGCTGCTAAGTTATATATTATAAACACTGATCTAAAGTTACTTCAAGAATATCTTACCGTCACCTACTCTAAATGGAGTTACTGGAAAACTGATGAAATAAAATTAATTTTCTTTCTCACTCAAGTAGTTCCATAAAATGAGCAGCAACTACTGGACATACACTAAATCACTGCTACTGTTTAGCTGGACAGCTCTATAGGTAGTGTAGAGGTGAACCCATGCCTGAGCATGGAGCAATACTCAGACTCACAAATTTAGGTACACCTAATGGTAGAATGGTAGAACCCAAGAGGATGGTAAAATACAGATTATTAAAAATTGTGTACATGTAAGATACTTTAACTATGTGAACCTGTAATTGTATTCAGGGGCTACTGTATATGTAATTCCGTTTGTTTATAAGTGGTTTATAAGAGTCAGCCTAAGCAGCTACTGAACTGGGATTGAAGATTTCTGGACACACGTAGTTTTGAATTAAGTTTCTTAATCTTTGAAAGATGGGTGACAGATTTCAATTTCCAAGTAATTCAAAATATACAAGCAAAGATTGATATGTCAGCATTATACAATAAAGATAAATAGGCACATTGTTAACTAACTTCTTGTAATTCCTGTTTCTAGGTGAATAAGTTACTTTTAAAATATAATTTGAAGTGATCTCTATGTTTCAAGGTTGATAAGCAGTTACAGTCACAGAAAAATAGACAAAAATTTAGAAATATTGCAATTAAATATGAGACAAGGTTGTATAAAGTGGTAAAATACCAATTTTTTCTAATAAAAATGGCTAAAAAGAACAAGAGTTTGACCATAGAAACTGCTAGTATAATTAGAAATACTACCTTTTTTCCACAGTTCATGTCTTTTGTGATGCAATTTCAGAAGTGTGGCAAGCCAGTGAAAGAAACAAAAGAGGAAGGTCCTGTGCCCTTTCCAAGTTTCAACTGGTCTCTGCCTCCCATTCACACTAATTGCTGTGCTGTCTCTGGCACTCCTCAGACCCATCTGTGAGTGAGTTTCCTGCCAAAGCGTATTAAATCCTGCACAGATTTCTGCCATAGGAGTGAAATGCATTGGCTGATGGAGGTGTCTGATGAGTGCTGTGCCAGAGAGGAGTAAGGATCGAGTGTGGAGAGAGGGTGTGGGGGGCAAGAAGCGTGGAATAGCATGATGCAGTGATTCACCTGGAACTTTAAATCCCCTCTCTTAGGTATAGCAACACTAGGACCTGAAATGCTAACATTTTCAAAAGACATTTTAATCTTTCTTTTCAGCATATTTTATTTCCTCTTTGGCAATTGCCAGTATGGCTAAATGAAAGTCAATCAATAAGATCTAAATTAAAATCAGAGAGAAAAATAATATTTCATTTGTGGTTGAACTGAGTATTCAGTACAAAATAACTTTTTAGTATTTCTTATTTTGCCCAGAAACTTCTGTATTGGTCCAATAATATATTAAAACATTTTTGGATTTTTTTTTCCAGAAGGGATTGATTCTGTGAGAATGCCTAGCTTAATTTGTTTAACTATCTTAATTAATGACAGTAATATTTAATGTGCATAAATTTATATAGGTTGGACTTAAAACTTCAGTATTGACAGGTGGAGTAAAAAGGGACAAGAAGGATTTCAGTTAAGTGGGGGAGAGAGAAAAATTGATTTAGGTCATGAATATGACTCAGAAGCGAAGATCTGGAAACAGAAACACCCCACTTCCAGTTTCTGTTACAGTTTTAGATTAGAAGTTGATTAAAATTTTGATCAGAACCCAGGTCTTCCTTTTCCCAGGTGAGTTCTTTAATATCTCAAATAGTCAGTCAGACTTGGGTATTCAACTTCTGGCTTAAGAAAAATTATTTGTTTACTCAACCTGTATTATTGTTTACTCAATTTTATTTGAATTATTTGTTTACTTAACCTATATTATTTGTTTACAAACACTGTAAACAAGAAGGACTGAAAGCCTCACCCCATCCAGAAGAGTTGACAGCTTGCTCCATAGAACAATTGGAGATGTAGATTTAAATCCAGATTTCAGCCAGTGCTTCACTGGAGATCTGAAATTCTTTTTAAGTTTCAGGTCCCAGCTGAATGCCTCCTCCAGGTTTGTCTTTCTATTGAGGTGACACCGAAGTATGTGTCCCTGTGCTGCTTCAGCTGGAACCAAAGAGACTGTGACAAGTTGTTAATCGGGAAACCATAACATCACAGCATCCATCAGCAAGTTGGCTGTGATGCAGCCTGCATCTCTGTTACCCTCCTCTCTATAAAACCAGAGTAGTAGTGGCTAATCTTTCATCAGGATAAATGCATTGACTATGATATACCTGGACACTCAAGTAATGACTGTTGACATCAGCATTTCAAATAAGCAGTGAAGGAGGACAGGTAAGCCCACAGAGGACTTAAGTGTGTCATGGAAACGCAAAGACACAAAGAAAGGTTTGTTGCTGGAAAGCTTATTTTTCTGTGTTTTTCCGCTTGAACTTTGATTAATTGTGGAAGAAGTAGATTTCTGATACCAACAGCCTGACTATATTGGAAATTTAAGAAGTATCTGAGATGAAGCTAACGTAAGAAAGAGTTCTGGAGCAAGACTAAATAAACTACTACAAAGTGTACCCAACAATTTTTAGCCCCATCTAAACCAAAAGTATATGAAACCCTAATTGTACACATGGGATGTGTATTAAAATCTTCTTGCATTTAATGTGACTACATAAAATGGCTTGTAAATGTTCCATGTCAATTGTGTCATTTGGTAATTTTGTAGTCACACAGGTGGCAAGCCTCTTCTACTGGTCTACTGTGAAATGATGTATAAGCAGAGAAAGCAAATAAGGTATTGATCAAGATCTTGAAAAGCAGAAAACCAAGAAAACTCATAGAAAAGGAGCAGGCACCAAATCTTCTCACATCATTATTGATTAGGCATTAAAGATAGTGCACACAACTAGTTTTATAGATATAGCCTATGAATCACAACAAAAAATTGTTTCTGGATTTGATGGATGTAGTCAACCCCTTAACCAAATCAACAGTAGTTTGATACAGGCTCCAAAGATGGTAAAGGCCTGAGCCATAGCTGGGCCAAGAATTCCTCTAGAAAACAAACCCACAAAGGAGCAGAGTGACACAGTGAACATAACGTACATGAGCTTGGAACGCAGGTCATGTGTATACACATGAATAATGGATGTCTTTTCCAAGACTTATTTATCCAGGAACAAAGGAAGTTGTGGGTACAAGGAGTCTCTTGTTTCCCACTGTATGCAATTTTACTACAAGCCAACCACTCCATACCATGAAGATGACATTCATGTCCTAAATCAGGGGTGACAACACTGGAGAAGCCATGGCTTCTTGCTTTTTGCTTGAATTTTATTTGTTGATACAGTTACATATGTCTGAAGGTGGACAAACCCTTTGAAAGTCAGAGTCACATAGTTCAGACCTGAAACACAATATTGGACAATGAATGTTGGCAAATTTGCGTTCAGTCCAGCTGGCAGGAGGCTGCAGCTGCCCTTCGCCACACAGTATCCTTCTCTTCCTTAGTGCATCTATTCCGGTAGTTTTAATGCTTCTACTAAGTCAAAGCAAACAACATGGCATGCTTTCCTGCAGAAGCAAGCTGACATTTTTTTCACTTTTGGCCACAGTATGTGATGACCATTTGTGGCTAGTTCATTCCAAAATATTATAATTTAATTTGGTTTCAAAATACTTACCTTTTCTCTTTCTGCCTTATTTCATACAGTTTGGAGTTGTCTTCCTTATTAAACAAGATCAAGATTCTTTCAAGTTTTATATCGTCTCTTACAAGGAAACAAGGGGAAATACAGATAAAGGAAAATAATGTATGGAAAGAACTGATTCAGCTCATCAGAATTCTGAATTTAGTTTACATGAGATACAAAAGCATTTTCCTGCTTTTCATATCCAAGTCCTTAATGAGGCAGTTTTGTCAAAGTGAAATCTCAAAAATAGAATGTTCCAGTAAGATGTCTTTTAAATCTGTCTACTCTTTGTGTATGCTAAACTCATCAACTGCTTTTCTAAAATAGATACTGTTTTGCAGCAAACGAAGCACAGACAATTGAATGTGTCAACACCACTCATGTGGAGTCACGCTCAGATTCATTTATTTTTGTCAGGCACCCATACTAGTAGTGAATCAACGGCACTGCATTTGTAGTCAGATGTCACACATATTCCATACCCATCTCAAAGACCTTGGTTCTGCTCTCAGATGGGTTGTACACTGCAGTAACGACTGCAGTGACCCAGAAGAACTGGCACCTGGGAGCATCAAGATTGCCTTTGGCTGGCCCCATTTCCAAATTATTCTGAAAGAAAGGAAACCCTTTTTTAGAGTACTGGTCCTCAAGAAAAGCCTAAAACAGATTAGAATAACTACAGCAAAATATCTGGTGTATCTTCTTTAAGGTGGGACTGAGAAAGAAGACTTGTTGTACGACCAGCTCAGTGAATGAGGGACAAAACGGTAATGACAGTGAATCAAAAGATAATCCTTGTCACAGGATCTCCACTGCTCCTTAGTGATGGATTCAAGCCCTTGTGACCAAGCTGAGGGTATACTTCAGTTTGGAACTTCCCTGCCTGGCACTTCTTGAATTCTATCAGTGAAAGTCGACAGAAATTTGTGTATTTGCATAATGGTCCAACATGCCCCTGACACAGATCTACAGAACATTCTTGTCCAAAGACTTGTGGAAACAGAAACATTTCTTCAACTGAGAAGGAAAACAGAAACATCTGAAATCTCAGATAAAGAAGAGACAAGCTGGGTAGACCTACTTTGTGCATAAAATAATGAGAAGATATGGTTTTACTATAAAGTTTATCATGGGAAGGACGGTGGGGAAGGAAGAGCTTTTGCTATTTTGGTCTGACCAGGTATGAGAGTAAAAAACCAAAAAGCTGCAATGTATTTGGATTGGAGGCAACTTAAATGGGTGTCACTACAATAGAGCCACCAAAATCATACCATATAAGCTCAGTAAGCTTCACTCTTCCAGATGTTTGTGTGTGTGGGTTTTTTTTTTTGTTTGTTTTTGTTTTTGTTTTTTTTTTCCTGAGAATATATGTGAGGTTGTATCTTTGAGCGTATGGTGTCACTTCAAAAGTTACACCACAGTAGGCAGCTGAGTAGGAAGAGGCAGGGAGGGAAAGAAGCTGTGTGTCTGTCAAGGCACCTTTTCTTCAGAGTTTTCCACATACCTGTCATTGCTGAAAATGCCCATATTGCAAATTGTAAAACTAAGCTGTGATGTAGTTAGTTACCAAATGGAAGAGTTAAGAGCTTCTCTTATTTTGTAATCTCACAGACATAGGCTATTTGCTTAACAGACAAATTTGACCTTGCAAATGTTGGTGCAGTGCAAGCAATAATGCAGTTTTACTGTAAACAGAACATATTTTCCTCCTACAATAGTTAAGACAATCACTGAATTTGGGTTCCTACTCGTGACTGGAAGTGTAAACCCAGAGACGGTTCTCAGGAGGCCTCTGGCAAAAGTGGGGTGGCAAAGATGGACTATGGTATAGGCCACTAGGACATTCAGATATTTTTTAACCTTACATAGCTAAAATATTGTGTATGTTCTGTATATTCCCTAGATGCTTTCCCAAGGGAAGAGATTGTTTGGAGAAATCACCTCCTGTCCTTCTTTTAGAGTGATGAATATTGTGCTATATCAGTGGCTACACATAAAATGTTTATACTATTCTTTTTCAAAATTTATAGATCAATATGGACTATTTAAATGTATTAGAAACTAATAACCTATAGTAGACTACTTTAAAACAATGGCTGCATTGGAGAAATCTTTGTATTTTAATGTCTCGAAACTGACCCTTTATAGACTCACATGAATAAGCTGGGGGTTTCCTAATACTCCGTTTCCTATTACTTAACCACTGAGCTAGCTAGTCTCTTGATCTTACTTGGATTTGCACCAAAAATAAAATGGCACAGAAATAAAATGGTTTGAATTTGATTAATGATTCCTTAAGCCAGCTACTTCATGACTTCAGTAGATTACATCTGTACCAATGGCATGCAGTTGAAGCACCATGTTCCACTGCTGATCCAGATAGCCAACCAGTTGAAAATAAAAAAAGAATAGAGTTAATAAATTACATTTAAGGAGCCACTGAAAAAAAAAACCAAATCAAACCTATGTGAAAACAAGACTGTGGAAATTATATTGAACACCTATTCTAAATATGAACTGTCAATGAGTTTTTAAATCGTCCTTGCCCACATTGTAATCAAGAGAACAAACTGGTATTTTCTTGTAATCATACTGAAGTCTCTCTATATTTTTTTTAATTAAGATTTTTACAGGTAACTAATGAAGTGCTTCCTGTATGTCAAAACTGTTACAGTGAAATGAGTAATTAAAATATGTCATTCTGTAATGCTCATAAAATAAGAAAGCCCTCTGTGTTGGCCAGTAAACTAAGACTGCATGGAATAAACATGTCTGGCAGAGCCAGCTTATTGAAAGAGTGGTGGTTTAGTTAATGGAAGAGGTATTGATAATTAACAGGTGGCAGGTAAAGTAATATAAAAAGTTTGCTGAAATGTTACTAAGTTGAGTTATACTTTAACATTGATGTGACCAGGACAAAATGTGACTATCAGCTGTATATTGACTTTGATGATGAAAACTTGTTTTTCTCTGGACAGTCCACATGAACTCTGGTGTGGATTGCCAGCATATTTCCTAGAATGTCTCCCTCCAGTAACACATGCAAACATCTGCATCACACACACTTGTTTCCTTACCCAGTCACAAACCTGATTGCAGGACATCATCCCATTCTCTTGAGCTATGATGGATCCATTATATTAACAATCTTTTCACATCACAGTAACAAACCCCCATTATCAATTCCAGCTTCTTCTTTATTCAGTCTTCAAAAAATTTGTAATTTTTTTTATTTTTTTTTATTTTTATATAAACTTATTTTGTTACATTAATACAATCATCTACTACCTTTCTATAAAAAAGAAATCTCATACAGACCCCACTAGCAGGCATTTATAAGCCAGAAAGTAATAAACCTAACACTGTCAGTGAAATCTGAATTCTGTCCCTCCTTCTTACCATCCACAAGAGCAACAAAGCAACAGGCTACACGGGGAGACTGTGAGATGCTCTGAATAAACAATACTGTTTTTAGTGTAGGGTGTGAGAATCCTCTGCAGGAAGCTACAAAATGTCAAGCTATTTGCTTGTACTTTAGATAATTTCAGATACATTTGCAAAAATAAAAAAAATCTTTTTGCCTTGTCTAAGGCAGAATATTCAACACATAGTGACTGCACCCGAGAGGGAACAGCAGTATGAGCACCAGCGATGCAGTATATCTTCAGTAGCCATGCTGTTTTGGGTTCAGGCTTACACCCACCCACATATGTTGTATTATACCATTGCATAACAGAGATCCCTGGAGCCTGAATTCTCAGTCTCTATGGCTGCACACACTGTAGCTGCTGTGCCAATATAGAAACACTGATATCGTGTGCTGGTGCACCACCCCGTCAAAGTGCTACTAGTGTGACTTTCCCTGAGACACAGGATATTACTTCAGCCCTCTGTTTTTACTTTGTGCTAGTTGTCCATCTAAGAAAATTATATGCTAGAGAAAACTCCTGAAATGGTTCATTTATGCCTACGTAAATTACAAATTCTTTCAATAATTGCTTGTTAGTACGCAGTCAAAAGGAGACTAACATGGAGTCTGCTATTAGCAAGGTAGCATTGAAAACTCAACTGGAATATCCAAAAATATAAATACCTGCTGAAGTAAGAGGGCTTGAATTTTGACAGTGGGTTGTCATTTGCAGTTGATGATGTTTCTGTTAAATGTGGAAGACATTTGCCTACACATCCAAATGAGTTTAAGTATTTGCTTCTTAAGTTTCCACTGTCATACAGTAAGACAAAAAAAAGATACTTGCTATGACAATAAGTTGCTTTATCTAAACAACTGTTGCTTTAGCTTCAATCTCAGAGCAAAGGGGAAAGTCTCAAAGGTGAGGGAAGGGAAGAGGCCTGAGAGGTTCCAAAAACACCTTGCTGAGCCCAAGGGGACTCAAAAGTTGGTGGGAAAACTTTGTATCTCTGTATTTCTCACCCCAAGAAAAGGAGGATCATGGGAGACCTCACTCTCTCCAACTCCCTGAAAGGGGGCTGTGGCCAGGTGGGGGTCCGTCTCTTCTCCCGGGTAACAAGCGGCAGGACAAGAAGAAATGGCCTCAAGCTGCACCAGGGGAGGTTTAGATGGAACAGCAGGAGGAATTTCATCACAAAAAGGGCGATCAGATATTGGAATGGACTGCCCAGGGAGGTGGTGGAGGCGTTCAAGAAATGACTGGAGGTGGCACTCAGTGCCATGGCGTTAGTTGACAGAGTGGTCTTCGGTCATAGGTTGGACTCGATGATCTCAGAGGTCTTTCCCAGCCTAACTGATTCCGTGATTCTGTGATTTCCTGCCAGCCAGAAGCCGGGATGATGACCCCGCTTGCCGCCACCCGAGCTCTGCGGGCCGTACCTGCCGGCTCCGCGTCCCCGCACGGCCGTTCTGGGGCCGCCGCTTTCGGTGCTGGATTGGTCCTGCCTGCGCCGCGCGCCCCGCGCGGATCTCGCGCTCCCCTCGCCCGCGCCGTCGTACCCGCTGGCCCCGCCCATGGCCCCGCCCCCTGGCCCCGCCCCCTCTGCGCCCGCGCCGCTCCCCCCCGGCAGTGCGGAGCTGCGCCGCGAACATGGCGTCCGAGGGCATCATCCTCACCAACCACGACCACCAGATCCGCGTCGGCGTCCTCACAGGTACGGCCCGCGCCGGCCGCGGCGCCGGGGGCACAAGAGGGGCGGCCGCGGGTCGGTGCGCGCCGCGGGCCGCCCTGCGGGGTGCTCCGCCGGCCGCCTCTCTCTCCCGTGGCGGCGCCGG
>JAWWES010000168.1:30247474-30296376 GCA_035583135.1 Lophotriccus pileatus | reverse complement strand
CCGCGCCGGCCGCGGCGCCGGGGGCACACGCGGGGCGGCCGCGGGTCGGGGCGCGCCGCGGGCCGCCCTGTGGGGTGCGCCGCCGGCCGCCTCTCTCTCCCGGGGCGGCGCCGGCGCCGCCGCGCAGGGAGCGCCGCTCCGCCGTGCGCGCCGTACCCGAGGCCCGGGGCCGGGGTCGGGGCGTGGGGGCGGCGCTCCGGCCGCCGGCGGCAGCGTGAGCGCGGGGTCGGCGGCGCTGGGCAGCGCTGCCGCAGGCGGGCGGGCGGGCGGGCGCCGCAGCCCCGGGACTGCCCCGGGGTAACCGCGCCGAGGGGACGGGGCGCGCTGGTGGGCGAGTGCCGTAAGGGCCGGGACGCGGCAGTGCTGCCTCCGAACGCGGCGTAGCCTTGAGTGCGAAAGCGCTGGAGAAGGGAGCCCTTGGCCGGCGCCGGCTGCGGGCCGGCGGGTGCCGGGCCTGCCTTCTCCGGGCGGGAGGCGGCCTGAGCTCCCGGCCGCGGGAATACCCGAGCGCGGCACGCGGCGCACGACAGCTCCTTTGGGATGGCTCCTTCCCCTCCCCCTCTCTGGCCTTTTCTTTGGGCGGGGGGAATGCCTGTGTGCTCCCTGTTGGGAGGGAGAGGAGGGCATTTATGATGCTGCTGCTCATAGCGCACGGATGATCTTTAATAAACCCCTGGCACATGACCTGCTGTGGCTGCACAGAGGGACTCCCGGAGCCGGTACGTGTGTTGCAGGCCGGGGGGTCTCTTTGGGGGGTCTTTGCGGGTATCTCGGTGCCCCGCAGCGCTCGGCGCTCCGGGGGGCGCGCCTTGCGCTTAGAAGCGGAGCCCGGGGGGGTTCCGGGGCATCAGGGCGTAAATAGCGTTCCTGTGCAAGGAAGGGGCGAGAGATTTTAGCGAGATTTTTGGGCGTCAAGCTCAAAAGGTTTCACCGGGAGCCTGGGAAGACATGACTGTTCATGGAAAGCAGCGTTGTGAGCTCGCTTAGAAGTCGGAGGATGTTCGGAATGAAAAGGGGATACGTTCATGGAAGAGGAGGCCTGGATTTAAGCCGAGAGTTGTTACCGCTGGCGGTGTTTAACCCGAGCGGCTCGTTCGGAACCGCCCGTGCCTGCAGAGCCCCCGGCGCTGTTCCCCTGCCGGGTGCTGATCCCGCCGCCGGGAGGGCGACGGGTGCCGGAGGAATGGAGCCCTTCCCTCCTTCGCTTCCCTGTGAAGCGCTTGGCCGCAGGATGATTTTGACAGTAAACTGCTAGAAAAGCACGGTGTGGTACAAGTGGAAATCCTTAGCGTTGTTTTCAAATACCAGGCAGTCAGATCCTTAGTAAGGGCAGAGTGGGTTGGACCAGATGCAAAAGTCAGACTGGGGGGGTTTATTCCCTTTGTTCCTGAACGCTACGACATGCATGCCACTACCTACTACTGTAAAAGTTAAAGTGAGAAGGGGGTACTTGCTGACAGAATGCTCCTTGCATGTTTTGTATAACTTCATGTTCTGTAACTTGGATTATTATTTTCTTTTGATCAATGAATTGTAATAATTTTCACATGTAATTGTTCCCAGAATGCAATACCAGATATGTATGGTGTTATAATAATTTAAATAATGATTAAGACTTGCAGTAGATTCAGGTAGTTTTTCAGAATATATTTTTTTTATTTGGTACTATAAATCCTGTTTGATCACTTTAAACTCTTTCAACTTTGTATCGTAATTTGCAATTCCATTCAGAAGAGTTTGTGGCCTGATTTTGATTTTTTGTTTTTAAAGAGAAACCAAAAGGCATAACCAAACAGAACAGTTTCAGCTCTTTTACCCTTAATGTAATTGTTTTGAATTCCAGACTGTTTGTCAGTTCCAGTTAGTTTGCCATTTTGAAAGGGCTCACCTTGGTTTCTAACAATTTTCCTAGCCTTCCTTTTGTGTATGTTTTTAGACATGAAATAAAACTTTATATAGATGTGTTAGTTTAATAGCATTGGACTAACCTTAATTATTTTTCACTCTGGCATTTCCTCTAATCCTGAAAGAGAATATTTGTACTTTGGAGGGTTTGGACCCCCTAAATGTTTGTGCTTTTTCAGCTTTGGACAGACAGCAAATTAAGAAATTGACTCTTCTGAATTTTTCTCATATAAATGAACTAATAATTGCTTCTTAGCTGGTGTCTGGAGGAATAGGTGTGGAAATTGAAAGGTTGGGTATCCAAACTTTTTTTTTTATCATTTAGAATAGCTTAGTGATCAGAAATTAGATAAATAACATAACATGACTCTTTTTAGCTTTTCAAATTAAGATCATAGCCATATGTTTGTTTTCTTAGCAGTATATACTTGTGGTCTTACCAGCACAGGGATAGAGATTTATGTTCCTGTTGGACCTGGTATATGGAGTTTAGAAAATAGTCATTACTGCACCTTATGGTCATATTCAGATGGAATTTAAATTTGTTTAGGAGTAACTGTTGAATTAATTTGGAGTAAATTTTTGTGTTTATTTTTAAATGAGGACATAAAAAATTATTTGGGCCCATATACACAGAGTATATTAATACAGAGTGAGTAAAGTTTGCCATGTAACTTAGTTTCATTGCATTAAGTTTTGTTTTGAGTAAGTTATTGTATTTCTTTGTGGTTGGTAGACCTCTGTGTTTATGTGTGTGTTGCTAGATTCCATCTAGAAACAAACATATATTTTTTTCGCTTGTGACAAATTAGGACCGGTACAAGAGACTAGAGAAATAGAGGTTTTGTTTATTGTTTACCCAAAGTACCTTACTGTGTTCAAATGCAAAATTATGTAGAATGTAGCACCTTGGGCTTTTTTACAAATATTGCTTGTTAACTTCTCTTATATCCAAATTGTCAAGGTCTCTTAGTTAAGAGTCAATGATAAGAATAGTCCATAATTAGTCCATATTTTTCTCAATGTGAATTGTCTTCCTGAAATCAGGAAAAGTACTTTAGTGTATACAATATCTATGGATTTGCAAATGTCATTCATATTTATTTTTGAGTCGCTGTACAGAAAGTTGTACAGTTAAGCTTCTTTACTGAAACAGTAAGAAATATCAAAATGACAGATTGCAAAACTGTGAAACTTGTAAACTAGAGGGTTATGTCTTATGTGAACAGGAAGTCTCACTAGTTTGTGGGTTCTAATTGAGTTCTAATATTTGTGTGTTATTGTTTTAAGAAGTTTTACAATTTGTGAAAAGAGTGTAACTATGGAACTGTCATACTCAGACCCAGTGTTTCATGAAGTGTTCAAATTAAAGATACTGCTCACTTAGGTTCCAAACCTAGGTTTTCTGTCTCCTACCTCTGATATGTAGTGTAGGCACATAAGTGAATAATAGAGCTTCAGTGTTATGTTGTCATGCGGTTACTCTTACAGTAAAATACATTTTAAAAGGCCTGCAATGCAAAATGTCAGATTGGGAGATTTTTGTGATGGAGTAACAGAGTTGGGCTAACAACGGCCAAAGCTTTGTCATTTACATGTTCTTGTTATCTACTTTTAAAAAAGAAACACACACAGAGTAACAAGAAATGTGGGGTAGATACAGATGAAAAAGAGGAGAGATGTCTGCATTTATGGTAAAGGTTGGGTTATATGCATGCTCTGTATGCACTGTTGTGCACCCGTGCTCTTCCTTAGTAAAATACTGAATTGTTCTGGTTGCCCCTTGGAAGCCTTTCATGTTTGGAATATCTCAAACAGAACAGTTGTTAATCAGTTACCAGTGGTGGTGTCAGGTTATTGAACCTGGATTAGTAAGTACAGAATTTTGTAATGCTGAAGTTGGCTAGAAAAGGGGAGAAAAGGTTCTGTGCCCAGAGTTGAATCAATATTAGGTCCACCTTTACTGGTGCTGACATTGGTAAAAGTTGCATAATCTGTGACCTTTCTTGTTTTGAGAGGCTAAAGCAGACCCTTGACTAGAACCATCCAGAGAGATCTAAATGATGTTGCCATCTCCACTAGCCTGCTGGAAAAAAACATACTGTGTTTCTCTCTGGTTGCTCTAATTTTTTTTCCCTCTTTTTTTCCTCCTTTTTTCTTTTTTTCCTCTCCATCCCCATTTTCTTCTTATTTACCTCTCTTCTAGCTTTCTTTCCAGTAAGCATCTAACGTAGCTGGTCAAAACTTGAGGCTTTGTTGTTCCCCTCCCAACCCCGCCTGCCCCCCCTCCCCCCCCCCGAATATTCCTGATAAAAATTTGTCGAATTTTGAGTTAGCTAATAATGCTTAATTTAGTCTGTCTGCCTTTGTTCTTCCTTTCTTCCTCTATGTAAAGATTAGAATATTTTGAATGGTAGTTCTTGCCACAGACCTAGACAATAGAGTAAATGTTTCTGAATGTGTAACCTCAGACCTTGTTTGTTCTCTTAACGCTGCAGTGTGAAAGATGACACAGGTCTGAGACCGCTCAGCTTGTTGAAATGACACAGTGTGGACATTGGATCTGAATGTATCACTTTGAAGCAAACTCTCTTCTCAGATGGTGAGGGTGTTGTCTACTTGACAACCTCATCCAAAGAAGTTGCCTGGCAAATTTGATGTTCACTGATATGAATGTTTTCTAAACATTATCTTTGAGAAACATGGTGAACAATGTACTGAGAGTGTCACTATGTGTTGGTTAGAGTTTCAGAAATATATATGCTGTCTGTTTTCTGACTAAAAAGTTATACGCCTGTCTCCTATTTTATGAGATACATTCTCACAATTTTTAGTAGCAATGGACCTGCAGTATTTAGGATGGAAAAAGTCCTGTCAGAAATGGACTTGTGAAGAAAATGAAGAAGCTAGCCCAAGTGTCTTAAAACCAGAAGTTTTTGATGTTGTATAAATGCATTCTACAAAATGGTTTTCTTATACTTTCTTTTGCTGAGTTACCGTCTTCTTCCCAAAATTCCTTGAGACCATCCTTATCTCGGCTCAGGAATGTGTGTAATGTCCTTGAGAGGTCTCAGGAAACTTTCTTATTGGTCTTTCTATTGGTTGTTAACCCTTGTTTTCTATTGGCAATGGTCCAAAACTCCCTGGCTTCTAATTGGTAGTAATTTGATCCCCCCGAAACCTATATATACCCCTACCCCTGAACAATAAGCTCTCTCTTGCTCATCTCCTGGTGGTCTCTGTGTGGCTCTTTCTGAGCTCCCTGGGGACCGTGCGGTGGGGGACAGCGGGGGAGCACCTCCTCTCCAGGTGATGGGTTAGCCCCCTGGACCTGGAGCCCACATCAGACGTTGCAATTTTCCTCTAAGACTCTTCATTAATAGCATGCAAGTTGCAAGATCTTTTCTCAGTGGTGGTGCTAGTCATGTTTTGGGCATGCATTGGAATTTGTGGTAAACTTCCTTATAGAGGTGCGTGTGGGAGGGTGAGGACTGACAGTAGGATTGCTGGGATTTACTGTCAAATTCTCTAAATCGAAGTTGCTTAGTTTTTGCTTGTGACCTGACTTTCTCTCCAAAATCATGCCTTGTTGGGCATTCATCTTCAAAATAGATTAAAGGCAGCAGCTTTTCCTGGAAGCCTTAATTGTCTTCCAAAAGCTTAGTTCAGCAAGAAAATTCTGGATGTAGAGAAGTGCTGCACTTCCATTAAAAGTAAGACTTTCTGGATTCGGAGCAACATTGATTTTCATCTTTCTCAGCTGTAAGACTGTCGTAATGTTGAGTTTGTCCATAGACACTACGAGGATCTCCCCCTCTTTGCCATTTGTAGCTGTACGTCTTCACAAGAGCATTTCTAATTTTTGATATGGCTATGATGATAAGCTTTAATGTCTCATGAATGTGATCCATAAAATTGCCCAGTTTCCATTTTGTAGTTTATCTGTGCTTTACCTTTTAAACTAAAAGAGGAAGAAAGTCCTGGCTTTTTCTGCCTGTTTTTTTAATGTGCAGTGTGTAACAAAAATAAATGACTGAAATCCCACTGATACAGCAAACTCTTGTCCTTACTGTTTAGTTTGCTGGCTATAATACTGTTTCTTTCGAATGGGAAGAGGTGAAAACACTGAAATGAAAAGCATCTAAACCAAGAGATTGAAACATCCCTGTATAGTTGGGAAATAATTAATTCCTACTTATGTAAGAAATAACAATTAATTTGGAGGTTTATGTGTTTTTATAGAACAGGGGTAAGAAGTCTTGTGTACTCAGTGTTTCTTGATTTGGACTTGACTGATCCAAATACAGTTGAAAGACTTCCATCTTCACCCACGCTCCATGTCTGTAGTTCATATTTAGCAGCACAGAGCATACCCATTACATTATGCTTTCATTTAGTTTTCTGGGTTTATATTTGTCTCCTTTTCTCGTATTGCAGGAAAACTTTGTGTTATTTACCTTAAAAGTTAGTGATTGTGAATTTTATGAGAACTGGCTTAGGTCTGGGATAACCTTTAGTTGGTCTGCTGGCCTTGTTAGGTGGACAATAACAGAATATGTGATCATCAGGCCACGTTTTGGAGAGTCTAGCCTACAAAAGTGTGATATGCAGACACAGTATTCCACCTTTAATGTTGATTTAGTCATATCTGTCTGTTTGGTTGTTTGTTTTTCAAGTAAGAGAGTAGTGCATCTTTGTTGAGAGGAACTTTTATATTATATTAGGATTTCACCCACAGCTTTTCTCAAACTGTCTATCTTGAAATTTATTACACTTTAAAAGCAAAGAAGTTTGCTGTGCATTGCCTTTTTGAAGTAAAAGTTAAGATTTTAACTTTGCTTTATTTTTAACTTTAACAGCTAAAAAAGTTCATTTTCACTATGTGGGAAAATCTGTTTTCTTGTTCTGATGATTCTGCTGAGAGGGTTTAAATTTTTTTTTTTGGTGTAGATAAGCAAGTTTAGATTTGATTGTGTGCAATTTATGAGATTGTTATGCAACAGGAGGACACGATTAATAAAAATGAGAACAAATTTTAGTTCTTGTTAAATATTTATAAGGTCTTGAAATGTGGATTAGGTAAAAGAAATAATTTACATTCTATTCCTATATGTAGATGTAGTATGCAACTCTTTATTGCTTAAATTGAAATGGTTTTGTATTAGTAGTGTTGTGTATGACAGAAGTCTTCTTGAAAGTTTAGCAGAATGCTTGAAAAAACTGTCCTTGGAAAATTGGAGGATAATAATCATAAAAGAAATAATCAGGTAGCAGCCTTTCTCCTGTGGAATGTTTTTAATTAATTAAAAAGTAGCACAGCCTTGTAGCACAGGTTTCTGATTGTGTGTGGTTTGGGATTTTTTTTTTTTTTTTTTTTTTTGTTAGTTTATTTTTTGGTTATGTCTCAAGAAAAATAATTGAGAAAAATAAGGTACAATTTAAAAGAAACAGTAATTGCATGAAAAAGTGCTTGGGAAAAATAGACTTAATTAGGCAGTTATCTTAGAAAATCTCATTTTGCAAGTAAGAGATTTGTATGTGATGTTTTGTTTTCATACTAATTTACTGAGGCCTATTTTATGCCTAACTTGTCAAGTGGAAAAAAAATAGCATAATCCCTTAAGAATAATATTTTGTGTATAATTTGCAAAACCAGGCAAAACAGGGCTCTATCCCACTGTTACAATGTGGGTGAATGACATTTTGTAAGGAATAAAATGCATTGTCTGTTCCTTCTACTATGAGATAAACAAGACTTCCACTGTCTGACTTCAATGATTAGGGAATAGCTGTGTATAAGAAAATCTATTTTGAGCAGTAAAATGTTTTTTGATATATACCAAGACCTGAAAGAACTGACTCAACATTAATTTAGCTCCATATGCGAGTTACCTAGAGCAGTAATCTTTAATAATTTTAGATGTATTATGACACTTCATTATGTATTCAACATACAAATTGTATACATAGATCAATATAATAAATATATTTTGTATTGTTTATGTGTTTAGGATCACAGCTGTGGAAATACATGTTTCTCAGAAATACTTTTTCTAATTAAATTACATTACTTGTTATGTAATAAAGTGAAGAAGCAGAATACATGTGGGCTTTGCACTGTAGTACTTCTGGGGCTTTTTAGTACTTACTGTGTGGTTATGAAATTGTTAGTTTTCTTCATTGTCCTGTATATTGTAGGGAATTAAAAATCTCTGTGGAATATTTTTCCTTTGAATAATCTTTCTTGCATGTACTTTTTTGGTTTTCCTTCCTGTCGCATATGACTTTTGAGAGTTAAAAGTAGGAAGTATATGTTAAAGTATATGGTGTGGGGGGTTTTGTTGTTTTGCTTTTTTTTCCCTTGTTGTTTTAGTTTGTGTTTTTTGGTTTGGTTTTTTTGGGAGAGGGGATTATTGGCACTTTTTTTTTTTTTTTTTGGTAAATGTATGGTGGAGAGGATTTATATTCATACTGAAATCTAGGAAGCGAATTGTTTATTCAGAATCATCTTATGGATGGGAAGTTGTATGGATGAAAAATAATATGCATATTTCAGGAATTAAAATGAATTGCAGTAAAGTGTCCTGCAGATCTGCATCAGAAGGGAAAGGTTTCTAGGACCTCTGCAAATGATGCTTGCCATTAAAAAGAAAAATCCCCTTTTCACCAGGATGGGCCACTTAGAAAGGAATTGATAGCAATTCTGAGATGAAGTCTGTAAAGTCTTCATTCAATAATTGTTGAAGAAACATTGAATGTGGCACATTATTAGGAATTCTGCAAACCAATACACTTCTACTCTGCTGTTTCTTCCCCCTTATTGAGACAATTCTCATGGGATTAGGAAGACAAAGCAGATTACAAAAGAGAAGACATAATTGTTGGGCGGGTATGTATCCAGGGACCTGCAAATCTTGTCCTAGGAAAGTGTGGGGAGGCAGTATATTTATGGAAGAAGATTTCCAGATATTCAGACAGGTATTAGGTAGTTTCCCATGCACATGGTCCTTTCGTGTGCTGTAGAGTGGTAGCATAGTGATGTAGATGGTGAGGAGCCAAAGGCTTACCCTGTCAGAAACTTCACCTCAGAAAAAAAAACTGGGAGAAGGCAGCAAAATGCCTAAAGTAAGTACAGTCTGTTGAGAAAAATGCGTGTTTCCAGAAAAAAAAGGGCAAAAAACCCCCGTAAGATTAAAGGGAATGCGTACTTCTCATTTCCTCTTTTTTTAGCCTAATTTCCCTTTTTAGTTGTGTGAATACTCAAGGGGAGGCATTAAATAAGCCTACAGCAAATCAAGGATTCTCAAAATCAGCTTCCTTGGAGAAATAAGCTGTAAATTAAGCATACTGAGGGAAAAAAGTTGTGAAACATATCTTTAAAAGATAGTGCAGGGACAAAGTGTTTCTGTAGATAATACTCAGAAAACTCCAGGGATGCTGAGATAAAGTTGCAATAGGTGTTCTTATGTGTGTAACTCCTGCTCATTAAAACTTCATTATGGCTGGAACACTCTGATTTAACACTTTGAAAAAATTCAAGAGTATATTATGAAACAAATAGTATATGGAGTTTTTGGGGAATGTTTTTGTAATCTCCAAGTTTTTCTCCTACGGTCTTTATGCTGTCCTAAAGGAACTCTTTCTTAGATAGTTACTCTAATGGTGTTCCTTTGCCTTGGTAGGTGTAGTAGATCAGTGAGGTATAACTCCTGAGCTACTAGATTTGGCTAAATCTAAATCAAAGTACTTCTAGTTATTGTAAAATGTACTTGATGATAGGCTTTTCTAATGATCACTGTAATCAGACAGACTGAAAATTTGCAGGGAAATGGCTTTCCCTCCTAACCTCCCATTGTGAGGGATTCCAAGCCATTTCCATTCTGGTCATCCTGACATTTGTTCCAGTATTGTTTAACAATAGAAAAGAACAAATCAGTAGAATGCATAGAATAAACCAGGAGTCTTAGGAGGCGTGTTGAGATTTTTTGAGAGAAATCTTGGAACTTTTTCAATTAATATGACTATAGGGTAGTGCTGTATGACATAATTCTTTGGACAGAAGGCAAGGCACAGAGCTTCAAAAAGTTGGGAATGGTCGTGTTAGTAACATGGATGTGGTTCAAGTTGGTTATATTTAAACCGTTTCAGAATCTAATGCTATTCTGACATCTCTTTTTTAGAAATGTGCCCTGTTCCTAGGTAAGCTGTCAAACCTTTAGGTTTGCTCTTGCCAGTGAAATTCCAGCATTGTAAGAATTAAAGCTGTTACTGGTGTCTCCAGTGTGCTGGACCTTCTTATCTGAGTGAGGCTCAGGCTTTCTTCCTAATCATCAAAGATCAAAATGGAAATTCTGAAGTACATGTTACAAGCAACTCCTGAAAAAGCAACTGATGAAGAGTTTCCTGTGATTGTTAAGCTTCAAGGAAGCTCACCTGCCTGTTCCTATTTCTTTATTCCGAAGGGTATAACTCTAGTTCATGCACAATGGTTTCAGTACATGACTTTTCTCTTTGGCTTGGCAGTTGATCAAAGAGAATTAGTGAAAATACTAGTTGTCATTTCACCATTGTTTTGTCAGAAAAGGGTTCAAGTAGACTTTTTTTGAGTCCTTTGATGAATGGAACATCTTTCTGGAAAAGGCATCTGAGGCAAATTTCTGTATAGCATTAAACTGGGACATCATGGATTATCTTTAGTATTAGAAAAATCTCTTAATTCCTTGATAGCGTGTCTTGTATTTCATTATTGTTATGTGCGAGTTGCTGTGAGGACTCATCAAATCATAAGGGAGATTTTAGATGTGAAATAGTAATAATTTTCAGTATTTCTAACCAGAATAGTAGCAGCTTCTAGTACACTCCAGAATAATTTTAGCAAGTCTTCATATTCAGATTATTCCTAGGATACTTTTTCTGCACTGGAGAAACACCTGCTAAAAATGCTTTACCTGTGCCACAGCCTCCAGAAAGTAAATTCAGCTGTGTGTATGAAAAAATATGTGGAGAAAAATTACTTTAAAATGAATGGTTGAGATCTTATTAGCATCTAGAAAGTATGGAATGATTAGGACACATTCAGGAGCTTTTTTGATGTTTAAGATGTTGTGAAAACATCAGCCTGGAGCCCTTTGAGGCAACAGTAAAATATATATTGTAATTCCTTCCAAGTATAAATTTAAACTTAACACCCCCTGGATCCTGACATTCCAAGTAGCAGCCATTGCAGGAAAAAAAAAGCCCAGGCAGATGCAGAAATTCTTTATATTTGGACAATTAGGTACTCTCTCAATTCTGCAATGATAAGTAGGCAATTAAAAAAATAAAATATTTTGTGCTGTACCTACATAAGTCTTTTGACCATAATTCACTAAGCTAATTTTGTGATTTCATCCAGTTTAAGTGAAGTCCATGGTGGCAAGTAGTGCTGCCTTAGAGAAGCAGATCTTTGTACTGGGGGTTTCACATTCGCACTGTTCAAGGTGTTGTGCCTCACGCCTCAAAACACATGGAATGACATCAGTCTTTGTTGGAGTGCATTAGGTGCACTCTTGGGGTACATCTCATTTAGATTTGTCCAGAATGAATTCAGCATTTTGACTTTGATTCTTCTCTGCAGTGTTAATCAAAGTGGGCTGACCGGGGACTGTCAGGAGTAGCTTGAAAGCCACACTCTTGAACCAGAAACACAAGAGCTGATATACATACGCCATTTGCTATTTTTTGCCTCCATGGGATTGTGTGTACCTTAGAATTCTTGTGCATGCCAGAGACATCTTCCAGTAAGTAACAGTGAGGAGACTTTCCTAAGGGTGGAAAGTGAACAGAAAGATACTGATTCTTGAACTGTTCTTTTGTGAAAGTGATGTGGGTGAGGGCATAACCTTTGGATACTCTGGAGAAAGTGAGACCTGCCTTTTTTTAACTAGCCTTGAAATTAATCTTAAGCTAGCCTTAAATGAAGTTCATTAGTTTGTAAAAGTATTTCAGATGTCCAAAATTAGCCATAGAATGACAGCTTGTTATCAAAGCTATACATGAAGAAATGACAGAAGCAGCATGTTTACACTAATACTTAGTTTGAACAGGCCCTCCCTGCCTCATCTATTAGGAAAATACATGCAGCACCTTGTCAGGGATTTTATCTTCCTGCATTCACTACATCTCAAGGTGAGTTATTCAGAGATAATTTTCTTCAGGTGTACCATGCAGTCTGCTATGGTCACTTCTTTAGAGCCCAACAGGGCTCTGTCCAGGTTTAATCTTATGCCATATGGAATATTGGCAGTGGTTCTGTCATCAGTGCTGCTTGTTCACTGCCATGCTGTGCTGTGCTGGCATAACCTGTTGTGTGGCTGTGCAGGCAGGGGAACTGAAACAGCTAAAACTTAACCTGCCAGAAGAAAAAAGGATCCTTTTGAGCTGAATCAGCTGTGTGATCTGGTTCAGCACTGAGCTCTGCAGACTTCTGCTCCGGTAGCTGAATGGTGAGCAAGGCTGGCAATTTTTTAGCTCTATGGTCAATTTTTTTCATTTCTGTCCTATCTTAGTACTCTTCTATTCTGCCATTTTCCCCTCTATGCAAAACAAATTTAACTGGCTAACCTTATGGAAAACTACTCTTTGAGAGATTAGTTTTCTGCAGCTTGAACAAACTGAATCAACTCAGCAAGGGACCTCAGGACTGCCAGTTTGAGGGAGGAGCTGGCTTGCACTGGTGGCACAGGTAAATGTGGGAGATAGGAATTCTGCTTTCTGAACACAGCTCAAACAGATGTAATCATTCACTTGCATCAGTTTTGAAGGTAGCCTTGATATTCCTTTATCTGTCTATGTTGTCTCCTTTCTTGCAAGTATTACTCTGTCAGGCCAGGTGTTCTCTTGGTGATATTTACTAGCCTTTTGTGATCAAAGACACTGCCTCTGCTGAATAATAAGCAGTTAAAAAAAACCATAGTGAAGGAAGGGAAGGATTTCCCAGAATGATTGAAGTTGGAAAAGACCTCCAAGATCATTGAGTTCAGCCTTGATCAAAGTGGGCTCCTGGGGCTGGGAAGGTGTGTTTAACGCTCTGTTCTGCCATTATCACCTCAGGAAGCACCTTGGGCACCTGATTGCCTTCCCCTGGTCTAGATTTTCCCATCTACTTGTCAGGACTAGGAGAATCTGATAGATTCATCATAGAATCATGGAATGACCTGGGCTGGAAAGGACCTCAAAGCTGATGAAGACCATGGGCTTTGCGCATTATAGGGAATTTTTTTGAGGAGGGTGTCGTCAAGATGTATTTTCCTGTTTTGTGTGTAAACGTCTTCGATTCCTGTGAGTAGTACCTGGGTGAGTATGAAGGCTGTGCTAGGCATTTGTGCTTAGCAAAGAGCAGAACTTCTGGGAACTTGCATATGTTAGGTAACTAGAAAAGCTGGACGTTAGACTTCTGCAGTGTTAAATTTGGGAAAAGGTGAACACTGTGTTACACATTTACAGGCAAGTAGGGTCTCTTTTTATGAATGTGTTAATTTTTAATAGTCAAAACTTCTAACATTTTATTTTTTCTAACTTACTATCTTGACCACAGTACTCCTGACAGAACTTATTTGAACACTATGTACTTATAATTAGTACAGATATATGCATAAGCATTTATTACAGTATGTTTCAATAATTAAAAAGAAAAGAAACATTACCCATCTTTACCAGATCTAATTTACCTTCTGCGTGAGGCACTTCTTTGCCACCAGTCTGTCATCTTACTAGCACTCAGAATAGTTTTTCTAAGTGTATCTTTACCAATCAAATTAGCTATTATGCAATCTTTGAAGCTGCTAACATGATATGTACTAAATGGCAGTTGATATGTTATTGATTTGGTTTTTTGTTGAACATCTGTCTGTGCACCAAATATTTAAAACATCTGCATGCAAGATTATCTTCTAATTTCACTTTTGTCCTGCATGCCTTCTTCTTGCTGACCTGAACAGAATCATTAGCTGTCTTTTGAGTGATGGAGGTAATTGGAACAGCCAGTCACAGGCATCAGCTAGGTGGGTAAGTTAGGCTTTGGGATTCTTGATATTTCCTTAAAAACGGGGAGGAATTGGGATGAAGGAGGAGAGTTTAGTTGTATAACTGTAGTCTGTGGACCCTGGTTTTGGTACAGAAAGGCAGTGTTTAGAGATAAAGGCAGCTAGCTAAACTGAGTTGCAATCTAAGCAGCACCTTCAGCTTTAAGGTACATCTATAGTGGAAGTGTGGTTTTAAAAATAGCAGAAAATACTAAAATGCTGTAGTCACTGAAAAAGCAGTCATAACATAAAAAACCCACTTTGTCTAAAAAAAAGTTGTAGATTAATAATAAAAATGGAATTTTATGGGAAGTGTGAGAAAAAGAAACTATAGAGGGAATTGATATCCACATTTTATAAATCAAAACCCTATTGTGATTAATAGCCTCTAGCAAAGAATGTAGAGACCGAGATTATACAAATGAGGCGTAAAGGCTGTTAATGGACAGCAGACCAGCTAACAGGGGGAAAAGATTTATGTGCTTAAGTATTATGCCTCTGTAAGTACCTACAAGCATCCCATTCACCAGGAAAGTTTAACAAGGGCAAAATTAGGAAATTGTTTTCATAAAATGAGTAGAGTAATAAATCATATATACCAGATGCTTGTGATCCCAATAGTCTTTCCTTAAAAATCTCTTACAAAGCCTTACTTGAAGTTGACAAGTGTTGAATCTTTTAGCAATTCTCTCTCTTTATAAATTCATCTTTTACTCCATTTTATTAATGGCAAAATTAATCCCATATAGAGCTTTCATCTGTCCATGAGCTCTCATTTGTCCCAGCAAAATTGTTCCTATATATATGGTGAATGAAATGTGAACTGATGCAGATGATAGTATTTTGCCAAGCTAGTTTTCAGTGAATTTCTTTCAGTTTACTATGAGTAAATGCTTGTGCCCACACAGCAGAGATGGGAACAAGTTGCTGCCAGTAGAAAAAAGGTGGGTTTTTCTTCTCGTGCTAATAATGCATGAGAAAAACTGGTCTTTGACCAAGACATTAGTGGCCCATGTTCTTGGGGAATATGCTGTTACCAGGTCTTCAAAACTTGTATTATTATTGTAGTGCACTTTTACCAAAATCAGAAGTTACGTTCTTCAAAAAGATTGAAGGATACCATTACATGTGGTAGCCTCGTGCACCACCCATTGGCCACCGATTGCAGTTTCAAAGTGGGTGACCTGAGGCTGCCTATAGTGGTCCAAGACTCAACTACCTCTCATTTGCCTGATCATGCTCACAGAAGCATATGCTCGTTTTGAGTTTGTAGGATATTTCTCTCTTTTTTGGTACAAAATGCTTGGCTTCCTGGTTTGGAAGTAATTGTGATACTTCTGGTGATGTCTGTTTGATCTGTGAATCTGTTCCTGCTTTACTAAAGTCTTCCTTCAGGAGAACATTAGATTCTGTTTATTTTAGTTACTTTTCTTTATTAACTTATATAGAACTATTGAGTGTTTTCTGAGGTTTCATGATTTAATTATGGCTCCTATTACAACTGCTACAAAAAAGGTGGGGCATGGGGAAGTACTCCCAAGATTTTCAGCAGTTCCTTTTTCACTTCACTTTCTCACCATGGAGCAAAATGCTTGAGCATACTCTTAATGACTGCAAGATAATAAAGCATTAAAAACCTTAGCTGTTCTTTAAAAACAGTGGAAATAAAAAAGTAAGGCAAACAGATTCCTTTGCTGTCATTTTCTTCCTTGTTTGACTTTTAATCTTTGGATTTGGTTTAAATTATGGTGGCTAAATTCTGGAAATGGCTTTTCACTGCTTTTCTGCTATTTTTGTGTTGAAAGTACCCTTCAGTTACTGTTATTTCTGTTCTTGTGTAAGTCTTATTCTTTTGTGAATTGACAAAGGCTTACTTCCTTTGGGACTGAGTAACATCTTTTGTTGCCAGTAACATGACAAGTTATACTGAAGTCTTTCTTAGCAGTGTTGGTATTTTTTTTGTTTAATTTTATTTTCATTTGGGTGTGTCTTTATACAGTTCGTTGATCAAATACATCATATATCTCATTGAAATTATTTTTGGTTTTAGAAGAAAAAGTCAACCTCTTGAATGGAACTAGATCGAAGGCTTTCTTATAGAATTTCTATTAAATGTGAAATTCTTCTTTTCTTGAAACTTTTTTGTTCATAACTGCTTTGAATTTACATCTCCTGGAATCTCAAGATTTCATTATCAGGTTATCAGGTCCATAGTCATAATTACTTTTGTTTTCTCATTTTATTGTTTCCTTTCTTTTTTTAATCTAAAAGATGACAAGGCATACTTCCCACTTTACCTCACATTCTTGAATGTCTTCTTAGGCAACTCAGTGAAATACTTTTATTTCCCACACTCCATCTTTTATGTATTAGCATAGCTCTGAGAATGATATGTTTTCCAGTATAAAATTGCTTAAATATTACCACTTTTGACCATGATGATAATGTTGATTCTTTCAAGACTTGAATTTTTTTCCTGTGTTTGTTTCATTTTGCAGCCAGTGAGCTTTCTACTGGCCTGTTGTCCAGGAGGATATATCTGCAGAATGTACTTCTAATGTGGTACAAAGGAAGTAATTGAAAGAAATCACTGAAGTGACTGTGTGGGTTGACCCCATCCAGCAGCTGAGCCCCCACCCAGAGGCTCACTCACTGCCCCCTAGCAGGATGAGGGACAGAATCCGAAAAGCAAAACTGAGGAAACTCATTGGTTGAGATAGTTTAATAAGTGAAGGAAAGGTGTGTACCTTCCTGAGATCAAGGTAGACCATATCCATTGCTCTCTGTCTACCAAGCCAGTCATTTCCTTGTAGAAAGTAGATTTTGTTAGGCTGAGCTCTGTTTTCTGCCGTGTTTTTTATCTACCTCTTAGTCAGACAGGTAGAAAAGTGTAGTTTTCCTTTGTATGTGGCCTTCTGCCGGATGGAAAGCACGTATAAGAAATTTTATAGCTTGTTCTACTAATCTGTCTGCCCCCTTTCTTCATGAATACAGACAGTTTATAGGTCAGTGCAAGGAAGCAAGACAATTGAATTGTCCACTGTATGGCTTTGCCATCTGGTACACATCCTGTAAAGACTTTTATGGACATCTTTTGTATGTTTATATTGTTGGCTAATGGTTTTTCTACAGTTGGTGAGTAGCATTTTTATTCCTCTCCTGTTAGTTTTTTTAATTGTTGAAAAACATTTGGAGAGTCATCTCTTTTTCTTGTCCCTTCACTGGAATCAGAAATGGAAATTCAGCTCCCATACTTCGAAGTGGTTTCCTTAGTAAGGAGAATGAAAAGTGTACATTGTAACTGTTAGTTCCATTTGATTCAATGTAATACACTTGCAGTGTTCCCCTGGGCTGTTACACAACTGTGTGATGTCAAGTACTGCATTGATGATGTATCTGAAGATACAGACTATTTTTTTAAACTATGTATGTGAATGTGTGTAATTGTAATTGAAGTAAATCCTTTCATTGCGTGCTCAGATGAGATCTTTGGAATAAGGATGGGTTTAAAGATGTTTAAAGCTCACAGTACTGCACAACTTAATACTGTTCTGTGATTTATTCCATATTCGATGTAATTTCAGATACTGGATTGTGACTGATAATATTGTTCTCTGCATGTGAAGTTCTTTCTGCCAAAATACATTATTTATTATTTATACATCTCTTTTATTTACATAAGTACTTTCCAAATTCTCAGGTAAAAAGGAAGTCTTGAAACTTACATGCCAGATAGGCTACTTGCTAAAAAAAATAGGTTTTTTTAAGTCTTGGAGGATAAGGCTGAGTACTAAACTGATATAAAAGGTCCTTGAATAAACTTTGATTTTTGTGTTAGCTTGGATTCACTCTCATAATTAATTTTGGCTAGTTAACTTTGGGTACTCTAGCCTGACTTTTAAAATATGGTTTACTGGTAAAACACACTTGTTGGATATTTAAGAATTTCTGAGAGAACTAGTGTAATGTAATATATAAGCTAAGACATCCCTAGAGGCCACAGTCAATTTGAGTATTAAGTGAGTTGTCATATATTAAATATCTATATAACAGTCCCTGCATCAAGGGCCTACAGATCATTTACAAAAACAAAATTTAGCAGTTGAGAGATGCTTTTAGAACATACATAATAGTTTTGTTTCTCTTCAGTTTTTCTGTTTTGAAAGAGTGTTTTTTTAGGATTTTTCTGTACTTGAATATTGTTTATTACTAAGCCTTTTCACATTAAGTAAACAGGATCAGATGTCTTGAAAGGACACAGTCCTTGAAAAGGATACACTTTTGTCCTTGGTCTTATTCTCTTTAGTTCCTCATTTTTTAACAGAATAGTATAGAATTTTTTAGCTGAATAGCTAAAATTCTGTAGAAATAGTTTGTCTACTCTATATTAAAGAAATGCCTGTATGAACTCACTAGTCTGTTCATATTAGTTAGTCCAGAGAAGCATAATTCTGTATATTAGAATTATATAATGTGTATTTTTGTTGTGTACGTTGCTCTAACAGAGTCAAGAGGCCTGGGATTTTTCCTCACGTTCTGTCATAATCAGTATTACCAACTTTTTACCCTTTCTGGATGAGGCCTAAAGTGCAGTCATTAAACTAAAGGGAAGACTTGAAATAAAAAAATAGTATCTAAGAGTAAAAAGTGTATATTTCTTTAATAATTAAGATTTACAAACCTCTTAATTTACTGAGGCACCACTAATCTACTGGAAATGACATACATGGAATGATACATTTTGCCTTCCTTTTACATCTGAGCTTTTACTTCTGACTGCATCCCTCCTTGCTCGAGGGAATAAGAATTTGAGATGAGAAGTTGAAGGAGCACCAGTAGTTTTAACTTAATGTGCTATTTAAAAGTATATAAAATTTCTAAAGGAACGAACAAACATTTCACAATTAATTTGTCATATTGATTAATCTATGTGAACATTACCTTTTTTCCGTGTCTTAAGGGTGGATTGAAGATTTTTGAATGAAGACGAATAAAAAATAGTACATGATCCACCAGATGCAAGTTAGAAAAAAAAAAAAAAGGGGGAAAGAAAAGCTGCAGTTGACACAAGAAGGTGGTTAGTGTTAACATACAGTGTGATGATGGATGTCGGGGGCAGAGGAGGGTGTTAAGTCATTGTTTGAGACTTGTGAGGTGGATTTACTAGAGTTTGTATGCTCCCTGAGCAGAGAATATTGTGTTGATCCAGTTCTGCAAATACTGATTTGGGGATATTTTCATTGCTTCAGTGAATGCTGTATTAAAAGTAGAAGCAGCTTTAAATATTCTTTAAAGTGGAATGCATTGCCTTTACTCTCTCTGTGGAGCAGTGCTGTTAAGAGTTACATCCCTAGCCACACACTTGTGAAAGTAAAAAGGCTTCATGGCTGAAGATATGCCCAAATTCTAAGAAATCTTGTATTTCTGAAGAGAGAGATAAGTAGTCAATCAAAAACAAGTATCTGTAACACTTCATAGGCCAGTTCCAAAGAGAGACATAGATGAAGTGATGCTTCAGTATCTTAAACTTAACAGTTTGGATGACACAGTGGGAGGGAAGAGAACAAGGTTCAAATACTTGCATTTTAAACTATTGTTGCATTTTCTTTTCATGTTCAAAGGCAAGTAACAAAACAGAAATAGTACATGGAGCACGGACTAGAATCTAGGTCTTCTCTCCCACTTGAGCACCCCAGCTATTAGGCGACGGTGTGATTCTTGTTAATTGTCCAGATGTCATAGCATTTTAATTTTTAGCTGAATAGTTACCTAGCTTTAGCAGATAAGCAGCTTGTTACCATCCAGCCTTTTAGTTTCTTAATTAAAGCACTCTTCTGGGAAATAAATGAGTGGCTTTGGATCCCCATATGTTAACAGGGGAATTAAACCCGAGTTCCTTGCCTTTATGGTATTTGCTGTAATCCAGTATGGATCTACAGGAAAAGTGCTGGGTTGGTAGGCACAAGCCATTTGTAGACCCCTGTCAGTGCTTTTACACAGCACCATCCTTTCACAGGGTGTGTGTGTATGCTGCCTCTGTGTTACCTTGCATATGAGCCTCTTGGCATATGTCTTGGTAGACCTTGGTCTTCCATAAAGTTTCCACCAGAAAAATTAAGTGCATGTAGGGAAATCCCGTGGTGTTTGTTGGATTGCTTTGCATAGGACTTGAGGGCCTGAGTTTTACTTATATGCAAAACCACACTTATTATGTGCTACCATGGATTCAGAAGCTGTGCAGATGATGAGGAAACATCAAGAATGTTTGTGAAATATTTGAATATGGTAACAGTAGGAGCACTGATTTTTGTTGCCATTTAAATAAAGATATCTTAGCAGTCAGAAAGTTCTGGGATCACCCAGCCTGTAATGCTTTATTAACACACCTGAAGGAATTAAGTTGCTGGACAATCAGATTTTCTTTTCAGTTGTTTAAGTTATGTAATAAATATTTTTTTAAAGAAAAAAAATAGCTGCCTGTTTCTCTTAAGAAGGTTTTTCTTTCATGGTTTCTCTGATGCAGTCTTGTTCAGTGTCTTCCCTTAACACAAATAATTTCTGTGTGCCTTAAGAAGATTGTCACAAGCAGGAAAAAAATTTGAGGGGAGCTCTCCCTAGCAGTCTTCTCCAAACCCTTATTTACATGCCGTATGATTAAAAAAAGAAGAAACTAAAATTTGAAATCTGTTCTCCTCCCCTCAGTTTGTTGCTTTCTTCGATAGATAAATCATTGGTGTAGTTAACTGTATTTTTTAGTTATATACATTTAGTGTTTTTACAGTTATTATTTTTTTTGGTAACAGAGTTTCTATGCAAAATCAGAATTGAAGGTACTCAAAATGATTGGTGTCAAGGTTTTCGTTTTGGTTTTTTGGTTGCTTTTTGTTTGTTTATTCTTGAAAAAATGCACCATGTCTTTTCTTGCTTGCTGGACTTCTTTTAAGCTGGTAAAGAAAATAGTCCTGAAAAACATAAGAAGTGCTGACGTGACCTTGTCCATGTCTAAGCTAGCAGGTGCCTTTAGAATAAGATGGTACTGCATCATAATTTCCTGATGAGTTACAGCATCATGATGGCATGTGCTCCCACTCAGAATCTATTTTAAGAAAGGACAGAAGCACTTTCTTATAATTAATCTTGTACTCAAAAATACTGGATTGGAGTGAAGAAAGTCTACAAAGTAATGATGTTCTGGAGATCAAAAGAGAACTCAAGAAAAAGTAATTATTTAATCTGTATAGTAGGAAGAAAAAAACCTTAGCAGACCCCTCCCCCCCCCGATTGCATAATCTCTCTTTTTCATATTTGTCTGTACGTTTGTCCACATAACAGGTTCATACAACAGAAGAAACACTCAAGACTTCCTCAGAGAAACTTGTGGCCCACCTAAGGAAGCAGAACTTTCAAAGACCATTCAAAGTTTAACCATGTAGTGGCTGTTAGAAATTGCAGCATGTGTTTTGGAAATTTATGATCAAATCTTCTGAGTAGCAGAGCATGTGGTCGCTTTGCTAAACATTCATATTTTGACACTGGTTTCAGTTTGTCAAGAAAATGTATTTCATTTGAGCATAATAGATCTGAGGGGCAAGTTTTAAGATGAAAACTCTTTAGTATGCTACAAATACTGACCCACTCTTGGACAACTCTGTATTTTCCCAGAATGTAAGAGTCCTGAAAGTGTTTGAGGATACTCTGTACAATTAATGTGTATTGCGTGGACCACAATAAGGTGAGCACAGGTTTTTATGCACCTGTTAGTCCAGATTAGCTGTGTTTGAACTCAAGATCTTTTACACTCAGCTACATACACTGTAAGTTATTTGAGTGTAAAAAACACGTTGTTCTAGCTTTATAATTGTACTTAGAAAACAGGACAGCTGTGAACTACCATAACACAGATTAGTACTAATACAAGAAGAAAAGCCTAGTACTAAGCTAAATCTTTGAAGGCACGAGCCATAACATCTTCTGGTGGACTAGGGTATTTTTACCTTCTTTCTGTGCTGCTTTCCTACATGCTTCCCGTTACCTGAATATAATTAATTCTGGTGTGCTATGAACACATCACTGTTTCTTACGTGGCCTGTGGGAATAATCAAAACTTGGAAAATGGAGCACAGAAGGGACTGACTTCACCTAGCTTGCTTATTTTTACATTAACAAAATGTAGATAAGAAATCTTTAGGTCTCTACAGTCTTCTGTTACAAAATTAGGACACTGTATTTAATGAATGAGTGCACTGAATATGTGTGTAGCCAGAATTGCATGATTAAATAATTTGCTATGGCAAGTTTAAAAGGCTATCACCACAGAGTATCAGAGGCTTTGAGCCTTTGACACATGAAAATAACTGATTTTGAGGAACATAAAAACTTCCTCAAGCAATGTTTTTGAGGTTTAATTAGTGGGGAACTGCTGTGAGTGAAAAGAAGGTCTTTCTTTGGAAGTAGATGTAACAGCTTTGCAAAGCTATACATGTAATGCAGTCATCTCTCTGTAAGTACTGGAATTCTACATTTTGCAGCAAAGGAATATTTTTGTGGCAAGGTCCTTCCTAGCAGCAGGCTTGACACGTTAAGAATAATTCTGGTGGATGTAGTCTACTGATTCAAATCCAATCAAGAAATTAAAAATTACTCAGAAGATGCAGTTTCTCCAAACAGTATAGTGTTTGGTTATGCTATTTTTTTTTGTGAGCAGGTACCCTGTAGGCTAATTCTTGTGTTTCTGTTGAAAGATACATTGTACACACACTCACTTCACAGATTTAAAGGAAAAAAAAAACAAACACCAAAAAAACACAAAAAAAAACATGAAGAGGAACATTTCCTGCATGACTAATAGGGCATTTCATGTGAGCAGAACACAAATGAAAGCATACTGGAGGTAATGTTTTTGAAGAAAACATTAAGAAAGTGCAATAACTTGCTTTCTTTAATGTGCTTGATATTGTTTTTTGTTCTGCAAAGCAGTTAATCCGTCAAGGTTTACTGGAGGGGTGGATATGTCCTTGTTTTGATTTTCAGTACCAGTGTAGCTCAAGTAACTTTGCTTGTTTGCTGACACTGTGGGGGTACATTTCTGAGATCAGTTTCAGATAAATCTGAGTATTGTTTGACAGACTGTAGTGTAAAATAGGACCTATCAGGAGCTAGTGAATCCATGTGAGATCAGCCTGTTACCCTGTGCCTCTTGAATTGGTTGCCTGAAATGTGAGTTAACAGTACAGTTTGCCCGATTCTGTGGATCTCAGTCAAGCCATGCCCTGTTTAGTCCACCCTATTTCAGGGTTTCTTATATTCTTCTGTGTTTCTGAATTTGTTTTGTTGTGGTTGTATTGCTTTCACTGTTCTGTAAATGTTGTGTAATAGTTTAATACTTTTTTTGAAATTAACTATTGGTTTAGGAGATGTAAGTTTAAAAATCTTGGAAGTGAATTTCAGTCAGTTAAAATGTGTGCTATTGGCTTTAGAAATCATAGTGCAGTATTCCAGAACTGTTTCATTTTTAATGAAAGGCATTTATAATTTGTTTAGAAAAATGATCTAATGTGTTTTTTGAAATTGTTGAGAAGTGCTAAATCAGCTGTATTGTGGTTGCATTTTGCTGGTATACCAGAAAAAACCCAAACCAACAACAGGGCTATGTGAGTGATATGTCTCCATAGATACATTAAGTCGTTGGTGTGGTTTGCTTGTTTGTTTGTTTGTTTATTTTTTCTAGTCTTTTTTTTAAATGTTTTTCTTCTAGCTTTGGAAGGTTGGGATACTGGGAATTCAATCTTTACAATGCAATTTATCAGCATTTTCTATAGTCTGCTTGGTTTTTATGATCTTTTTCCCTTAGAATTAATAAAAATCATGTAAAGGTCTCAACTGAAAAGTAATGACTGAATGGAAGTAATGAAGGATCTGTTCTCTTGGAGGAGAAAGTGAATTGATAGAAAGCCAGTAAGTGTGCCACAGTTGCCTGGCTGGAATAGCTGTGCTTGCAGAGCCACCAATGGTTTCTACTTGGATAGGTATGTGCAGCCTCCTGAAATGACAGATGGGGAAAAAATTTGATTTTTTTGTTTACTATATCCTGAATTCATTATATTATTTTCTTGAAAAATAGGTGCATAACAGGGGTGGTTTTTTTGTTTGATTTTGTTTGTTTGTTTGTTTTTGTGTTTTGGGGTTTGTTTTTTGGGGGGGAGGGTTGTTGTTTGTTTGTTTGTTTGTTTTTAACAGTGGATATGTGGGTTAGGACTGACTTGAGGGGTTAAAAGGTAAGTACTGGCTCATTAGATTGTATGAAGAATATGAACATCTTTTAGCATTATTTCTGTACTAAATCAGACGGCAATTAGTCAGTGATCTATTTTACCGTTTTTTAATGTGAAAGAGAATACTGCCTTTTAACAAGTCTCACTTTTAATGTAAAAAAAGTGGAGCATGCATTTCAGCTTGCTGTTTCAGTTTCCACTAATAGGATAAATTCCTATTTTCTAGCCTACCATTTCTAAAGTGAATAACAAAAGTAAACTTCTCATCAGGTGGAGCTGGCATGGTTTACCATGCATGTGACAAGTTTTCTGGTTCCCTACTTAGACTAGAAAAATAAAAGTAATATCCAGGGTCAGATAATACTTTTTTTTTTCGGTATTCCTCTGTGTTCTGTAGGAAAATGTAATTACACTTCTGTCTCAGACTAGTGTTTCCTATGGAAGAGTTTTGCAATCAGGAACTGTAACCTTATTTTTGAGCTCTTTGGTTATTGTCAATCAAATTTGATAGAGAAATAGCAGTATTGAAAATTTTAGGCACCTGTAAAGCATCTTACTTGGTAGAAGGAATATCCAGCAAGGAGAAGACTTCTGTGTGAGTTCTTCCCTACTTGCCCCATGAAGGCAAATATCACTTCATTTATTCCATCATCCATGGAAATTCTTTTTAGTGAATGAACTTAACTGAATGAAACACAGGTGATTCAAGTATGTATTTGCTTGCTTCTTGTTGGGACCTCATATAAAGCTGTATAAATATTTTTTATAATTTACTTGTTGACAGTGACCAGTATGAACCATTTTAAAGTTACTGCCAGTTCACCTCCAGAAAAAACATTCTTCTGAAGTCCAATAAATTGGTGCAAGGTGTAAGTTTGTGCATTCAATATTTTATACAGTTTTTCTCCCTTTATTCATAGTAATGGCTTGCCTATTTCAGTCCTACTAAGCTCTTGATCTCTGTGGCACATTCTATCAATTGTTATTTTGTAATAGGACATTCTGTAATAGTTTAGTTGCAGGACTGAAACTGAATGCATCTCATCAGTTTGCAGTACAGAAGGAGAAAGGAAAATGGGTTGTAACTGGAATGAGATTGCACCATGAAGGAAGAGGTAACAAGGTCTCAACACAAGTTGTGAAACTTAAAAAAAAAAATTTTTTTTAAAAGAGTTTTTAAATATTTTTAAAAATTTTATTTATTTTTCTTATTTTAAAAAAACGTAATGAGCAAATACAGGATTACACTCTGTGTTTTAGCTCTTGTCTCTCCTTGCACAGGTTATGTATGTGTTTTTCTTCAAGTTGCTAAAATATGGAATTGATACTTTTTCTCTCCCAATATATTGCACTTAAAAAACTTTAAATAATGACTCAAGGTTTGTCTTTCTTAATTTACTGTTCTTGTTACTGGACAAACATATTTTATTTTTGTAACTAACACTTCTTAACTTTCGTTTTCCATATAATCTCCATGGTCAAAAATTAAGTACAGACTGAATAGCAGGTGGCAGATGTCAAATTGCTGCTCAATATGCCATTCATAATGTCATATTCTCTGTAGGTGATCTTCTAAAAAACCCTCAGTGTTCTCAAACATGTTATAGAAGTTTCATAACATTAAAAAAGAGTGATAATGTTGTCTACTTAATTCAAGTTATGTCAATATATCAGGCTTTTATCTTGTTTTTCTTCTTTCTTCATTGTAATTCCTTCTTCCAGTCACTGCCATGCTCACATCTGTTATTCTGTCCCTAACCCAACCCCAGTAATTGTGAGTGCCATTTCACTCACATCCTCACCCGCTGCAGTTACTCTTGGGGAAAAAATACAGAAGAAGTAGTTGTATAGGAAAAATGGATTACTCCCATGGAATCTAAGCTAAGATTACATTGCTGCAGAATGAAAAGACCAAAATTCTAGGTGCTGTAGTGAGTGCTTCTAGGAAAAAGTAGTTTGATGAACTGTAGGAAGAGAAATAACATTTCACTTGGGATCTACTGACTACAGAAGGTATATTCTGTAATTTTTAGTCAAGTTCAGCTTGCATAAAAGGGGAAAAAGCAAAAAAAAAAAGTGAGTGAGCAGATATAGAAGTGAGGCAGCTAGCTAAAGGGAAGTCAGAAAGAGCAGCTGAATGGTTTGTGATACTGTGCAGTCTGTTTAAAGTCATTGTGTGAGACTCAGAACTGGAACATGCGCTGCAAAAGGAAAGGCTTCAATTAGCTGACCTCCAGCTACTTTGAATGGCACAGTGTACTAGTCTCAGCTTTATCTAGATCAGAAGGCCATTACTGTGCCCTGCATCTCCCATTTAGCCTGTATACCTTTATTTGCATTCTGTGGAAAGCACGCTGTGAAGGTGTGCTGCCGTCCTGTTTCCCCCAGTATGGAACTGGTAAGTAGCCATCATAAAAGCCACTCTTTAAGAACTACAAAGTACTTCTCTGTTTCCCTGGGCTTTGATACAGTATCAG
The DNA here is from genome assembly GCA_035583135.1 of Lophotriccus pileatus. Taxonomy (NCBI): domain Eukaryota; kingdom Metazoa; phylum Chordata; class Aves; order Passeriformes; family Tyrannidae; genus Lophotriccus; species Lophotriccus pileatus. The sequence continues at coordinate 30,269,661 of JAWWES010000168.1, read as the reverse complement.
TAGACCAGAAAGTAAAAAGTGAGGTGTGGAAACTTCAGGAGAAAGGAAGTCAGTAATAAAAAGATGTAATGCAAAGGATGAAAATAGATCAGAGAGACTATGAAGTTAAATACAAAAATAAGAAGACAAGTCCGAAAAAGACTGTTGTGAATCAACTTGCTAAAACATAACACCTAATAATAACTATTGTTTATGTATATCAGGGAGCTGAAAGTTTATCAGTGTTGCTGGGATCAGTAATGATCAAGGCATAAAAGTAGCAGTTGGGGGAAATAAAACCATCATGTAAAAGTTCAGTGTGTTCTTTGCACTAGTCCTCTGTACAGAGAGGAGCTTACTATATTAAAGTGTGGGGGGTTTTTTTGTTTTTATTTTTTTAACATGATGCTAATCTCACCTAGAAGGTTTTTCACAAAAGTTACTGATTCTGAAGTAACAGAATTCTGAAAGGAAGTGTTTGGTTGTTTTTTTTAAGGTAATACTTCTTGTCATTGTAACAACTTCAGACCAGGAAATCTGAATTCTGCATTGTGAACACTTCAGAAGCTATAAAAAAAGGTAATACATGTGCAGCATATCCGCTGGTACATTGGGGAAGGGTTGATACAGCTTTCCCTGAGGTTAATTCTGCTCAGTTTGCTGGAGGGTTTTTTAAATGTCTCATGAGGCCTTCAAGGTGCAGGATACAATATTATAAATTTGCATTTTCAAAATGCTTCAGACAGCTCTTAAAAAATTAAAGTGTCCTGCAATAGGAAGCAAAGTCCTTCCACTTCTTAATAGTCAGTTAATAATTAGAAAAGTACAGGAATAAATTGTCAGACTTCTCAGTAGAGGCATTTGCAGACAGAATTATGTAGGGATGAGCTCTGCAGGCTGTCATGGTTAACATAAGATGACACAAAACAGCTTCTGTACTGCTTACTGCTTCTTGTATTGCAAGTAGTAAGAGGCATAAGTGAAATTATGGGTTAGTCGTTTTAATTATACATATCATTGCAACGCCTTCAAAGTTAACCTGTACTCGGATAAAATTTGTACTTTTAGTCTCTATAGTAATAGTATGTAGTAGTGATCAATTAATTCTTTATAGTGGCTGTCAAAAGACTTTTCTTGCCATTTTTAGAATCAGAGTAGCATATGCCTTTTTTATGTTTACATAATTTTATAGAAGTTAGCACATGTATTTGCTGGAGTATGAAAAACCGAAATCAGCACATGGCAAGTATTTAAGGGTTCTGCTGGTTTCTTTTTGAAATCCTGAAAACAATTTTTTGCTCTGTAAAATACATTTGCTATTGATAGCCACTAAAACTGAGAATTTTCCGTTCTTCCTAATGATTCCAAAAGCTCTGTGGTCTTACTGGTAGTCCTAGTTTTAAGCTCAGGGTTATTGCTTCAGTGTTGGGTAGGAATTGTTTAAAAGATTAGGTTGGAAACAGTTGTACTTTTTTTGTGTTTATTTGTGAATGTGGTTCACTTTCCTAGGATTGTCTCAATCACTGGGCATGTTTCTATATAAGAATAGGCTGCATACTTGGTGCCAGTCAAAGACAGAAATAGAATGCAAGGACTTGGGAGGAAATAAATGGTGAATGTTATTATGTTAATTTCTAAGCTCCTTGCAAAAGAATCTTGTAATAAACACCAACTGTTACTGTCCCCAAAATTGGAGTTGATATGAATGCAAAACATCACACTCTTTATTCAGTCTTATTTATGTAATATAACCCTTTTTGCTTAATTGTCTATGTCTTGTCTGGTTTTTTTAGAGTACAAATCCTAATCTAACTTGGGACAACCAACTGCTATTGCAATGCAAGTCATATTTACAATTTGGAAGCACTGTCACTGTCTAATTAGTTTTAAAGATGCTTAAATACTGTTATAACTGTATTTACACTAGAAAAAATGCTGCTTAAATCTTCTAAATTTAGGAGTAGAAGAGCTTTGTGAAGACTTAGTACTTGTACGTATTTAGCATTTTGTTGTCAAATTTCCCATTAACTTCAATTAAACATGTTGGTGCTTTCAGGGGAAATGAATATCTAAGTGTTCACAGGATTGTGCTGTAAGTGGTGAGGGAACAAGTAGACACAGTTGGCAGAGCACAAAGTAACAGCACATGTTGGCCGCTATAATTGTCAGTGATGAGAGCATGCAAGTAATCTGTCTGCATTGCAGGACCAACAGAGCAAACAGCCAGCATCTTTGCACCTTAAATGGTAAATAGAGCTTAGTTTCGGATTATAACAGACATCTATCTTCTGAATTCAGTACAAAGACAAATGTGTGACATTAGCTGCAAATCACTTATAGTAGGATTTTGTTGATGTTTTAAAACCTACTGAGAATTACATACAAGACTGAAAATGTTTCAGCAGTGAGCTATTTTCAGATTAAAAATTCGTAAACTCTTTTGTTTCATTTACTTAGTATGCTAATTTTTCATGGAGTGTTACTTTTTGTCATATTATATGCTACTCGCATATGATTGGTATTGATAGCACTTCTATTCAGTAATATTTATGAATTAAAAGTATGCATGTGTATACCAGAGTCATGTATCAGAATCAAAACTGGAGTAGCAAACAGAAAGCATTCCTGGCTGCAGAACAGCTTTGAACGTGGCAACTGTGTTTCACAAACAAAATATTTGATTTGAATATTAAATTCTTTTCAATAGAGGTGGGGAAAAAAATTGCAATCCATGTGAGAATGGAGTGTGATGATGGTTACAAAGAAAAGTATCACCTGCATCTCCCACAAATGCTATTGCCTTCTGAGATGAACGTAGAATCTGTGCCGTAACTGTCCTAAGTGTGAAATGCTGATAAGGCATTTGACTCAGTGGGGTCTGGTAAAAGACCTGTGGTATAGGATGGTGTGTACATGGTGTGTATTCGGCAGTCTCAGACCCATTATAGGTAACATGTGATCTGAAATACTGGTAAATAAATAATAACCTGAACTGCTGTATTTGTTTTAGCTGTACATTTCAGAACTCTAGGGTAGACCTTGGCTCATGCAGTCCATCTGTGTAACATCATTCTTTCATAGGGTTGTTTAGGAAAATGCAGATCTTAACCAAAACAGGGTTGCACAGCATGTTGGCCATCTGTAAACACTGGCTTCTTGCCTTCTGCTACAGACTTCACCATAATTTTGGCAAGAAAGTAAAAGATTTCAGTTTTATTTTCTTCAAGTAGTAGAAATTAATAGATGGATAGAAGGCTTGGCAGTATTCTTGATGACCATTCCCCTGCTTCCAATCTTGGCCTTGAGATTTTGGCAGTTTAAGCTTTCTATGCTGTGCATAGCCATCATTCTACTACAGTTTTGATCTCTAGGCGTGGGAAAAAAATTCTTATTGTATATAGCAATTATTCAATGAGCAGCAGGTTTAAGTATTTTCAAAATAAACATTTTATGAAAAAACCTCCATCATTTTTTACTTGAACGTCGCTCTCCAGAATCCTGTCGATTCGGCTTGATTGTCGAGGTATGCTTTTCCTACCTGAAATAACAAATTTCATCTGGTTCCTATTTTGTAAGAAATTTTGCCATCATAAATTTGGCAGGCTGTGGGTAGTTTTGTGAAAAGAAAGCTGATGTTTTTCAAGAAAGTTCTGTGCGACTGACTGAGTTAATAATGTTCATTTTGCTTTGCAGTCTGTTTTAAAGGTTTGGGTTTATTTTGCTGGGGTTTTTTTGTTACCATTGTGGGGTAGTGCTGCCATGGACAACTGGAATACAAAGAACAGGTCTAGAGCATGTACAGTCAGAGAAACACCTATGCTTTCTTGACCTCAAAAATGTATTCATATTTCATGAAAGGCAGTTTGGACACTGTAACTTGCTTGTGTAGCTTTTGGTGAGAATTTGGGTCTGGGCTCTACAGGTGATGAAGGGCATTGGTTTAAAAAACACAGCCTGTTGTTCTACTCAGTTTCTGCTTAGAATTTTAGAGTTAGTCTGAGAGATGATACCAGAAGACAGTTTTGAGAGATGTGCATGTGTGAAATGTGAAACTTTTTCTTACAATGCTAAGCATGCCTTTGGCAGGTTTTATATTTTTTTAAGTGGTAATTTTTGAAATAAAAATTCCATATATAAAGGCAGTTTAAACGTGACAAGACAGAAAGGTACAATACTGTCTGTAAGAAAGAACAGGTGACAGTTGTACATTTCTGTTACTTTATTTCTTCACCTTTCTTAGAGTTATCAATGTAGAACTGCATGTTGTTTTCAGTAGCTATTCTGGGTAGAGGAGAATATCTTGTTGCTCCAGGAATGCAACAGTGCTTGCTTTTTGCTCAAACCTCTTGATTGTTGTCCCTCTGACCAACTGACACAATACTCACCAGTGATTTGACTGTAAGTAAATTCTTCTAAAATACAACAGTTGATTGCTATAAATTATGGAAAAGCCTGTCTAAATGTGCTGAGTAACTCTTCTGTGTTGTTGATGAAGTTATATTTTTTTGCTGTAACATGGTTTTGCATGTTTGAAAGTCATTTTAAGGTCAATGGCTATGAAAAGGTCTCAGTGGAATTTGGTCATGCTGTAGCACAACATATGCTTCTTGCAGATCACAGGCTTGGCTATCTAATGAAGTGCATCACTGTTGTGGTTTAACTCCCGCCAGCAACTAAGTAGCCATGCATCTTCTTACTCCCTTCCCTCCTTTCACCCTCCTTTCTGTGGGGAGGAGAATCTATAAAAAAATGTTGGGATAAGAACAGGTTGATAACTGAAACAAAATAAAATATAATAATACTAATTACAACAATGATAATAATAGTAATGAAAGAGAGAGGGAGAGAGAGATAACCTGTCAATCCCCCCCAAGTCTCAGGAAAGGGCTCTACTGCTAAATAGACAGAGTAAACAAAACCTACCAATATTGCACCTAAAACCCCCATAATATCATTAATGATACAAAAGAGACGCTTAAACTCAACAACCTTCCACACTCTGCACCAGATGCCAACACCAAACCCACTACTCCCTAATAAGGTGAAATATTGGATGCACTGCCAATCCTCACAAAACACAGAGACAAGAAAAGCACAAAATATGCCATAATAATTCCTACTTGGCCTCCATCTAAGACCTATGGTCTGAAAAACCATTGTTTTTAAATCTCAATTACAGGAACACCCAAAAAACCATCAACCCTCCTGTATATTATTCGGCCCAATACAAGTAAGTTACTATTTATTCCAAGAGGAATAAAACCCAAGAGAAGCAAGTGTTGCACAGTACTTTTTTGCTCATCACACTGATGCCCGCCCTGTTCCCTAGCAGTGATCAGCCCCTCCCAGATAACTCTTCCCCCTGTTCATATACTGGGCATGACCTTCTATAGTATGGAATATTCCTTTGGCCAGTTTGGGTCAGCTGTCCTGGCCATAGGCTCCCTCCCAGCTTTTGTGCATCTCCTCACTGGCAGAGCATAGGAAACTGAAAAATTCTTGACTTAGAGTAAGAACTACTTAGTAACAGCTAAAACATCACCTAAAACATCAGTGTGTTATCAACATTATTTTCATACTAAATCCAAAGCACAGCACTGTACCAGTAACTAAGAAGAAAATTAACTCTGTTCCAGATGAAACCAGGACATGTATAATGACTCTTAACAAGATAGATGTAACATCTTTCTTTGCTTTTAAAAAAAAAAATCTCTTTGCATTCTCCTGAGCTCAAGTCTTATTGAGTTATTTACTTAGGATGGCTGAGTTCCTTAACAGTGGGAGCATTTTATAAGTAACTTATATACAAGTATATGTCTTTAAAAATGAGTCATTATTGTCTCTCGAATTTGTAGAACAATAGGCCACTATATGGAATAATAGAAATTGTTTGGATAGAACCTCTGGTTCAATCTGAACAGCCAAGCTGCATTTTTACTGTCATTGCCCAGTCGAATTTGTAATTCCCTTCTGGGTTGTTTTAAGTTGCTATTGGATAACATCCTAGCTTCCTCTTTGCCAGACTGAATAAGCTCAACACCCACAGTCTGTCTTCTTTGAGCATGTGCTCTGTGTCCCTGACCATCTTGAAGCTCTCTATTGGACTCTAATTTTTCAGCATGGCTCTTAAGTTAGGGATCCAAAAATGAGCACACCGTTCCAGGTGCAGGGTCACAAGGACAGAGCAGAAAGGAACAGTAACTTGCCTAGATCTGCTGGGCACCCTTCCTATTTTGCTTAGTCCTAAAGTTTCTCAGGTTACTCTCTGCAACCTTGGAGTTAGGCTGTCTCATCATTCGGGGTGCTGACTTACCATTTAAAAGTAACCATTTGGGCCCATTATTAAGCTATTTCATGTTCTGGTCTTTACAAGCTGCTATGTGAATGTTGAGTCACTTATTGTTACTTTTTGATCTAGGCAGTCTGCCTAATTTTCAATCTAGCTAACAGTTTACTCCTCCACCCTGTACTTCTCAGCTTGTGAATAGTGAGGTGTGAGATGGTAACAAAAAACTCACTGAGATTTGGTTGCATGAAACCCATAGCTTTCCCCTTAGCTACCTAAGTAGTCTTATCATTAAAGTAGGCAGTCAGGTTGGTCAAGTAACTGGACCTTGGTAAAACAATGTTGGCTGTTTCTGGTTAGTTTCTTGTCCATCTTGTGTTTGGAAATGGACTCTAGGAGAATATGCTCCATATGGTCTTCTTTGGTACTTTCAAGTTCAGGTTGTCTGGCCTGTTGCTGTGTGGGTCTCTTATCCACCCTTCTTAAGGCTTAGCCTTTTTTTAATCCTTAGGACCTCTCTAATACCTCAACTGTTAGAATTTTTGATAGCTTGTAGCAATCTCATAATCACATTGACCAACCTTTTCAGCTCTCTAAGGTGAATGCCATCTAGGCCTAAGGGTTTGAATACAGCCACACCAAGTATTCCAAAACTGTTGATCCTGTACTGTTGGTTTCCATTCTCCTTCCCAAACCATATTGGTACCTGCAGTCATTGGGAGCGTGCCTTGTCTGTATGGAACAGGACAAAAGAGGGAATCAAGTATTTCAGTCTTTTCTATATCATCTGTCACTTGGTTGTCTTTATTCATCCACCTGAAGACTCTTGTTTTCCTGAACTTCCTTTTTTACTAACAATACTCATAGGATATTTTCTTGGTTTTGTTTATGTTCAGCAAAACAAAGGTCTTCCCAATTCTTGTCACTGAGTGATGCTTTTATTCTTCTCCTTTGTTGCCTGTTCTTGTTTCTAGTTGTATGTTCCACTCTTGTCATCTTGTAGAAAGAGAGCATCCCATCCTTAACTATATGGACAAGCAGGTTTCAAACTTATGTGAGGAGTAGCGTGGAGAATATTTTCACCATTTGCTTTGTTAATGGAACTCTTAGTGACACAGTTTTTGTGTTGCTTGTCTGTAATTAAGCAAAATGTGCCAAAATAAAAGGGATTCAGAAAAATATCTCCAGTAAACCATGTAACGCCTATCAATGTGCAAGGCTTGCAAAGCATGTTTTAAGCAGCTTTTTTACACTTGTGTTTCTAGTCTGTCATGAACATTGTTTTACCTCTGCTAACTAGGAGAAATCTGAATTTATTATTTGAGCTGAATAGTACCAGTAATCATTAGATGTTAAAACATGGTAGTTGAGAAACATCAATAATGGAAGAAATTTCAACTTTAGGTGGCAAAGTATTAATCTCTCTTAATAAAATCTAAATATTCTTTTTTTGTTGAATCCTATTTCAGGATCAAGGGCTTCAGTATTCAGTCTTTCTGAGAATGGAAATGTGTGATGTTAAAAGCATAAATCCTGCCCTTATACACTGCTGTTATCTTTCCTTTATTAAAACTGGAATACTTACTATTGAATTGTCTTTCTGCAACATAACACTAGGCATCTAGATCTTTGTTCCTGTTATGACTATTGCCTATTACGTGTACATGCCTGAAGTACCCACAGAACAAGCATACTTTGGATGTGAGAGCACTAGAGACTTTCATTGGACCAAACTGAAGCTCTTCTATTTGTTTTGTGCTGTCTGCCAGCGATGGACAAGGAAGTCTCAGGGGGATTGATATTTTCTAGGTGGATAAAAAGATTTGCCCAGTCAGAAATTGAGCAGTGCCCCTACGAGCCATGGTATTTACATGGCCAGAAAATACATTGTAGGGAAGAAAATTAAGAGTGCTAAAAGTGTGCTGTCTTTAAAAAACAACACTAACAATACAAATCCCTTGATCTAGTTTCCAGCAGAGAGGTTATTTAAAGATAACTTTACAGTTATCAGCAGCAGTAGTAGTTCTTTTTTTCTCAACATAGAGTTTATGTTGAATTTTGCTTTCCTCAGTATCCTCTACTGCTTAAGTCCCACTGGTGATACTTGTATACCTTTTTGTGAGAGAAAAGTAAAATATCTACTTGTTGAGTTGAAAAGTTCTTTCATGTATGTATGAAAGACTGTCATATGTGTAGCCCTCAAGGGGCAAGCTTTGAGAGAGTTTTAGTTTCAATATCACTAAGCAAAAGAAGAAGTTATTTTTAGGGAGTTAGTTTGCTGTAATGAAGTTCTTAAATCCCCTGTAAAATGAGTTTATTATGCTGAGTAGCTATTTAATGACACTTATGGCCAGGCAACTAAATTTTCTGCTGATAAAGTCTTAGTTTTAGTAATATGTCATTGGATGGTTTGCAGTTACATATTCATTTGCCTTCATGATATAAATAATTTTTGAATAAAGACTTTTCCCCTTTTATCAAATAACTTCTATTTCTGACATGTTTCTATCACTTTTTTTGTTGCTATGTTTTGCCTGTCTCTTGTACTCTTCTTGATATACTTCAAACACTGCAATTCTCAGACTTGCCTTCTGTAGGAGAAAGACTCCTTTAGGTCTGCTTCTCAGTTTCTAATGTTAAGAAAAATGTAATGAGATATTTTGATTTGTCATTCATTAAATTGTTGGCAAGGACAGAAAAAGACTTCTGATTTGTGGAACATTACTTTGTCTGGAGCAGAGACAGGAGTGGCTGTTGAACATTAGACTCTCAGGGGAGCTGTTGAGAGTCCAGAGCAGCCTTTGCTACATTCTCCAACTTGATCTGATTTGGCTTTTTTTTCTGGAGTAACTATGGTTTTTACAGATGCTGCTTTCTCTTATGTAATGTTCTAAGTGTGTCTTTTTATTCCAGAGATCTTTACAAGTAAAGCTTTCTATTCCAGATCATTTTCCTGTGCCTGGTGTTACATCTTGGTAACATGGGCAAAGCTCTAATTACAAATAGTAAATTAGTCTTCACAACCTGCAAAATTGTTTCAGAGGCATGACTTAATTTTTTAATGGCCATGCTTCTAGAAATAATACAACAGGGTTATGAACCAGTCATGGTTAATGTTAGTATAGAGATTAGTGTTTCTGCTCTGAATTGCCAAGCACACATTACACACCTTATACAGAATATCCCCTGGGTTAGTGAGTCATATTTTAATATTACACCTTACTTCTTGCATTCCACAGTGTACAAGTCAGCTTTAGAAATCCATATTATTTTTTTCTAATTACAGAATTATGGACTATTGTCTGTATCCTGTATTACTTATTTCATTAAAATATATTCTTTCTTGCTTGCAAGTTGATAAAGAGTTGTCTCAGAAGATAAGCAGCATTAAAATCACAAAGATTAAACATGAAGCTATGAAATTTTTTCCTTTTGTAGCAATTGCTGTTCTCCCCCTCCTTTATTGGATATTTTTTTGCATACCCAGGCCACCTCCCTGTTTGTGCCAGCACAGCACTTTGTGGAACTGCAGTGTAAGTTGGATTAGTGTATCTTTTCTGATTTTTTGACTGTTTAATGACTGTAGTTGGTTTATTAATAGTTTATAAAATTGCTGCATAAATTGTTCTGCTGGCACAGCCAAAGGGACAGTCAGGATGGGAGCAAGAGGCGAGAATTTGAAACTCTAAGCTGACATTTCTGCTAAAATTAAGTTACATAGTGCACTTATGACTTTATTCTTCGGCTTTGAAACCCATTACTTCAAACTAATAGACAAAAAAACTGGCTCCAGAAACCCCAGAGCTCCACAGAAGCTGTAAATGGGAAAAGTATGTATATAAACTGTTCTGTTCTGTTGGAAACGAGTGTACGTAGTTCAGAGGTCTGTAACCTCTGGATACTTGATAATTTTTTTCAAGGATATGTATTCCACATAAATCAGCATGCTGGATCTGAAGGCTTTTTATCAGGAACAAGTGATTTTGAAGCAGAGCAGAAGCAAGCTATAATAAAAAATTGCAAATTAATTAAGTTTTGCCTAATTTGTCTTCAACAGGTTTTGCACAACACACTAAATACTTTATTTGTAGATACCTTGATGTTTGAGAACATCTGCCAAAGAAGAGGTAGCTGCCCATGTGTGTTTCTCTCTGCATCCCATGGAAGCTTTTTGATATTAAGACATTTCCTTTCTACTCTTCTCAATCCACTTTTGAGATACCCCTTTTTAGTCTGATATTCTAGAAACTGGTTTAGCTGTTTGTTCTCATAATCAGGCATGATTCTTCTCTTCTTTCCACTCTCGACAAGGCCTAATGAGTAGAAGTTTGTATTTTTCACTTCTTCACTTTGTTAATCTCTACAAAACCAGGGCATTTTTTTTTATCTGTTGCCTTTCTTAAGGAGTCCTCTGAGGAAAAAGTGTTTCATTATATTACATTACTTCCTTTCACTGTGCATCTGGTTTTCATCATTGCTTTATTTTCCTGAACCTCTCTGATCCCTAGAACTGAAAGGTGCTTTCACTTTGGTAGCACTTGTTTTTTAAGAATTGGGGAAATGAAACTTTTGCCCCTGAGTAGTGCCAAACCCACCCATTCAGGCACCATTTTCTCTCCATTCTATGGCCATAATAACTGACTGACATTTTTTTTTTGGGGTGGATGGTCTTAAAGTTAATATGTGTTTTTCCCCCTTAAACCAGTTCAGAACTGAAATGGGTGGAAATGACAGAAAAGTCTTATTTCCTATGTAGTTTATTTATTTTTTTATTTCATCGCTAAACTTTTTGGTCATCCATCTCTACTTCCCTGTAATCTGTAGAATTTTTTTTGAGCCAGCAATGCATATGTTGGCATCAGTTTTGAATCAGGTTAAGGGGCCACAGCCTATGAGATTACTGCAAAAAGTTTGGATGTGGTTTTGTTTTGATTTGCTTTTTCATTGTCTTACCAAAGCATGTTTCAGGACTGTTTGGCGTTGCACTGGCCTACTATAACTGCTGATCTCGTAGGGCTCCTTCTTATGTGGGCAAACTGCTTCAAGATTTTCGAGGAGAGAGAAGGAAACAATTCACTGGCTGGCCACAGTTATTTTTTTGCATGTGCTTCCAAAATAGATGCCTTCTAGTAAAGTCATAAACAGCTTTCTTCATACTGTTGTTCATTGGTTGGACTTTGGTGTTTTGGGGTTTTTTTTGTTAATTTTTTGTTTTGTGCTCATATTTCATTGTGAAATTGAATAATCTTCAAGAACTTTGTTTGTAACAATACAGGCTCTTTTGCGCCGTGCATTCCATGTTAAATTGTAATGCATAGTAAATATGCATAATATTTAATGTTGCAAAAGTTAGGAAATACAGAAATCAGAATTAAATGAGCTAATTTTGTTAGTTCATTAAAACAACTGTTGGTCATAATTTGATATTAAATAAGAACATAGAATTGTCATATTTTATCAAGTCTTACATCCTTCTACTTTACTGTCCTGTCCCTGATAGTGACTAATTACAAGTGTTCGAGAAGTCAGCAGAAGAGTTCCAAGCTGGAAGGTTGTTTACTTCCTTGAAGACTTGATCTTTTTTTAGGACATTTGCATATATTTTGAAATGTCCCATATCAAACATCTTCCAAAATTACTTGTGTTAATTTTGAGGTCTGTATACTAACTGAGTGTTACAAGAAAAACAAACTACATTTGGATTGCTTTTCTATTTTGGTGCCTGGCTGTGAAATTTTGCACACTTACATCACACTGCATTCTGATATATTTCCTTATGTGCTTATGTATTTTTTGTCTTCCTGAATGTCTTATGTCTTGTTTTGCACTGAATGGGAAGTACTTGAGATGCCAATTATTCTGTTAACTTTTTGTTCACATCCAGGTTTATTAATTTCCTTTTCAATAACTATATCTTCATTTTTGCATAGATAGCCTATGCATAGTTTTAAGAAGCATCTGAAAAGGACAAGTTTGTGCTGGTGTTGCAACAAAAATGGTTGCACTTGTCATTGGTAGTTGCTTTGACATTTTTTTCAGCTATGAAATTAGCTATTTTATTTTGCATAAATGTATGTACATTGCAGTATTTGTAAAGAGTGCACACATTTGAGCTGATAAAAAGCCATTTAAATTAATGGAATTGAAATTTTGAATGGAGAAGACAGTAAGTCATGCAGAACAGGTTTAAATCCCTCCTGACATGGTAGCATGAAAAAATCAGTAGTCTTTTTCTTTTGGTTGTCAAATTTGACACACTTCTATTACTTGAACAACTTGCTTACATTTACATGAAATCTGTGTCATTCAGCTGTACATGTGAAAATTAAGTGTCTTGCATCAAGCTAATATGTCAAGATTCCAAATACTATAAATTTGTCAATAAATACTGTATCCTGTGGCATCATCTTTATTAATATGGAGCACAAAAATTCATTTTGATAGCACATAATCTGAATTGGAGGTGGCATTTGATTTTGTTACTGTGAATGCATTAATGTAAAATACTTGGTTTTCTTAGAATGTGTCTAAAAATTTCTACAGGTGTGTAAGGACATGTTTATGTTGTGCAGTGAAATGTGGTGTGGGAGGTGGCGGAAGAGTCGGTGTTAGCACAGGGCATGGGAACATACAGCTGTGTTAGGGTGAGTCTGTGCCTGAGGTAGGAAACCTTTTCCCGAAGAGTTAACAAGTTGTGTTTGAAGAGACTCTGTCAAAGTCCTGCTGCATTCAAGAAATAGGCCACATTAATAGAGGTTCTTTGTGTAAAACACCTTCCCTCTCTCCTAACTTTACACATTGCTTTTTGGGCCTTGAAATGTCACGTAACTTTGATGTAGTTTTTTCAATTTAAATAAAGATTTTATTCCTTGCTCTACATTAATGCTTATATTCATTAAAGAAAAAAATTGTCATTTATATTGTTTTTTAATTTGACCTCATTAGTATGGAAACAAAAATAGGAGCTGAAAGCTTGTGAAGCTGTTTGGGAATTGGTTGTCAGCTTGAAATTGTGGAATATCTTTCATCCTAAAGTAAACGCTTACTATGTTGAGTGACTACTTCAACTGAAAATGAGATACTGCAATAGGAGAATTCCACAGTGTTTTTTTGGATTTAGTTCATGCCCTTTCATATTTGGTGAGTTTTATGAATGTATATGAATACCAGAGGAAATGGAGGGTGGCTTAAAGAACAGGTAGCTGTGAAAATATCCAAGAGAAAAGCTAGGATGGCTGTATGGAGGGCACTTAATGGCAGCTCTCGTAATCACAAAAAGGTACACCCAGGTACACTGTTTCCTTTTTGTCAGTGTGTTTCTACGGTATATTTGCAATTTCTTTTAGTGATAAAGGTTATGGGATGTCTTCAAGCATTGAAAAAAAAGTAGGACTCTTGTGTGTGGAAAATTTGCAAAGTATATTGCATATATAATTATTTACAAGTTTGCAGTGGTTAATAAGTATTAATTGTCAGCCGTCTTTTAAAAACATTATATATATAGATGCTGTATCAGCAAGAGTTTTTGAACTGTTTTAAGGAAAGGAAGTTTTTGGTAGGTGTACCCTGTGCTATAACTGTGCATCTGTCCATTAAACCGTCTTACTACTATTAGTAAAACTCTGCCTATAAAACCATTTTGATAATATTTCCTTAGTATTCCTGGCTTGCAGGCTGTGTGTATATTTAGAAAAAGTTGTCTTTAATTAGTCTTGTCTGATTCACTTGGTGATACAATATACCAGTGAGTTTTTCCCATTACAGCTGTTTCCATGGAGATGAATAGTGACAGTACTCAGCAAATGAAATGGGAAATTTGTGGTGAGTTTAGAGGGAGAGCACTCACTTTTACATCTTGTTGATTGGCATGATTAATGGGAAACTGAAATCATGAATCTTAATGTCATTGTGTTAAAACATTTTGAATGATTGGTAGAATTCTCTCATTCTTTCCTGACATTTGCCAGTTTTCATTCTTGCTGGTGTGACTAAAACCTGACCCACAATACTCTGTGTAAATCTGTTGGCCCTGCAAGTGGCTGGGTTATTGAGCATGAAGCTTGTATTGGTATTGTCACTAATTCACTGTGAGAGGAGCTGGGGGGCTAGGGAGGATAACTAATAGGCAATTCCAAGTCTTCTTTTGATGTTTAGCCACCCTAGCTTTAACACTTGTGAAAAACAAGGGCTACCAGCCTCTTTTCTTCATGTGTTTTCTAAGCACAGTTTTCAGGCCTCAGCTGGATGCCTAGCAATTTCTAAATTTCTAAATTAGCAATTTATGCAATTTCTAAAACCTGAAATTAGTCTATACTGCTCAGAATACTAGAATTGGTTTCTAAGTATCTATCATATTTTCACCTGCTGTTCTGTCAAGCCATATCAGAAGATCTTTCAAGCCATATCAGAAGTTCATTTTGCAAGCTGGACTGTACGGCAGAGCCATTTTACCAATCTGTAGATAAACATAACTATTTTTAGGAGGGATAATTTTTAAGAGGTTATACTTATATCCATTTTTCTGTGGAGGAAGAGTTTAGCAGAGGTGGAATGTAAAACAGATAAGGAGGATTTGTATTTTCAGCACTACAGGACTGGTGTTCCCAGGAGACTAGTTGTCAGTTTCCACAGATGGTTGTCAACACCATATACATGGAATTCTGTGAAACATTTCCTTAGTAGGTTTGACATTTGTACAGATTAGAAGGACAAACTATTCTTTCAGTCTGTCCGCTCTATGGATAATGCGTTGCACTCATCAGCACTCATGTTGGTTTCACCTTGCTTGCTTAGAGCTTTAAGGATGCTTTTGTAGATCTTATGATTCAGTTCCTGGTGTTTTTTTGCCATAGGATGTTACATCTACTACTTTGAGACATCATTAGACAAATGAATGGAAGAAAAATCCCTGAGTGCAGTTAAATACACAGGTATCACTTCTTGCTCAGGAAGTCCTTAAAGCAGAAGGCTGGGAAGCTGGGAGAGTGATTGTGGAAGTGTTTGGATGTGGTGGGTAGACACTCAGAGGTATGGCATGAAGACTGCCATTGAGATGCTTGATCCACCCTGCCAAACAGGGAAAACTCCTTTCCCTCCTTCCTGACTACAGAAGCAGGTTTCATGACACATGGAATAGTCAGGACAACAAGTTTGGTTTGTCCCAGTTGAGACTGTGGTGTTCAAGTGCAGAGCCATCCAGCATATATTCCTGGACAGTAGTGATCATATAATTTATATGCCTTGATACAGATTTTCGCATTTCCTGACCCTTCATTTCACTTCTTTATTACCTCTTTGTCTAATCCAGGCTTTTTCCAAGTCAACAACTCACCTCTAATTACTTTTTCCTCATTGTTTTTTTTACATGAGCCATGATACTGTTGCCAAGGGAAGTTCGTGTTTGTGTGGTATTACTTTTAGTTAGCAACTGCTGTCCTGGCAAGATGCTGCTCCTCAAAAGGCTCCCAGTTCTGCCCCTCAGTTAGCTGAGAATCTTGGCTGTTTCTTATGTAACTGGCTATGAAATCCAGCTGTTCCTCATGGCATCGTCTCTGATTTCTTTCGCTTCTCACATTGTTAACTCTGACACCCAGCAGTTTCTTGTGTCCTGCTCAGTTAGCTTAAGCTCTGGCCTGGGCCTGGTTGGCAGCCTGGCTGTTTTCCTGCAGCCCTGACAGGAAGTACAGGAGTACCCTTGGAAAGGTCTGAGTGGTCTCGGTCTTCACAGCTTCCTAGGTGTTTGTTATTGGTGAAGGTCTGAGGAATCACAGACAAGCCCTTGCTCTGCCCACTACAGCTATTCTTAATAAAGAAATCATGCTGTGCTGGAGGCTGGAGGCGATGGTTGCATGAGCACTGTAATTCAGTGTGCTTCAGGGCCGTTGCTGAACAGCCTTCTACTCTTGCAAGCCTTCCAGTCTGTGTACCTGCTGCAGGCACCCTGCTTGGCTCCTCGCAGGCATATAGACTCTCCCTTTAGCTGCCTTGCAGCTCTCCTCCCCTGCTGAGAAGCTCCTGAGGAGCTCACCAGGCCCAGTTCTTCTTGGAGAGGCTGGAATTGAGCCAGGCTACAGCAAGCAAGACACAATAAATATACAGCCTTTCCTCTTGGCTGTGCAGTATTTTAAACAAAATATAAAGTGTAGAGACCTGGAGTAAATTGTGACCAAAGAAAATAATTTTAAGATGAAGTGTAGCTGTGAGAGTTAAGGACTGGACGGTAATATAAATGTTTCCACTGTACTGCATAATTCAACATTTCGTTCAGAACACCAAACTGTCAGTGAATGTGCCTTCCAGATATGCTCTCTCTTTCCTCTTACTTTATAGGGAGAAGTGCAGGAAGGCAGACTTCTCAATCATGTACACCAACACTAGGGTGCAATAGGAGGGGATTCTAGTAAGAATGATGATAATTTCGATAATAAGTATCACTTATGAATGGCATTTCATCAAAGTTCTTGTCCAGATAAATGCCTTTATTTCAGGAGACTGCCGAGCTGGGCAATTCAGATATTTGTGAAGGGATGATAGCTGAAATATGAACTGCCTTGTACTCCTCGTGCAAGCTGATATTTAAAGAAGAAAAAAAAGATCTTTCCTTTGGCTATATCATTTGCCTCCCGTGCCTAGGGCCACAAATGGTATATGAATCCTAAAAATTAAAAATTCTGTCAGGATTTAGAAAGGAAGCCTGCTGGTTTACGGACTTGTTCAATTTAACAGGTATGTTTTTGTGTTCGAAATGCGAATTGTGCATCATACAGTGTTCATTTGTAGAATATAGCTGTTTCAATCATATTCAAAGTGCATTGGATTGTAGGCACAAATTTTTTTTTTTTGGGGGGTGGGTTTCAGCAAACATAGGCTTTATCACAAGGAACTGGTAGCTGAAATAGTTGAGTTTCCAAAAAATGCAGTCTTAACTAGTGGTTCTACTATGGGGAACAAGTTAGTATACTGGTCTACAACAAATGACTGTGCTTTTGTATTTTATTACTTATTGAGTTGGGGTAAAAAATGCATTCCCATTAAGAGAAAAGGAAATTCCTTGTGATTTTTTTATCTTTCTTTCACTACTCAAAACTGACATTTGGAAAACAGTTCAGTGTTTCGTTGAGAATTGTAACAGTTCTAGTATCTCTTAACTGGAGCAGTTTTAGTTATGATGACATTAAAGAAGGAAACAACAGTAGAGATCAAAGGATTTGTTTGGGGTTTTTTTATTATTTATTTTGAACCTTTTCAGCACCTGCAGAAAGCTCTTTGTAGTATTGGAGTTCTGCTAATAAATTGGTTTTGTGGTAGAAAGAATAATTGACACTAGAGTGTTGTGAACTGTGAATTCTGAGTAACAAAGTTTAAGGCACCAGTGTTAAGTTACCAATGCTTCATGAAAAGAATAATGATTAAGTAAATATTGCTATTCTGCATATTATGTCAACAGTGTTTATGCCTCATTAAATTTTATGATCTCCATTGTAATGCATTATTCTATTAATAGTAGCTTATAAAAAGTTAAGGAATAATTGTAGTCTCATTTATTTTGACTCCCCTCATGCCTGATGAAATTTGCTGGTAGTGGGGAGATACTGTGTGTGTATTTTTTAATTTATTATTGAAATAGTTTGTTTTCAAGTCCTTAAGTGCTCCATCTGGATAGTCATGGAATTGAAGTGGGTCTTGCTGTGCTAGATTGAAGTGAAGGGATAACCTCATAAATGTGCAGCTCAGAATCCAGCAACATGTGAGATGTTGCATCCTTGCCTGCTGCAGGAGATCTGAGAATGCTACTGCCAATTTATTTAGTGCAGTGAATAGTTGCAAACTAAAGAGGTGATGGCTGGTGTGGCTCAGAAAATACCTCAAATCTTAGCTTGGCTGCTAAGATGTGATGAATTTCCAGAGCGTCTCAGAGAACCATGTAGTATTTGTTTCAATCCAGAAAATTGCCAAACTGAGAGGAAGTCTGAAAGGAAGATCCCATCCTCTCAAAGGCACAGGTTATGATTTTGTTTTCAAACTGTTTGCTTTTATTATGTTTTATCTAGCAGATCTGAGATTCTTTATTTCAAAGCTTCCTTGTTACAGTTTTATTTTCTTAGAAAAAGAAAGCTGTATAGATGCAGACCTCTTGCTGTGGCTTTGTTATTCTCATTTCAGGGAGAAAATTCTGAAAGTTTTATCTCAAAATGTTGACTGACTTGTGGTCCTGCTGTTGCAGTTCAGAGGCTTTTTTCATCAGGTTCTTTAGAGTAACAAATGTTGAAATTCTCAAATTGTGTATTCCTGTCTATTTTTAAAGTTGATTTAATCTCAGCTAGATTCCAAGTCTAGTCGCTATCCAAGTTTTTTGCGTGTGTTTTCACTATCATATGTCTCCTTGGTGTGTATCTTAGCTTTAGCTCGTTGCCTTTCTTTGGATGATGTGGTAGCTGTCATGGTGAACAGCTGCCTCTCTCAAACGATGTTCTGTTCAGGACCTGGAACAAAACTCCAGTATACATTTGTTG
The DNA here is from genome assembly GCA_035583135.1 of Lophotriccus pileatus. Classification (NCBI taxonomy): domain Eukaryota; kingdom Metazoa; phylum Chordata; class Aves; order Passeriformes; family Tyrannidae; genus Lophotriccus; species Lophotriccus pileatus. The sequence continues at coordinate 30,250,884 of JAWWES010000168.1, read as the reverse complement.
TGTAACTTAGTTGCTAAAAGTCACAGCTGTGTCGTAAGCAGAGAAGATCCATCTTGCATCTGTTAAACCAATTTTTGGTTGGGTTTTGTTTGTGTGGGGTGTTGGTTTTGTTTTTTTTTTTAACACCCTATTGGGAGTGAAGTGTTAACCATTGTAATGGTGTTTACATAACAGTGTTAACATTTTCTGTTTAGCATTTGTACTGAGAAGTTTCCTAATTAGTCATCTTGCTGTTTTTGAAGAAGAAATCTTCAAAATTTCACTGCAGGGAAAGGAATCTCCGTTGTAGCAGCAGATGCTCTGCCTTGTTAGTAAAGGCAGAAGTCTTTCATATGCATTTAGTGGCTCTTGACTGAAAAAGCAGTCTTTGTAAAAACACTTAAAGCAGAAAAAAAATTCCCAAACGTACTGTTCCACTTCTTTATGTGAAAGAGAAATTTACTTAATTCCTTTAGCTTTTTAACTAATCAAAATTCAGTTAGATATCCTGCAAAATTTCACAAGCAATTGCTTAGGCATTGGAAGTTGTGAAAGCAATTCTGCTACCAATTTGCTCAAAAACTCTGGCCTCTTTTCTGTGAAATTTCAACCCCTTTCTTGTCCATGAGCTCTCTGTATCTTGTGATATTTTTCTGCTTTCTGAACTGTTACCTTTCATTTGCTTTTGTAATTCTTCTTGAAATCCTTGTAGACGATTTGTTGGTGCTTTTACTTCATGTATTTTTCTTTAATTTTTTTTCCGCTTCACATTTTCCGCATCTTAGAGAATGGCAGGGAGCACATTGAAATAAATATCTGTAACAATTATCTTCATGCCGCCTGTTTTTAAAATACTTTGTTAGTGATGAACTGACTCCTTCATCTAAGCCAAACCCAGTGCCTGTAATATCTCTGTGGCTGTCTAGTCATTATTTTAAATATGTTTAAGGTCTTAACAGGTAAGAGAGAGGTTAGATAATATTAATTAACATGTTACTGTTGCTACACTTGACTGATGACCAGTTTCACTAAAATTTTTACAAAAAGTCTTAAGTTATTTAAGCAAAAAACAAAAGCAGACTATTTCTAGCTAATTGTTACACTTTTCATAATATATAACAAAAAAAGAAAATCAGATTTTCAAAAGTTTTATGCTGAGGAAAACAAACATTTCTGAAATATATCACTGTATAAGCAAAATCATCTCATGTACATAATTTTCATAACAAATTTGGAGTTCATGTCTCCTGTTGCACTTTACTCTGATACTCCCATGTTGTTTGTGCCACGTTACTGGTTTTTACTATTCAACTGTCAGATTCTTGCTCAAACACTTTGTAATATTTTATCTGCTGACAAATTATGCATGGAAAGAAAATCTAGTCATTGCCTTTACATTTTAAAATTCCTCCTCAAAAATTGTTTAAATATCTGAAGCTCAGGGTACTGCTTTGGTTTAAGTGAAAACTTCTGATTTTGTTGGGTGGAGTCAAATACTTCCTCTAGTTTTCTTCCTGACTTTACAATTCAAACAGAATATTTTGGGCTTTATTTTCCCTGTCTCTGTAAGCTAGCATTGCTCACTGTATAGAGATGAATATTGGAAGGACTAAGAAAAATTCTGATGCCTTTGGAATATTCTGTGCAATGAAGTGATTTCCTTCTGGGGAACAAAAGGACATATCGCGTGTTTGCTTCATACACTTGCTTTAGCATTGCTGCTTGGAAATGATGTGGTGAAGTTGATTATAAAACATGTGGACTGAATGTAATCTTGTGTTGGAGTTTATTTACCAAGTGGTTGCTCACCTGCAGTTCTTTCCTTAATAATGCCATTACCAGGAGTAACATGGTGTAGATTGGTCAAAGGAGAAAGTGTTTAAGGCATGTCTCTCCGTATGTGCTGCTTGTTGCTTTGTCTTGAAGTTTTCAGCAGGAACCCTAACAATGGTGCCTAGCCCTCTACCTGTTTGGCGCCTCAAGGAGTTTCTGATTTTTCATATCATGGGTTTTGAGGATTAATTATCCTCTGGTTTTCCCAGAAGACAGTCTTCCACCTGATGTATCAGGTCTCTATATTTGTAGCATTTGGAAAGCGTATTTGGGTCCTGTAGGTGAGAATTCCCCCTCTTAACACACAGAATATGCAAGTTTTATTTTAAATAAATCAATAAAAGGAATTGTAATTTGTAGTGTTTAAATAATTATTCATTTAGTTCAGCATTAAACCCCATGCATACTAATTATGTTCTCCTGGCTCCTTTGCACTATAATCATTTTATTTCAGGCTGCCAATTTGTTATACTGTTTCCTGATGATTTCTCAGTAATGCAGGAAAGTGATCTTGCTGCTACTTCTAGTTTTGGAGCCCCATCTTTAAGAATGGGTTCTGCAACCCTTTCTGCAAATTATATGATTGTTCATACAGCATTAAAATAAAGTAAAAACAATCCCTCTGTTCAAGAACTAGTCAGTACTAGCTCCATAGAAATCTTTTGATCTCCAGTGTTTTTCATAATTACCTGTTAAAGAGTTTCTTGCATCAGCATCATGGAAAGCATGTGCAAATGAAGACACTCCAGGTGTGGCTGCCTGTGGTCAAGGCCAGCTGGGCTGGATACACATTTCTGGATTGCAGCTGCATGTGGTTACTGACCCTGACATGCTCTGCTCTAATTTGGGTGTGATGGGATTGTGCTCTGGTTGGAGAGGTCATTGCACTGCCTGACTTTCACTTCAAGTAGGGACCATCAAATAAAAGGAGTATTTAGCATGGCCAGACAAATGGAGGTGGTTCTCAGCATACAGTGTAGTGTGTAGCTTCTTGCTGTACTGTGTTGTGGACATTATATGTTTTATGTTCAAGAACTTGATGAAAGAAACATTCACTGGAGAAAATAAGTATAAATACTGCTTCAGGTCTTTGGAGTCTCCATCAGGTTGGGACCTGATAGAGCTGTCTGTAGCAGTATCACTGTGTGCTGGGCTAAATGCTTCTTAGGTGTCTTCTGTTTTCCACTGTTTGAGAGGCCGAGCTCAACACATATTTTTCTGACCCAGCACAATCATTCTTTTATTCTTAATCTAAGGTTACTTAAATATGTGGGGAAGAACAGTAGCATTGATGTTATAGAACGCTCTTGATCTGATATTAGGGAAGAAGAAAAGTTACCACTACGATTATCACACAGTTCTCACTTCAGGTCATTTAGCAACAGCAATTGATCCCCCCCCACCCCCCTGCATCTAGTAGGTAATTGTCCCGGTATGGGAAAGGGGTAAATCCAGACCAGAGGGTTCTTGACTCTGAGTTGTAGTATCCACGTGTAAATCCACAAGAGAGAAACACAGACACCACGTGCAGGTCTAAGGTCTAAACTGATCTGGTTTATTGTAACAACATGGTGGGTTTATAAGGGGTAGAAGAAGGG
>JAWWES010000168.1:30202571-30247374 GCA_035583135.1 Lophotriccus pileatus | reverse complement strand
GAGGGAGAGATGTCCTTGACCATAGGAAAAGGTCACAGCACAGTCCTTCTGGTGGGAGATTCAAGTAAGACATCCTCGGCTTCTTTCCATGCTCTGAAGGCAGCCTCAGTCGTCAGCCCATCTCCAACATCTAATGATCTTTCATTCTGTTCAGTTACAATACTGTGACAGCAAATGAAGAGATGATGTGCAGAATTGGCTAGGGAGCCTCTTCACCTTCTTCCTGATCCCTTACGGGGATTTTTTTTTCCCCAGTGCTTTTTTCCACAAGGTTTTGTATTTGTGCAGTGGTAAAAATCTTGCAAGTTTTAGATGTTAAAGTAAACTATTACTAAACTGTTTTTTTCTGGAATAATAGGTACAAGAACAAGGCACAAATGATGCAGTACTTGTTTCAAGATACCTGGTCTCCATCAGAAGTAAATATTTGTAACTTTTGCTGTGCTCCTACAAATAATGTCTGGTTTACATGGCCAAACATTTGAAAAGCAAGAAAAAAATGTAATAAAGAAGATAAATGTGAAAAGGAGAGATAAAATTTTCAGTCAACCTGATGGTGAAGATACAGTTCCATTTGAAGTGGAACTTGAATTTTCTTGAATTATGCTTCCAACAACATAGTTTTTCATTTGAAGTCCGTGCTTTCACTTTTTCTGTTTTGTCCTTTAAGGCTTGACCTACCCAGGAGAAACAGTTGCATATAGTTCGTGTGTCTTTTATGTAAATGTAAACTTGGAAAGAAATTTGCTATATAACTCTGCTTGGGAGATTTCAAGAGTAGGATAACACCCCAAATCTAGTAGTTTAAAAATTAATTTTCATTGCTTTAATTTTCAGTATTTTTTCCCTAGGTAGGAGGAGAACTAGTCAGACCATGGAAGAAGGAGTAAAGCCACGTTAATCTTTCTGATCGTAGTTTAACAACTCTGCCATTTTCTTTTTTTTTCATATGTCAAAGAAAAATAAAATGTATTGTGAACATAGCTGAACCCTTTGCAAAAAAGTCTTACTTTCATTATTCTGAAGTACTCTTATTGTATAAGAAACATCAAAAGGCAGTGACCTTTCTTCTGTTTCTTTTAGTCAGAAAACACAGCGTATGCACAGTGTGGCCGACCCCACTCAAACATCCTTGTTCAGTGTTAAAAGTATTGATGAGGAGGTGGGTGTTGGAGTCATCTGCCATTTTTTAATGTATATTAATAGTAATAATATTAGTTAATAGTAGATTATCTCTAATCATCTGCAGAGATAATTCAGGGTAGTCTTGCCATTCCTTTATGTCTGTTACTTATTTAAAACTAATGGGGTGATAATTTTTTCCCTGAATGTTCATAAAACTTCTTTTACATGATTTCAAAGCAAATTTGTATATGTATGTCCAAGTCACTGAATGGGTTCATATCTGCCTTACTGTGATCTGCAGGTGCCCAGAATTTGGTATGGAACATTTTGTCAGGGGTTTAGCTACCCCACAGTTAGAAAGCTGTATTTCTTTCCCCATACTGAGTGACATTCTCGTAGCTGATAGGATATTTGATTCACAATGTTCCTCTTGGTGTAAGTTAAACTAGGATGTACTATGTAGGAGGGAAAAAAATTAGTGTTTTCTCCTAACTGGTGGTTTTCGCTTAACAGGACGCAGTCATTTATTTGTGTTTCATAGATTGAGGAGGACAGTGTTACACATGTGCACTCCACAGTTCACTGAGGGTTTGATTATGGAGCCGTTGTACCAAGGAAGCAAACCTGTGCAAAGAAAATGGAAATAATGTCTTGCTTTTCACAAATATTTACTTCCTGTGGGGCCATTGTTTTTTCATACCTCTTTTAACTGAAGAAACTTTGCAAAGTTATTTTCTGGATGAGTGACTTTGTGGTTGTGTTCCCTTAAGAGAAGGGAAAATTATTTGTAATTTTCTCTCTAAGGACTATTCTCAGCCATCTCCTTCAGAGAATTCCAATATTGCCAAGAACTGTTTTTGTAGTAGCATGTGTGGTATTTTGAAACCGATACCTTGATTTTGCAATTGACTTTTATTAATTTTCTGAAAACAGCTCCATTTGAAGTGAACAGGATTTTTGAAAAGACACAATCTTTGTAGGTGCTGGCTCCTTTTCTGATTGAAAAAAATCTGTTTACTGTCTCAAAGAGTCAGTCCTTCAATACCCCTTGTGTTTTGGAATAACAGTTTGCAGGGGGAAAACATTTGAAGTAATTTTTTTGAATTATGTTATTTTGAATAATAGAGGTTGGTGTTCGTGTTCTTCCACAGTAATACCCCAACACATAATAAAAAAATAATGCTTTCTTAAAGTTTTGTTAATGTAGAGTACATATTCTACATTAGAAGAATGTTTGCGCTTTAAAGCAAAAACTCGGCTGAGTGAGATGTTACTCTCATGCATTTTTTGAAGGCTCAGTAACTGGTCATAGCAAGTTTTATATCTGAGATTGTTCAGTATTGCTGAATAGAATTTTAAATCCTCAGTGTAGAGGATTTATATCTAAATAATATTATATTTAGATAAAAATTATATATAATTTATAATTTTAGAATTATATATAAATTATATATACATAAAAGCTTATGTGGGCCTGTGATGATTTATTTATTTTTAGTAAAGCATTTTGAAAACATACAAACAGCTAAAAAGACATTTCGAGCTTTTTTTTCCTGATAATTAACTGAAATTAAAATCCAGTGATAAACTGCATACATTAATCCGACTGTAGGTTGAATAAAATGTGGTTCTTAATTTCAAGTGCAAAGTTTTATATTAAATATAGACATGAAATATATCAAATTTTTAGAATTGTAACATGGAAAAACTTTGCACTGAGTTTTGAATATTGCCATAGTATAAAAGAAAACTGTTTTCTTTCAGTGTGAAGCCACTGTTTGCTGATATCTTCATCTAGTTGGATGTCAAGATATATATTAAAAGGTTCTGGTAGCTGTCCCAACAGAAGGCAGTTGCATCTAGACTTCCAAAAGGCAATTATTCTTTCCAGAATGGTTGAGTCACTGAGTAATCCAGGAGAGGCATTTTGAAACTGCTTTCTAAAAAAGCTGGTGGTCAGTAATTTGAGAGGGCAAAAGGAGAGTGAGGGTTTAAATTCAAATAAAAAGAAGGCAAATTTGTGTGTGTGTGTGTTTGTCACAGACCTCAGAGATGAGAGCACCTTTCTAAAATATCTATTATTCTTTCTTTGTAACCCATTGGGATTGGGGGTGGTTTTATTTGGAATATTGCAAGTAAATATTTAACTTGTATTTACACTGTTTTCAGACAGGACAATATGTTTTGGGTTTTTTTGGGAAATCGTGATGCAGTAGTCCTTAAAACAAAAATACTGCACTGCACTTGGAGTGTTTGCCTTTGCAGTACTGTTCTCCAGGGATGTAGGCATGAGATAAAAGTAGAGCTGCACAAAGTTGCTAGTGACAGTGATAGAGCTGATAAGTAGAGTCCTCTTGGAACAAAAGATTCTGGTGGTTTCTCTTAGGGAAAAAGGGAAACTTAGGGATTTAGGAAGATTATAGGGAATATGTTTTTGCCAGTTTGTAACAACAACTTTTAATTATTGTTCTTTTGATATGAACATCTCTTTTAAGACATGGATGGGTACTTCGAAAATTTGTGCTCTGGGAAATATTAATTTCTAAAACTCATTCTGAGATATGTGTAAACATACGGGGAAAATAATAGTATGGTGATGGATAAGAGGTGTTTAGCAAATACTTCTAATTTAGTCTTCTTCTTTTTTTTTTTTTTTTCTCTCCCATTTGCTATTCATTTAGCTGTCTTTTGTAAATTGCAAACAGGAATTTTTGTACTAGCCAGTCTTGTTTTCCTGCCTCTCCAAAAGTCATGTTAATTGATTTACAAAGGAGAATACAGTTCTTAAAGATAATGTGAAATTGAATATTAAATTAAAATTTTTATCAGGACAATGTGAATGTAACTGTTGTTATAGAACACATTACAAGGAGTGTCCATAAAAGTAAAATTTATGGTAGATGCCAGAAATATATTTTCCTAGAAGAATGTTAGTCAAACCCAATGAGGCTTCTTTGGATTACTTTGTGTTTATAATGTCAAAAGATAATGCAAAGTATATTTTCTTAATTACAGAAAAAAAAATTATGCTATAAAAGTTAATGTGCATGCAGTTCCACCAAGTATTACTGAATCCAGGAACCTTATTCAGACTTTAATTATGCATTTAAAAGCTATGTTAAGTGTTGTAATTATAAACCTCAGCACACAAATTCAGTAAGCGTCTGGATTTAAAATGCCCATCCTCTTAAGCTTGAACATCATGTTAGTCTGTAATCATCAATTTTTTTCCATTCTACGGTGAACTTCATTCCTCAGTGCTGCGAATGCAGAGCTGTGCGTTTCTTTATAACGTCATCATTTTTTGTGAGCAATAAGCTGCCTTTGCCATTCCACAAGTATAATGATAAAAAGAAATGAGTCTTGCTGGCAGGTTTTCTGTGATTTGTCATCTCACCATATGAGTTTGTCTGAAAATGGAATTTGTTTGTCTTCTCTGATGTAGGGAAGTATTACTCCTTTCCGCAAATGGCAAATGGAGAAGTGGAGATTTAAAGTTTGTCTGGTCAAAAGTGTCATATTATTTTGTTTGCTTTGAGACCTCCTAGTTTTCTAAGTTCTTCATAGGAGTAGCATATTTACTTTCTCCATGTGCCTTGATGACTGTAGCTGTTGGAAGGGCATGGCCAGTTAGGGCTGGTTTACAGGAATGCCCATGTCAGGCACCACATGTGGAAGGCACTTGGACAGTGATTCATAACAAATTGGTGGCAGGAATAGAGACAAATGCTCTGAGGAAGCAAATTCTTCTCTGATCCAGGAGAGCTACTCTGCACATTGAAGTTGATTCGCATTTAGACAAAAATAAAGAAGATGATGAAGGAGACACTTAAGACCCAAATGTTGATTGCAGTCTGCAGCATAAGCGTATGAATTTTATCTCAGGAGTTTCCTTTGAAGTGAAGTACAGAAAGAATCTTTTTTTCTGCATATTCCAGTCTTGTACGTAGGTAGCAGGGAATTTAAATAAGTTGGGCGTATAGCCATATAACTGCAAAATAATAAATTTTTATGCCTGCCTTTAGCTAGGTATGGAATTACCAGGCATTTTAGTTTCACTAAAGGGTAGACATATTCAAATATTAAGACAGAATAATTCAAAATAGGCAAACGGAAAGGAGCATGAAATTCAGCATTGACAAGTAGATTTTACTAAGATTTTACTTCTGCAAAGTTGTCTGGATTTTCTTTGTCCTGCAAAGTAAATCTAGATTTAACTTGGTTGATCTTCAGTTGAACAAGTAGTAATGGTAATACATGGGAACTTAGTTAAATTGGCCAGGTTTAGACCACTTGTACTTACCCTGCAGAATTCCTTGGTTACAGTGTCTTTAAAGTTTATATGATGACTTGAATGTGTTTGTAGAGTTTATGTTGTTCTGGAGAAAACTATTTAAACATGACACAAGTAGAAGAGATTGGAACATTGGGAGAATATACTTCCAGTTCTGCCTAATAACAGTGTTGTCACTGGGACAGTAATAGCTGGAAAACATCACTGATATAGGGCAAAATACTATGTAGAAGAAAGTGAGTCCTCCTGGACTGACATAAAAAGTTAAGGTGATGCATAGTGCAGGTTTATGTACTTGATGTCTAGAAAAATGTTGCAGTAAGTTTCTTCCATCAGCTGAAAACAGCAGAGAAGAGTGAGTTTGAGAACTGAGTATGTGTTAATAGTGAGATAATTGTAGACTGACAGTGTGATGTAACTAAGAAAAAGAAACTTAAAAAATTAGGTTGTGGTAAGCCTTTTTTTTTAAAGCCTTGAGAAATAGTCTCTGCTTCAGGTCACCACTGCTTATTTTGTGCCATGATCTTGGAAGGAAAAAAGCCCAACTCCAAACCCATAACCAGACAGTTACACTGAACATGGTAGTCAGGTCCTCCTGGATCAGTATTTCCAGATTCCTTTCCAGGATTCCTATAGGAGAGATAAACTGTGGATCAGGAGCCTATGTAAACAAATGCCAGACAAATCTGTTTCAAAAATGAGATGCAGAAGACTTGGGTAATTGGCAATTGGAAAAAATTTTGTCAGGACTCCTGAGAAGAGGGTAGGTATCTCCACTGAAAGCATGGTCCTTCAGCAGCCATAAGGGCCAGACTGAGGATGCAGCAGAAAATTTTAATTTCTTTCAGGCTATATTTATCATTGTTGAAACAACCATTCCCTGTCTGTTCTGAGACGAAAGCTTTGTACCAGATTCTTTGGACTAGTCAGTCTTCTGTTCTACAGGCTGAGCAACCCCAACTCTCTGCCTTTTGTCATAGGAGAGGTGCTCCCGCCCAGATCATCTTCGTGGCCCTCCTCTGGACTCACTCCAGCAGGTTGGTGTCTTTCTTATGTTGAAAGTGCCAGGACTGTACAGAGTGCTCCAGAGTCTCATGAGAGCAGAGGAGAGAGGCAGAATCATCTTCCACCTGAATCACCAGAATCCACCTGCTGGTCACGCTGCACACTGTTGGCTTTCTGGGCTGCAAACGTGCACTGACTGCTCATGTCAAGCTTCTCATCCACCAACACCCCCAAGTCCTTCTCGGCAGGGCTGGTAACCCAAAAGCTGTACGCTGCACCTGAGTGTAGTCAGTCAACTGCCCCTTACTAAGGGTTTTCCCACCTCCCCTTTCCTGCAAGGAGACTGACAGGGGTTTTGACAGTGTGATTATGTGACTGTGTGCCTTTTCACTGGAATAGAAGAGGTTTCAAAGCAAAATCCACGAGTGTTTCCCTTTTCCTTCAGGAATGATTTTGAGTTTCTTGGTAACAGCAGTGAAAACTTTAAGCCCTCCTAAAAAAGAAATTAATTTAGTCCATGATATTAGGAGGAAATTAAGATACTCTTGCCCACGTTGAAAACTGTTTCGTCCCAGACCTCCAGAGATTCAATCAAAATTGCACAATAAAAAGAATTTAACACTGGTGACTGTCAGCTAGATCATGATGGACTTTTTCTATAGACTGTTTATGTACTCGCAGATAACTACTTAGAACATTAGAAATGTTTGTGATTGTTAAGGCAACAGCTTTTACAGTTAGTGGTGGCATTGTATTTGTCGTTTTAAAAAGATTGTAGAATGGAATTCCATATCTTCCCTTTCTTGGATGTTTTATTTGGAGAAGAAAAGACCTCTGGTCAGCATTAGGCATCATGGAACTGAAAGAGTCAAATTAAAATCTGTAATTTGTATCCCACAGAAGACATCAGTTTTATTTCAAATTCTATTTGGAATTAAAATTCTGTCAAAAAGAGAAGCAGAAATTAAAAAGTAGTAGTTTGCATTGTCTGTTTGAGTAAAGGTTTATGATTACAAGTATATTTGTTGTTCACAAATTATATTTACATACCTGTTACATTAATGTCATAACATTTCTGTCAAATCATATCAATTTCTTGGAGATACCATTCTGATGGTGGCAGCCCGTTCTCCATTTGTTAAATTTTTCGACTTGCTAACTACCAGATAGACCTTGATATGGCTTGAGGGAATGCAAATAGAAGAACTTTTCATCCTGAGACTCCCTGTTCTGGGAGCTGTGATAAGCTAGTAACACTGATAAATATTCTATTAAGTAAAAGCTGGATAACTAGGGTTTCTCAGAGATTGGAGGTCCAAAGGAAAGGTCCTGTCTGATGGGCCAGGCTGTTAGTGTTTTACCTTGACCAGCAGTGTTCAACACACTACTTGCTACATGCTCTGCTGGAAACTTCACTTGAGGGAGTGAGCTTTGGCATGTTTCTGGCTATTACATACTTAGCTTAGAAGGAGAGCACAATGGCACACAGGCTGATCTATGCTGGGTTTTCATGTCTGGCTTTTGAATCAGTGAATAAAGATTCAGATCAGTGAGTAAAGCTTGTAGTTCAAGAAAAACAGAAGATCAGTCCCCAGGCTGGGAACTGCTCATTTTCTGTCGCAGCACGTCAAAAGGATGACATTACTTTGAGTTCTCATGTGGTGTCCTAAGGTCAGTTTTGTCACATAGAGTGTAGATCCCAGATAATTTTATGGGATAGTTTATGCTGCAATTATTTATTGTCTGTGTTGCAGCAGCACCTAGTGGTTCAAATTCAGATCAGGAATGAACTTTTCATGGCACATGATCTCTGATGAAAGAGCTTACATTGAAAATAGATAGAATGGTAGTAGTAGGATGTGGAAAGCCAAGGCAGAGAACAAGGAGATGTCTTACTAGTGACTACAAGAGACCTGAAGGACAGTCAGCAAGAGGCCTAAGTCTCTTATAAAGGGTCTAACTGCTTAGCATATTTTTTCTTAACAGCAGCTCTTGTTACTTACTGCCTTTGGAAAATGGATTTTTTGTATATGGACATACCTGCTTACTTATAATCTTGGTTAGAAGTCTGTAATCCTAACACGGTCAGATTTGAACAAATACTGCAGCCCAGCTACCTATTGTCGAATGTTATCCTTTGAATTCAGAGCATGACATTAGGATTGCTCACTGCATCCCAGTGCATGATGCTTCTTTCACTTGGCTGCTCTAAAGATAGAGCTTCACAGGTATATAGTATATATTAGTATTCCAACTGCATTAACTTCCTGGAAAGGGGGTCTGTAAAGAGGGTTTAGTTGAAATTTCCAGGCATATGAAAGACAGGAAGTATATCAGGAGTAGTCAAGATGGATTCAGCAAGTGGAAGTAATACTTGACCAGTAATAAACTTCTGTAATTAAATGGCTGGACTGAAAACTGGTACAACAGGCAGTGATCAGTGGCACGAAGTCTGGTTGGAGGCCGGAAGCTGGCAGTGCACCGCAGGAGTCAGTACTGGGTTGAGCCCTGTTTACTATCTTCACTGATAATCTGGAGGATGGGGCAGAGTGTACCCTCAGGAATCTTGCAAATGACACAAAATTGGGGGGGAGTGGCTGAAACACCAAAGCGTTGTGCTGCCATCCAGAAGGACCTTGACAGGAGAGAGGAGCCCACAGGAACCTCACGAATTTCAACAAGGGGAAGTGCAAAGTCCTGCTGCTGGGAAGGAACAACCACAGTCATTTGGAAAGCAGCTTTGCAGAAAGGACATGAAGATGCTAGTGGGCACCAAGTTGAAATACACCGGCAATGCACCCTTGTGACAAAGATAATGACTGGTGCCTGGGCTGTATTGGGCAAAGAATTGCCAGTAAGTTGAAGGTCATCCTTCCCCTCTACTCAGCACTGCTGAGCTCAAACCAGGTGTGCAGTTTTCAGTCCTGGGCTCTGCAGCAGAAGAGAGACATGAAGATGCTGGAGAATGTCCAACAAAGGTTGAAAAGATGAGTAGAGAACTTGAGCATCTCTTATGGGAGGAAAGGCTGAGAGCTGGGACTATATAGCCTGGAGAAGAGAAGGCTCAAAGTGTATAAATATCTGAAGGAACTGTGCAAAGTCCAAACCTGGCTTCTCTCACTGGTGCCCAGTGATGGGACCAGAGGCAATTGGCACAAACTGTAACGCAGGAGGTTCCTTCTGAACATCGGGGAACTGAGCACTGGCGCAGGTTGCCCTGGCGGGTTTTGGGGTCTCCCGCCTTGGAGAGAGTCGAAAGCGGTCTGGACATGGTCCTGGGCTCTAGGTGGCCCAGCTTGAGGCAGGGTAGGTTGGCCCTGGTGATCTCCAGGGATCCCTTCCAGCCTCAGACATTCTGTGATTCTACCATATAATAAAATCTTCTGTAATTCTTCATAAGTTCTTATGACAACATTTTTAATACTGTGGAAATCTGAACAGCTTTTAGAGATTTTTGGATCAGAGCCTTGATCATACTGCTAAATATTTAATTTTTTTAAAAGCAAACTTACAAAAAAAAGTGTTAGCAGACTTTAGTCATGATTCATTGGCAAGTAAGGAGGAAAAATTAAGGACAGAAACAGGGAGTCTATACTTGTGACACAAACCTGGTATTCATGCAACTCCCTTCTGCTAATTCTCTGAGAGTTTTGCTTTGTGAAAACACGATGTGTTATGTCATTCACTATGCAGAATTAAAACAATGCTTGTGCACTCAACCTATTAAATTTGAAAAAATGGTTCAGAAAAATAAGGTACAAATTTGATTTGGATTTCCAGCCTTACAGCAAAGCTTGCATTTAAAGTCCAGCACATTCTTCGATGGATATCCTCAATGAAGGTAACAGAATGGCCTTTCTGTTGAAATAACCATTTTTGTGTGGGTGAGATATAGGAAACTAATGTTTCAAGAATGTTGACAGAGCCCAAGTGATTTTGATTTATTATGCTACTAGGGCTTTATTAAAGGAATTACTTACAAGCTAAGAAGTGACAGAAGTTAAATTAGAGCATGAAAGACAATATATAACTATCACTTTTAGCTTACATTTCTCTTGTCAAGCTTCCTACTTGCTTGTTTGTCAGCTTTTTTCAGACTCAATTTTGCTTTCTGCTCTGCAACATAAGTGCATTGCACAATCTAGAAGAATTTGTCTGCTGGTTCTTTGCCTCCAGCCATCACCCTTTCAGCTTGTCACCTTCTCAGCTTACAGGTCAATTTTGTTGTGGTACCAATAGTGAATATAGTTGTTTTGTTTGAATTTTTAATTTTGTTTTTCCTGACTTCTGTCTACCTGCCTGCCTGTCTTCAGAGGGTGAGCTCCCTGGAGCATGGACAATCTCTTTTTTGAATGGCTGGAAAATGCTAGCACATTATGGCTACTACTATGCACACAAAATAATCTGTTGCAAGCAAACATTAGGAGAAAGACTGAGACGAGTAACTGGAAGATGTGAACTTTGACCATCAATCCTATTAAACTGTAGGAACATTTTGTATTTTAAGGTCAGGAAAAAGCTCTCATTTTTACTTTCCTAATATAGCTCTCATTACTGTATGCTCTCTTCTGGTATGATTTCTAGATGTGGAATACATACTTGAAAAAATTTGCCCTTGTTATTTCTTGCAAAATTGCTGCCATGTATGATGAAGTAGTTTTTGTGGTAAGAGAGACAGAGATATCTTGCTTTTGCAGAAGGTTTTTTCAAAATATTTCACAACAGGCTCCTATTTTTTAAAGGTCTGTACCTTAGTGTAAATCAAAAAGATAAATTATGTCAAAGCCTGGAAAGAAATTGTTAACTTAATTAAAATTAGTTCTGTTTATTACAGTGTATCACTAAGTACTCAGGAAACTGAATTGCTTGACCTCACAATGATGTAGATAAGCTTGTGAGTAAAGGACTTGCAGTGACAATTATCTACCACTACCATTGAAACAAATGTGTTGAACTTCTGTTGCCCTTGGATTTCCTTTCCCCATAATGCATATTTCTATTGCTCAAAGTTTATGACATACCTGCAGCTATGCAGTGTCCTACAACAGGAACTGAAAAAGCTGTATGTTGGAGGGTTTTTTTTCTGTGATGTATTTCTGCACTGAATCTCCACTCTTATGTGATCTTTGCCTACCTGCTAAAATTGTTAAGACTCTTGTATGAAACTGTAATTTTTAGATTATTTTTTTCTTTAAATCTGAGTTTAAAATAAATATGTGGAATCATCAGATACCTCATTATGGACAAGATTATGAGAAACAGGCATGTTTTTTAACCACTAAACAGTGCACATTAAAGTTAGCTGTTGCCATGATTGAAGATAATTCTTATCTCCTGTTCATAAAGGAATTCTCTAACTCAAACTCTGCTGCTTGCTTCTCCTCTCATTCCTGCAGAGAATTTTTGCCAGTCCTTACAAACACTCTGCTAGGGATAGCTTTCATTTTTAATAACAAAGATATGTTCCAAATACTGAACATGGAAAAAAATTTGTATTGCCAGCGAACTTGTATGTATTGTTTCAAATTGGTGTATTAGAAAGATGTACTAACTTACAATACATCTGGAATAAATAATCTTCTTTGAGCGGTAACCATGTTTTTATTAGTTTGGTTTGTTTTTAACCTTTGCTACTTGCATAACTTTATCAGATAGCTGGAGATAGTCTGATGTATCTGTTAACTTTAATAATTGTTACTCTTAATAAACTTACCTCTTAATAACTTATCAGCTGATCTTAATTTTTAAGGAGTTAGTACCACTAGTCAGAAGATTGTAGTTTTAACTGAGGTTTGCTATTGTTCTCTTTTCAAAGACAAAATTGAGGTAGAATTTTTTACAAGCATATGAATATACAGACTGAAGGCTACAAATGAAAACGTTTTCATTATGAAATACGGAAAACTACAGTGCAGCTAAAACAATTGCATATATACTTTCTTTGCATTCTGTTTGGGGTAGAGACATTGATTTCATTGTAATTTGGAGATGATGCCAATATCTGGGTCTGATAAATTACTTTTCGTGATTGGTTAGTTATTGGGGCTTATATGAAAAGATTAAAAGCAGTAAGACAGGTATGGAGTAATTTTAAATTAAAGGAGCATAATAAGTTTATTAAATTTTGGATTGATTTAGCTTATTTTTTGGTTGTGTTGCTACACTGAATGCTGGATATCGGGTGTTACACTCCATGCAATATGCTGTTGAAATGCTGAAATTTTCTTCTCTAACTACCTAAGTCTGGAGTTGTGTTATTACTGAGGAATCTGTTAAGTTGCAATATTTCTAGTTACCAGTATTATGAAGAAAAAAAATGAAAATATAAAGCTCTAAGGGCTCAAACTCCAAGAAAATGTTAGTGTTTGTAATTAACAAACAAATAAAGGAGGATGAAGAGTGGCAGGTTTGAATAATTAAGTGCTGAGGGGCTGCATCACTGGCCTTATGTCTACTGGGATTACTGTTGGGCTGTTATGCAGTCCTCTGAAGCAGACAGCCTTAGTGTCACAGTCAGGATTGTGACTGTTTATTTGGGGACTGAGTCCAAATATACTCATTCCTTTGTCCTCTTCATGATCTCTCTTAGGCAAGAAAGTACCAGAAATAGAAAGAAATAGAAAGTACCAGAAATAGAAGCAATTAACAATAGGTGGGTGGGGGACTAGGAAGGAATGGAATTCCTGGAAGAAGCTTTTTGTTCTTTTTCAGAACAAGTAGGCAGGATTGACTTTGCCTGCAGTATTTATTGGAGTTCTTGCCTAGCATTAGTGCACACCAGTAACTTACTTTCTACTATATTCAAGCTTTATGAGGTGACTATCAATGCAGTCAGAATCCTCCTTTCCTCATGAGCTATCCATAATTCTATTTTACATTTACACTTTAAATCAAGTTAACTTCTTCTGAATCTATCATGTTATTTTAGTCACACTTTAAGAAAAACTACGTGTTGTTACCATTATTTCAGGCTCTTCCTGAATGCTCTAGAGGTGTTCTGTTCAGGATTTTTAGTTGAGGACAATACCTACTGCCTGGGTGGGAGCAGACTGAGCGGTCATGCAGCAGTATGACTGTGGATGTGTACACTGATTGTAACTAAATGAGAGACTGGAAACCTCTACCCCTTTTTCTCTGCCAAGTTCTAAGAAATGAAGATTGTAAAATTAGAAGAGAATATACTACGGAGGTGGGACTTGTTCATTTCTAGAGCATTGGTGAAAGTGTGTCTCTCTGAATCCTTAGTCTCTTTTTGAGTAATCATAAACATCAACCTATAATAATACCAAGTTTTGTGAGTCATCTTACAGAGTGAAGTCAAGCAGTTACCATTGGCTTCGGAGGGGTAGTTAATGTAAATCAAGATTATAAGTGTTGTCATTCATATATGGTGTAAGTGATAAAGACAGCTCTGGTGTTATTTTAATATGAGGAGCTTTAGAAGGGAGAGATTTCTCTGCAAAAACAGCCTCTAATGTTGATTTACCCACTTTTTACTTCTTTTTCGTGCCTTTCCTCTATCTCCATCTTTTCTTACTGGTGGTTTTTTAGAAACTTGCTTACTACTTTTTTTTTTTTTTTTTAATCAGGTTATAGGATGTATATGTATTCATTATTTTCATGGAAATTGTGTTCCATTGCTTTTCATGGCAGAGGTTGTAACCATAGTTCTGGTTGCAGATTTCACTTCTGTCAGGTTTGAACGTGCAGCGTTAGCTTTAACAGCTTAATATTTGAAGAGCCTGTAAATCATGAAACCTGTTTTATTCTGAGATGCGTGCTTTACTTTTACAACTGTGGTTCTGCTGGAATTTATTTGTCTTTTGTGGTGTGTCCAGGTTTTTTTGGTAATAATTAAACATAAGCGCTGATTCCTCCCTTCCACAAATATTTTAGATGTTTTGCTATAATGGTAGGTGTTTCAGATCTTCTCATGAGGTAAGAAAGTTTAAGTTAAGAAAACTAAATTTGTTTGTAATCACCAGTACTCTCCAATTAGCTGCCGAGCATTGAATAAACATCTTGATTTCAGATTACTCTCAAAAATTTGTTTACATATGATGTTGAGAGTAGTTGTTTGCAACATTTGGCTTTACAGGAGGAGAACAGAGTGCTGGAATTCTGACTGTGAAGTGCTGCAGTGCTGTCTTGAATTTACCCTTTCATTGATCATGTAGTCTGGATGTCTTGGCAGAATGTATAGTCTTTGTGAATTGTTGGGTTACATGATGACTTTGGACTTAGATTTAATTAACATTTGAACATTATTGCAAGTCTCTCTGTTAGCTAAACACAGTTTTATTGTAATGTTTTATTTTTTAAGGTTTTAGAGAACATTTAAATCAATACTAATTTGAATCAATATTAATTTTGAGTGATTTGAGTGATTGAGTTGCTGTTTCCAACTTCATTATATTCATTGGTAGAATTGAAAAAAAAAATATTTTTCCATAATACAGGAGGATCCAGCCAATGATATATAAACTGTACGTGTACATATGAAATTGTATAGCTTATAGAAAGATTATATAGCAAATCTAAAATTGTATTGATAGCTGTATATAAATTTGAGAGCCCAGAAACTGTAAAGCAAGTGCAGAGTGGGGAAAAAAAGGTAATGAAAACATTGAAACAGATTACATAGGGCCCATGTAGCTCAGCTATTTTTCTTTTTGTTCACTTTTTGCGTTAGTACTTTTCCAGGGAGAGGGAGGGAGATGGTACAGAGCTCTCTCTGGATCTCACTAAGAAGGACTGGCCAGTGAACAGCAGGATAAAATAGCCATATTAATAAGGAAGAATAAAAAGAGGAACGTAGCAATTAAATCTTATGTCTCTTCAGAGATTGGGATCCTCTTGGTTATGTAGCCTCAGGGGCACCCTGCGTGGACTTTCCCATGACGTGCTATGCAGATGCTCTCTGTGGAGAGATTCCTCTTCCCTCTCACAGGGCCTTTTATTTTGTGTAACAAACACTCATTTCTCCTGTGAGCCTGGCATGGCATTTCTGTCATATCCACCAGTAGCACCTGGGGCGTGCCAGCAGGTTCCCTTGCAGCGCTGCTCATGCTGACATATGGCCTTCTTGAGACTTAAAAGTACAAGGTCCAGCAGAGTGTGCATTGCCAGTTCAAGATTCCTAAATCCTCAAGCACAGTGTCCTCCACAGGGTTCCCAACACAGTGTCTTGGCATGGGCAAGAGGATGATCTGTTTTGAATGGGGATAAGTACAGGGAAAAGACCCAGTGATAGTTTTCCAAGTGAAAATCTTGGCGCAACTAAACAATTCTAATGTAGTTTGTTTTAATTTTGCAGTGGATTAGAGATTTGTTGATAAGAGGATGATAAAACCTGTGTTGACCCTTTAGAGTAGCTTTCCCTTGCTGCTACTGAGATACAGCTGGGAACAGATGCAGTAACTTCAGGCCTGGCTGCCAGGTATACATATTATTTTAACTTTATACAGATTTGAACAAAACTTCTCACAAGTTTGGCTACTTAGTCCGAAACAAAGAGTACCTGCTCACTGACTGTGTGATGTGGCTCACCCAGTTTATTTTATTTTAGCATCTGATCCTTAGACCACAGTCTATAGGCATCTAGCTGAAGGAGGGATGTGCTGCATTCATTACTTGTGCATTCATCTAGGCAAGCAGTAACTGTTTCCTGTCTTGCATTTTTTAAACTGTTTTTGAGAACTTGTGCTTCTGAAAGCTCTGGTGAATTTAAAGTCCTAGGAAAATGTGACTGCTTCTGCTCTTCAAATGGTACAGAGTCAATGTTTCAAACCATGCAAAATAATATACTAAAGATATTTCTGAAGTATACCTATTAAATCCAAGCAACTACTATGGCTTTTTTTTTCTGTTACACAACTTTTTCAGTGTTGCAGCAGTTTCAGTGTCTCCAGTTTTCTTCCTTTACCTCACATTTTAAGAAAACAGCTAATGCATTATAGTAGAGATATGATTACAGAAAACCAGCAGCAGACTAAAAAAAAAGTGCAGAAAAGGTGGTGATATAAAAGGTGACAGCAGCAAAACGTTTTGGGAGCCTGCGTCTGTTCCGGAACAGAGGTGCTAGTGATTAAATTCTTCATACAGAACTCATTAAGTGTTTGAGGTTGGAAGTATTAGAAATTCTTATTAGTGATTTCTGTTCCGTATCTCCTCTTAATGTTGTTTAGCATATCACACTGTTAAGAAAATTGCTCAGTCTTGGAAACCAGGAATGTGCCTTTTGTAGAGTTCTTACCTTTCAGCTAAATAATAATATTGCATTAATAATGCCTGAGCAAGTTGGACATGAACCCTTAAGAAAGTTTGCTTTAAAGAATTTTAGTTATGCAGTGAAGGCTGTGAAGGTCAGTCATTCTTTTCAGTCTATTCTCTATATAAACCTTCAAATAAAAGGGTCTTTAACAACTTGAAGATGCTAAATGGAATGAGTTCAACATACCTAGCTTGTCACCCGAAGTTTAGAAATGATGTGGGTGGTCAATAATTGTTCCTTTGACACAGTGGAGTGTCTACTGCAAAGCTAAAATCTATTTGAGTGCACAGGCTTTTCTCTGGTGCTTTTCCAAGGCCGTGAAGCAGGATCTCAAATGAGAGCTGCAAAAACGAACATCTCCATTCTCTGCTTTAACTAGAAGGTATTTTTCTTTCTTTTGTAATGGAAGTGTGTGTGTGTGTGGGGAGTATGAGGAACACACTGGTCTTAAAAAAAATAGTTAAAGCCAGGTAATGTCTGGAGAGAAAAGCTAAAATGTGGATCAAAAGAGAAAGCATGTTACTGAATTGACTTTTGAAAGGTGTTACAGTAATCAAGATGTTATACAAAGAGGATTTTTTTTTTCCAGCTTAGAATTTGTACTCACTTATCTTTTCTCCTTCTGCCTAAACGAGTGTTTTAATGATTTCATCCTTCCCAGGGTGTCTACCTTCACAGCATGCTGCAATCACCTTGCCTTTGGCTCTAGAGGCCGAGGAGCCCTCATAAAAGAAATGGGAAAAGCCAGAATCTGTCTCTGCAGCTTAGCATTTTCTTTTAGCTCTGCTTAATGGCAGAACTTTGTTGGGTTTGGTCTCAGAATGGTGCCTCTTCAGCGAGAGCTTCCTCTGGCAGCCACTGTCTGCTGCCTGCTGCTTAGGGGCATCAGCTGGGATGCACAGTTGTCTCCCAGACAAATGCCTGCCAATGCCTGCTGTAAGAGCTTTTTAACTACTTGTCCTGTATAGTACTGACTTTTCAGCTAACCATAATCATCAAGAAATCTCAAGACCATGGTAATTCTGGTAACTGTGCTGAAGAAGTAAATCTGTTAGCTTTTTCCTTACAGTTCTGTACTTAAACGAAAGAAAAAGGCTGATAGTCATGAAACCCTTAAAACTGAAAATGCACAGACAGATAATAAGTAGAGGTGATTTTTTCCAGGTATGAATGTGCCACTGAAATCACAAGGCTGAGATAAACATATTGTTTGTTTCTACAACACAAAGAGAAATGTATTGTTTCATAAGAAATTGCTGGATAGGAAATATAACCCTTCAGAATTATGAAACAGGTATCCAATTAGTGTCACTCTAATTCTGAATATTCGTATTGGGTATATTTAAGTTTTTATTTGCAGACACACCTCAGTTGCTTTGCTCATTCTTCAGTTTAGGTAGCTGATGTCAGTGTTAACGTGGTAGGTAGTTCTAGAGCTGACCTTGGCAGACCTGTCAGCTCAACTCAGGCATAGCACCACTTCAGTGGATCTGGCTGGCTTTTGGAGGAAGTCTGGTTTCTGTCTGTCCAGTTCAAAGTGTGAGTAAAGTATGTTTGTATAGGTGGTCATATATATTTGTTAGTCTTTTCTGTTTGATTTTTAAATTATCCACAGGGAGCTAGTTTAATCCTTTATGCACTGCTTTGGAACTGCAGAGTCTATCAGTGCAAAAATGTAATATTTTAGTTTATTTAATGTGTCATTACATGCAAATTTTTTAAATAATTAAAATTCCTCAGAATCATAAGGAAAAACCCTTCTTCTCTATGGAGTATGTAACATACTGTAGACTGTCAGTGGCTTCAGAAGATATCTTTCAGAGAGTTAAGTAGGCTTTGTAACCTCCTTCTGCCTCACACGGAGCTTTGGTTGTCTCTTTTCCAGATCATAGGTTAGTTTTATTATTTACTGATCATGAATCATGGGTTAGGATTAGTGATTTTGGATCTGTGTGCCAGAAGCAGTTTTCCATTTAGTCACCTGAAAATAAATGTTTGAATAAATTTCTTCCCTTTCTTTTGGCAACAGCCATTTTATTTTGCTTGTTTCTGTTCTAGTTTTTTAAAAATAAAATAAGTAAGACGTGTAGAAGATAACTGAAGATTTGTATAACCTCTCCTCACCCAAACTTAAAATGGAAACACAGAAACTACTATTCTTAATTTATGGAAATTACTGGCTGAATGGCTGGCTACAGATGGTAGTGATCAGTGGCCTGAAGTCTAGTTGGAGGCTACTGGTGTATCCCAGTGGGGCAATACTGGGTCCAGCCCTGTTTAACATCTTCATTAATAATCTGAATCTTGGCAGCAGGTTTGCAGATGGCACAAAACTGCAATGAATGGCAGATATGTAAGAGGGTCATGCTGTCATCCAGAAGGACCGTAAAAGGCTGGAGAAATAAGCCAGCCAACTTGTCTCTGAAGCCAAGACCTACTGGTTTTGTATAAGAACTCTCTTTATTCTAATACAATTCTTAAAATACTTCATGTTTACATTTAACAAATATGAACAAAGTTATTCTTAAGGTTCCAGTAATAACTAAGACAACAACAACGATTGTTGCCTTTCCTCAGGAAAAGCAAATTTGAATTAGTGGGTTTTTAAATTCATGGAGATATCCTGTACTCTAAAGCATGAATGCATGTCATATTTGGGAAGAAGAGGATGTGCTGCCTTTTTCTCTTGGAAATGTAAGGTGATATTATTAAGCTATGAAATTTTTTGCACATTTAATTGGTATTCCTAGCTTTTACCAATTTTAAAAGACTATAATTACAGATTTGACAGTGGGATAAAAATTTGGTATTCTTTGAAAAGGTTGTATGCACTGTTTTGGCTTTAGCAATTTCTTTAGAACACAAATGTTCTTTGCAATACAAATATTTGTATAGAAATTTTTTAAAGCAAATAGTTAGCATTTTGAACCTGAATTTTTAGTTTCCCTGATAACTTCTGACATCATAGAAAAATATATGAAGTTTTGCAAAGTAGTGAGATTTTCTAAATAGTTGCATATGAATTTTTATATGTATAGAGAGGAGGAACAAAATAGCCACTCCTGGAAATGTAATTCATGTCTTCTCTGTTGTAGATTTGTAGTATCTTGAATTTGTCTGAAAGTGTATGTAGTAAAATTAGAAAAGCAAGTTCTCCAGTATACCTTATCCCATCCCGCCCTGTTCTGACTCCCTACATTGTTCTTGATTTCTAGGTCTGCTCTTCTGTAGCCATCTGTTCACTTCCTAAAATAGCACTGCTTCTGTCTGAATTTAGAACTTTTCTTATTATCCATAATACATTTTAACTTCCCTTTGGATGATACTCATTTTGATACCAAGTTTTTTTAATACGTTGCTGAATATGTATGTATTAAGTAGTTGAACTCCAACATTCGTAATTACACCAACTTGTTCTGGGATGTTAAACATTAGAAATAGTTCTTGGTTTTCAGTGTTTGCTTTTTGCTCAATTGTTTTGCATTGTTCTAAGTATTACTTCATTAGGAACTAGGCAAATACTAAATTATAAATCACTTAGCAAGCTGAAAAGTGGTACCAGAGAGTCACACAGTAGGTAATTCCAGATTCATCCTATGTTTGCAGTGATCGAAGGCTATATGTGTGTTGCATGATTGACTGCTACTGGATTGGTGATGGACTAGGATGTATAAGAGCCCTATCTTTGTAGGAGTACTAATTGGCCTTTCAACTCTCCAACCACTGATTTCCCATGGTTTCTGTCATACTATCTTTGATGTCTCTACTTTTCTGTAACGGCTTAGAAGCTCTGACAGCTCTAATTTTGTAAAATTCACTCAAAGTTGGTCATCAGGTTAAAAAAACAATATTTGGAAGGAAATACGAGGGAAGGAGAGAAGGGAGTTGGGCACAGAGAGAAGGATGGACATCATTTAAATAATTTTTATAGGCAAAAGCAGGCATCTTTACTGACGGATTGGAAAACCACCGTGTTTAGTATGTAAGTCTGGCAGTCAGATTTTTTTCTGTTACAGCAATGCTGAAAGCTTTATGCACCTTGGAATAGTATAATTGTTGATACTTTTAAAAGTTTAGTTGCTTATCTTCTCCATATTAATGGAACAGTTCTTTGGAGGAGCAAAATAGCCTTTTTGAATGAACTGGACAAGTTGCAAACTTAGGCTTTCGTTGTTTAATAGTGATTATGTTGATAGTTTTCAGTAACATGTTAAGATTTTTTTTCCCCAGGTACTTAGGAACATTTTCAATATGTTGTGATTTATTCATTTTGTATTGTATTTATTTATTGTATGTTTTTATTAGTTATTAATTATTTATTATTTAATGTATTATTGTGCATGGTAATGTGTTTATTTCTGTAAATACACAGAAGTCAATAGTGGAATTCAGAAAAACTGCATGGCAAACATGCATACCATGCATATCTATAAAATTTAAGAGCCTTTTTTTTTTTTTTTTTTTTAATGACTACTGATTTCAAGGAGAGAAATTCCAGAATCCACTAGGAAATTGCACAATACATTCAGTCTTCCATCCACTCAACAGCCCATTTAAGGAGGAATAATATTAATATTAATACTATTGCAGATGTCAGAATACACTCTGGAGGAAAAAAAAAAAAAAAAGAAAAGAAAAGGTTTGACAGAGAAGTGTTTTCTTCTTTCCCAATTAAATTAACGTTGATATCCATTTCTGTGTTTATAACCTTCAAATGGCTGTTTTAAAATATGATAGCCCAAAGATTTCATTAAGAACAAAAGTAATTCTATAATGATAGAAAACACACCAAACTTTTCATTGGCATATGCCATTTGCATCTATTTTCCTTGGCTGTTTGTGAACCATGAGAATTGCTAAAGGTGCAGTAAATAATAACAAAGATAATCCTGTCTTTCTAGTCATCCTTCTCCTCATTATTGATCAAGCAGGGAGGACTCAAAGCAAATAAGGAAAACCAGGATAAATATATGATTTGGAGTTTCAAAAGGCCCACAAGAACATGTTATTCTCGGTAGGGCTGTAAGAGGTGGTGAGAAATGGAACATAACCTATCTGCCCTTCCTAGCTGAGACAGCCACACATACACGTGGCCTGAGACTCTATCAGAGCTGTAATGCCAAGTGCTGTAGCAGGCCAGCAGGCAGATACACCAAACCCAGTGAGTCAGGCAGGAGGGGGAGGTCTGTGATTGCCAGGGAATACTGTTGCTGTGGGCTCTGTCAGTGGGAACCTCTCGGTATTCTTCTGCTGCTCTGTTTGTCTCCTTTCCAGGACTGTTGCCTTGGCTGGGTGCAGAAGGTAGTGAGGGAGAACCCTTGGCAGGATGCTCCATGTTGCCATGTTACAAATGTGGCAACTGCTGGGTTTCTTATGAGCTGCAAGAAATTTAAATGAAGTGGAGAAAGTGTTCATATGGGGTGTCATTCTCCTACAAATGCCAGAATGGCTTGGTATGGTCCTGACAGCTGATTGATTGATTTGATTCATTGCCTGAATAAGCAAACATATGAGAGATGACAGGCTGTATAGGCTTTAAAGACATCTCCCATTTTGTTGCTTGCTGTAGGCTTAGAGTTATATATAGTTAAATATTTGGAATCAGCAAAGAGAGGGAACTAAAAGTTAAGAGTAAGCAATCGGTGTGACAAGATTATTTCCAGAATATCTAAATTTTTTTCTATTCAGGCGAAGAAAAATATTTCATATATAGTCACATTAAACAGGGACACAGTAAGATGAAAACTTTGCATGTTGCAAAGGTATTTAGGAATAGAAATGACGGGGAGTCCCTGAAAGACAAAGTAAGTTAGGTAAATCAGCAACAAGATTATGTCAAAAATCATGTTTAGGTAGCTAAAACAAACAGCAGAAATAATTTAGGGTACTTACCCGTCAGTAATTCCCATTTCATTGTAACTAATAAGGAATGCAATTTTGAGCATGGCTAAAATACAGTACATCAAAAAAGAATCCAGCACAGATAGAATGTTAGGAGTGAACATGCTTGAACGCTTGGGGAAACGTTCATATGAGGAAATACTGGGTTAGGATTCTCTGGGCTCAGATGAGGGCTGCATAGGGCTAGAAAGGAATTCTGTTTCTGCCTTACACCTACTATTAAAGTAAGTAAATTTTAAACTAATAAAATATTTTATGTGCAGTTCATGATTTGCCAGTTACAATTGTTTAAAATGTCTGATAGTAAGAGCATAGCAAGATTGCAGAAAGGGAATGGACAGTAAACTGAGATAGAGCTTCTGTTTTCACCCTATAATCAGTACCTGAAATCAGGGATTGCGAATCAAGACTCCATAGTCTTGAATGTTGAAACTCAGTAAGTGAGCATAAATAAAGGTACACAATTGTAAAGTTTACTCCTGGCATAATTTCTTAGCTTATTTTTAGTCTCCCTGTCTTCACTTTCAATATTTCAGGTTTGGTGGAGTGTATATTTCAGGTGGTATATGAGGCATGACTTGTAGTACTCTGCAATAATTTGAAATTGTAATTTTAATACTTAGCTAAATGAGTGAGTGATGGAAAAACAGCTTTGAGACTGATTTTCAGGTTTTTCACAGCTCACTGGGATAATTGGCTCAATTGCAACTATTTAAATGTTTTTTAGGATCCTTCCAGTTGAAAGTAATGATGAGGCATTGGTTCCTGTTTTCAAAGTTTATTCATAAGCATTAGGAACAGACATGTGGAAACAACACTGAGATGAAGAGTCAATAAGGCCAGTTCTATGAACCAGTTCACTAAAAAGTAGTCAGCTCCAGAGCTGTGAGAATAGGCACAGTTTATAAGCATAACATTAAAATAAACAAAATATTGGGAAAAAGTTTAAAACGTTTCATTTTCTTTGATTTAGAGATTGGAGGTAAGAGATAAATCCTTGTTTTCTTGGAGTTCTTTGTTTCATGAAATATAGGCTTTCTTGTGAGATATCCTCTGCTGCCATGACACCCGAGTGGAACGTACTCCACTGAGATCTTCACCACTGCCACCAGTAGAGACAGCAGTGAAATAAATGTAAGCAATATTGAACATTCTAGGTTTTAGTCCTTTCCTTTGTAGGATTTGATATCAGCAGTTTTTCAGGGATGAATGTAGCTGGATCTCTTAGCAGTTCCAGAATGGCAGCTCAGTGTTCTGGAAAGACCTGTGGTACCTTTCCAGATCATCGTGAAGAAACAGTTTCCTGCTTGTGACTAGTTGACCTTTGTGTCAATGTGACTATATTTCTTCCAAGAGCTTGAGGGTACTTTTGATGCCTTTACACCACTGCAAATCCTAGCTAATAAACCCAGTCGTGGCTGAGTTGGTACCATATAACATTAGCTTAGGTGTATCTGTCTTGGTGTTTCCTGACCTAGCTTATATAGTGGCATTAGAGTGTATAATGTCAGTGAAGGTTGATCAGGATTTAATCTTTGTTCCTCAGAGCTAGCCCTGCTGTATCCAGGCGCTGGTGTTGCTAATGTGACGCCTCTGCCTTATGGTCCAGATTTAGCAAGGCTTGTCAGTTCAAACAGAGCTCTCGCCAATTTAATAAGTCCATGTGCAATGCTGCAGCTGGGCCTACCAGAAACAGTGTGTGATAGCCTGGGTTGAACCCAGTGAACAGAATGGGCTGTGTTGATTGATGTGTTACACTGCATGCTCGGTTATAACTGTCTCTGCAGGGGACTTTCCTTCTGTTATCTGAGGAAGAATTTTTTTACTCATTTATTTTACTTTTGATAATGGAAAGTTGATTATAAAAAGGAAACAATAGAGTGGTAGTTGCTTTTTAAACAAGCTGTAAGATCAATCTTAATGCACTTTGTTTTTCTTGACCACTTCTGCCACTGGGTGTTTGTTTTCTTTTTTTTTTTTTGTAGGTAGAGTTTAAAATTACTCTTTAAAATACCTGTTTTTTCAAACAGTCTGCTTTGTACTAGCACTAGTTCTAAGAAAGCTTGAGAGTCCTAGTATGAAAAGGATATCTAAGCAGGAACTGTCCTATTTTTAAGGATTATTGCAAGGGCTTTCAGTAGTAATACTGTTTTCCCACTTCCATGAAAAATTTTCCCATAGACTATCAAAAATTCACATTCAGTGAATTAAAAATACATGGATATAATTTACTTCATAGTAAGATTTGGAGGAAAGTGGTGAAAGTAAAACAGCTTTATTGCCATCTTAACAGTATGTATTTATACTAAATATATAGTATCTTGTTGTAGGCTACAGAAAAATTTGGGTACCTACCTTTTCTTTTATGTTCTCTCCAAATATGCCTTTTTGGCTTTTTGGTGTTTAGCCATCGTTAAAGAGACTGAACTGCTGTGATTAATGACTCAAACATTCAACCCCCTGCAGCGACCGCCCAGGTGCTGTAAGAGACTGGACTATTGGTGCTCCTGGTTCAGTCAGCAGTGTGCTTTGACAACAATGTGCAGAGGGGCTCCCCAGGCCAGGGGCTGAAGGCTGCACATCCAACACCTTAGGCTACAAGCTGGGTGTTAAACAAAATAAGGAAAGAGGTAAATCTGCAAAGTGGAGTAGTGTTTCCTTTTCCTTACACAGGTGACTCAGGTGCAATAACTCCCCTAAACATGCACACCCAGCCTGAAGGAATTTATCTCTTGTTGATGAGCCACAACAGGCCATAATGGATTCAGCTGACACAAGACACAGCTGCAACATCTTAAAGGTGTCAAAGATTCCCAAAGTATCTGGTGACTCACAGTATTACATCATCCAGTGTAAAGCTCCCCACCCAGGGGAGGTACCGGAGGCATTTCCACCTGAACCTGAGCATTTATAACTGTGAGTTTCAAGGCTTCTCTCACTACCTGGGGTTTCCACCATCACCTCAATGGATCTGGACTGTGACCACCACTCCAAGAGAACTACAATCACCACTTTGGCCAACAAAGATCGAAATTGCAACAATCAAGTCTCATCGCTGGATCCAGTGGGTGTCTTGCAGGTCCTTCCAGTCCCCTGGGGTGTCCACAGCCCTGCTCCGACTGCCCGTACCAGCACCGCAGTCTCACTACAGCCCCACCCAAGTGCCTGCCAATATCAAATCCCAGCTGTCTGCTGTTTCCTGCCACTGCTGACTCTCCAGCTGTTCCCAACAGGTTTTCTGGGCTTGGGGGAGGCGAACCATATGGAAGGGCAGCCATCCTGTCTCTGTCCTGTGGCCACGTGTTTTTTTTTTTCCAGGTGGGACAAACCAGCTGCCATCTTGATTTAGTCTGGTGGGCAGGGCTTGGGAAGTTTCTCCTCATCAGGTAGTTTAACTCCATTTCATCAGTATTGTTATTAGCCTTTCTTCTTGGTAAAGAGTTATTTTTTCACTTACATCCGTGTGTATTTGGTGTCTCTCTTTGTATTGGAGAAACCAGGGGTATTGAATCCAAGGGAAAAGACTTCTGTCCGAGGTCTCAAGCCATCGAATTGTCTCAAAGTGAGACAAAATTGGAGTAGCTCTATTAAATTTTATTTTAAACTAATATTCTCATTTTATGTTATTAAATTATATTGTTTTGTTTAAATAATTAATCTAATTATGAAAGGGAATAGTTTAAAGATGCTTTTGCATGAATGGACATCCTTATATCCAGTAAATAAATAGCTACAACTGAGTTTTCATCTCAACATTTTTTTATCATCTCTGCTACCAGAAGAAAATAATGCCTTTTATAGCTCAGTATGGTGTTTGCAAGGCTCCAGTTCAGAGCCTTGCATATAGAGCTATGCTAAATAAATGGTTATTATGTAATTGCTTAGAGAAGACGCTTCTGTCCCAGGTGATTCCATCAGCATGCAAACTAAAGGGGACAGATACACCAGACTGGGCTCAGGTGCTACTTTTGTTTAAAAAAAATAAAGGAGGGAATATCTTTCTTCAAATCTTTGCCTGTATTGAAGTTGTTTGTCCACAATACATGTTTATTTTCTGGTTTGTGTGGTAACTGATACCGTTTTGCTATGATTACCCCTTTAGGCTTTGAAATCTTAAAGCTGCATATGATTTAACACTCTCTGTTCAGTTTGGAGTTGCGCTTGATTGTCACTGGGATTTTTGCAATTTTATTAGCTCATTAACACGTTTAGTGTTCTGCTTTTTCCTAATTTCTGTTAATCTTGCCTTGTGTCACTCCCCTGGTCCAGCACTGTGGATGACTTTTAGCTTTCACTTGAACTCAGAAGACTAACCCAAAATGCTCAGTAAGACATCTGGCTTTGTGATCTGATCCTGGATCTCCTCAGGGTCTATACCTTGTCTTGTGTTTCCCTTGTGCTTTCTTGTAATCTAAAATTCATACTGTCTTTCCTTGGAAGTCCTGTAGTGCATAGCTGTAGGTCTGGATTTGGGGAAGACATCTTCTCAAACCATAGATACAATGACTAGAAGAATCATAGAATCACAGAATGGTTTGAGTTGGAAGGGACCTTAAAGATTATCTAGTTCCAACCTCTCTGCTCTGGCCTTGCAACCCACTAGACCAGGTTGCTCAGAGCCCCATCCAACCTGGCCTTGAACACTTCCAGGGATGGGTCATCCACAGCTTCTCTGGGCAACCAGGTCCAGTGTCTCACCACCCTCACAGTAAAGAATTTCTTCTTAGTATCTAATCCAAACCTACTCTCAGTTAAAAGCCATTCCCTCTTGTCCTGTCACTACATGCTCTTGGAAAAAGTCCCTCTCCTTTCTTCTAGGCTCCCTTCAGGTACTGGAAGGCCACAATTAGGTCACCCCAAAACGTTCTCTTTTCCAGACTAAACAAACCCAGTTCTCTCAGCCTGTCCTCATAGCAGAGGTTCTCCATCCCTCCAGTCATCTTCATGACCCTCCTCTGGACTTGTTCCAACAGTTTGATGTCCTTCCTGTGCTGGGAGCCCAGGATCTGGATGCAGAACTCCAGGTGGGGTCCAATTCATCAGAATTGGAGTAGTGGACGAGAATCCCCTTCAGCTAGCTGGCCATGCTGCTTTTGATGCAGCCCAGGGTACAGTTGGCTTTCTGGGCTGTGAGTGCACATTGTCAGCTCATGTCCAGCCTCTCATCCACCTGTAGTCTCGTGCGGTCTCAGTGAAAGCTTCACGCCACACCAATATGATGATTTCGGAAGCTTCCACTTTATTGAGCATTACACTGGTTTTTATACAATTCAATCCTGTTGCGTATTCATTTACTTAACATGTTATTGGTTGCATACATAAAACACACACTGTTCACACGATTATTACTGGCTAATTACTTTATCTTATTTTCTATATTCCTCTGTGTCTTTATCTATCTATTCCCATACACTTCAGCAGGCCTAGCTCGTCCTCTCATCCACAGGTGTTGTTTTGCCCAAGCTGCAGATGTTCAATTCTTATCCTTTTCTCAAAACACTCAATCCTTGAGACTTTTCATATTCCCACGAGCTGATCCACTCGTGCTCTGATCCAAAAGGTTTCTCATTCTCTTACATCTACCAGCCCCCCAAAGTCCTTCTTGGCAGGGCTGCTCTCAATGCCTTCATCCCTCTGCCTGCATTGATTATGAGGGGTTGCCCCAACCCAGGTGCAGCACCTTACACTTGGTCTTATTAAACCTCATGAAATTCCTCCAGGCCCACTTCTCAAGCTTGTCCAGGTTCCTCTGGATGGCATCCCATCCTTCGGGTGTGGCAACCAGACCACTCAGCTTGTGTCATCTGCAAAGTTGCTGAGGGTGCCCTTGATCCCTTCATCTATGTCTTTAATGAAGATCTTAAATAGCACTGGTCCCTATATAGACCTCTGAGGGAAACCACTGGTCACTGATGCCCATTGGAATTCTGAGCCATTGTCTACTGCTCTTTACATGTGACCATCTACCCACTTTCTTATCCACTGAACAGCCCACCCATCAAATCCATCTTTCTCTAATCTAGAGAGAAGGATGTTGTGAGGGACCATGTCAAGACTTTACAGAAGTCCAGTGGATTGGTCAGGCAGGACTTATCCCTGGTGAAGCCATGCTGGCTGTCTCGGATCACCTTTCTGTCCTATATGTGCCTTACTCTAGCTTCTAGGAGGATCTGTTCCATGACCTTCCCAGGCACAAAAGTGAGGCTGACAGGTTTGTAGTTCCTGGGGTCCCCCTTTGTACTCACTTTAGAGGTAGGTACAATGTTTCCTTTTTTCTACTCACCTGAGACTTCCCCTCACTGCCATGACTTTTTCAAAAGCCATGGAGAGTGGCTTAGCAACTATATCAACCAATTCCCTCAGGACTCTGGGATATGCCTCATCAGGTCCCGTAGACTTACCTATGTTCAGGTTCTTCAGCTGGCCATGAACCAGATCTTTAAGTAAAGTGGGATGCTGCCCCAGTCCCCATCCTGCTGTCCATCCACTGAGAGGTACGGGAAGAGAGTTTGTCATTGAGGACTGAGGCAAAAAAGTTGTTGAGTGCCTCAGCCTTCTTCTCATCTGTTGTTACCAGTTTTCCAGCGTTGTATATTGGGAGATTCATCTCCTCTGACCTTGAATCCTCAAGTTTGGAGTTGTTGCTTTTAGCAGTGACATTTTAGGCACTTCAGGTACTGGACAATGATCTGAATAACACAGAACAAAGTACCTTCTTTTCTTTTTCTTTCCCTTCTTTACTATGTGTTTTTGAGGTGGCTTCTTTTAACAGTGTTTGGCAGACTCTGTTGACAGTGCAGAAAATACCTGTTTCCTTAAGGATGACAAGTTATCTGATTTCTGGTGTCTGGGCTGTATGAGCAGAGGGAAGACAGGGCATTCTGGCCCTGGGGACTGTGGGTTGGTCTTGGAGGATTATCTCTGTATTAGCAAGTCTGTATGCATTTAGCTATGCAGCAATGCAAGAGGGCTGTTGTTCCAAGCCATAGTATGAGGATGAGTTTCTTAAATCCTGTTGTTATTTCATGGTGCAAACCTGGGGTCACAGTTCCATAATAATGGAGAGGTCACTGGAGTGGTTTACATAAGAAATTCAGTGTTTATAGATAGAATATATCATTAGGAAAATGGACTATTGATTTTCAGGTGATTCTTGTGGGTTTTATCAAGCTGGCAGATAAGATGTGAAATGTGTTAGCATCTTACATAGGCATATTTTATCATATATAAAAGTGCATCTAGCAGAAATGGATTGTAGACTTGCGTAGTGTACACTGCAACCCAGGATCTGTATAAGCTGTCAAACTGGGCCTGCTGTAAATCAAGACCTTGTAAAGACTGCCCTTTAAAGGAATGGTTCTTGGCATCTGCTCTAAGGACAGCTGTTGTAACCTGGGATAGAACTAATAATTTCAGAGAAGTCTAAAATGAGGCAATAATTTTCAATGGTTTTTGTTGTTGTTTTAACCCTTCCCCTCCCTTGGATGTGCTTACTTTCTATCCTTTTCCTTCACATCCTGGATTTTTTTATGGTTTTATAGTGAATAAAGATAAAACTAAAACTTCTTAGAGGAAATACTTGGTGGTAAAAAACTCAACACAAAACAGAAACTTATTATCTCTGATAACAAGAGCCCAAAGGAAAATTCCATCAAGTGTTTATTATTCATAACTTCAAGGAACTTAATTTTTTTACTGGGTACAAAAAATTAGAAGTATTGCTAATGCTACATCTCCAAAGATTTGAATGTCTTTAATGGCTTGATTTTTTTTTTTTTTTTTTTTTTAATCTGAAGTTCACCTGATCACTGCAGTGATCACACAGTGTGACTGAGCGCAAACACAAGCCTGTTAGAGTATTAGATTAATACCCAGTACAGAATTTGTAGCCTTAGGCCACACAAATATTGTAAAATTTAAATGATAAATCATTTGAGAGAGGCATAACCCACTAGACTAATGGATACACAAGAAAAAAAGGCTCATTTAATTGCTGTTAGAAAATGTGAGAGAGCTGGGGGGTGGTTTAGAAGTTCATATGCTTTAGTATAATAACAAAAGCAAATGTCAGAAACATTAATCAGGTGTGCAGGGCAGATATATGTAGGGGGTTAGACTAATCGCTGCAGTCTTGTCTTCAAATTCTATGAAGTTGATAACTTGTCTACAGTGTCAGCCTTTACTTTGTCAGAGCAAATAGGGACAAATACATTGCATCGATGTTTTCTGATGTGATAGGGAAACAGAAAGTTCTCGCTGGGTGGATAAGAAAGTGGCTACTTATGGGATCTTGGTGAATCAAAAATGGAAAAAATAAATGTGTTTTTGCTCTTGTCTACTGAGAACTTATATTTGGGAATGAATTATTATATATGAATTTAAACTACAGTTAATCTTGATACTATGACTAGCTCTGAATGCCCAGTCAAAAGAAATTTTATTGAGTAAGTTGAAGTTACTGGTTTGTTCTTTTATTTCTGATGGGTTAATCTCAACAGTGAGCTTTCTTTGATCTGGAAGTTTCATCTGATAGCTTGCAGAAACAGCCTTTGGTTTTGTATGAGATTTTCA
Source organism: Lophotriccus pileatus (assembly GCA_035583135.1). NCBI lineage: Eukaryota > Metazoa > Chordata > Aves > Passeriformes > Tyrannidae > Lophotriccus > Lophotriccus pileatus. The sequence continues at coordinate 30,216,205 of JAWWES010000168.1, read as the reverse complement.
CATTGCTTCTTACAATAAAAATTCCCACTGGTGGATACATTCCATAACTTGTTCTAAACTGTTGGACTTCAGCCTTTGTATTTCTGATGATGAATTTTTCAAAGATAAAAGGAAAATGATCTCAAACAGTGATGTGATCAGGGCCTTCTCAGCTACTTTCACTTTTCTGGAACTGTTACTGTTCATGACACCTTCTTTGGTGGTAGAAAACAAGAGGTTATGTAAGTTAAAAGGATACAATACTGACTTAGAAATGCTGTGCTTAATTCTGAAATGTATTTTGTTTTTCTCAGGGGTTTAAAAATAAATATATTTTAATCTGGACTTATGTGAAGAGTGTTAGCCATCTCTGATACTATTTGTCCTGGACACATATTTCTTCATGTAGCTATTTTAGCTCTTTTAATGCTCCATTTAAATAAAATGTTTTAGCATTTTTTGCACAGCTCTCAGGTCAGAATATGTGAACCTGTGGAGGGGATGGCATGTTTTTTGTCACCTGACCCTACTCACACTCAAGCAAGTCTTTGAGTGTTCTTTATTTGTGTGCTGCAAATGCCACTGTGCTTTAAGGCAATATTTAAAATTGTTTCCGCTGTGACGTGTTGTCACAATGCAGGTAATGCACAACCTGTTAATAACTATATTAAGGCCTGCAGCTATTTTTGTTGTTAAATAATTGTGGGTTAAAACTAAAAGTGTTACCACTTTATGATTTCATTGTCTTAAGTTTGATGTACAATAATGTCTTGCAATTTTGAAAATGGTTTTCAGATTATCTGCCATAGGAGAACAAGGCTTATGTGATCAAAAGGTGGTGTCATCCTTCAGTCTTTCCATTGGTCTGTTGGGTTCCCCCTGGTAAAGCAGTTTAACCCACCTATGAAAAATGTGATAACAGTGTAATAGCAAAGTAAATACAATGAAACAAAAAGAAAATTTTAGTTATCTATAAATTAAGTGAACATTAACAACCAGGCAAAGGGGGGACTCAAATTATTAGTCCCACTGAGAAGGCAGATTGGTGTTGACTGGTGCTTTCACGTGCATGGCTTTGTATTAGCTTGAGCTCTCTTCCTTATGTGGGTATCAAAGGGTTTTTTGGTGGTTTTATTGTGGTGATAGTGAATGGTGTTCATATCGTAAGTTCTTAGGAAACCAACCTGCCTTATTTCTGCTACTAACAGACATTGAGTTTCCTTAGCAGTTATAAGTATTTGCAGTTCATATGAAGACTTGTAGTTCCTTTTAATCTGCAAATACGTCAGAGATTTTGTGTGCAGATACGCAAATACTATAAGTGCTGCTCTTAAAATTAATTTGCTGTCTTTTTTGATAGATCTGGAGAAGGTGCTACAAAATTTCTGTGATGTGCCATCTGTTTTATGTGTGTTTTCTAGTTGACATGCACTCACTTGAAAAATATGACAGTAGCAGAGAAAAAAGGCAGGCTATTTATCTCTGATGTTACTTTTCGTGGAACCTATAAAATACCTTAAAATCATTTTAATATTAAGAGAATCAATCTTCTGGTACTATCTCATTCCTTTGCCTGCTGTAAAGTATCTCTATAGGACAGGAATTCTGTGTTTAAAGGAGAATAGGCTTTTAAAGGGAGATGTTTTGAGATCTGAGACAAAATTGTTACCTTCTTATATCCTAAACCCTAAGCTTCCTTAGCAGAGTTTATGTTGTGAAATCAACAATAGGTAGAAGAACGTGCTTACTGTTGTGTGTATAAGGTTGGGCCTGTAAAAGCAAAATACTTGAATCCTGCTATGTTTGCAGGCATCACATGGAACAGAACTACCTCAATCTGAAATAAGACTTCTGAATGTTTTATTGCAATCAAAACCAGGCTAGAATACGGTGCTGTGTCAGTCCAGTCCTTTCCAGAACATCCCAAGTGTACTAAATATGTTTTATATTTATTATCTGCTGAATGAATCTGTTATAAAATCTAAATATATAAAAGATCCTATAAAAAGAGGGATAAGGAAGAGAGATCTGCAAAAATACTACAGGCAGATGAAGAGATTCTAAGAAAAAGAACTGAACTTAGGAGATGTTACCACTAAAAGACAAAAATAGAAGACATTGATATCTTTTTCTTCGGTGCATACTGTTGAATGTTGTAGTAGTCCATGTATTTTCAAACTAATACTGTATCACTGTCAGTGACTGCCTTTGTGAATGTAGCATTTTTGTTGTCAAGATGATTTTTATAAACTGGTAGTCACAGCTAATCTAAAAGCAGTTCTGAATTCTGGGAACCAAGAGGAAAATCTGGCAGGAAACAGTAATTTTCTGGAATTGCATATTTACATATAGGGGGATGTAAACTTTATTATTAGTTTGCTTTACCAAACTGTAGATATTCCTTCATTTTTTGAGTTATTGCATTTTGTCTAAAGCATATGACATTAAAATGACAGTTAACAGCTATGCATTTGGAAGTGCTTTGATCTAAAGAGAGGTGGGATTTTTTTTACTGGGAATACACTGTGTGGGGTGCAAGATTATGTGACATGTTTAAGGAACTATCTGGTTTTCAAATTTTAGGACATTAAAGAAAGATGAAAAACACAACAGATTATGTCCTGGCTGTACTTGAAGAAAATATTAGTTTACTTTCATAGTTAAAGAACTTCTTTGGAAATCAACAGGCTAATAATCCATTTTTCTTCAGTATGGTCTCATTTAAAACTTTGCTAAAGAAAGCAAAGGAAAAAATCAAATGGACAAATTTAGAAGTTCACAAATGCCAAGTGGGAAGGATTCACAACTGTTGTAAATTGGATGTTTGCACGTTAGAGTGTGAATACTGATTTTAACTTTTCTGTGGGGAATTTTGTATGCTGTGTAATTGACAGGTGAGAACTATATTCTCCTATTAGCTTCCCACCTCTGTTGCTTCCTAGGCACAAGACTAGACAGGAGTCAGAAACAGAACATCAGTAATAGAAGCCAGAAGCTGAAAGTAGGACGAATGTTGGGAAAACTGGAGCTATTGCTAAATCCTGTTTGCTTTTGATACATGTAACAGCTCACTTGAAAGTCAAAGTGTTTAATGGATGTTTAAGGATATCTTCTTAGTGTGATGGTTTTCAGACTATGTATTTTGTTTAGTCAATGCCTGTGATATTTGTGCCAATATTTGGTTTCTGAATAACATTTCTAGTACTTTACAGATTGTCATTGAATGTGCAATACTCCATGAAGCAAATGTGATTTAGGGAGCTATCTTTTTCTTGCCATTTGCCTTGTCTTCAAGGAAGTACATCTAGGGGTGTAATGCTGATCAGAGGCCCAACCACTTCATGTTTATGTAGAAGGGAGCAGTTAACAATTCTATATCTCTCTATAAACCATTTACTCAACAATGCTTAAAATACTATCTCTTATAAGCTTTTGCAGGGTTAAAGAAATAAAAATTTAATTTTGAAGCAAGACAGTAAAATCCAGTATGGGGATTGTGTTCATATAGATGTCCAATGCAAAAGTATCCCTTGGTTGTGCTTTAAAGAGAGATTAGGCTTGGCCATTGTGTACATAGTACGGTTTGTGGCTGTGATGCGAAGTTTTCTTCTATCTTTTCTTCCCTCAACTTTAAAGCACCATTGCTCACCCTGATATTTCTGTCGTACCATCAAACGGAGTTTCATGCTCCTATCTCCTGTTTAAAATAAATAGCTTGCATGTCAGTCAAAGTACAGATTTTTTTAAAAATATGTGCAGTGTTGATTTAGGGTTTCCTAAGCTGAGAGAAATATGGTACCTGCTCTGCTTGATTGCTTCCACCCTGTATTTGTTGTTGAACATTTCTTTTATTTGTTTATGGCGAGAGTTTGCAAGGATGTGAAGGAGTGTGGCTGTGATTGTATGCAGGTCAAGGTCTTATTCCACCCTATTCAACTGAGTGATTTCCTCTCACTGGAAACTCCTATTGTTATGAATGCTAGCCGTGTAATTGACAGTTACAGTCAAATGTTGGTATTAAGTAAACTATTGGAATTCTTGGTTGTTAAAGCTGAGTTTGAAATTTTTTTACGTTTATTTGAATTCTCTGTGTTTTCTGAATCTGGCTATAACAGTAATCTAGTAATCTAGTAATCTAAGTAAACAGTAATCTAAAAAGAGGCTTGCTTACAAATTTGCAGCTTTCCAGTGTTCTAACTCTCCTACAACCAAAGAAGAAAATCAGGGAGACAAGGTCGATACCTTTTTCAGAGTTTCTAGATATTTGATGTAGAGTTAGCTTATTTAGCTAAAGCTTATATTGCCAAGCTCTGGTAACTAGAAGGAAGGTTTGCAGTTTTAAAATTCAAGAGTATTATAATATTAGAGTTATGTTCAGACAAATAATACAAAGGCTGGCTCTGACAAATCTAGGCATTCATTTTAAACACTTACTTGAAACACATTTTGTTTTTTAAACGACATGAGGTACATACAGACAAATAATGGCCACTTTTACTGATAAGATAATTTTATGTTGTCATTTTCCATTTAAAGTTTTGAGATAGTCATGATAGTTTCCTTGATACATCATTGTGGTTACTTTCAATGTGGAGATTGGAGAAGACAGTAGAAGAAATGCAGTATGTTTAGATTAAATATTTAATGCTTAAGAAATGTTTGATCTCTTAGTAGTGAAAAAATAGTATTGACTGTAATTTTTATTCATGATGTATTATGTTAATGTAAGAAATATGTTAATATATCAGAAATGTAAGATTTCTGACAAGACAGTAGGTAAAATGTTCTATTTGCTATTTTGTTGTCAAACTTGACAAGAGGCAAATATAAACTATCAAATATCAACTCTAGGTGGTGATTTTTTTCTCCCATAAAATCTAGAGGGTAGGTTGTTTGCGAGTCTGCTGTTCTTGGAATTACTCCTTTAAGTCAAGAGTTAAGAGATCCCCTCAAGGGTCTTGGGTTTAATGCAATTGATGGGCATGGAAATGAAAAATTTCTGAAGGCTCAAGGTGCTCATGGAGAGCTTCCCTGGCAGTGTGGGCAGTGCTTGTGAACTCGCTACACGTAACTTTCAGTTAACACACTTATACAGACAGTGATTAAATTGTCATGTGAGGAACAAGCCAAGAGTTCTGGGCTTAGCACAAGTAGCTGCTGTTTAGAATAAAGATCCGTGTCAAGGACCTCAAAGACAAGAGCTTCCTAGGGATATACTGACTGGCTTTCAGGGACCTTGTGTAACCAGCAACTGTTAGGTACTGTTTTCAGAGACAGTGGATAAGAGAGACCTAGGGTTAGGGTTATTACAATGTTGAGGTGCAAAGCAGGTAAACCTCTTAATATTTTCAGCACTTGACAAGTACTGCCTTAACTGTCATAGACTGTCAGGTTTGGTCTGTGAACTGGCGCCAGTACCTGTTCCCTCAGTTACCCCAGCCTCCTCTTCTGAGGTGCTTTCTTCCAATACTTGTCTTTCCCAGCAGACTTAACAGGCTTCAAGCTTGTGAGATGCATTGGCAATAAGGGGTACTAGTAGAAACATTTTGCAGTTTTGTAGTGTGTTAGGTAGGTCTGTCACTGTATGTGTTGTAATCTGTGAAAACAATATATTTTGGGAATAATTTGCATTTTCTTGACACTAGTGATGCATATGAATACTTATAGATGTAAATTAAAGAGAGTATTTTGCATTTAGAGAGAAAGAAGTAGGAACACTTGCTTTTGCAGATGATTTTAAACACATCCCCTTTCCCTAAATATGAGGCTGTGTTCTGTGTTGCAAGATGAGCAATAATGCCTTTCTTTGTAAACTCTCTTCTGCTTTATCTGACAGATTATCTTGCTGGTTATGGCAAATTGATCCTTACACTTGATATCATAACCTCTGTGTCCTTCAGAAAGTTTGCTGTAGTCAGATATAACTGTAATTCCTCTGAACTGATGCTGGGTTTTTTAAGAAGTATTTGTGCCACTTCTTTTTTTCCACCTCTCAAGTTGACTGTGGTGTTATTAAGGAGGAATGAGATAGTTTGTAGGATTGGGGTACATGTGCTGACAGACAAGAGAACAAATTTGGAGTTTCAGGTTTAAATATCTCTTTTTTTTTAAGTAGTGAAAAAAAAATGAAAGCACACTAATGCTCTTTTAAACTTCTGTGAAATTTACTGTAATTTCAGTTATTACAGTAACTAGCTGCATTACATGTACTTTCTAAGTTGATTATTAAGTTGTTGGAAAAAGGTTTTACTCTTAATTAACTTGTTTTGGCTATTGCTCATATGAAATGTTTTTTGCTAACCCATGGAGAGGTGATGAACTTGAATACATAGCAGCTCTCATTGTTTCTGATTAGGTATAGTGACCAGTGCATGATTAAAGACTCTACTGTTAAGTGTATGGATATGTGTATATCAGTGCATCCACTGTTTGTGTTTGAGACTTCCTGTAGTCCCAGGTGGACAAGTAGTAGGGACACCAGCTGAAACTGTTTCTGCTTAAGCTGTGATACTGTATTTATAATTTTCCATTTATTTGATTTATCTTTGAATTAGGTGAGACCTCAGTGAAAATCAGATTTTATATATGAATGTTCAATTCCATTCAACACCAAAAAAACCACATTTTTAGTTAATCGAAAGAACTGTGTTCTGTTCTTAAATTTCCACCTCTTTTTTCCTTGGATTTTTTTTAGTTTTTTTTTGTTTTAATTTTATTTCTATTTTTTTTAGTGAGTGACAGTTGCTTCAGGAACCTTGCCGAGGATCGTAGTGGGATAAACCTTAAAGATCTGGTCCAAGACCCTTCTTTGTGAGTATCTGGCTCTTATTGCTAAGCAAAGAAAAGCTTCTTCCTGATATCCTTGTGAGTAGTTTTGTAATTATATAAAGAAGTAGTATGATAAAGTACACATAGTGCTTTAGTGGTAATATGCTTGCCAAGTTGTTAGTCTTTAATACAGGCAAATATTATTAATACCACCTTGTTTTAATGTAATTCTGTTAATGAACTAGCATCCAGATACCACATATGGTAAAGGGTGAAAAAGTCATCAGAGATAGCAGATGGTGCATGCTGGTATTTCTATGGAGGATTTGTATGCATATTGTTGCCCCTCTTTTTTTAAGGAGGAACTGCATATGAAGTAGGAGATTACTGGGTAACTCTGTTATTGTCAGTTATCTTAACATGTAGAATCTGTTTTCTTTTTGTCTGATTTCATAAAGCTGATATTTATTTCTTCCTCTACTACCTGTTTTAATTCAAGTATATGAGCAGATGATCTAAATTTTGCTTCATGGAAAGACTATTGGTCTTCATCAGTGTTGTATCTTTCTTTAAAATAAAATTCAATCTCATGAGCTCTGAGCCATACTTGAAATTGTATCAAACCTTCTTTGTGGTTTGTTTTTTTGCTTGGATGGGTTTTTTCATTGCATTTTTTTTTTCTCTTCAGTTAACTTCAGTACTAGCTGAAAATGCTTTTGCTAGTGTGTGAGTGTACCACTTGTTATAAAGGAAGGGAAAGAAGAGAAACAAATCACATGTTTTTAAAATGAATGATACTGCATTCCACAGTGGGTTCTTGTGTGATGGGACTTGATACTGACAGAGCAGATTTTTCGGTATTGATTGAGTAGTGAAAAATAAGGTGTATTTGACATCTTTTTCAGTTACAGGGGAATTTTAGTAATGAAGTAGATACAGAATTTTTGTCATGTTGCTACTATTAAATGGCATATGCATATATACATGCATTCTTGGAAAATTTTTACATAATGTATGCATTTGATGATTTGTACATCTGAAATTATAGAGGTACATGTATAATTGTTGCTTGAGATGCACAGAATGAATGCAATCGGTAAATTTTTAACAATAACTATCTAAGTATTGTGCAAAGGTCTTAATTGTCAAGCAAAATTTGTCTGACAGTGTGAAATTTCTGTTGTTTGTTGGTTGGTTGTTTTGTTTGTTTTTTGTGTGTTTTGTTTGGTTTGGGGTTTTTTTTGTGTTTGGTTGGTTGGTTTTTTAGGATTGCATGTGTTTTGGAGCTGCAGGTATGCTTATGTGCTATATATAGTTTTGGTTTTGCACCTCTAGAACTTATTTTCAGAAAAGTTGAATTGCCTTTGTTGTAAAATGATAATTTTTCCTTACTGTTTACCAAAAATGATGAAATCTTCTACTTTTCTTCCTTAACTGTAATTTACATGTTGAATAATGTAATAAATTATTGTAATATTCAAAAGAGATTAATATAATTTCTGTTGCTTATAGCATTACAAGCATAAGTGACTGCATTGTAGCCATTTTTGTCATTTTGAAAGACTGAATAGTGTCTCAATACATCTCTTAGTTTTCAAGGACTGCTTATGGATACTTTGTTGTATGACAGATTTTAGTGCAAGAAGTCTCCTTTCTGCCTAATGATAGGAATGTATAGGCTTGAGTTTGTCTTTCCAAATTGATATTCTTACAGTTTTATGACTGAGTGCCTCTTAAGAGTTCTTGCAAAATGTATAATAGTGTGAGTGAATCTCCAAAATGGAGAAAAACAATCAAGCCTTTTGTAGGTGACTCTTGAGGTCCCATGAGATCTGAATTCTTTGTTATGCAAAGGACAGCATGGGGATGAAGCATGAGAGTGCCAGCCAAAGAGATGTTTTAACCTCTTTTGAAATAAGAATATAAAGTTTAAGTAAAATCTCAAGAGTATTTCTTGACATGGAAATGCAGAGATTCTGCTTGCTACTGTAGGGAGAAAATTCGTGTGGCCAAAGCTCAGCTGGAGTTGAAGCTGCCAGAAATGTGGGGGACAACAAAAATAGTGTTTTCAAACATATTAATGGCAACAGGCAGTACAAAAATATCATCAGCCAGTTACAGGGTGAGGATGGTCACCTCACAAACAGGGACAGAGACAAGGCAGAGGTGTTTAACACTTTCTTTGCCTCTGCCTTCAACATGGGTGATGGACCAAGGGGGTTTTAGTGCTTTGAGCTGGAGGACCATGATTGTGAGAACGATCAACTCCCAGTCAAACCTGAAATTGTGTAGGATCTGCTGCTCCAGCTGGATCCTTAAAAATCTCTGGAGCCTGATGGGATTCATCTCAGAATCCTCAAAGATCTGCTGATGTCATTGCAAAACCTCTCTTGATGATTTTTGAGCAGTCTTGGGAATCTGGAGAGGTTCCAGTCAACTGGAAGCTAGTGAACGTTGTCCTGAGTTTCAGGAAGGGCAAGAAGGAGAGCCTGGGAAACTACCGACCTGTCAGTCTCACTTCAGTGCCCAGTAAAGTTAAGGAGAAGATTATTCTGGAAGATGTTGAAAAACACCTGCAAGACAACACAGTCATCAGTCAGAGGCAGCACGGCTTCAAGAGAGGAAAGTCCTCCTTATCTAAGCTATTTTCCTTCTATGACAAGGTACCCCACCCAGCTGATCAAGGGAAGCCAGTTGATGTAACCTTTTTGGATTTCAGAAAAGCTTTTGGTACTGTCTCTCACAGGATCCTTCTGGACAAAATGTCCAGCACACAGCTGGATAAACACATCATGACATGGGTGAGCAATTGGCTCATGGGTCGAGTACGGAGGGTAATAGTGAATAGGGTGACATCAGACTGGTGACCCGTAACTAGTGGGGTTCCACAGGGCTCCATCTTAGGGCCTGTGCTCTTCAACATCTTCATCTTAGATGCAGGACTGGAAGGGGCACTAAGGAAGTTTTCAGGTGACACAAAACTGGGAGGAGCTGTTGACTCCCTTGGAGGCAGGGAGGCCCTGCAGAGGGACCTTGGCAAATTAGAGGACTGGGTAAACACCAACCACATGAAGTTCAACAATGTTAAAGTGCCAGGTTCTGCATCTGGGATGGGGCTACCCTGGATGTACATACAGACTGGGAAATGAGATGCTGGAAAGCAGTGCCACAGAAAGGCACCTGGGGATCCTGATTGATGGCAGTTTGAATATGAGCCAGCAGTGCCCTGACAGTCAGGAGGGCCAACCATGTCCTGGGTACATCAGGCAAAGCATCGCCAGCTGGTCAAGGGGGATGACTGTCACGGTCTGCTCTGCGCTGGAGCGGCCTCACCTTGAATATTGTGTGCAGTTTTGGGCACCACAATGTAAGAAAGACATTAAGCTCCTAGGGAGTGTCCAAAGGAGGGCAATGAAGATGGGGAAGGGCCTTGAGGAGAAGCCATATGAGGAGTGGCTGAGGTCACTTTGTTTGTTCAGCCTGGAGGAGAGACCTCACTACAGTCTACAACTTCCTCATGAAGGAAAGAGGAGGGGCAGACACTGATCTCTTCTCTGTGGTGACCAGTGACAGGACCTGAGGGAGTGGTCTAAAGTTGTGTCAGAGGAGGTTTAGGTTGGATATCAGACAGAGGGTGGCTGGGCACTGAAACAGGCTCCCCAGGGAAGCGGTCATAGCACCAAGCCTGACAGAGTTCAAGAGGCATTTGGATGGTACACTGAGCACATGGTGTTGACTCTTGGGGATGGTCCTGTGCAGAGCTAAGGGTTGGATGCAATGATCCTTCTGGCTCCTTTCCAACTCAGCATATTCTGTGATTCTGTGAAGATTGTTGCCTGTATTAATACCTGAAGTAGCAAAATAACATTTGATTGACCTTCTTATCTGTTTAATATTTAAAGTTTAGGATTTCTTCGGTGCTTGTTTATGTTGACTGTAGATGAACTGCCTCTTTTCTTTGTAATCTAATATCAGATACAAACATTAGATTTACATAAAAAAATTCTAATGCTTTCTCTGCAAAATGCTGTCTCCCTCATTGTTTGCCACTCTTGGATCTGTCACAGACAACTTCTCTCTTGTTATTGCAGAAGGCTTTGTTTTGGAGGGCTGAAAGTGTGTGTTTACACTGAAATGAAACTGTATAAAATAGATAGCTTTGTAGGGTTTTTTGATTAATGTCTGATTTATATCAAGTATGCTTAATTGTCAAAGTAGTCTTTTTTTACCCAGCTGATTTCCCAGATGGAGCTGTCTGTAAACTTGATCTGCTTTCTCTTCTCTCATCATTACTAATAAAAGCTTTGCTGCTCAAATCACAAGTTTGATCATCTATACTTGTATGTGTTTTACTCTGTCAATAAAAATGGAAATACTGCTTAAGGAAAAAAAACCCAAAACACTGAGATAACAAATAAACCTGAAGTGAGGAGTTACAGACTGTGAGAGAAGGAAATATGCAGCAACTTTAAAATTAAATTTCATTTTGTCATTAATTACAGAAAAATTTGATTTCTGTGAAAAGTTGATTGGAATAGAATGGTTTGGGTGGGAAAGGTTTTTTAAAGGTCCTCTAGTCCAACCCTCCTGCACTGAGCAGGGATGTCTTCAGCTACCTCACAGAACCCAGTGATGTGTTTGCTACATACAGTGTGATGTGACACAAAACTTAGAGATCCAGAGGTGTGTAGGAGAACAGCAAGAGGAGAAGGCAGTTAGAAAGTGCAATGCATGACAGGTGTTAATTAATTTAGGAAACAGCAGCAGAAGAGAGGAAGTATGAGTTGTCTACAGTACATGAAAGATGAAGGGGTTTGTTCTTTTTGGCTGATGAGAAAGAACTGGTTCAATTTATGGCAGACAAGATTGATTAGATAGTTTGAGAAAATTCTAAATGTCAGTGTAGTGAAGAAACTGTAATCTGTATCTAAGAATGTCAGGGAGACCTCTGCAGATTACAGTCTACGTATTTGATCCTGTCTAAGCGTTTCACTGTGGAGGTGAAGAGAGCTGAAAGGGCAAACCTTTTTTTTTTTTTCTCTCTCCTTTTTTTCTTTTTCCTTTTCTTCTATGAAAGTGTATGCATTCTGGTTTGGCATCCATGTAATGAATATGACCAAAAACCAGATGGAACTTACTTGTATTCCTGTAAAGGTAACTTAATGTGGTTATGAATATTCAAATCCTATTATTTGATTTAGATGCAGTTCCAGCTTCAGCCCTGCCTACCATTCCAGTAACACATAAAAGATATAAAAAATGTTGCATTCTACGGAGGAGATTGATCTCCATGAGAAGACTATAGGTGTTTTTCCATGAATTGTCATTGGAGGAACTAGCCTGGTGGTTGGTTCTTAGATTATGGCACAGATGTTGTTCAGACTATATGCATCTGAGCTAAAATACTAGCTTAAGATGCTTTTGTTTGGAAACCTTTGAGGCTCTGTATCAAGGCAAAATTTCTTAAGCTGGTGTTCAAGGAAAGATAAAAATATTGATCAATTCGTCTGATCCCTTGTTTGTGAGCAGACTGAATGCTACTCTTTTTCTTCCTCTCTGTCTCCACCCTCAGTATCCAACCTGTGCTCAGCAGAGAAATGGTTAGATTGAATTCGACATGACTATCACCTGAAACTCCTTCTAGGTTCTTTACTACTGATTTTTTTTTTTAAAGTTGAAGAGTGAACTGTAAGATCATAAGAACTTCAAGCAGAAGTTCTGTGTGTAGACATTCCAAAATTTTAGTTCTTCACATCACTTTATAAGATGTTCCTTTCATCTCTAGCCTGTATATAGACATAAAGTTTATAACTTGTCTAGACAGAAAGGAGGATGCTTTTAATCTTTCTGTTCGATTCAGTAGTTACAGCTGCACATAATCCCTGATACACATTTGTTTTGGAAATATTTTTGGATCTTCTTTGAGATAAACTTAATATCCAAGAGATTCTGAATAATTTCTTTCTAGGCAAAATCACATCACATCTAAACTGTGTCTCCCTCAGACTGACTTCAGTTATGAGGGAGTAGATAAATCTAAAAGGCACAGGTAACTTCTGACAGGAAATAAGTAAGTGTGTAATACAGAGCTTTTTTTCTGTAAACGTTGTGAGAAGAAAATGTTATTTGCCCTCTGTGTAATTGTATTACAAAGACAACCAAAATGTTAATAGGTCTGTGTTAGAAATGCATGGATTAAGTCTGAATTTCATTTGTCCACGACAGGAGAGAGAAGTCTGACAGAAGTCATCTTTGGTGCTGCCTTGTTGTATTTTACAGCCTTAGAAGGAGGAGCTAGGTAATTCTCTGGGAAACAGTCATGACACCTTTAGAATTTGTTACTTAAAGACTGAAGATGAAGGAATTCTTGAGGAGCTCTGGTTTATTTTTCTTTTTTTAGCTTACTGAGTGGCCAAGCCATACTGTAGGATGAAATGACTACCTGGATGGATGAGGGAAGAGCAGTGGATATTGTCTGCCTCAGTTTCAGCAAGGCTTTCAACACTTGTCTCTCACAACATTCTTATGGGCAAACTCAGAAAGTCTGGACTGGATGAATATACTATTACGTGGATTGAGAACTGGCTGAACAACAGATCTCAGAGTGTCATAATCAGTGGAACAGGGTTTAGTTGGAGGCCTGTCATTAATGTTGTCCCTCAAGATTCAATACTAGACTCAGAATTCTTTACCTTAATTGATCAGGGATGAAGGGACAGAAGCCTCCTCAGCAAGTTCACTGATAACAAAGCTGGGAGGAGTGGCCAATAGGCCAGAGTGCTGTGCAGCCCTTCAGAAGGACCTCGACAGGTTGGAGAGATGGGCAGAGCAGAACCTTCTGCAGTTCAACAAAGAGAAGTGCAGGGTCCTGCACCTGGGGAAGTGCA
>JAWWES010000168.1:30191195-30202471 GCA_035583135.1 Lophotriccus pileatus | reverse complement strand
GTGCCAAGCAATAGGATAAGAGGCAATGGGCAGAAACTGATGCACAGGAAGTTCCACCTGAACATGAGGAGGAACTTCTTTCCTGTCCGGTGACTGAGCACGGGAACAGATTGCCCAGAGAGGTTGTGGAGTCTCCCGCCTTGGAGATATTCAAGAATCGTTTGGATGCAATCTCGTGCAACGTGCTCTTAAGATGATCCACTGTGGTTCCTTCCAACCTGGCCCATTCTATGACTGAAGACTTAATAAACACTCTAGTAAGTCTGTGGATGTAAAATTTCAGTTTCTGTCCTCATATGGAGGAACCTGTCTATCAGTTTTTGAGCATAACTGGAAGTATTGGAGTTTATACTTTCTGGGTTTTGCTCATTGTTTGAAAATCCGTGGCATATTCTATCTTGCTGAAGGTTACAAATCCAGCATTGTGATGATACCCGTTCTTTCCCTCTCCTCTTTGTGCAGCCTTTCTAGTTTTACAGTGCCTGTTATAATATATGAGTGTCAAGCCTTTTTCTTTTATTTAACTGCTGATCTTAGTAATACTGCGTAGAGAGGAAACACTTCTTCTGTAACTGTATCTGATGTTATCTTGCTTTGCAGCAGCATTCTAGTGGGAGTTGATGCTTAGTTGTTTGTTCGTTAGCACATGTTTTCCCTAATACACCTGGCTTACAAAAATACTTCTTCCCTTGTCTCTTGAACTCATCTGTAAGCATGAAGTGATTTTATCAGATGATCTTTTTTAGGGCAACTGGAGGACTGTCTCTGGTAGCCCAGAGTATTCTTTTATGCAAAGGAGCAATGCTGAGCATTACGGAAGTGCTGCCTGTTTTAAGTATTGCATCTAATGAAAAAGTTGTACTTGACAAACTTCCAAAGGTCTGATACTTACCGAAAGGAATTCATGATGATGAGTGTAATCTAATAAACACTTCTTAAAGTTGATATGTATAGAATTGGCTTCGTGCTAATCTGATAGTTTCTCATTGATCTGGGGGATTGAGTGAGACAAGCTTTTATCTGCTTCAACTGCAAGTGGAGTTTGCATGTGCCTGAAAAAAGTGTATTTGCCCCCCTCTTCAAGACAATTAAAACATGCTTAAGTGGCCAAGGTTTCTTCTCAGGCCAGTTTTCCTGCCTGGCCTCTCCATAGTCCAACCCGCCTACGTTAAACGTATCAGAGAGGTTGTTCTCCATTTCATTTGACAAATAATTTTAATCTCCAATCATTTGAGCAAGTCCCTAAATGTTTTCTCTGTTACTTGCACTTCAAGTAAAGAATTTTCTCAACCTACAAGATTCCTTGGCAGTTTGTAGCAAAAATTGCTAATATTGCATGTGTCCTTTGGCTGTTTAGGCTTAATGACTCGTAAACCCATAGGAACAACTTCCTCTGTCTGAAGCAAACCCTTATGAGGACACAGTGGCAAATCAGAACATAAGATGTGTTCCTTAAGCACTTAGTAACTTTCAGCTCTAATAATTTTTACCTCCTGTCCCAAAGCAGTCTCCTGTAACCTCTTTAAAGCTCTGTGTCAGCTTTATCTACCAACACTCAGAATAATCATGTCTTCTGTCATCATACAGTTTTCAAATTCTTAGAAGGAGTTTTCTTCCTTTTGCTCTTGCAGTGGCCTGTGGTAGCTTGCAATTAAGAAATTTTTGAGCTAATCAAGCAACTGAAAAAGTTGTTCTAGAACCAGAGGCTGTGCAGCCTCAGTGCTGTGTCTGGGCTGGTAAGTGTTGCTGAGGGGAAAGGGTTGTTCGTTTGCATGGCTGCTGAGCTTGGGTGTTCCATCTGGCTTTTCAGTTCTAGTATTAGTTTATGAATTAGTTCTTGTACTTCTCTGTGGTGCAGGGATGTACTGCTGGAAGCTTGTTAGCAAGAGACCTCTATCTAAATGTGTTTAGGGAATTTCTGCACTTACAGGATCTGTAACTAGGGATTCTCCTTGTTATTATGAAGTTTTAACTTTAGTACATGTCAAATGCAGTCTCTTAAGGGGCTTTCTTAAGAAATTTTTGGGGTTTTTTCTGGCTTGTTTTGGAACTGGCAGTTGTAAATGGATAAGATGCTTGAAATAAGAAACTTCATCACTGGCTATAGAGATTTACTAGATCCTTCATGTTCAGAGTTTAAGTTTGTTATTTTTAGAAATATTTAGAAAATAATTTTTTAAAGGTTCTAAAGAAAAGATATGCTCTTTTTGCTCTGTTTCACTGTACTTGTGATCTGATGTCTGAGAAGAAATACATAGGACACAGGTTCAGAAATCTTGAACAAGTTTCTATCTATACGGTTTCACAAAACTGATTAGAAGTTGTTGTGTGTGTTTTAAACCTTTATTTTAAAATTGCTTGTGACTTAGAATTCATGCCAGTTTTTTATTTTTCAAGTTGTAATTTTTAAATCCTGTTGTCTTAATACCCCATTGCTGGGGTGACAGAGCTGGGAAAGAAGAGGCCTTGATGCTGTACAAGCACTGTTCAGCCATAGTTAAAACATTGGTGTGTGTAGTCAACACTGTTCAATCACAAATCCAAAACGCTGCAACATACCAGCTGCTGTGAAGAAAGTCAACTCCATCCCATCCAGACACAGTACACATATGAGTAGTACTACAATTGTGCTGGTTTTCCTTTTGCATTTGGAAGGAATATAGACAAGCCTTCTGTTCTGTGTATCTTGAGTGTGTTCAGGATCAGGCCAAAATGACTTGTAGAGAAGAAGTAGGAAATATGAGTATGTACCAAGTACTGTCACAATCTCAGAATTAAGTACCAGAAGACTTTTTTCTGTAATCATTTGCACTAATAATTAATAAGAATAGATTGAAGTAGAATGTAAATTGTTCATTTGATTGAACATAATTTTACAGCCCATCATTTGCTTTGGAATTTAATAGCATAGCAGCCCAGCATACTAGGCAATGTTCTATTTTTTAAAATCACGGTCCAAATTATTTTTAAAAGCTTCATGTATAAGGGTAGGGACTTAATTGAGGGATTATGTTGTACATCTCTCTGGCTTTACGGTTTGTCTTCTCATCCAACCCAAATTCACTACAGCTTGTAGTAGCACTCTCTCGTCATACCTTATCTTACCTTATCTTCTCACTTCAGGCTTTTTTGGAGGGGTCTTTTCCTTGCGTTTGCTATTTTCATCAGCTTTCCACTCTGTGAGGATCTGTGACTCCCAGAACTCAAACAGCCTCTTCTAGGCTCATTTTGCCACCTCTAAGCATCATCCAAATCTCAGCTACCCTGACTTTTCACCTGACCTCATTCTTTCTAACTCTAGTCTTTGTTTCTGTTTATATTCAAATCTTTTCTGGGTATTTAAAGGGGCTGTCTTCTCATAGCATTTAAATACTGGCAAGAAAAAGATGTGTATCTACAGGAGAGAGATGGTCCAGTGCTTAGCTTAGCTTAACCTGCAATGGTTCAGATAATTCTCTGAAAAGATTGTCTTCATACTCAGCAGTGTATTAAGTGTGTTTCTGCATATTCAGAAGAGAAAATAAGAGATAAGGACTTAGTAAAAATCAAGAATAAAACAGAAGACCTGTTTATATGACTGTATAAACCTCAGATGTGCTTACATCTTGACTCCTGTATTGACTTTTAATGGGGATATGGTATGGATGATAAGATTAAGCAGAGATTTGGAACAACTTCCACACAAAATGAAAATAAATAGATTAGAATTTTTCACTTTAACCAAAAAACAATGTGTGGTGGAGATATAAAGAATGAATAGCATTGAAGAAAAAGGTTGGAGGCAGTTATTCATTGTTTTTTTCACAGATGAGAAATTGTGACAGGAAAAAAATGAAGCAGCAGGTTTAAAATTAATAAAAGTACATACTTGTTCAAGTGTAGCAGAACTGAATATTTTATAATTTATGTAACATCATATGGCAGCCTGGAGTATAAATGATAGATACAAAAAAAAGGAATTAGACTGATGGACCTACTAGGCCATTAAAGCTGATGATCTGCATGCAGCATCTAGGTAAGCAAAGCTCCTGAGCGGAGCAAGAGGTAGTCAGTGTGTAACAGGAAACAAATCATGTTCTATGTCATCTGCTTATTCCCTAAGCATTTGTTTCTTAGCACCAGAAAAATCCTACTGAGTTGTGTGCACATTTAGACTGAGCTGTTATGGCAGTTTTTATGTACTTCTTTTATAAATAGTACTTTCATAAGTAGTGGAGCAGCCGCAAACTCGAAAAGTTTTTCAGTTGGGTGAACTAACTTATTCATCAAAGTAGAGTGGGCTTCCCTGACATGCCTAAACTTAAATTTGGAACTCCCAGTATTGGAGGGCTACATTTTGTCAACGATATAAATACTTGGCAGTGCCTTATTAAGAGAAGGGTTCTATGAAATTTGTGTACTTATTTGCAGTATAGATTAAGTTAGCAGGGAAATTGGATAATCTGCTACTGAAATATTATAATAGAACAGAGATGTAAAGGAAGCATTTGCCTCATTCTTCTGACATTGAGATACAGAAAATTGCTATAAACAGATGTTTTCATGCTTTTATGCAACCCTACTGACTACACTTAAATTCTAGTTTGCTTTCTTTATTAGAATTGTTCTGTCATGACTTGTTCTGGGAGACTTTTATAATCACTTTTTTGTGCTGCACAGCAGAAATCTATACAGATAGTGGCTTAAGACAGAAGTGTAGTTATCCCATAGTACTTTTTGTGTTGTTTTCATGTACGCTTTTCCCATCCTCTTTCACTGTAATTGAATTTTACCATGGATTCTTTACTTTTTCACATTACCCATGCTAATGTATAAACATCACAAGAGCATAACCAAGACTTAAGTATATTTTCTATGGATGATGACAGCATTGAATTTCAAACTGAGATATTAAAGGTTCAAAACTTACCTCATGTGATTTTCCACAGATAGTTCTGTCAAAGAAACAGGCTTATACTACAACAATAAATGCTTCCCTTTACTAATTCTGGTTTAAACTTTTTGCTTTTTCTTTAGCTACAGCATCTCTCTTCTTACCCCCAGTTTCATCGCCTTCGTTGTATTATAATAAAATTTTTTACTCTAGTGAGATTCTATTTTTTATTTGTTATATAATTTCAGATACAAGAATTTATCTTGTCTATATTTTTTGTTGGAAATACAGTGCTTCTTTTCGAAATTTGTTATTGGTGTCATTTTCAGGTAGGTGATGGTTTCACAAAATACCAATTGCTCTGGAGTGTCATTTTGACTGTTTAAAAAATGCACATTAAGAGCTCATTTTTTCCTCAACCCCTCTTCATTCAGTATTTTTCTCTCATTGTCACAAGCATTCGGCACAACTGAAGTGCTCTATAGCTCAGTATAGTATGTTGAAATGATCAATGGTAAGTGTTCAATAACAGAGTAGGTTGTGGGGGGACTGTGGGAATGCAAAACTGGAATGTGTGGTCTTCTCCATAAAAAAAAAAAGTATTTAATTTGTTTCTGTAATTAAAAAAAACCCCAAATTTATGAGGTGGTGATTTTTAGTCTATTGTGTTCCATTTTTCCAAAAGGTGCACCAAAAGATGCAATTGTGTTTGAAAGTAAAGATAATTTTAATTGATTCTTTTTTTTCTTTTTTCCCCTTTATTTTTCTTTCATTGTTCTAACAGAGTCATTCTCTGTATAGATTGTGGATAATCCAGGAAATACATTAATATGTAAATTTGTTTTCATTTTCACATAAGAGAGAATACAGGACAGTATGACTGAGAGATATTTGCCACTGTAGTTCTGGAATGGCTACGGGATTCAGGACCGAGAAACAGCGTATGGTACCATGGGCAGCTGTTGTGTCTGTTTTGTGCCTTGAGCTCTAACTGTACCCATATTGTCTACATTTTGTTCAGGAAACTGTATTGTGCCTACTCTACTGTATTTGCAACGCGGTGAAAATTAGGCAACAAGATTTGAACAAGTTTTGATTCAATTTATCATAACACTTCCATACAGTTTAGAACCTCATCTTCATCTAAACTTGCATGAACTTCAGGGGAAAATTAGAGGCTTCATGAGTGTCATCCTGTTGTATTTCAGGTTTCTGTTGGAGAGTGCGAACCATTAAAAAAAAAAAAAAAAAGGTATTTGAGTTTTCAATAATCATTAAAATTCTAAAGTTCATTTTTACATAGAATAAGCGACAAAAAGCAAAAAATGCTCATCCCTTGTGGGATGATGCTCATCCAGTCCTCCCTATCTACTGGTGGACCATCTTGGTTTTGTGTGTATAAGCAATTGCAAAATTTGCTTTCCACCAACCTACAATAAATACCTTTACCCAAAATCCATTTGAATCTTTACTTTCAAAACTGACATTATAAGTATAGTTACAATGAAGTATTGTAAGTTTATAAGAAAGTTAAGTGTACTGTATTCAGTCAGTATTCTTTGGGTGCAATTTACTTTAAAATGCGTTTTTTCAGAAACTTTTAGCATTGAATCCCTTATGAAAACAGGAATTCGTCAGAAAAAATGCAAAGAAATGCAGTTAATTTAAAATTTTTTTTTTACTACTTCTTCCTGGATTAAGAAGGAATGCTGCTTGCCATGAGCCTTAGGCAGACAGCTTTTCAAGGGCCATTCTGCGTGTGAGGGAATGAAGCAGACAGTGTGCATGGTGTGCATGACAGACTGGTTCATGTTTTTAAAGCTAACAACCTTAAAAATACATACTCAAGGAGTGAATTTGTGACCAAAAACTGAGTAAGAATTAAAGGTAATGTTTATGTTCAAATAGATGGAGTATTTATGTGTACTTCATTATTTGGTAGTGCTTATATAGGCATTAGTAATAGAAGAACTACTAAAGATAGTAAATAGTAAAGATTTGGAGATTCCAGAGTAATTTTACATTTTTAATTCTAATATTTTTCATTTATGCAAATAATTAAGTTTTATATTGTGAAAGAATCTTGGGAAGTGGGTTTTAAAGAAGTTAAAACTGAGAAAACTTCTCCCCTTTTTGCCAGTGTCTGATATGCAGTGAGAAGCGTGTTTGCTTCTGTCTGCATGGCTGAGCAGAACATTTTGAAGATGTATATGTGAAACAGAAACACCCTCAAGTTTTTCTAAATCTAGTAGAAAAAGACATTATCAGCTCAAGGTTTTGTTCAGAAGTCCCAGTAATAGCAGTGATTTCTACATTTAGGAAGGTGGGTTTTTTTCTTAGTCTTCCTTTAGGAGTTCCTCCTGTTCTGTCTTCTCCTGCACATACTCCAGCTAGCACTGTAACTCTTACACTCCCCAGCCTTTTAATATCTTTAGCCAGGTTGTTTGTGCTAAACAGCAGGGTTTGCTTATGCTTTTTTTAGAGCTTGTGAATGCTTACCATGCTCAAGATCTCTAATATAACTTAAGTTGTCTTTGGATTGAAACCCCTTTTTCTCAGCCACTGGTTTTATCATCTTTGATTTGGTACTATTATTTTCATTGTGTAAATGAGGAAGCAAACATTATGTGAAAAGTGAGATGACTGCAGCATGTATATACACAAGCTATTTTTAGAAGTCAGTATTCTTATATTACTTATATTATTGCGTAACTTAATACGCTGACTTGCTATGAAGGGATAGCGGTAGTCTGTGACAAAGCTAGCAAGCTAGCAGTACTTCGAAATGTTATTTTCTTTTTGTTTTTTTAATGCAGTAATGACTTTTCTTAAAATTTGTTTCAGTGGCATCATAGCTGAAGATTGCAATCACTTTCATTCTCCAACAAAGAACTGATTTGCACTTCCATTTTTGACAAGACCTTAATACTCTTTAACTTCAGATGAGTTAGAACTGTCTCTGTCAAAAAATTAAAGTTATCTGGAAAAACAGGCAGATGAGAGCTGCCCATCCTCATTTATAGAGTTCCTTATTTTATCAGAAGGATCTTTATTCTCCACATCTTTTCTTTTTGTCTTTCTCTCCCTCAGTGTTCCTCTTCATTTGAGGCATGGTCTATATATACAGAGCTTTCTAAAGACCATAAATTTTTGGTGTTACTTTGGCATATAAAGTGGCGGTTTCTTTGTACTATTTCTGTTCTTCTGCTCTAGACAGAGCACTAGCTGAATAATTTTAACAGAACTTAGATTCCCCGATTATTCGCTACCCTAAAAGCAAACTTTTGTGTCCCCCTGCCCTCTGTAATTCAGCCAGTTTACAAAAGTCTTATGTCAGAATCATCACTGAAGAAGAAAGAAGGGATTGATGATGCGCTGGTAATCATTAATTAGGCTCATTTAAGGCAAGTTTCGAAACAACGTATTTGGACAAGAACTGTGACTGTGAAGTATATCTACAAGGAAGTAGGCATCTGTAGTTTTCTACAATTACAGTGTTACAAAGCAACGTGTATTTCTTAAAACATTTTAAAAGAATACTGAGTAATGGGAAAAATCAAACTACTGACAGCTTTGTGACAAGGAGGTTTGTACACATTTGAGTGCTTCCAGAAGTGATGCATCTTCCTTAAGCAAAGTTGGACTCTATGCTGGTATATGCCCTTTCTATCTCAGGAAAAGCTGCTTTTGAGGAAACACTTTATCAGAAAATCTTTTTGACATTCTATTATTCTAGAACAGGACTAAATTATTAAATAATGCATTCATATGTATCTGCACTATTCAGATTTTACATCTGCTTCATTTTAAAACACGTGAAAGAAAATATTAACTGAAGTTATTGATCATTAGCCTGTGTTATTTCTGTGTTCAGCTGAGCAGTGGGTCAGCCTCTTTTCCTTCTTTTGAGGGTGCTCTTGTAACAATCTTATGGGATAAAATAAGCCATCTCCTGAAGTAGCTAGCTACAGGAGGAAAATCTCACAATCACTAGAAGGAAGGGTCATATGTATATGGATGTTCCTCAGCCTTGAGAAAAGGGAGATTTTGTTTAAAGGATTTTGTGCTGGGCAGAGAGACTGTACTTGGAGAAATTGCTAAAAATTAGTAATTCTCACCAGAATCTAATAATCAAGAGCCTTCCTAAACACTCAGTTTCGCAGCTATAGTTCATGTTTTCAAGCAGCAGAAAATAAAACTTTCTCTGACTGGTACTGTTGATTAGTTTGTAAAAGGAAAGTTATGTCAAGGAATAAGACACATTTTTCCTTTACAACTGCTATGAATATAAAAGTCTAATAGTGGAATGAGTAGAGGGATGTGGATTAAGGGAGAAATACTGAATGGATAACTTAAGTGTTAAATTTAATATGCCAGTGTGATCAAGTGGGCCAAAAATGCTGAGAAAACACAAGTAAGCCCTAAGTTCACGAGGAAGAGGAAAGCAGATGAACTAAGCAATAAATATTTTGAAATCAGTGAAATGTTGAACATGAAATTAAACTGGCAAAACCAGAAAATACTTGATTTCAAGTCAAAGTGTTCATAAAACCTTTCAGTGAGGAACTTTGATAGAATGTTATGAAGCACAGCTTTTTCATTTTAATTGAATTACATGTTTAGGTGAAAAAGATTCACTGAATATTTGTCAAGTAGCTCTTAACCAAGTTTTGTATGAAACTGGTATAGATGGTATAAAGGAGTCATATTTGCTACTAACACTTGTTCACTTAAATCATTCTCATGGAACAGCGTACTGTTTCTAATTAGACTGTAATAAAATGCTACATATTTTATACATTTTATATTAATATAATTCATGTAATTTACATATTGCCCTGTTAATAGCTTTTGACAAATAAAGAAAAGCAAGTACTCTGTACTCTGAGCTGGCTGGTTATAACATAGATGTCTGCAGCACAGTGCTGAGTACAAGCCAACATGCTTTCCCTCTCAGCATGGTTTATTAGTTGTGGCTCAGTGCCACTCTAACTGGTATGGTGTTGGCTGTGATCTCATGTGGGATGCTGATTTAGCTCCCTGAAAATAACAGATAGACAGACTCAAGGTTCTGGGGTTTTTTGTTTCCTTCATCTCCTACATTTAATAGTTCAGTTGTTAATAAAAGCTCTGAGAATCCTGGCAGAAGTGGTAGTAAACATTTTAAGAAACAAGTAGCAAGTATCTGTCACTAGCAATTGTTCAGAGTTAGGGTTATCATTTAAATTTTAAAATGAGAAGACTTTTAGTGCCTTATACTTTCTTCAAGGCAATTTAATGCAAAACAGTGTCATGATTGAACTGTTCTGTAAAACAGAACTCTCCAATAATATGCAAGCTCCCTGAAGTATTTCTATATTATAGCTACTTACTCATCTAATTTTAGAAGGGAGAAAGATGGGGGGGAGGAAATGGAGAGGGCAAGAAAATCTTTATTCTGCGTTTATGTTCATGCATGTGACAGTGTAGTTCTGAGGATGAAACTGAGCTCAGGCAAGAGTAGAAAGTCCAATAAAGCTACAATACTGTATGAATGTATCAATGTAAACTCAATGTGAAATTCAAAACTCTAGGAGTAGAATTTTATGTCTTAGTGGCATATATGGCAGAAACGGAGTCACTGCGCTCTACTGTAAAGTAGAGCCCACTGTGGAGTAAAGATCAGCTGAACTGTGAGCTAATCAATAAATGTGGCAGAAAGATAACCTTGGAATGAACATTTTTAGGTATCAGGTACTCAAATTTGACTTTCATTTGCAAAAGGATTCTAGCACGTTTTATTTGTTCATTACAAATGGTTTTGAATTCACTACAAGTAGGTTTTGGACAAGTTATCATATAAGACACTTGCAAAGGGGAATCAGTGGGGGAACGCTTCTACTGAATGTTTAGTTTTCCTTAAGTAAGATGAAAGAGGATATTCTGTTTCTTATACTAAAACATCTGTAATCTAAACTTTAGAACATGAGAACTCCTTTTTTTACAAAAAAAAAAAAAGGAAAGCCATTTACTATAATTATTGTCTGATTTATGAAGATGAGTAAATGTGCACTGGTAATCATGTTTCTCAGGTTCCAAGAACACTACTGAATTTGGAGAAGGATGATGTATTGGGTTTCTGTGGCCAGGGTTTGGTAGCATGGGGCCTACAGAGGTGGCTTCTGTGTGAAGTTACCAGGCGTTTCCCCATGTCTGACAAAGGCAATGCCAGCTGGTTCTAGGCTGGATCCACTGCTGGCCAAGGCTGAGTCAATCAGGAATGATAGTAATGCCTCTGTGATAACATATTTAAGAAGGAAAAAAAGAGTTATTGCAGAGATGAAAATTGTAGGCAGAGAACAGCAGAGTGAGAACATGTGAACAGCTCTGCAGACACCAAGGTCAGTGCAGAAGGAGGAGAGAA
>JAWWES010000168.1:30165934-30191095 GCA_035583135.1 Lophotriccus pileatus | reverse complement strand
AAGTGACCCACACTGCAGCAGTTTGTGAAGAATTGTTGCCCGTGGGATGGACTCATGCTGGAGAAGTTCATGGAGGACTATCTCCCATGGGAGGTACCCCACACTGGAGTAGGGGAAGGACTCCTCCCTGAGCAGCAGCAGAAACAACTTGAGAAGAACTGACTGTAACCCACGTTCCTTGTCTCCCAGAGCCGCTGGGCGGAAGGAGGTAAAACTTGTGAAGGAAGGAAGGGTGGGGGAAGGTGTTTTTAAGATTTATTTTACTTCTCGTTATTCTGCTCTGATTTTGTTAGTGAGAAATTCAGTTAATATCCCCATTTCGAGTCTGTTTTGCCCATGATGGTAATTGGTTAGTGATTTCTCCTGTCATTATCTCAACTCATGAACCCTACATTATATTTTTTCTCCCCTGTGCAGTTGCAGAGGTGAACAATAGAGTGGCTTAGGTGGGTACCTGGCATGCAGCCAGGGTCAACCCACTGCACATGCTTTCTTAGCAGCTTAAAGTATAGAGGCACTGCAGCTATGAAATGTATCTTGACACTTATCTAGGGTAACATTATGCATCAATGAGCATTTAAAGTCAGGTGATATGGCTGGAGGAAATGGGAGCTAAAGCGTTGACTGTTGTTGTGGAGGATAGGACCACTATATGTCCTGACATGTTTTGGATGAAAATATAGCTGACAATAGAGTTTATGTTAAAATAATCTGGTAAAATCTACTGATGATATTTTGCTGGAGGGGTGAGACAGGGATATCTTATAAGATACAAAATCTGGAGTTTTCTCATCATTTGTAAATGATCTTTAGTCTACTTGCTTTCTATACCCACTTTTTACATCTTAAATGAAAGAGAGAGGTGTATTAGTTTAATGGCTTTTGGATCTGTACTGAACCTCCATCACAGGATGGGCCTTTCATTCTTTCATTGCTTGACCTGATGGCACTATCCACCTGCCTCTAAGCTCTTTGATCACAATTGCAATTCTAAAATAGAACAAAACCTTGTAAAGCAGTTATCTTGTGGCATTGTTAGCAAAATATGATCTTGCAGTTTCACCAGAGGTTAGGGTCTTAAAATGTAGTCTGCTGACATTATCTACAGTGGGTTTTCTATTAGTTCTTTAAATGTTCTTTCTTAATATAATGCTGAAGTTTAACTCAGTTCCTTAGTTTAGGTGCCACTAAACTCTTTTCAGTACAGGTTGGGATTATTTCTGCACCCTTGTAACTAGCTTTTTGTTGTTGTCACTGTTACTGTGTAAAGGGTGAAGGTGCTAGTCCTGGAAGGAAAAGGCAGGTTACATAATAGTAAGTGCTTGTTTGGAGTAAAATAATAAATTGTGATTTGCCAAGAAAATGGCAGTTTCTTAGAGTGTTTTATTCGTAAACTCCAGGTATCTCTGTACACAAATCTCATGTATTTTTTTGGATACTGGTGTCATGCATACACTGTACTGTCCTCACTAATGATTTGCAGGTAGACTTTGCCCTAACCATCTTTGATTTCCGTTCTGCACCATGGCTCAGGAAGTACTTGAGAAGCATTAGCAGTGTTAGTGTTGATCACCTTAGTCATTTGTCTGTGCACAAATACACTTAATCAAAGACCTTTTAAGTTGTCTGAGATCCACATGTCTCCAGCCTGCCATGTATTTGAATAGTGAGTCAGGTTGTAATGTGTTGTGATACTGACAATACATCAGCAGTTTTTAAATTCACCTAGAATTTTTTTTGTTGATATTTAAATGATCATATGCAAAGACAAAAGAGAGTGACAACTACAGAAAACAAAAATTAATTCTCAAGTGTCTTAAAATGGAAGAGAAAATATACATAATATAAATGGAATGAAAATTATCGTATTGTAGTGGGATGTGAGAAACATACATGGTAAAAAATTGAAGGGTTCATGGGGAAATGCCATATTTTTAAAATCCATTTCTTATTAGATAAGTCTGTATGGTAGTAGACAGTGTTAAATTATACAAGAATTGGCTTTACCATTTGTACTAGTTGTGGGTCAACTTATTCTCCTAGGAGGAATTTTTTTTTCTTAATATTTGATTCAGGTGGTCTCTCTTTTACATTAGGTGGAAGCACATAAAGCTCAACTGAAATAATAGGAAGTGTCAGCAAAAATAGCTGTATCTGCCTGTATAGGTTTCTACAATCTGCTGTGGTAATTTACCAGTGAAATCTTTCGTTTCCAGGCAGATCATTGCAATCCTTATCATATTGCCTAAATCCTTTAATTTGCAATGCCTTCCAAGGTAGGCAAAAGGTCACTCTCTACCCCAAAATTTTGCTTTCAGTTGAGGTAGGTGAGGATTTTTTGATAGGCAATTGCTATCAATATATATGCAAATGCTCTGTATGTATTTGCATATGGGCACTGTATGCCTATGTATGTACTTGCTGGAAAAAATGCAAATACATACTTTGCCCTATAGGACAAAGTAAGATCAACATTTATTATTGTCTTGGCACTTACTATAAATACATTTCATACAGTGTTTTCAAGTCCTCAGTCTACCAACTAAATCCCAACATGGATATTAAATATATATATATCTTTGCCTAAATGGTGAGAGTTTTACTGGTTTTGTGATAATGGTTTTTGTCTGCTTCTGCATATTTTTTCTCTCAGGAAATTTCCAATCTTGCTCATGTTGTTTAATGAGCTGGCTGGTCAAGCATCTGATGCCCCGGTGGGAACTTTCAAAGTCACTGAACATGTTTTTACTTAAATCTAGCTGACATTTCTGTCTGTTTGATTTAATGTATGATTTCCATATTTAGATTACCAATCAGATGGAGCATAGTACAGTCATTCCTCTGCACTATAAGCATGCATGCATCCCGCATGGAAGTGGGGTTTTTTTACTGTTGGTCCACATGGCAAGAGCATTTTCAGATTCTGCTGGCATTTGGGAAGATTTTATAAGTCAGTTTTAATTAGAAATAAAATTTTGAATCTGTAATGAAAATTCAGAGTGCAGAATTAGTCTTCAGTACTTTATTCTCAGCTCATTTCAGTTGCAGTGCCCCTCTGTGTTATAATCTGGTAGAACTAGTCTATTACAAATAATGAAGTATTTATTTAGCAATTAAATGCTAAAATCCTAAAAATAAAAGCTCAAAGTTATAAATATCCATATTGTTTATACTTAATTTCTTTTTATTCAAAAATATTTAAACGTTTGCTGTTTGCATGCTTCAAACCCTTGCCATGAAGCATACAAGCATTACTGTTAGGACTTTTGAGCAATTATTAATTAATTTGTTTAGTGACAATCAAAACTTTAGTAGTTTTTGCTTGTCATGGAAGTTCAACATTCCTCCTAATTTTGCACAGAGGGCACCTCCCCATACTGAGATTAAAAAAAAAAAAAATTAAAAAAATGGCACCACTGAAAAGTCCATGTATTTTCAGTGTCCTCTTCATCCATTTTGTTTCTTTTGGATAATAGTGCCTGCAAGCCCAAAAATTCTTGGGGATGGTGCCTTCCCTGCCCCCCTTCTGTGTTTTTATTAGGCAGTAACCAAACTGATAAATGTTTTCAAGAGGGGACAGAGCTATGTTTTGACCGGCAGCAGCGATACCCCAAACTGTCATACATAGGTGTGCCCCATGCCCTGAGTTAAACCAAAGATACCCCCTAGAAAACTACTCAAAGCTCTGAATTCATGTTTGATAGCTATACAGAGGTTTGTATTTTAAGTTCATATTCTTTATGTCATGACAGTTCCAACTTTCCTCCCCAACATTAAATCAAGTCAGATTCATTTTGCTAGAAGGGGAGACTGGCTCCTGGTCATGTGAGTGCCAAATGACCTTCATGTGACCTCATCCTTGGTTTCTGACATACAGTGAGAAGAGATATCCTATATCTTTTCAAATAACAGATTGTTGAGGTGATAGTATTTTCCTGCTGGAGGTGTCTGAAAAATTATCCTCTTCTGATTTGTTCTTGCTTTTCCTATAGTAAAATTAAAAAACCCCAACCAAACAAACAAAAACCAAACCAAACCAAAAAAGAAACTCTGAGGGGTGAAAGAGGAAAATAACATGGTTTTTCTCCTTAAAAATATTGTTTTCATGTAGTTTGTTGCTTTTGTTGATTAAAAAAAAGGCCAGAAGGCAGTGAAAGATGTGGTATACTTGTTACTCTTAAAAAGGTAAGAAGATGGGGGATAATAACCTTAAAACATTGTGTTAATTGTCCTCCTTCATTGTTTTGTGTGTGCACAAAATCTTTGAGACACGGTGAAGCAGAGGGAGAGTCCTGTAAGTTTGATGTCTTAATATCAGAGCTGTTGTTCTTGGCATACTTGAACTGACAGAGGGCATGTCTGCAATAATTTGATTTCTGTGAAGTTTTTGAGTGCAGCATGTTGAAATTAGCCTAAGATTAATGGGGTACGGTGACAGGAAGGGAAGTACGTTTTCAAGGATCTAATTATTAAATCCATTTAAAAAATGATTAAAAAAACCCCAAACTCCTAAAGCAACGCCAAAAAAGAAACAAAAAACATGAGGTGGCTCTTCATCACGTAATTCTACACTGAGTGAGACAGTCATTGGGATCCGCTTTGCAAGCTGTTTTGCACAGTTCCTTGCTGGCGTGCAGCCAACAATAGGAGCTGCAGCCCAGCTTGCTCTAGCTGCCAGTGTTCTGTTGTGTAGGAAGGGAGCCCAAAATAGAACGCCTTCTTACTGCCTCCCTCAGGGTGCTTTAACAATTTCTCAAAGGTCAGTAGAAGCTAGTTATCAATTAAAGTAGGTCTGTGTCTGCTTTTAATGTATGCTCTTTCAGGTAGTAGAGAATAAAGTTGCTTTCAAATGCAGTCCTCCTACCTCTTTCCCTGGAATACTTTGTGACGTTTTGGCTGTGTGTGAGGATCCAAGGCAAGTTGATTTGTTGATGTCACAGCCGTCAACATTAAGCTAGTCCAGCTGAATAGGCTAAAAATGCTGACTTGGACAGTTTGCACTGGCAGGAGAAGTATCGTAGCACGTATTCATTCAGCAGTCTGTGACAAAATGAACATGCCCTTAGAAATAGCCAGTCTGGCTCCTAGGCATTTGATCTGCTCCTAAGAACAGTCTCTCTTGAATAATCTGCTTGGTTTATAAATGAGTCAAAAGGTAGAATATTCTGATGCAGATAACAAACATATGTTTGTGAGATGGATTTGGAAAAAAACTGTCGAGTGGAGGATTTTGAGTTGTGCTTCCATTAAAAGATGAAGGAGAGTTTCACTGGGAGGTTTAGTGACAACTTGATATTGTTTAGACAGTGATCTTTCTGAAGAAAGATTAATGTTAATTAAAGTGGCATTGGAGAACTTCAGTAGATGACAGCAGCCAAGCTGGCTACAAGCTATTTTTAGAAAATTGACTTCATTGCATTTGGTATGACTCATTTATTAAGTCAATGGATGAAGCAATAGCTCAGCTTCTTATGGCAGTCACTGAATATGGAACTGTATATAAAGACTGTGTTCATATCTTTGGTCAGAATTCAAATTATAAAAGCTGACCCGTATTGATTCAGTCCAAGCGTGCAAGTGTCTTGCACAAGATGTAGCTGTGCAATAATAATCCAGTGAGTCCATCTGAACATACGTATATACAGGGGCACAGGGGAAAATTAAGCAGAAGTCCAGCTTGCAGTATATGGAAAGTAATGCTGTGATAATTTTGACCTTATATCTAGAATTAATGTTTTTAAAATGAGAAATTAAATTTCTGTTTTAGATAGAGTGTTAAAACAAACAGCAAACAGTTCATGAAAGGATAGCTTTTTTAAAATGAAGGATGGCTTACTGTTGTAACAGAGTTGTAATTTATTTCTCTTTTAGTTTTTGTCTTGAATTCTTATTTTGAGCCATGGTTCATTTTTTCTTGCTTCCATTTGAGCGCAGTTCTTCCTGGTTTTCAACTTTCCTTAATTTGGATGGAGTTACTTTTCCCTCTTCAGTGATGTTCTGCTTTAATTTGTGAAATAGTAAAGCTTCCATCTGTTCCAATACAACTGTGTTGGCCTTACTTCAGTTTATTTCCAGTATTTGCTAATTTCTTATGTTGCTATAGAAACCTTGTTTTTCACATTCTCCTGAATCCTTTTTGTGAACTTTCTGTGAACCCAGTCTAAAAAGATAAAGACACAAAGTTTCTACTATTTTTAAAATCCCTGCACAAATAATTGTGAGATTATTATTTCCTGATTATTTTAATGAAATTTCTATCTTACCTTTTCTGATTCTCTCCTCAAAGACCTTCACTGCTTTAGCTTATTAAAGCTGTGGTTCTTCCTTATTATTGTGTCAGCTCTAATTTCTACATCTAGAAATAATTTCACTTGTCTTCTGCAAAGGGAGAGCTGGGGTGTCTGTATTACATGCAGGGTCTGGTACAGAGATGATGATGTCTATCAGAATTTGAATAGAAGTTCCAGAACTTTTGAGATTATCTCTTACATTTACATGTAAAACATTAAAGCTAACTAGTGTTTAAAATAATTTCACCATTAAATAATGTGGCTTGCTATAGTGTGAAAATACTGCCGTTTGGGAAAGACTTTGCACACTAGGTCTCTCTAGATGAAGTTTGTGACTGTCTTTTTGGTGTACTGGAAGTAGCTGGCTGTAGATTTAACTTTGGTTTTAGTTGGATGTGTATTTTCTGAGAGAAATGCCAATTATGTTGTAGGACGCTGGATGTTGTGTTGTCCAGCTGGAGAGAAGTATTATTGAAGTCTGTAATAAAACTAAAATGTATGAAACATGAGTGAATCTGCACAAAAACTGGGTCTGTAGCGATCTGAGTTCTGGCCATTCTAAGATGTTCTTTTCTGCATTATATTCTAGCATACAACACCCATAATAGTTAATGTGTGCTCCCTCATGCTAGCTGGTCCTTTGCTTTTCTCATCGCAGTGCAATTACTTCTTGAAACATTATGTTAAAAAATTTTAGTGTAAAATGTTCTGCACAGAGAGGATGTTCACAAGGAAGTGAAAAAACATGCCGCGTGCGAGTCCTCTGTCAGAGTCTGTATCATCCTGTAGCTGAAGTCTCCTGTGTGTAATTGTCTGGTCTCTATTCTTTACAGTGTCAGTAGTCAAATCAAGGATTTGCAAAATAACAAGTAAACTTCCAGACGGGGCCACAAGTGATATTGACACTTAAATGCAATTCAGAAAAATACTTGAAATATGAAGTTTTCTTCAAGTTGGACATATCAATTAATGCACTGATTTTTAGTTTTCCTTGATTTGCTGGTTTTTCTCACCACTCATCACAATGTTTTTGGTTTTCTCAGTAACTTGTGTGTGGCACTGTCTAGTCCCTTACACTTTGGACTTACCAGATGGTGGGAGATTTGTAATAGTGATGTGGTAACACCAAACTAAATACTTTAGAATTTCTCAGAGTATTTACATTGAAGTAGCAATAAGCTTGTGTTTATGGTCTTTGAGTGAAGAGCATGCAGCATGTTTCACAGCAAGTTCTGCCTCTTTAGTTTGTTTGGTGAGTGAGTTGTATAGCATAATGGTTTTTGCATGATGTTGAAGCTAATCAAGACATTTTACCAGCCAAAAAATTGTAAATTAAGGTGTCTATGATTCTCTTTCAGCATCAAGTTTGTTCTTATTTATGTTTGTGGTCTGGATTTTTAAGCTAAACATGTCAGTGTAGGATTGTAAACATATTAAGAGATATGTGAGCTGGAGCTATCAGAGATTTTACTTAAACAGTAACATAACTTTTAATGTATCTTTCAAAAATGTGCAATTGTGGACTGCAACTTAGCAGATTCAGAGTGTGTTAAACTCTTGACACAAAACTTTGCAGAAGTATTTGCATAAAGTGATGCTAACTAATGGTTTAAGCAAGCCAGATGAGTTTACTGAATCAATTATTTTGATTTTTTTTTTCTCAAATATATTCCAAGAAAGTGCTTAATAGTTTTGTTGAGAGTGGCCAATAAAGAAGTCTGCCAGGTGGAATTCCCTGTTGTTGGAGTGCTGGCAGCAGAGGCTCTGTCCTCCCCTTCTGCTAGAGGGTAGAAAGTCAGTGAAGTTATTTTGTGGGTGCTCCATAATGCAGGCAGGAATGGATCTGAAAGAACTCAATAAAAATTTGTATCTTATGGACCTTATTCCGGTAGCAATAGGGCTGGTCATGTGCAATGTTAACATGCATTCGTCTGAGCCATCCCATGTCACGGTTCGATGAATTAATCCTTCGTCATGATGTTAAAACCGATTTCTTGTAGCTATCCGTAGAAACACCAGTTGAACAAAAGGTCATGAAAAATTAAAGCTCGTGTTTGTACTTGCACTAGCAAAGAAAAGTTTCAGTTCTCTCTAGTTTTTAAGCTCAGTTAATAACTGGCAGCAATGGAAATTGCAGAGGAGAAAGCAATTAGTATACTCATTGTTCATGATAAATTTGAATACTGTAATATGTGAACCCTGTCTGTACTCAGAAATCATACTTGACGTTACTTGGAGCAGTGATGGACTTCACACTTGACTTTTCCTATGCAGACTTCATCTTCTGTCTAAAGCCTTCAACAGTTCTTTTATGAGTGACTTACTTGTAGAGATATGGAAAGGCAGGACTTATGCAGAAAATCTTAGTGTATTTTCTGTGTTACTCTCTTCTCCCCTTTTTCGGTTGAGTAAATAATACTTGTAAGAATTTCAAGATATAATATGAGGAAATACATCTCTGTAGAAACGCTGACAATTGGAAGGAAAAATTCAATAATAGGGAGGATAATACAAATACACATTTGATCTGTCTATTGTTTTACAATAGTTTCTAATGTGATTTCCATTTCTGTAGGACTGAGAAAATGAGTAGTGTTGTTGTGCAGAGCCAGCATGAGGTCATTAGTTGCAATTACATTTTCAGGTCTGAATTGTCACTACCAATGATACTGCTTCATGAAATGAAAGAAGCCATATCTGCATGTCTCTGGGGAAGATGTAATATTTATCACCATATATAGTATGCATTTATCACCTATTCATGCGTCTTCTGTATGTAAACTATTCTTACCAGGATTTTTGCAGGATTTAGGAAAGTAATTTCAATGAGTTCAGTGTGGAACAAACCCCCCTATTTTCCTCCATCAGTGCCAGCTATTGCACATCACCCACTTTTTATTACTAATCATTAACTGTGGAGACTTCAAACATGGAGACCATAGAGCCTGTGTGATTTGTGAGGTCTGTACATGCACATTTAATTAAAAAATTTAAATTTCTAGAATTGTATTTGGATGCTTTGAAGACTAAATAGCAGCTTAGTGAAATACTGAGTGCAAAGCACATCAGGCTTCAAGTATTAAAACTCATCCATATCCTTTAGGCAACAAATGAGAAATCATAGAATATGGTGACTGATGGTTGTTAATATAAAGAATACCTAATTGTTAAGGTGAAGGATACCTTGTTTCTAATGTTATGTTAATAACATAAAGAATTTTTTGTTGGGTAAAGAAAGGGGTTTTTTTGTTCTTGTTTTGGGGCTTAGTGGGTTTTGCTCTAAATTGGTAGAAGGAATATTTGTGTTTTGGAACAAGTCATGATACCATTAACACGTTGCATTTTCTGTTACTGATTTTGAGAACATTTTTCTTCTCCTTATTTCAGGTTGGGTGGGACTATATCTGCATACAAGATAGTGCCAGACGAAATAGAAGAAATCAAGGTACAGTATTATTGCTTCTCAACACTGAATTCGTTTGTTTGAAAAATTACAGAAAAGTTACTTTAAAAAGCCGTGTGATTTCTTATTTTGAAGTGTATTATGGGGGAAAGAGGAAATTGTCTAAAGTAAAATTATTAGATCCATATTTACAAATCTAAAACAGAATTTTAGTAATTTCTACCTGTGCAGTTTATCTTCAGCCTAAGTTGATTTCAGCAGGATTTTTTAATGCCAGAAACTTGTATAATTCAACATACTTCTGCTTTGTTACCAGAAAAGAGATGCAGAACTCTTCTGGTAACAAAACTCTGGTGAACATTGAGTTATATTTTCATAACAAAAATAAACATAGTGTTCATATGCTTTTGAGATGAAAACCACGTCCGTAATTTTCAATAGTCTTGAGAAGGCAATAGTATGAAGTCATTGGTACTCAAAATCATTACAAGCTTTTTGATTTTGAGTAACGACAACAATAAATAGTGAAGTTTACCTGCCATGTAATGTTCATTTTAACAAAACTCACTTTAGCCAAGTCCACTCATGGAAAGTGCATCAGCAATTTGTGTCAGTTTTGTTTTCTAGTAGAGGGAAAGATGGGTGCAGGGTGGGAACTGGCTTAGATCTGATCACATGGTTTGTGTGGCTGGTTCTTTGATTGTTAGTAGGTCAGTCTGACATATTGCTTGCTCACTGTGATTGCTTAACCCATTGTGCTGTTTCATATATTCATTTTCAGCTGTGCAAAGAGAATTAAGAGTAGTTTTAAAATCTTGTAACGGGAAGCGATTGCATAATACCTGATGTAGACATGACTTTGTAGTGTGTAAAGTGGTGAAAGTTTATTCCTCCTCAATTAGAATCAAATCCACTGCAAGGAAATACAGTGACTGCCTGTATCTGCATCAGTCAGTTATCACACCACTGTCATCAAAATTTTTTTCTACTTCAAGATGCATGGACTCCCCTATCCTGAACTTTCAAGGGGAACATGATTTATTAGGATAGATCCAATGTTCAGACTTTGGTCTTGGATACAAAGAAAGAAGGTTTTTAAAATTTGTTAGTGTTACATAGTATTTCCATGATGTTCAGAGTACTGCTCCAAAACTATTTAAAAAATGCCAAAACCCTAAACCACAATCTTGTTCTTTTAATATAGGAAATCCAATCCCACTGGTATTTTGCTAATGTTGAAGATAAAGAAACCTCCTATTTCTGGCTTCGTTGTCCAAACTGGGTTCAGTGAACAGAGAAAAATGGAATGTTGGAAAATAAGAAATAATTTTACTTTTAGGAACTTACTGCAAGATCAGTAGTCACAGGACTGTGATTTTACCTGAACCTCCTAAGGAGACCTCTTCTGAATTTTCAGCTTTTTCTTACTCAGCTGGTGTTTAAGATCCTTGGAAACAGCAAAGGATGGGTTACTCATTAGTCTCAGTTGTGCCAGCACGTAAGTGCGAAGGAAGGATTGTATTGTTCTTAGTCAGGGCTATTTAAAGTGGTGGGGAAAAATCCCTTCCTTTACTTGTTCCTGGTAGCTGTCTTGTCTTGTTCAGGTAATGGGTTTTTGATGATGTGGCTTAGGTCAGCCCACCTCTCACTCCTTAGATGACTGAACTTCTTAAGCTGCAGTACAAAAGGTGTTACTCATATGAAACAAGGCACTATGGGAAGATGCTAAGACACACTAGCAGTGAGTGTAATGGACAAACATATATTGAATATGGAAAAGTATTATTTTGCATATATGTATTTTGAATAGCAGCTGAAAAACTGGGAGACTGAGTATCCTTGCAGTAAATATAGGGAGTAGTCTTAACTTCTGAAAGATTTTCCTAGCAGATTTGAGTAGAAAAAGGAGAGAGGAGAAATAGAAGGCAAATGAGCTTATTGGAATGTTACTTCTAGAGAGGACAGAATCTTACTCCATGCACAGTAGTTCTGTTATTTTGCCTCACAATTATCCCTCCTCTATTTAAACGTGAAATATTAAGGGGCTTAATTTAATGAAATACGCAAAAAGAATAGCTCCATTTTAAAAATCTGGTTTAACTTGATGGGTTGCTGAATTATATTTATAGGAATTGTAATATTCATGTTTTCTGATAGTCCTTACAAAGTAAACTGCTTGCTTAAATGGCAAAGGAGGGTACTTTATCAGACAGAGAGCAATAATTTCTATGGCAAATAAAAAGAAGTCTCTTAGATAGTGTCTGCATAGGAAAGGTGGTAGATTAACCTCTTCTACAGCTCAAAATCACTTATGAGGAAAACCCACTTATTATTTTTGTAATTCATGTAATTACATCTTAGGTAGAACATCATTGTAAGCAGAGGCTGTATCTCTGAGTTTATGGAAGAGGAAAAATTCTGCGAGCCTTAATATATCTGTCAATGGAAAAGTATCATTTGAAGATTAATAAAATACATGTTTCTAAATGTATTAGTAATTTTCAAATAACCTGTATTTTATTTGTCTGTATTGCAGTACCACACAAATTTTAACATGTGTTTATAATGCTTCCATTCTGAAGTGTTTATAATGTATTTATTTTTGCATATGAGTGTGATTTCACTCTGTGTATATATGTACTATGAGACTTCATGTGGTTTATGTGTCTAGAATATTGCCTGTACATATGTGTACCTATTCCCTTGAATGAGTGTATATCATCAGTGTCAGGTATAACTGAAGCAGTGGATCTCGCTTGCCAAAGTTATGTGTGGCATCTTATAGGCATATGGATGAGGAGTATTTATGACTTACTGATTAGGGGAAGTTTGCATGGTGTACCTGTAGACAGTTTTATTTCAGCAGTAGCATCTTAAGGTAAGAAATGGTCTTTTTGATTGCAGCATTCTGTCATTAGAAAGGAAATACATGATGTAGTGAAGGATTATTATTCTAGAACAAGACTCAGTGAGTGAGAAGACCACTTATTAACAGATTTCTAAAAAAATACTTGGTTTGCTAGGATTTGCAAGTCATCAGCAAAATGGAATTGAATTGTTTTGTCTTGGGGTTTTTTACATGCTTTCCCACATGCTTTTCGTGTAGGCATATGCATGCATCTCATCATCTCAAGACCAGAAATTAATTTTGT
This sequence comes from Lophotriccus pileatus, assembly GCA_035583135.1. NCBI lineage: Eukaryota > Metazoa > Chordata > Aves > Passeriformes > Tyrannidae > Lophotriccus > Lophotriccus pileatus. The sequence continues at coordinate 30,178,250 of JAWWES010000168.1, read as the reverse complement.
AGCAGGTATTCAATTCATGAAAGTAATGTGCAAAAGAAAGACATTGGCATTTTATTTCATGCCTATATTTGTGGCATGAGACACATATTCCAGTGTAGGGAACAAGGTTAAATGGTTGCCTCCTGTGGTAGTTAATTTCAAGAAATCTTGTTAGAAATATTTTCTTCGTACTGATTAGATTTAGATGTAAAGCAGTTCTGGAGGAAGATGGGAATTTTTTTTCGTTCCATTATCCACCCATTATCCACACTTTATGTTTTTCAAGGAACACCTGTAATTTTTCTATAGGTGCTCTTTAAATGAAGGTATGTGCATAAAGTATAAAAGTATTAAATACATGTAAGACTTACACACCTTTTCCCCCAAATAGTGATAGGATATCTCTCTTTTTTGTTTTGAAGTATGTGTTAATAGTTAATTAGATGAAAATTATTTTCATGAATAGCTGAAATGCATTCCTCTTAGATTGTCTTGATCTTTGGGACAACAGACTCCAGTGATAAAGATCCAAGACTAAAAGAAAGATAAAAACTATGAGGGAGACGGCAATAACCAGAAGGGAAATGGGGAACGCTGTGTCTTCTTAGAGGTCAGTTGCTCTAGATGACTTAGGAATTCATGAGATTTTAACTTTTCCACACAGTCATATATAGGAACATCTTATGAACAAAGTAAGCTGATTTCACTATCAGCTGTATTTCAGAGCAAAACTGGACTCTCTGCCATCAAAAGTATGTATCATTAAAATGATTACAAGCAAAATCAGTCTATTCAGAGAATTTCTCAAAATTATTTGGTTTTTTAACCTTATGGTGTCATATACCTACATAATACTGCATCCCTGAATCTTTTTGCTGGTGACAGTAGCTGATGAAACTTGTGCAGCCAAGAGACACTGGCCTTGATCCTTCAACATATTTTCATGTTTGCCACTGTGTGCCAAAAATAAGTAGCAATTTGTCAACAAGTGCTGGTTTGTAGTCCTATATAAAAAAACTCCACAAATGTAAGAAAGGTACTCATCAGTACTGTGGTGGATAGTCTGTAAGAACAGGATTGTGACTCAAAATATTCAGACTTCACAAAACTGGTTTCATATCTTGATATTTGTTGCCGGGGCAGCATTTAAATATTTCTTGCATCTTCTACAGAATCAACAGTGCATTACATAAGCAATGAGATGCACTGTCATCCCAGTTTTGCATAGGAGTTTGTCCTGTTTCTGGTTTACTTCATCATTGTATTGATATTCATCTGCTAAGTGTATCAGCATTGGCTGAGGATCTTCACACAAGATTTATGGTTTATGATGGGAGGGATCAGAATTTGGTAATAATACTGAGATATTCTGTTTATCTGTTTGTATCCAGCACAAACAAAAGATGGTTTTCCCTCTCAGAATAAGAGTTTTTTGAAGAGACTCAAGCTGTTTAAAGTATAGGCATCCCAGTGTTTTCCTCCTTCTGCATCTCAGATTATAATTACTAACTCACAGCACAAAAGGTCTTATTAATTAACATGATGTGAAAGGGTATTATTAATTGAATGTCTAGTGAGTTTTAAGAAGTAGCATCTCCATAGACTCTAAAGCTTACAGGTACAAGTTGAAAAAGGTTTAAGACAATTTGTGATGGTCACATGTTATTCCATGATTAGGTGGCTAGTCATGCTGGACTGTGAGTTGCTTAAAACTGAGAGCTTTGTCTTTTAACTCTCTTAACAAGCACTCAGAGTCTGCCTGTCCAGTAGACTGATTCATTGTGCTCCTGCATCCAGGAAAAGAAAGTTTCTAGAAGCTTTTGCAAATGTCCTAACTAGTAATCTGAGATCTTGATTTAGTGTATGAAATCCCTGATAAACTTGCAGATTTGGATCTCCTAATTGCTTTTTGGGTTTTCATGATTGAGAGTTTTTTATAACCATGAATCCAGTAAGGACAATTAAGAAGTGAAATGTGTAAGTTAAAACAACTTTGTCTCATCTTATTTCCCTGCAATTAAAGTTCACCTGATGTATACACAGATTTCTTCTTGAGTTCATTTCTAAATCCTGTGTTAGCAGAGCCAACCACTGACTAGTATTCTTTTCCAAGCTACATATGACAAAAAGAGCGTAAATTACATCATTTAAATGACAGAAAGAACTCTGAGTTTTTTACTTGCTATATAAATCCATAAATGATATTACAGATTTTGTTGTTTCCATGCTGGAGAGAATTAAAGGATTGTGTATGAGATGATTTGACAAATCGTCAAAAACTTTATAGGAAACAAAAAATTACTTTCCCTTAATTGTCTCTCCATGTGTATGCATTCATGCTACAAGCTGGAGATTTGCACCCCTTGCAGTATTGTTAACGTACTCTTAGCCGTGCATTTGTGCTCTGTTCTTTTAAATTCTTGTCAACAGCCTTATATTGATATTATTTATATTATATTGTATCATATTGCTTCCAGTTGACTACTGATTTCATTATCTGTTGTGTTATGTCAGTTTTGCTTCTGGTGAGTCCTTTGTTGATCTAAGTTAGTTTTGTTTCTTCTAAGACTGATTTTGCCCCTTTTTCTGGTGTTACACTGGGTTCTGGCTCTGGGCTTTTGGTGCCGAGCCTGGCCGTGCAAGCATGAACCACTGTGCAGGCACACTCTCACACCAGTGAAATATGAGTGTTTCATAAGACTGTCTTTTCTATTGTGGGGGTTTTTTTCCCACCTATGAAACCATTAGTAGTTGTGAATATCAGTTTTGACTTCTGGATTTTTTCCGCTCTGGTAGGTTTGAGACTGTTTTTGCTTGAAGGACATGACTCTTCTCAATTCAATAGCTATTGCTATCTCACACTTTTGTATAGAAACTCCTTACGGAGTACTCACTGAAGGGGCTTTTCATCTGTTTCTCTCATCTTCCATGGATAATGCAATTACAGACTCTCAACCAAAAAAAAATCTTTACAAGAGAATGTAAAATGAGACATGGCTGAAGTGTCTGTCACTGTTCCCTGATTATTGGACAACAGGATTCAGCTCTGCCCTTGTGGAGGTTTTCGGGCATTTGATGGGATTTCTTTTAGGTCCAGCCAGTTGCTGACATTACCAGTATTACAGATACACTCCGTTCTTCTCTGCCTTGCTGCTTCTTTACTGTTTTGAGAGATGTGGGTGATGTAAACCAGGTAACTGAGTGGGGAAGCTGCTCTTTTTGGCATCTGGCACTGAAGAGGCCAATTGACTTTTCTTTCTTTGGAAGAGACATGTGGGGGTGGCCCAAATTTCTTTATGTCTGTTAGTGATCTAACTCTGATCTTTATTAGGACTGATGAGTGTATCAAGAGCGTTCCTCTGCTTTCCTGGCGAAGGACATCAAATGTCTAGACTCTCTGGATGAAAAAGTATACTCACTAACTTTCCCCATGAAAATAGGAATTATCACTTCTTGTTTTCCTGGTGTCTTCCATCTTACATTATACTCATCTTACTCTGAGGCTTTTTGGCCTCAGAGACTTAATGGATCTAGAAATGGCAGATGAGACCACCTCACCAAGCTACCTTACTCTTACAAACTGTCTTGAATATAGATGATGCTGAAACACTGTTATTAATTCCAGTTCTAATGTGAGAAGAATTTAAACAAATGCATTTTATATTTTATTGTGTGATTTAGTCTTAGGAACAACAAGTTTAGCTTGTGTTGTGCAGATTGTGGAATAGTGCAGCATGGAGAAGGGAAAGGCAGGAAGATAGTCCCTCCATTTAAGGTGAAATGCCATGCTAATGACAAAATATCGTTTTAGTAATGTTATTATTTACTTTCCAAAGCAAACAAAATAGTTCCGTAGTTCTCCCACAAAGAGAGAAGAAAAATAGCTGAAAGCTAATTTACAAGACAGACCAGTATATTGCTCATCCTTCAAGCATCTCTGACTCCCTTGCATTTAAGAGGAGATAACATGTATCACGGTTTTCATTACCACGGTTCTGTTTGTCTAATCATTCTTCGTTAAATGCATTAGAAACAGGATTTGAAATCTTTTCTTGTTTGCCGTCATAAAAAATATCTCTGCCTGTGATCACAGTAACCAATTTTGTCTAACTTCCTCCTGGCTTTCTTTCGTTTTCCATTTTTGCTAACTACATAGCTCTGTACTAGCCATCACCTGAAACCCAGTTAGTTCTTGGGGCATCTTCTTACCAGCTCTAACACAGTCTTCTTTACTTTTCATCTGACCCCATATACTGGGAAATGTTTTCAGTGCCTTTTGTTTTCACTGGAAAAGTCACTTCTTAAATGCAATGTCACTGAGACTGAATGAGGGGAGGAAACATAGCTCAGCTTCATTAAGCAGCAAATAGCTTTTGGCAAGTATGTAAGTAAATCAAGTTTATATAAAAGCCCTAATAATTTTTCATGTGACCTGTTACATTAACTTTTGTTTGGTTATATTTAGCCTATAAGAATGTTTTCTGATGATTCTTTTTTGGAATCTATGAAAGAAATTTAGTGTTGTCCTGTCATACATGATAATGTCATAGTTGGTTAAGGGCTTGACTGAGTTTGAGATCTACAGTATGATCCTTTCTTGTGGTAAATAGATTTCTGAAAGTTCTTTTTTTTGTAATTGTCACACTAGGTTAATGCTGGTCCTGTATATATAGGAAAAAAGGATATCAAGTTTTCTGGGTTTATCTTTTTAAAAAACACAAACCCTTCAGGTACTATGTACTGTCCTTTGTATATAGTGAAAAAAGAGATCAGTTGTGTTGTTGTTTGGGGTTTTTTTGTTTGTTTGTCTGTATTTTTTTTAATAACATTCAGGTTTTACAGCTATTCGCAGGTAGTGTCTTACTGAATTATGAAAATTATTATTATTTATAGAGAAATAAAGTATTAATGCAAATAAGGACATTGAAATGCTAATTGGTTGACAAACTATCTGATGAAATTCAGGGAAGATTAATGTTAAGTGATGTGTATAGAAGACAGAGAAAAAACCCAATTTGCAAAAAAATGAAGTCTCTAATTAGACTACTGTGATCCAAGAATGATCTGGAAAAGTGTGCTAAGGCGGTTACTTAGCTCAGTGTGCAGGAGCAACTGAAGGGGGGGAAGGGTGGGAGCAGGGGAAAGACTGAGGAATTATTAGGAGAGGAACCAAGACCAGAATGCTAAACCTTTCCTGTTATGTATGAGCCTCTGGTGCCAGACCATATACAGTGGCGTGTGAAGGGCTGATCCCCTAATTACAAAAATGACACAGTAGGACTGAAAAAGATTTAGTCAGATTATACAAATTATCTAACTTATAGAAGCACTTCGGTATGAGGAATACGTAGAGATTGAGATAGAAACGTCCACAAGTGGCACATTTGGTTGCATTTCAGCAACATTGTTACTTATTTCTACTGCACTTTTAAAATTAACTCTCATGCTTAATTTATGCAAATTGTAAGACTGCCTGAAAGCAGGCATCAAAGTTTTGATTATATGTCTTCCACTGGTTGATCATGTAGTGATTGTAAGGGAAAAAAAAAAAGAAGACACAGAGCACAGCAATCATGTCTCTATCAGAAACCAGCTTAATACACTGTATTTTTCTGAAAAAGATTTGTAACTGGTAGACTGCAGATAATTCCGCTAGAGTAGTGTCGTTTATTTTGCTTTCGTAGTATGTTTTCTGGTTGCTTTTTAGTGTTGTGTTTCAAAGGCTTGATTGGAAACCACAGCAGTAAGACACCAAAAACTACACAAGCCTTCCTGCGGTACGCAAGCTTGCAAACTGTATTAGTAAAGTGATACTTAGTACTTTACTGTGTGATTACACCTAATGAAACTTCTCTGACGATTAATTGTTTTTTGTGGTGCCCTAATTCTATTAGCAACTGTCATACGTGAGGTCCACTGTCTAAAACAGAATATGAAAGATGACATGTTTTTAACAGAAAACCAACCAGAAACCTCCTTCAAGGAGACATAAAGGAATGGTGTAAAATCGTATTGACATGTTAAACCATGTGGGGCTAGAGGCATTTTGTTTGCTCAGATGCTTCCTCTTATCAGATGTACCAGATTGGTGTAGATGAGAGTTCATGCTGATGACCAGTATCTGAGCACAGATGTGAAATGGAAAGTTTTAAGTGGATTCTATATTTTATTGAGTAAGTTGGTTAAGTGGCTCTTTTCATCTCTGACAGTGCACAGACCTGGAATGTTGTCTTAAGTGATGTCCTAAAGGCTTCCACAAATGGGTGTCTTCTAGCTAAACAAAATCAGAGCAAAGTGTGTAAAGACAAATTTAAAAATGCCTGCCTCAGTCCTAGCCACCACATCCCTGGTGCCAAGAACTGAATTCTCTTGAATCATATCTGTGTTACCAAGTCATGCAAAGCAATAAAATGCATCTATCTATAAAGTAAAGCAGTGGTGCTGGAGATACAGCATCCACATAATATCTACTTTAGTAGTATGTTTTATTTCTAACTGCTTCTAGCGTTATGTTATGTACCTCTTAACAGCTGGAGTGGACTACATGTGTTGCATGTCCATTTTTCAAAAAAGTTTTATCTGAAAGGATTCCAGTTCATATGCTCAAAGGTTACTTTGCAATATGAGCCAAAGTCTGGTAAGCAGAAAACTATTAAAAGTGCAGTGCTGTTTTGAACTAACAGGCCATGGTAGATGAGTCCCAAGCCTCCAGCACATGTATTCTTCTAATACAATATATCAAGGTTACAGATGTGAAATTAATAATATACTACCACTGTTACCAGTGAAACACTGTTGTCTGAGCTAAGTAATTAAGAAGTGCCCAGACCTCCTGGCAGACTATTAAAAGGGAAAAAAAAAGGTCGTCTAGACCAGTGGTCTAGATGAAACAAATAAGAAGTGATGCCACCAGGTAGGAAGAAGACAGACATGAGAGCAGGGTGCATCTGGGGTGGAAGCATGAAAGTCCTAAGGAAGTGGAGTTGATATGTACAAATTATTTCAGAGAGCTATGATGGTAAGAAAAGCCAATTATTTTTGTTGTGGTGTGTGGAGACAACACTGGTTATGTATTTGACTGGACAACAGTAATATTTATCTTTGGATGCAAGATTATGTATTTTGCCAAACAGAATGTTTTGATAGTACAATACATATAATGTAATTTGTTGTGACTGAAGTCACAATATTTGCTCTCCTGGATCATCTTTGAGCTCCTTTTGGAAGCGTTTCTTAGCATGTGTCTACCTAGGCAAGAAAAACAATTCTTTTCAAATTAAACATGGATGTAAGGTTAATCTTCAGTGTCTCTCCTTTTTATTTCTCCTGTGGTTTTGATATGTTCTTTTTCTGGATTCCTCCACGATAAAATAGCTAGCATTTTGATAATTATTTACTGTAATTCTGTACTTTTCAGTTATTGTAGGATTTCAGAAATTCTGTGACTTAATTGTCCTCAAGGAAACGTATAGGGGAGACAATGCCACTGAATCATCAGAGTTTAGTAAGGGTGGTGTGGTTACGGAATTTTATTTTTTAAATACCTTCTTATAAAACATATACACAAAGATTTCCAGGATTGTTCTGTCAGAAACGTTTGTGTTCAATTTCGGCTGCATCATCATTATGACAAGACTAGGTGGAATGCTAGGATTGCAAAGGTAACACATATATTCACTTTCCCCATTTCTGTACAGAATGACGTTTCTATTTTCTCTTATTATTTGTAACCTGCATTCTTATTGTTGTTATGCTTTATCAAAATACCCTTGATTTTAAAATTACAAATACTGTAGTATTTTCACTGTGTTGCTTCAGTAGCATGATGACATAAACCTCTCTATTAGGCTGATCCCCTATGGAAATTTTTACTGCTCAGTCCTGTAATTGTAAAGGGTTCTGCATTTTTACCATTCTTGGTAGTTGAACATAATTTAAAGTGAGTGAAAATTACCTAAGATTTATCATTCTGGAATATGAAACTAAGTATCCAAGGATATCTTGTAAAGATAAGAGCTTAACATCAAGATGATTTAAAATTCTTGTCCTTCTTTGATAAAGCAGAAAATGAGCCTTCTTTATGTATTTGGAGCAAGGAATGTGTTCTATATTTTTTTAAGTATTTCTAGGGAATAAATGCTATATAAAACAGGCAGTATGTAAAAATAAAGCTGACTGTCATTTGGGACACTGAAGCTAACACTTGAGTTTTGCAGAGTATCTTGAGGCTCTAAATGACAGCACACAATTATCCTCAGGCTGTTTTGAAGAAAAGATGACTAAAATCAGGGAACTGTAAAGAGCTGCTTTACATACAAAAGCTTCAGATGCCTCTAAGTAGTGTTCCAAACTGTGAATGCTTCTGTTGGTGAGAAATGGAAAGGGATGGTTGTGTTTCAAAAATAAAAAAATGAGTATTTGTGTATTATGCTCTAAGTGTAATTATAAAGCTTTTACATACATGATACCCTTACTCAGTTGACTTCTGAGAGACCCAGTAAAAGAAGTGAGAAATCAAAGCTCACAGATAATGGAAAATTATCATTCTTCTTAGGATGAACTCTTTTCTGCAGACCTAACTATGGAAAGTGCTTGTAACAAGCATTCTGACCTTTCAGCCAATAGTTGATATACAGGCATGAAGCTTTATTCATAATGACACAGTTCCCTACATTTGCCCTTTTGTTTTAATTCAAACAACTGAGGTACACCTCATGTGTTTTGGTATCTGGGCACTTTTTCAATATGTTTTTATATTTAAATGTTTTATATGAAACAGCATACAGATTTTAATATAATATTTGTGTGTGCACTTTCAGAATATTTTGAATTCAATATTTTGTTACACAATTTTAATATCTTAAACTTTAAAAACAATCCTAAATTTGGACAAATAGTATTTTTGCAGAGTCATATTGCAACAGCAAAACCTGAGCTAATTATGTTGTAATTCATCTAACACCATGGCAATCTCATATATGCAGACTGAAAAAAAAAGGGTTTTCCTCTCTGATGGAATAAACAGTGAATTTCAGACTAGCTTTTATCAAAAAGATTTTTAAATTCACTCTGCTAGATCTCTACCAATGAAAACAATACTGGACATATATGAGCACTTATATTGCCTTCTGAGGATGGCTAAATAATAGGGAAAGAAAACCAGAGGAAATACTCTGTCCTTTCAAATATTGAATGCATTTTGAATATGTACGAAACATGAAATTAACATGTGATCTTCAAATTTTATTCCTTTTTGTTGTCTTAAATTAAGAATCTGTTCCGTCATAGACTCCTTTAGTTGGAAAAGACCTTTACGATCATCATGTCCAGTGTAAACCTAACACCACTGCCAAATCCACCACTAAACCATGTCCCCAAGTGCCACATCTACATATGTTTTAAATACCACCAGGAACAGTGACTCTGCCACTTCCCTGGGCAGCCTGTACCAATGCTTGATAACCCTTTTGGTAAAGAAATCTTCCCTAATAGCTGACCCAAACCCCACAGCGCAACTTGAGGCCGTTTCTTCCTGTCCTATTTATTTGTTATTCCTTGGTAGTTGTAGAGAACGATAAGGTTCCCCCTGAACATCCCTTTTTTTGAGGCTGTACAAGCCCAGTTCCCTCAGCTGTTCTGTGCTCCAGACCCTTCACCAACTTTGTTGCCTGTCTCACATCATCAGCAGTCACAACTTAGTTCTTCAAAATTAATACACTGGGCACAAGTTTTTCTCTGATTGCACACTTGATGAAACACTTAAATCACTTCAGTTGTAGGTTTCAAAATCAGGAATAAGATTCAATGCCTCAGACCCACCAACAAACAAGTTTACTTTACAGAGAGGGTGGATAATAGCTTACCAATGCCAGTAAAAAATAAAAATAACAAAATCAATTTAAAATTGAAACTGTGGTATAAGTGAGAAATTTAGTATGTCCCTACAAAAGCATGATTATAATAAAAGGAGCCTAAAAGCATGAAGCATGGTTATTTTCTTAGCCTGCAATTATTTCCTGAGCAAAATAGTATTCTTTTGTCATTACTGTAAATTAGGATGGCCAGATGTTACTTTGCTAATTAACAACTTCAATCAAGTATATTTAATTGAAGTGGTAGGCTATTTTCCTGTGCCTTAGTTTTATCATGGTTATTATTAGTTTTACATGAAATATATGAAATTGTAATTTCCAAATTTCAAGAATATGGAAGAAAAGGAGCTGATAAAAAAAATGGTTTATCACTGTTATTTTTTTAGGGTAGAAAACTATATGCCTCTCATTCAAATGAAATATATTTAGTGTATCCAATGTCTTATAACGTTTTCTTGGTGATATTTTGAAATTTGGGTGACAGACAAAAAATGCTTAGTTTCCTACTAAAAATATCCCTACTTTTGGAGTTAGCCAGAAGTGGAAGCTGAAACATCGGCTAAAGACCTAGGGGACTACTAAATGATCTGTGACATTTAAGAAGGAATAACTGTAGTGGCTTGGAAATTGACTTAATTTTTAGATTTGATCACTACAGAGGGTTACAGATGCAAAACCAAAATATTGTGCTTAGATTCATGAGTACAACTGTAAAGCCTCTTGGAAGATTGCTGCTATAGAATTATTGTATTCCTGGTAGACCTCATATTTAACCACAAATTTAAAACTGTTAGCAGAAGAAAAAAATCTTTGATTGCTTTTTAATGTCTTTAAATATCATAGGTATTACTGGACTCGGAGAGAAAACTTACAGGACAGAAAAGACTTGGGTAGTAATTGCAAGAAAAAAGCAAGAGCTTCTCTTTCTTTAGGCGGAAGGGATGAGTGTTGAAATGAAAAGGGAATTCTCTGTGTGTGTGTGTGTTTGTTCTATAGTGGAGCAGGAAAGTGAGAGAGGGACGTGCCAGGTGTGTTCTGGTTCTCACTAAGAAAGGCCTGACAACAAATAGCTGAATAAAATACCTGCTTTCATAAAGCAGAATAAGAGGAGGAATATAGATAGCAGATAAATCTTCCTGTTTTCAGATGCTGGGAACTCTGTGTTCATGCAGCATCGAAACAATCTGTGGATAGATTTGTCCACTCCTGATAAATTCTTGCTACACTTTTAGATAAAGGAAAACCATGCTGGTGGTGTAATCACTAGTATTGAGTGGGAGCACCTACAGGCTCCTCCGTTGCAATGAGGTGGTGGATGAGTCTGTCCTTTGGCCAAAGGGGTTTGTGTACAATGACACATGCTTGAAAACCACACTGGGCATAGAGCTCATGGCAGCCTTCTGTGGGAACTTCTGGGGAACTGTTATGTGGAATGCTAACTCCTTGATGTACAATGGTCTCCTGGTCAGGAGCACTAAAATATTAGAAATGCTATAAACAGAGCATTGTGTGGTCCCTAATTTCCAGAGGGTGTTGCCCAGTTGTTGCTCACAGATAAAATGTATTACATATCTTCCACATCCACTAATGACACCTACTCTCTCTTACTGAAAATACTATCTGAATGACTGTGCTGCCTGTGTAGGCTCTTCATCACTCTCCAGCACTAAAGTGGCAATTGTCTCTACAAGGGAGAGCAGTAGTCCAGAGATAACATATACTGCATGTATCATAATCCTCAAAGTAGAATGTGTGGGAGATGATACAACTCTTTGAAAGGGGCAGTATGGTATTTTTAATTATTGAGTTGATGCCTTTATTCTAAGTTGCATTAAGCAGTTGACTGTAATGTGAATTGAACTTGTCCAGAAAGGTAAGTTTTGCAATTAAAACCCCAAAAATTACCTATATAAACATTTCCATGTAACAGACCATATGTTAGAATAATGATATATAAAGCAGGAGATACACAGTTGAAAAGACTCATTATTTCTTATGCAGCTCTTCTTTGAACTATATAAATAACTCTGGATTCTTGTAAAGGTTACTCTGTGTGTCTTCTTAAATTGTATTTAATATAAGATATATATTATTTAAAATAACAAACAAGTACTTCCTAGTCCAGAGGGCCTTCTGTGGTTTCACAACTCTAGAAATGACTCATGCTTAAGCAACAAGAGTTCTGATCAGTGGCACAGGGTCTATATGGAGGGTTGTCACTAGCGGTGTCTCCCAACGTTCAAAACTGGGCCCAGTATTTTTTAAATTATTCATCCATAACTTGGATGAAGGGACAGAAGCCTCCTCAGCAAGTTCACTGATAGCAAAGCTGGGAGGAGTGGCCAATAGCCCAGAGTGCTGTGCAACCCTTCAGAAGGACCTCGACAAGTTGGAGAGATGGGCAGAGCAGAACCTTCTGCAGTTCAACAAAGAGAAGTGCAGGGTCCTGCACCTGGGGAAGTGCA
>JAWWES010000168.1:30132684-30165800 GCA_035583135.1 Lophotriccus pileatus | reverse complement strand
TCTCGGTAGTGCCAAGCAATAGGATAAGAGGCAATGGGCAGAAACTGATGCACAGGAAGTTCCACCTGAACATGAGGCTGTGGAATCTCCCTCCCTTGCACAGGATTGTATCCAGACAGTTCTTGAATATCTCTGCAGCAGTCAAGAGACTTGATGCTATCGCTGCAATCATTTGTAAGGAGAAAGCATTGTACACTTCTTTCATTCGGATACTACTGATTAGTATTTCTTTTATCATTTAGTAAGTGAAGTTTGGCATATATCTTTAGAAAAACAAGAAATGACAAGTAATTCTGCTGAGAATTGTCCTTTCCGTCTCCTTTCATGTATTTCTTTGAACTTTGTTCATGTCTTAGTCACCTATGGCTTTGTTAGCATTTTACCATTGGGTTGAGCTTCTTCTATGAAGCAGTTGAGGTTCTGTTTGCCCATTTTCAACAACTTTATCAAATTAGGAGGACTTCTTACAAAGTTATCTGCACTTTACTTGGCTCAGAAAGATACACATATTTTATTTTTATATACTTATAATCTTTAACATAAAAAGTGATAGCATATCTTTATAGCACAAAATAATTTCCAATAATTTAGGAGCTTAGAAACATTGGAGATTGGAATACAAAGAATTTTCTAAAAGTGCTGAAGGTTGTTTGATATTCTGTATATTATTATGCCTGAGAGATTTCCAACACCCTAAAAGCATGTTTGAACAACCTTAATACCCTGGCAGATTTTAGTTTCCTTTATACCCGCTGCAGAAACAGTTGGAAGGTGATTTTGAAATCTCTTTAAGATTTTGAATGCTTTTACTGCCCCCTGACTCCAAGTAATTTTGTTGTTAGGATGTATCAAGAAAAAATTAACATCTTTTAAAAATGTATCAAAAGAGAAATGACCAGAAAGTTTCAGCTCTTGGGAAAAGAAGTCTTTCTAATGTCAGTTGTTCTGCATCATTTTTCTCCCGAGTATAATAGTTGGAATCTTTGATTGCAGTGGGATCATCTAATGCTAAGACACCTCTGCAAACTGCAGTGGAAGCAGACGATGGCTCATCAAATTCTATGGTAACAGCTTTCACCCAGTATTATGTAATAGTTATAATCCTTAGGGTATGTAAGAGAGATTCTGCAGGGACTGAATCCTGAAAAGGTCCTCCCTTTGAAGAGAATGGCCTTTTCAGTTCAGTAATGGTTTGTCTTATAAGTATCAAAAAGTTTTTTACATTTTATTCTTTGTATGTTTATACTCACTTAGGAATAGACAATAACGTAATCAGCAAGGCAGCCTATTACTAATTCATTCTATTATTCTTTAATTCTGCTCTATTAAGAAAAACAAAACAAAACCAAAACCAAACAAAAACCCCCCAAACAAACAACAACAACAACAACAAAAAACCCCAAAACAAAACAAAAAACCAAATCACCAATAAAGGCCCACAGGGAAAAAGGTTTTTCTGTAATGATCACAGTTATTTATTTTTCATTGCCTTCAACAGCTGTCAAGATATTCCTTGCAGTAAGAACCATCAATGAATTTAACTGATTTTTATCCTTCTCTTATCACTTTTGACAATCATCTGCAGAGTCTCCAGGAGTACTCCTACTCAACAGATAATGGAGAAATGCAGGCAGTCTAATCAGTTCCAGAATACACCAGTCTTCTTTCTTTTCTTGCATATACATTTCTCTTCATTGTTTGTATATCCCTATCACAAGAGTATATCAGAGCAGGATGTCCACATCTTCCTTATATTTAGAGAACTGAACAACATTGCTTTGTTTCGGATGATGGGGCTACTTTACTGGTGGTTTATCTTCTGGAAGCTAAATCTAACATTGATTATTAGAACTGGAAGGTCATTTACCCTCTAAAATTGGTACTGTTATAGATCACAGTAAGATCATACCTTTAGTTGTTAGGCTGTACGGCCTGTACACGCACTAGTTGACTGGAAACATCGTACATTTCATTTCTGCATTATAATTATGTCCGATAATTAATACAGCTGATAGATAGTAGTCTTAAAATCTCTCAGCTGGTGGAAGGATCCACTACAAATATGTAGAGGTGTAAGTTAGGCTGGCTTCTTTATTGCACAAGAGGAGCATCTTTAGAATATTCTGTGATTCTAGTAAATGTTACTAGGCAATATTGGAGTGCTGTTCTGTATCCATACACTGAAGAGCAGAACAATGATTTTTGAGTGAATGGCACCATCGTAGTGCACTGTGTGAGCAAACATGGAGGTGCTGGATCCATCTATTACATAATTACTGCAGCTATGGAACTGATGGGCTTGATTTAAAATAATGGTTACAATCCATTATCTTCAGGATCTTCAAAATACGCTGCCACATCTTCTTAACACCTACTTCTCTAAATATAAATAGGCAATAGTATTGCCAATATTACTTACCAAAGACTAATTATTCTATGATAACATCAAGAAATTAAAAGATGTCTAGAGGGAAAGAACATCTGAGTTGGTAGGGAGATGTGTTTTTTTTCAAGCATTTCAGATGAATACTTATCTACCAATATCCTTATTCTACTGTGATTAAGAAAAAGCAGTGCCTGAGTCACTACAATCACTCCATTCTGTTTTGAACAGTATCAGTACCTGGAATTCAGGTGAATTGTGAGCATTTTTTATAGTCATTCTGGTTTTTTTCCCTCACATTGATCATTCAGACCAACAGACTCCTGCATTACTGAAGCCTCAAATTTCATACAGTGAAATGTAATAACATATTTGAATATTTAAACATACAGAACATTTTGGGTATAAAAGAGTCCATAACCTTTACATATGCTACAAAGTGGCAATGATTTCACCTCAGGAGGCATCAATTATCTATGAAGGCCTTGTTTCTCAGTTATTGGAAAGTAGCGAGCCTGCTATCCATCCACCGGTTCTTTCCGCACTTCATTCACCAGTTTGGTTGTATGTGAAATGTATTAGTCCTGAACTGATTATCGGGCTTCCATTTAAAGTAGAAGAGTTAACTCAAATTTGGAATATTAATGTGATTCTTCAGAGTTCTATTTGTTTGACATAACAGTGTTCTTTGTTGCATACAGAAGACAGTGACCTCTGATGTAAGTGGCTTTGGCTCTCTTTACAGTCCTTTGGAAGATAGATATGATACTTTAGACCAAATCTCTACATTTCTTCCAAAAGTTTGGATTTTTGTTTAAACCAGTTTATTCAACTGCTCTCCCACTGGTTGTTTGTCCAAAAGTAAAACATTTACTGATCTTTAAGAGTATGTTTTGAAGATAGATGTCTATCAGGGATGACAGTATAATCCTAAACTGGACAGAGAGAGAGAACAATTGATTCCATCCAGGCTCATTTTAGTATATTCTTTAGACTTTGGTAAACTAGACTTTCTCAAGGAAATTTCTTTGAGGATACAGTTGACCTCGCTGTTTCATTTAAGGGTATTCTTTATAGGACTTCAATCTGTCCTTTGCAATACTACCTGTGCTTCTGCTAAAATACACTCATTGTTTTGGCATCTCATGCAGATGCCTGGCTTAATAGAGCCATACAGCAATTTTGCTTGGATCAGGCTTGCAAAGTGATTCTTCTTCTTTTATGGTGTATTGATTTTAAGTTGCCATGATTGGCACACATACAGAGGAGTATTCAGTAAAGGCAGAATTGTGGGGTTTTTTGGTTTGTGATTTTACTGCCTTCTGGCTGTGGGTGTAGTCATAAGCAGCTGTGTCAGATTTCTTTTGTAGTCTCCGTACGTGCTGAATTTCAGCTTGTCCCTGGCTTTTCTTCAATCTGTGTCAATCTTAGGATCCTCCAAGTCGAAACATTAATCAGTCTCTGGAGTAGTCAGTTTTTACTACTCTCCAGAGTTATGAGCAGAGCCAGTAGTGTGAAAATATAATCTAGACATACATAGTGTATGAGAAAACAATATTGACTGCATGGTGTGTTTTTTGCTGCTTTGATCTCAGCCCTTTCAGAATATTTGTTCCGTGTTGTTCCTTTGATTTCTTTCTGTACGGTGGTGAAGGTACCACGTTGCTCTCTCTGACTTGTACACTGATGTTCACACATGTCACAACTCACACCTTCCTAACAGCTGATGCATTGAACTGTTCATGAATGATGACAGTTTTCCACTGTTCATGCAGTGCAAAACCATTAATTGTAGCAGTTCCTTCTCCCCTTTTGAGTTCTAAAATTCTTACTTCTGCTTTCTCCTTCTGGTTGTGTCTATGCAAGTGGCACATTTGGAGACAGTTTTCTCAGCTAGCTACTGAAGTATATGGCTCTTTATGGTTGTTATTTTACATACTTCCTGTATACTGGAAGAGTGTGTGTTCTTCAGTCATCCAAAAGTCCTTCTTGAAGTGGTGCCGAAGTTACAGAGTAGCTAGGAAATTAGTCCTTCAGTAATAATTTCCAGATCTTACGTTTCCTTCATTGAATTTTAAGCTTTGCTTTCTTGATTTCATAAGGCCTTTATCATTTCTCTTCAAAGGTCCAAATCTTCTAGGTTGTTTCTTTGCTTGTTGCACTGTTTGAATATCAAAAAGTTTGGCTGTATTCACACAATGATTGTTCAGATGGCTTTCTGTCTCTGAGTGGACTCAAGGAACTTCACATGGCCAAATCAAATTCTATGAGATCTCGGGGCAAACTTAGTATTTGTGTTGTATGGTATTTAGGCATTTGCTGTAAGGCCACCTGGAGTTCTCTCTTTGCTTTTTCCAGCATTGTGTTAGACTAATTGTATCCAGGGCTGTTTCAGCCTTCAGTGGAGTGATGCTGCAGTTGTTTGTGGGAGTCCTCAGGCCTTCTCCTGGATGGGAAAAGGCAAAGGTAACTTATCAGAGTGAGTCATTGCGGGAATGTACATGCAGACTCAAAGAAGAAAGGTTACTCATCAGTAACTGGTGTTCTTTGAGAGGTACAGTCTGCATGTACATTAGTCTGCTACCTGCCTTTCCCCTCTTTCTGGATCTCTTTCAGGTTTGATTGTGCATTTAAGAGGAACTGCAGTGGTGGCGGATGCACTCTGCCCTGTGTGTCAATGCCTCAAGCAGGAAGAGGGGAGGACTGAGAGTGCCCCTCCCGGGACACTCCAGGGCAGGCCACGAGCCCACCCAGTCTTAGAGTATATGTATGGACTAAGTGTCTCAAAGTACTGCAGCTGGTTGGTAGGTAAATTTTCTTTACTGTATTCTCACAGGTAAAGAAGTAGAATTTCTTTTAGAAACAATTTTGTTCAATTACTCTATGGATGATATGCATGACCAATACATATGGGGGGAAATTTATACCACAAACTGCATTACACTGAGTAGCTCCTTGTCTTGCTGATGATTTCAAATCTTGTCTTTTCTCCCTATCCTAATGTTTTTAGATATTTGAATATTTTTGCTCTGTTCAATTTGTGATTTCCCCTGAGAGCTACACCAAAAATTGAGATCATATAAGTTGTAATATTATTTAAAAAAATAAAAGGAAATGTCTTACACAACTGTAGCTAAGTGCAGAAGATTGTAAGATTGTATTTACTATTAGAAAATGAAGCTAGAAACAGAACTGGGTTCTGTAAGAATCAGTTAAATTTTTACTAGAATATTTTTCTTTAAAACTTTGTGGTTGCAGAAAAGCCAACATTTGAATTTAAACGTTTTTTCCACAGCTGGCTTTCTCATGTTTTGTTTCTTTTTAATCACAGAGGCCTTGTAGTAATTTTTAATTCACTGCACTTCCTGCCAATTGAACAAGTAGATGTGGGATATAACCTGGCTTAAACTGGAGTTGTCCCTGTGTGCAAATACCTACATGCAAATTCTGCAAGTGGTTATTTTCAAGTATAGTTTCTAAGAAGTGCAGGTTATATGAGTTGAGAGCTATTACAGAAATATGATTCTGAGGTGCTTGTACTTAGACTTTTCTGAGACCTATCACCTTTGCCAGTATGGTGGACGTGCTTTTACCAGTTTCTTAGGGTTGAAGCAGTTAGTGTTGTCTTGGCAGCTCATAGAAATTTATGGTTGGTATTCTGTCAGTTTGTCATTTCTGTAAGATGAAGATGTAGCTTATCGGAGCTTAGTTACAGCCAGCAAAGTTTGGTGAAACTTCTGATCTGTGGTGCATGAGATACACGTGCTGTAGATGTTGGAACATAGATAAAATATTATGAAGAGCTCTAGTTTTAGAAAATTACTGACTTGTGTAATATCAAGCTGCTTTTTCACATTCTGAGGACAAAACCCGAAGTAAATAGTTTTTTAAACAACCTTAGATGAACACTTATGTATGCAAATAGGAAGAAAATGTGGAAAAAGCCATCTTGTTCTGCACAATTAATTTGAAGTTTATGGCTCTAAAACCAAGCATTTATATCTTGTGAAAACAGGTCTTTGAAGCGCTGTTTAAATTAAAAAGATAAAAAATAAAGGCAGAGAGGAAGTTTCTCTTTATCTGTTGTTAGGAGCAGTATTGGATTAATTTATTTAGGTTTATGCTTTTTTTTTTTCTTTTTATTCCAGCTGTTATTTAAGCTTGTATTGTTGTAGAAATAATTAAAGGCATATATATTAGATGCCAAGATTCTCACTAGGAAAAGTAATACTGGCAAGGAGGTATTATGTTTTTCTTAAATTTTTGTTTTCAAATAAATTCTTAAGAAAAATGGAATTTTTATAACTCTGCAATATTTATTTTAGCAAGTGAACATTATATTTTAGAGAGGCCTTTCACACATGACAGAAATGAGAGACGTTGAACTTCAGTGCTAATACATTTTTATTATGTAAGGGCAAGCACATGTGCACTTGAGCCCACACATACATATATATCTGTCAAATTCAGAGTCTTCAGGAAAGTTGTTTCAAGAAACAGACATGTTTGGAAAATATCTAGTTCAGAGTCTTCTGACAGCTCTAAGTTCCATCCCTTTTTCCAGGCATCTGAAGAAAACTGTCATGCCACAGTGCCCGATCCTTTCTTATCAGTAACCATTGTTTCAAGACCTTAGCACATGCTCTAGGGAGGGCACCACTGGTACCAACATTGGATGGGAACAGATTTTCTACAGGAGACAACTCTTGAGCCTTGGTGCACATGTAGATGCATGGTTTACTTCTAATCTAGATGTCCTTGTAGTTTTTAGTGCAATTTGTTAAATCATTTTTTCTTCATTACGCTAAGACTAATATGTCAAGGTAGTTAGCTTGAATTCAGAGTCCTTTGTCTTTCTGAGGGAAATCAGCACAAGGCATTTAAAACATTACCTTTTTTTTTGTGAAGTCAATCTTGTACATTGTCTCTACTCTGTCTTTCTCCATCATAATAGTTAGAAATTCTTATGTCAGTCCCAGCCGTTGAAAGTGCTGGCACTCCCAATCCTGGGGGTTTGATGGAGCACTTCAGTGTTTGCACATCTGTCTGCTTGACTTTCCGTACTCATTTGGATAGATGGCTTCTGTTGAGCACTGCCTACTTTTTCCCCCTGTTTTTGGAATAGTTATCATAAACAGTAGGTTTTAGTAGATGTAAAGTACTTTTTTAAAAAAGGCTATGTTACAGACTGCATAGGTTTGTTGAGCCTTGAAATATTTGATAGCTGCAATTGACTTTAAATGGAAAATGCCTTTAATTAAATTTCCATTTAAAAATAAGCCTTACAGAGTACATTTTTATTACTTTCCTCCTTTAGTATTGCATTTCAGTGAAACGGTTGCATTTTTATGATATCTGCTAATACGTTAACTTTATTTAGAAAAACAACTGTAAAATTAGTGTGATGCTGGAAGCTGCAAACATATCTGTAGAATCTTCAGAAGAATACTTACTATGTTCTGTAAAATCTCAAAATATGAAAAGGTCTATTTAGACACATTGAGATATATACTCGCATTTCAACCAGATCACTTGACTACAGTGATTGCATTCTGAACATAATCCTAACATCTCTCTTACTTTCTGCCTTTTGCTGGTGGGGGGAGGAAAAAAAAGAGTGGAAATAATGGAAAACACCAAGCATCTGTTAAAATTAATAGACAAACCATGGTCCACTGAATAGAGAAGATTCAAACTCCTAAATAATACAACAGTGAGGAACAGCTGTGTTAATTTTACCTTTCATTTTTCTTTTCTCTTGCGTTGTGTGCTGTGACGTGAATTTCTGATTCATTCAGTTATGTGTGCTCTCTCATGTCAGAGTATCAGGTTTAATCTTTAGTGAGCTGGGGTCTGCAGTAATTCAAGCCACATGACTAAGTAAAGGTTGTTATGAGATCTTAATGTGCCAGTTCCTGTATTCCTGAAACTCAGTGGTCAAAATGACATCCAGTTTTCTTAGCAAATCTATGACTATGCAGACTTTCTCTTTTTTGATACGTTTTTCTGTATTGTCATTCATTATAATTTTTTCATCACAATGCTATTAAATCATCCTAAATGAAATTTATCCCAGACACTCTTTTAGCTTATTTGTTTAACATATTTGTTCAGCAATTTCAGTTAAATTTATGCATATTTTAAATGGTCCTTAATGTGTTATTAGTGTTGTATATGAGGTGAAATAACTTCAAATTTGCACTGTGCTAGAAAAATTTAGCATGTGCCAAAATACCAAACATCTTCGTTAACTATAGAATTGCTTAACCAATTTCAGTACTGAATATAGAAGGAAAGAATTCTATATAGATTCTTTATGAAAACCCACATATTTATATTGTTTTTAGCATTCCCCTATTCTTTCTGGATGTTTTAAATTGTAGTGATGTACAGGTCATATTCTAGTGGCTAAGGTGTATGAAATATGCATATTGATTGATAATTATTTTTACAATCCTTGTATTGTAAATTATGTATTGATAAGAAAAAGTTACACATGTTAATCTAAGTGATAAGCGCCAGAATATTGACTTGAAAGAATATATTCTAGTAATTTTGGAAGCATAAACACGTGGGAGTGTTATCACACTCTCATAGCAAAGTCATGGCAAAAATAGGACAAAAAAAAAAAAAAAGACAAGAAATACCATAGACTGTAGCATCATAGAAAAGGAACAGCCCTCAGGACCTCAGCTCTTCTGTGCAGGTATTTGGTCTGATCCCCAGTGACCATTTTTGTGTGCTTTGTAGTACTCCTGCGCCAGAAAAGGATTACAGTCTCAATATCTGTTTGGAAGACCACCATACAGTAGCAGTAAGAGAACTGGAGCAGTCTTAACAGCCCATCTCAAGTTTAAACTTCTGTCTAACACCATGCTTTATGATATTGTGTCAATGAATGTGTGACCTCTGTCAATCTGAAAAGGAAATAATTCATACACATGTACAACTGCTCTACTCTGTTATTTAAGTGAAGCAACAATCAAGCACAGAAATGTGGAGTATCCATTATTATTATAAGGATTTATTATATGAGACTCTAAAAATTTACTAAAATAAGTAATCCATGAACTTCAGTTATCTCCAAAGATCAGGGAATTGTTCCTTTCATTTCAATAAGGAAACCCTGTTTATTTTTCCTGTTCGCTTCCTAATAGAAATTTGAGGATGGTACATTAATGGAGTCACAAAGTAGCACCATTGTTATTGTGTGTTCTGTGAGAAAGTTTCTTATGTGTCATGGTGAAGCATTATCCCACCGACATTATTAGTGAGGAAGAGTTACTACAAACACAACAATATTCAAGATAATCATGAGTAGCTGCTGGAAAAGCCTACCAAATTAAATTATTATGTATTTTTTCTCTCTTGAACCCTTCAGATCAAGGCTGAATGGTTAATTGAAGAGTCTTGAGTCCTAGAATTTGTTTTAAATAGAGAAGGAACTGACCAGAATTCTGTGACATGCCCATTGCCTTTGACACTAAAGGTAGTTTTGCATCTTGGACGTTGAGATGCTTAAGTTACCCGTGAAGAGGGAAATATGTCTGCAAGTGTTCTAGGCGTTCAGTGACTGAAATGTCAGGTAGCAGTAGCTTAGGTGTGGTTCCAGAAGAATTTGAATTTAGTGTGATAGTGTCTGTATGCATTTGGAAGCATGTATCTGTGATAAACATAGGGTCTCTGCACTGTGCCGTACACTTGTAGGCATTTTTTCCATGAGGAAATGGTCTTTATTAGTTTGAAAATCAGTAAATTTATATTATTGTGAAAGACTAAGAACTCAGAGAAAGAATGAGGCGAGGTTTTTCTTCTGGAGGTCTGTAGTGTTGTTCTGGCTTTTTAAGATATGGTGGTAATTTTTCAGTACTGTTTTTAGAGCCAGATACTGTATTTTGTATCCATCAGCTCCATTCCACTGACTTGAATGAAATGACAGTGATTTACATAATCTGTTGACCTAGTCTCATTTTCTCTTGAAAGCTTATCATCAGTGAAACAACAGAAGGGATGGAAATATGCATAAAATTATTAAATGAAATTTTCTTTGGTTGAGATGTTATATAATAATTTTGCTCGTATGGCATCAGTGAAGCCAAATATCAGGTCACCGACATAGAGAAATTCTCCTTTGAGGATACAGAAAATTCAGTTCTCTGCAAAGCCAGTGGAGAACCTAGCTGGGCTGCTGTCAGCAGCAAAATGAATAGGAGTCCACTATTTGTCCACAATTGTGTGGGGCTTCCTTTTTTAAATACTTAAAACATCAATGAGAATATTTGGTGGAACAGAGTTTTGTGGGCTAGAGAGAAAGTAAATAAGCTGAATATCAGTCTCAGGTATTTGTCGGTGGTCTTAAAATATCTAAGTTGTAAATTTGCACTTTTAAAATATAATGAAACCCAAACTTACTGCCTTATAGTGAAAGATATTCTTCCTGAAAGACTGAAAGATTCTTTACCATAACTAGAACTTGATAGGGAATTCTGTCTGCCTAAGTACACTGATGGAGTAGCAGGAAAAGGCACTTTTTGCTCAGATAATTAAAGAGTTAGGGTACTGATTTCTTTAGTTTATTGTAGGGTATCACATTACTCTTTTCCCCCTTATTAACCAGAGTATTACTGAACTGTAGCAAAATGAGAACAGAGGAAGGATTTTTTTATTATTATTATTTTCTCTGTAAAACCAGTTGGAGTTTGACAGGTTTTATTTTATCTAAAGATAAATGCTTCACTAAGGAAAACAAACCAAACCAAACCAAAACAAATCAAAACACCAAAAGATACCCCTCCTGTTTCATACTGAGTAGTTTTTCCTGATTATAATAATTTTTAAAATACATACCATGTTAAGGTCTACCTTTGCCAAACAGTGAACTTCTCTAAGTATTCTCTGAAATTTGTACCTGTTTGAAGTCAAGAAAAATACATTTCTAGATTATAAAATAGAGAAGATGCCACCTCTTTAAAATAAATTTCCTGATGTATATTTATGTTCTTGAAACAAATGGGTTTTAGACTTAGAATGCTTTTTTACTACCAGAATTCACATGTTTTTCAAAATGTAAGTTAAAAACCTGACTTAGTAGATCAATTATGTATGGATTTGTGGCATTATCTGTGTTCCTTCCTCTTATCTGAAATGTTCACTTGATGAACTTCTGGTAATCTACAGCCCAGTTGGAGTGCCATCCTCCAAGGGGAGGGAGTAAAAAGATGAATGTGATTTTAATAAAGACGAGAGAACACAAAAGAAAAAGTGGAAGGATGAGTAAAGAAAGGAGAACAAGATACAGAACCTTTGGTTTTGCCACTTCTTCAAGTAATCCTTGGATACTTTTGCATGATGGGGCTTGCAGTCAGACACGGGTGTATTCCAGCTGCAATTTGGAAGAGTCTGTGTATGAGCCTTCTGTTAAATGGAAGTGACAAGCAGTACTGACCCCACAGAAAATACAGCTGAGGATTAATGGAAATTGATAATACTTTTTAAAATGTTCTGGACAGTTTTATTTCAAGCTTTTAATATCAGTTTATTTCTCAGAGCTAATTTTGATAAATAAGCCAACAGTTACCAAAACTATTCATTGCTCTCCAGTATAATACTTGCGAAACTGAAATGTGCCATAAACTTTTTCAAAGAATGATGTCTCTTTGCTATAATAAGGGTAGCTCTCTAAGTAATTGATCTGATTTGTGCAGATGGATACTTTACTGTGTAATACATGAGTGTACTTCAGGCAACACAACTAATTTTGTACTCCAAGCAGATATGCTGCTGCTGTGCTAGCACACAGTAGAGTATGAAGGATAAGTGATATAATCACACTGAGATTAAATAAATTTTCTGCTTATGTCAAATTTTTATCACAGTTTGAGAAGTTGTTTAAAAAGTCATTTGAAAAAGAATGCAAATAAAATTAAACACTTGTCTAGTATCATGAGTTATCCAGTATTGCAAGTCATTTTACATGACAGATTTTGTAGTCCAGCCTTGGAATGTGTATTCACACTCCTGTTGAGATGGTGGAGGGAATGTAGAAAAGGTGATTATAGATCATCTTTTTGTGTTGCTACATCAGGTGCATTATTGCATCTTTTACTAAATAAGCTTACAAATATGTGGTTCTTGCTTTTTTCAGGCTATTAAAAAGTGCAGCATGGAAACCAAAGTTACTGTGACAAGAATCAACGATGTAATCTGAATTAAATGCACATACTCTATTAGCATGTGTCAGAGAATATTATATTTATATATCAAAATAAACAGTGATAGGAATTAGTAACTGTGAATTATTGTTTTCCATTTCAGGTCAAAAGATGGAGAACAGAATTTTAATTTCCATTTCCCAAAAAATACTGTGTGGATACTTGCATTATTCTATCTTATCTTGGTTATAAATAGTGGTTTAAAATCTTTGTATAAAAAGCATGAGTGATTTTACAATTCCCTGTATTTATTGTGTGTGCCTCTGTTTTTAAGACATTTCAAGTCTTCAGGTATTTTCTGAGATAACTGTATCCCACATACGCCTTGCTATATCTCACAGGATTCATATTCTCTTTCAGGAGACGCTGATAGATTGGTGTGATGAAAAGGAGCTTAATTTGATTTTAACAACTGGAGGAACAGGGTTTGCACCACGAGATGTCACTCCAGAGGTGAGATAATCCTGGAATAGAAAAATCTGCCCTTTGGTGTAGAAATGTATGAGTCTGGAGGAGGCGGGGGGTGGATTTTTTTTTAAATTTCCTCTGTAACTTTACTTTGCAGTATTTATGGACAGGTCAAGTGATACACAACTTGGAAGCAAAACAAAGCAATAGAGAGTATAGCATAAGAGAATAACTCTGACCTTGGGTTCTGACCCAAAACGATTTTCAAACTGAAATGTGGTATAGCATAATGATTTCCAAAATTCTGATGGCTTTTTGGCGTCATTTTCCTTAGCACTGCAGTACAACACTGCTAAATAAAATCTTGTTATGTCCACAAGGAAAAGTGGGATAAGAGAGATTCTTTATTTATCCCTTGCAGAATACTGCATTGACGACTACTGCCTTATAGGTTGGAGTGTGAGATGCAGATAGTAGGGGGGAAAAATTCCATGCGAAGCTACTATTGATCTGCTTGATACCACATTGTCAAAAAAACCTAAACAGGCACAGAGATGGAGGCAACTGCACCAGTAAATGTTGCACAGGAAATCTGGTTACATTCTGCTTACACTAAGCTGAAGTGAAGAGGAATAAAAGGAAATTTAACCTAATGACCTCATGGCCATGAGTTGTCATATGAAATTACTGTGTGATTGCAATTGAAGTATTTTGGTATTTATGGTCCAAATTAGATTAATATGAACTTTTAAACTCACATACTTTATTTCATTTGCTTATTTTCACTAAAGGGCAGAATTAAGACTGAGTGCCTGAAGTGTTTATTTGCATAATATAACAGATCTAGATTTCTCTTAAATACTCATTTAAGTTTTCAGTTGCTTAGACTTTCATGTTGGAGTTGATTTCAGTTCTTTGTAGCACATCTACAATGCTTTTTACTTACAAATGTGTTCTGTCATATGGCTACAGGTTTTTTTCCATTAGAAATATATGAACATTTTTTAATTTATTGTATAACATTTCTTTTGTAAAGAAACATGTAAGCAAAATGCTCCTGTTCATTACTTCTTATGTTTTTCGATTATATACTAGAAATCTTGAGTAACTAAAACTTTGGGGTCTGTTTATCAGGAAATGGAAACAGTAAGGTGACCTCAGTGTGCTAGCTAGTGAAACTGATTTTGCAGATTATTCACTGTGCTAAAGCCACCAAAAGTGAAAAGTGCATTGGTTAAATTTGTATCTTGCTTGCAAACTAACTTAATGCTTTTGAAGGTTGTATTAAGAAGACTGTGTAGAAGGATGACTGAATTTCTTCAGTTTTCCTTTGTGCAGGGATGAGCCTGGGCAGTAGTGCCAGAGAAGGCATTGCAGCCAGTGCCAAAAAATAGCCACAAGTTCTCAAGCAGCATTTGGGACAAGAAATATACAAATGAGAACTCTGCACATAAACACCTAGTATTTTCCTTACACTGCAGTGCTGTTACTCAAACTAATGAAGACAGTTGGGGGTGACTTGTTTGATCAGTTTTGATAGTTGATGAGTTTTGAAAGTTAATCTGAGTTGTTAATGTGTTTTTATATAATAAAAACACATTGATATAAAAGTCATTAATAACTTGCACTGTAGAAAAACCACATTGTTTTTAAACATAACACATATGCAAGACTTGGGCTGGTCATAACAGAATCAGGTGTTCTGACTGTCAAATTATTCCCATACTTAAAAAAAAAATTACATAAGAGAGTATTTACTCACTTTTCATTCAATTTAGTTGAATTAACTTGCAGTACTAAATTTAAATCACATTGGAGAGATTGAATCCCAAGTTTTATTATAAAGTGGCAATGATAAGGGTCATTCCTGTGATAGCATTTATTAGATCATTCTTTCAAACAAATGCTTTAAGAGAAGAAAATTAGTTTGCCAGTATTTGTCATACCCAAAACATATTAAGAAGTGTAAGTTTTGTTCCCATAATCTATGTCTTGGGTCAGCGAGAAAGCCAATTCAAAATGGAAAATTCAGTATGTCAACGTGAAATGTGCAATAACAAGCCTTTAGGAAAACTTGAGTTGATGCAGGCAGTGGTTTTAATCTCTTCTGTATGTCGTGTAGGTCCAGCATGCTGTCATTGCTGAACTGATGATGAAGGGGTGTGATCATGGCATTGTGCTACTGAGCTATCATCTTTAAGATGTGATTTTAAAACTGTTAAGAATTGAATCTGGTAATGGAAGGTATTTTAGTATTTTTTTCTGAGAATAGGGAGAGTGGTCCCATGGGTCATGTTTCAGCTGGTATGTTTCAGTCCTCCTTCTCCCTGATTGTCCCGTAGTTTGGATTAGAAAGCATGTTTTTGTGCTTGTTTTTCTGAGTACAGATATATAATTGCTATTGTACATACACATTAAAGGTAGTTCCCAAGAGAATTTACAGCCCAAAGACTTAATGTTAATTAAATTTTATAATTATTGATAAAACCGAAACCCAGTGCCTAGCATAATGTAGCTAAAAATAGCTTCTTGATATCTCAGAAATGTATAATTAAGTTTCAAAAAAAATTAGTAGTTTCCCCACTCACTTTGCCTTTTGAACACTACATCAGAACCATAACAGGTTATTGCAGTTGTTTCAGTCATGTGTAACAACATTTTTTCTTGTACCAGAATAGATGGTTTTAGGTATATTTGCAATATATGATTTTCCTTACCTGTCTCTGATCCCTAAATTTATAGCCTCGGTGTAGTCAGTGGGTGGAGAGGAGCTTTTGAATTAGTCCTGCAATTCACATTTTGAGGGTTGAAGGTCAGTTTAATTAAGCAGTGTGAATATCCTTCACTTTCTTGACTACATGACTAGAAATTATGACATGCATGTGGATATTTAAAAAAACAAATTCACTTAATGGATGGCTGAATTTGAAAGTAACTGTGTTGTAGATGTTATTAGTGAATGCTGCAATTCTTTATCATGGTGCTTGGTGGTAGTTTGCACTTGGACTAAAGCTGAAGTGTGGGCTTAATATTGTAGATACAACCACATTTTTTCTTCCAGTCTTACTTTACGTATAATTTATGGGGATAGTCTTTAAATCTCTGCTGGAACTGCTCATACAGTCTTGATTTAAAAAGTCTTTGTTGCTGGACAGAGATCAGGACTTACATATAGCCCAAGTTAGTTTATTTAGTTTATTTAGGGAACTTCTGTTTTGCATTTTCAGATGCAAACATTTTTTTCCTTTGAACTACAATACTTTAGTGGTAGTTCTCAAAGAACATTGATAATAATATATGTTAGCTTTTGTAAAAACATTTAAATATTATTGCAGCATTTTTATCAATCACTGTGTATCTTTCTGAGATATTTTCTCTGTTGCTGTTGGTTAGTAAAAAAAGGGAAAGAAAAAATCTCATGTGTACAGGTGCCCTGCTCAGTTTTCTATCTTCTGTCTTCTCTACTTTTACATTTCTTCTTTTCCAAAATTATACTTCTAAAAAAGTCACGTCTGTTCCCTTCTAGCTTTTCTTATCCTCTGTCTCTAGTATGATTCTGTGCAACTCTTGTTTGCCCAGCTATGAGACTAATTTTATGTACTTAGGTAATAGCAGTAGAAAACAACTTATTGATTGTGCCTCAACTGATGCTAGACATTCTTGAGCTGTGTTGCTATGTGTATTCACAAATAGTTCATCCACGCTGCAGATAATTTTCAGCCCTGAAGTTTTAAGGTAATGCTTTACAAGAAACATAGAAGAGCTCTTTTCCAGCATGTAAAACCAGAGAGATGTTTCATTATAGTCTTCCTCCTTTTCCAGTGTTCTGGAAAATTTATGAATGCTTCTTTTGGTTCTTGCTGTTCATATTCTTCAATACTTATAGACGGGTTTTAAATGTATTTAGACACATCCTTGCTTTCATTTAATCTGAAAATGTATGCATATTTGTTTATTCTTTCATCAGAGTTCTCTAGTCTATGAAAAGAGCTCATTGTTCCCTTGAACTCCCTTTCATTTGTCAGCATTTTTCTGAAAAAAACATGCTGAGAATGAACAAAATGCTCCAAAAATAGCCACACAGAAGCCATATTTGGAGGGAAGAAGGTCCCAATTTTGCTGTGATAAAAGTCTTTGTATATTCAGTTCAAAATTGCAACAGCATTTTTATAATCATTACCAATTACAAATTTTTGATCACCTGGCTGTCCCCCATTCTCTAAGGTATCTCTCAGGATTTTTCTTCAAATTCCATTTTATTTCCACAGACGATTTTAATATCTGTATCCTTCAATTTCTCTGTCTCAAGTAGTGTTGGCAACCCTCTTTATCTTTATTATTTTTAGTTTTCTTGTGTTTTGTCTGTTTACTTTAACTCTGTTAATGAAATAAGATGCTTGTGACACAACATACTCTCACAGCAACAGGTGTTCCCCTCAGATTAACCCAAATCCACTGAGACTTAGACTTTCAAATAACAATTTCTATTTAATAGGTAATAATTTAAACTAGAAAAAATATATTGGGGATGGAGGGAGGTTGTCCTCCCTGGTTCAAATAGTGCCTTTCCAGAGCAGCAGGATTTCTACTATGCTTTATTGTGGATATAGGAGTGCTTCTGTTCTTCAGCAATATTTTAGTGTTGTCACTGGAACCAAAGAAATTTATTTTCTTTTTACAAATTGTCACTTCAGGATGGCTCCATAGTGAGGAGGAATGGAGCCTTCATCTCACATGGGGCATAAATAATTTTGTGGTAGGAATAATATGAAATTTACAATCTCTAATTACCCAAGCAGTTGTTTCAGTTTTTCACCCTTTAGTATTCCAGATACCCTCCAATTTAATAGCCTTTTTCAGCATATATATATATATTTGTAGTCTATAGTAAGACTGTAGCTTTCCATATCTCTTAATGGAGGTCTTGCTCCACATTGTTTGATTCCTGTGTTGAGCTATTATATCATGAAGCATGCTGTGTATGGATGATGTTTGATCCTGTACCTTGCCATCAGACCTATTGAGGCCTTCATATTTCTTAGAAAATTGTTTCCAATCCAGCTTGCTCCTAAAGGGTCTGAATTAGAAAACTTTGCCACATGCATGTAGGCAACAAACATGCTTAAATGGAATAGACTGCTCTGTGACAGACTCCTCCAAATTCTGTACTAAGCAGCAACTCTATAAAATACCATTGCCTTTTTCTTAGTCCTCCAGACAGTTCTTAGCTTATATGATTAGACCTTTATCCCATCTGCTTTAATATTTCAATAAAATGTTTTGTTTGAAAAGCTATATTTGATGTTACAAAAATCCAGATATATTTATGTGCCATCATAATGTAATTAAAAATTCTTTATTTAGATTTTAAAGCTCTCTTTGGAAGGCAAGCTATTGTAACAGAATTGATATATTTAGTTGCAGAACACTTTTCATTTAACAACTATTGCCAGTTTCTTCAAGAAGCAATATACAAATTATTTGCACTACACACTACACTGTCAGGTTACAGAAGTACCTGTGTCTTGAGAAATTCCACACTGATTTAGCTGACTTAGGAAGGGCCAAAAAGTGCCCTTCTCTTCTCTTGTTCTCAGGAAAGCTTGGTAACACACCATCTTCGCTGAGGTGCTTGGTTGTGCTGTCACCAACTGCAGTCATTGTCACACCTGCAAGCTGCCAGGACACCTGTAGTGAGAAATGTGAGGGAGAAGAAAACCTGATCCCATTTCAGCTCCATTTACTCAAATATCAGAGATTACTCAATAAATAAGACCACAAAAAAACCCCAAACACACAAAAACCCCCACAAAACAATCAAAAAAGGCCAATCAAATAAACAAAAAAAGCACCAAAGGAAGGAAGGAAGGAAATAGATGCAGAGAGAGTATTCCTGAAGAATTGTTAGTTTAATAAATAAAGAGGGCTTGGTAAAATCTTGATATTCTGCTGCATAAACAGCAGGTTTTGATTTGTTTCTTTGTCTGTGTCAATCCAACTGAGATTGAAAGAATGTGTGTCTCTCAACTTGTTTCTGTCTAGATTTTCCAACATAGACAACTATGAAGAATATGGGGAAAATAGAAGTATTGATATACAGGGGATACTTTTCTGTATATGTGATTGATTTGTCTAAAATGCAAAGCTGCATATTTTTTCTGACATTTCCTTTTAAAAATTTCAGATGTCACAATGGATGCAGAAAAAAGTCAAAAAATATATGATGGCTTTCTGTGAGAGTTACACAACTCAGTCTGTTTAGTTTATCATAAAGAATACTGGGAAATATCTTGGGTTTTACCTGTACTTTCTTGGGGAAATAATAATGTACAGTACTAAAGGCTTTGTAAGGTACCAAAGGCCTTTTTTACCTACTTCAGAGAATTGTAAAAATAGCTGGTGATAGAAAGCTTGAGCCAGAAAAATCTAATAGGGAAACAGTGGAAGGTTTTTATGTGTTGAGGTTGGTTTGCTTGTTTAGGAGATTAAACAAATTCCTTAAGGAGGCCTGTATTCTTCATTTTAATTCTGTCAAATCAAAAGTATTTGATAGTGGGAGAAATGTCTTATAAAACTCAAGTTTTCTTGTACTCTGTAGAGAAGTCACGGATAATGTTGAACGAATTATCCTGCACAGAAGGCCAAACTAGGTTCTGGCTTTATGTTCTGTATGTGTTAGATGAGAAGATAGTTCGAATAAAATGGATCCTGAAATTAATAATTAAGCAATTTTATTTCCTGAATTTAAAAGGATCACATTAGTTGCTTCTGCCTCTTTTTTGAAAAGGCAAAACCGTGAAAATACTGGCTGAGGATGCTGGGACAAATAACTTTTAAATTACTTAAATGTATTGATCTTCTTTGTAAAGTTGTCTGACCATCATATCATAAAGGTAATGCTAATAGAATTCTTGTACACCTTTGGATATTTTTGGATATTTTGGATATTTTGAGGATCAGCTTTTATTTGCTTTATTTTAGCTGTCCTTAATACTCTTGAATAGCAAATAGAAGTTCTATTTTCTGACTCTCAAACATGTATGTGATATTTGCAAGCTCTGCTGAAAAGAATAGTAAAACAGCAGTGAGGGATTTGAATGTTCCATAAAATGAGGAGCAAAGCCACAGTAATGAGCCAGGAAACCTCTCTTTTTTATTCTTAAATTTTGAAAATAAGTTTTTTATTCCAAGGTAGTTTCAGAATGGAAGCTGGAAGAAGGCTGGCATGTCCTGTGGGTAGACAAATGGTTCCTATCTCAGTGAACTCAAATACTTCCAAAAATACAGTCAAAAGAATAATATGATTATAGTTTGCTTTTTTATTAAGATAAAGAGCTCTCCTCCTCTTGGTATTACTGATTCCTTCTAGCCATGTTTTCACTGTAGAGCCCACAGCTCTCTCTGTTAACTGGCTTGTCTCCTGTTTGCAATGTAGCCACAACAGTGAATATATTTTGCAGTCCTTTCTGTAACTGTGGAAAGAAAAATAGGCCTTCCATAGAACTTCTGCATAATAAATTTTAAATTTGGAGCTTTTGGAATTTTTTTCCTCTTAAGCATTTCTAAAAATAGTTTCCATTAAAGCATCACTTCAGAGAAGATAATAGGAAACTGAAAAAAAAAATTAAACATCAAGTTAAGGGAAAATAATCTTGAAAGCATTGTCAGGCCTGTAATTACACAATTTTTGCCCTTAATGTGTCATTTTTTTCTGGTCATGGTCTATTGCAAAGAGTAAAAGCTTTATACGGGGAAAATTAACAAAAAAATTATATAGACATGTTAGGAAGACTTCTTTGTGAAGGCAGCTTAAAGACATGATAACTAGAGGGCAAATACTAGTTTGGATTTAAGATGTGTGAAAAATTGAATGAGCCCTTTTGACATAAGCACACCAGAATAGCAAAATGACTCACTATTAACATAGTTGATCATTAAAACTAATACTTATTAAAGAATAGAGAATTTCTCATTTGCTGTTTGCGTGCTGTGTAGGAGCCTTTCCAGCCAGTAAGTGGAAAGAAACTAGAAGAGTCTTGGAAAGCAGCTGGCTTCAGGAGTTATTCTTAGGATTATAACTAGTCCTTCACCTGCTTTTGCTAATTCCTACCATGTGGAGCATTGAAGCTTTAGCAAAATGTTGACTCAGTATAAGTACCAAAATACAAAACCAAAATGACTATTGTCACACTCAGGCTTGAAAGTCTTATCAATTATGGACAAGAAAATTATTACTTTTTAACCTTAATTTAGACTATATTTTAGCTTCTTGTCTCTTCATGCATGTATTCTTTTCCCAGTTATTTTTTAATTGGAATACCCAAGTTCCTAGTGAGGTGCATAACCTGCTCTTATTAATTGTTGACATTTAAACTTTCACTGGATTTAAAAAACCTCCAGATTTTCCTCCACAAATAAACATTTTCTTATGGTATGCTGAGATCAGTTTGTCATAGTTCATTTTCATTGAGCTTGAAAGATATTCCTTCAGAGACAAGGTGATAGCAATTTTTTTCTTGATGTGGTGCAGCTAATTGTAGTTGCTGCTGGCCACAAAATCACAGGATTTTTTAATTACCTCATGCTCTAATTTGTGTTTGCAATTCCTGGCTGGTTTATGCCATTTCTAGTCCTATGACGGAAGTCTCTTGGTCTTCTCTGCCTCAATTTCCTGCCATTTTGTTCTAAGCCCAGATAGTTGTGTTTGACACAGGAAGATTTGAATATGGAAGAAATTCCTTTTCTATGACCCCAATTTCTAAATTTGAAGTTGTATTAACCTCTGTTATTCTTGTGCCTTGCTCAGCTACAAGAAGAATGAGTGGGTGATACCCAGAGGATCAGTATAAACAATGTTCCGTCAGCTTAGCCTGTCGCTACTGTGTTCCTTAAGATCTTCGTTGTGTATGAATGCATGGCAAGTTCATACAGGTTCTCTCTGTGACCTTTCCAAATCCTGATTCAACAGGGCACGGCAGAGCTAACAATGCCTTTATATTATCTGGCGTTCTCTACAGTTTGCAAAAGAGGGAAGAGTTGGCTTCTTGTTGCATATTACTACCTTGTCAAAGTGGAATGTAGCTTTTGAGTGTTGCCAATAAAAAGTTAATGTTCAGGTGGATAAATGCACGCACAATGTGGACTTCTAAGTGGACAGAAATAGTGAAGTTTGATTCTTGGTTGGTTGACTTTTAGTTACTAGGAAGATACTAAATAAAAAGACTCATGACTGAAATGACAGATGAGTCAAATTACTGAACTTTATTGCTGCTGGGATTTTCTCAGTTCTTACATTTCAGACTTCATTACATGTTTCTGAAATAGAGCAGCAGCTAAGATTTCTGAAACATAGTTTAACTTGTTTAAAAAAACAACCATGTTAAATAACAGAGTGCTTACGTTAAAGAGAAGAGGATATTCAAGGTAACAAAAAGGTGCTTCTAAGTTTCTCACTTAGAAGTTTACCCCACAATATTCATAAGACTTAATTCTTTTCATTAGAGTGTGGATGTATCTAAGCCAAGTTCAAACACCAACATACACTAATAATGAGTAACAGCTAATGATGGCTCCAGTTTATCTCACAAATGGCCAGCAGTGGCTAATGGGTACTCCTGTTCAACTTCACAACCTATTTTGCAGTGGCTATGGGAATGAGCTCACAAGACCATCCCCTTTCCCCTCTTATACTAGAGGTGCTAGAGGTAAGTGTGGTTTTGGGGATCAAGGGTGGGAGGTCATGAGATGAAAGTGATGTGGTCTTCTTAAATTTTTCACAAACCTCAATTAAGGCATGTATCTGGGGATGGGCAAAGATTCAGTTGAATTCTTATTTTTTGCCCAAAGAGATTACCCAGTCCTAAAATGACATGCTTTCCTTGAACTGGGAGTCAGAAATCCCTTTTCTCTTCTGTTTTTCTGCTGCAGAAATTCCCAACATTCCCATTATGTGGGCTCCAGAGAGGGGTAAGCAACATCTTCAATCCCACCCAATCATTTCCAGACTAATTCTTTGCTAGTATTTTTTTGCTTTTTTAATCATCATCAGAAACAGTTTTTAGCCACATTTTTCCCATTTGTTTGATTTTCTTGTGGATTTTCATATTTTTGTTTTATAGGAAGGTCCCATGGCCTCCCCAAGTGCTAGGGTCAGACTCATTTGCTGTTTCCATTTGTGTGCTATTATCCTGTGGATTTTCATGGTTCACTCTGATCAAATGATATTACCAAAGGGTGAACGTCTGGATTCTTGGGACTGTTTCACTCATGGTATCCTAAGTTACTGAAAAAGCCCTGCCACCCTGCCACCCTGTCGATCATTTGGCAAGCTTATGTTTTGTCCTTGCCGAAAATTGCATCTGATTATTTGTGGGCTTTGGTCTTTTTCTGACTTGTCTGTCTGGGGACTGCCTGGCATTTACTACTGTCTTTTATTCTCTCTACCTGCTGGCTCTGTGGCATTGTCCTCCTGAAGTCTTGGCCCTTTGCCTGACTGTCTGGCATTGCCTCTTGACCAGCTAATTGCTTGACACTGACTACCTACCGCCCTGTCCATCTGTTGAACGGCATGTGTCGCCTCCTTCCTGTCCGTTCAGTCTGACTGTACACGGGCACTGGCCTTCTGCTGCCCTGTCTCCTGCTCCAAGTGCCTGGCATTGCCTTTCTGCTGAGTGCATCTGCTGACTTTGTGAAACTGCTCTTCTGCTGCTTGGCGCACCGGCTGACTGTTTGGTACTGCTTTAGCAACTTGCTGAATGTTTGGCATTTTCCTTCTGCCTTTTCACCTGATCCTTGAATATAGTGTCCCTTTGCTGCTCTTTGGGTCTGCTTACTCACTGATACTTGCTCTTTTGCTGTCCTATCCACTTGCTTTTATGCCTGGCATTTCTGTCATATTGTCCTGCCCATCTGCCTAGATTTTATTTCTAAATATGTACCAGTCTGAAAATATTAAGAAGAATTGTAAGGAATGGGGAAAAAATACTGTCTGGCTCCTTCATGATCTGATTCAGTTTAACATACCAACCAAAAACTGATCTCAGTACCAGCATTCAGCTTTTTCATCGAACTGCTCAAAACCCTTTTGACTTTATGAAAAAAGAAACCAAACCCTAAACAAACTGAATTTTATTTAGTCTTTGCTTCCATGACTTTGATAGGTATATTACTGTTTAGTAATACTGTATTCAGTATTAAATTCAATACTAAATAATTACTACAATGCTAATATTACCCACCATAATTCTCACAATCCATGGAAGGTAGGTAATAACGGGGGAAACAATCTGTTGCTGAGGCTCAGAAAGAATAAGGTTTGAATGTAGAGCAGTGTTCATTAAACACAGTGGATCAAAGGAACTAAGTAAGAAATTTTACAGACATCTTAATTTAAAACAGAGGGTTGCAGCTAATCTAAGTAACCCATCGGATCAGTACAGTATTGCCAAACCACAGTGTGTCCTACTTGCTGCTTCCCACTCTTTCTGTACTGGGAGAAGGGTCAATTGCCTGTTTACAGAAATCTTTTACCGCTCTCTCACATATTAAAAACAAGGACTTGACTGTATCAGTAGGGTCCATAGTAAGGGAATAAATCATTGTCACATCTTAGAATAAGAAGCAGGATTTCCTGCCTCTTCTTTTAATTCAGCTTATTTGACCTGTCTTTTTGTAGCTCTGCCACAGTTTCTAGCTTATTATGTGTGGGTTTAATTGTGCTTTTGAGTCCAGTACCGACTAGGAATTGGAGAAAATATTCTGTCATAATGAACCCTGTCATAATTCATAATAAATTCCTACTACACTAAAATAAATTGTGTGTAATACTGTTTTAACTCTAGATTTTAATATCTTCAGATATATTAATACTACTTTTGCTATCTTCAAATGTGCCTTAAATATGTGAAATTATGTCTAAGCATAGAGGCAGGGCAGCAGCCCTTGAGTCAGTAGCCTCCTTCACCAAGTGTGAGACCAGCTGTGGAATCAGAGGAAGACTGTGGGAGAGCACCTTGTTCCCGTGCTCCCAACAGCAGCTTACTGCTGTGGAGGATGGCTTGCCAGGACAGCTGACAATATTTTTAGTAAGAGCTAGTAGGATCCTTCTCCCAGTTTTCACATTAACCTCTAGAAGCCAGTCAACTTGTATTCTGCTCCAAGGAACCAGAGGACCTGAATGCCCTCCTTTACACTCTCATAGGCTCTCCTGTCTGTCTCTCTTCTCAGTCTTCCCAACCCTCCTGTGCTTCTCCGAGCATATTCTTTTCACAACTTCACAAACTCTTAAAGACGGTAGGCTGGCAGTCTCTCACTTCCCACCAGCTTCATGCTGTTGAAGGGTGTGGTGACAAGAACAGATCTCAGTGGTAAATCTTTCTCCAAGGTTTAAGTCGCAGTGTTACTGTGATGCTTCCCTAGGCTGTTGTTTGAGAGGTGAATCAGGTGCTGGAAAGGGGGAGGAATATTCACTCTAGCGCTGCAGGGTTGCAGGATGCTGCTAGAACTCACTTCTAATCCCAAGAACCATAAGTAATTTTTAAGGTATCATTTTAGTTATTTGAATAAAGTTTTTTAAAACTTAATATTATCTCAGAAAAGTGTGGGGATTTTTTTCAAATAATATTCAAGATACGTAAATTCGACATGCAGAAAGGCAGCTGAAACTGGAGGAAAATGAACACAATGCTTTTTCTTGAATGTATGTAATTTTCTAAGTTGAAAACTATACCTACCATGGAATTGGTGCAATACTGTCTCGGGCAGCTGCACTGTAACATACCAAGATAAGTCAGTTTTCCATCTGATCAAATGGTCACTTGGTGGTGACCATGGTGCAAATATTTAAATTTGTTTTAAAAAAAATCCGTGGTAAGTTGAAAGAATACATTGTAGGTTTTGTCTTAGAAACCAGTCAACATTTGGTTAAAGAAACAATGAAAAATTTACGTGCAAAGCCCTGGGAGTAGAGTCTATCAAATCCCTGTAACAGTGATATACAACATTACTTTATCTTTTTTTTTTTTTTTTAATTGGGTTTTTTGGAGAAAGAGCGTTTGATCTTTTGTTATTGCTGTTTTCTGGGGTTTTTTACAAGGTATTCTTTAGTCTCTCTTGCACTTTTCAACCAAAAATTAGCTTTTGGAACTTTCATGAAGACTTACAAGTCTTTCCAGCTCATATCCCTTTCCAGGATAACTAAATTTCCTGTTACCAGCCTAATTGTATCTCGGTTTTATTCCTCTTATTAGGCTTTTGTCCTTCCTTATTATCTTTGATTTAAAAAAAACTGATACAGTTCTCATAGTTATTTCCTGAACTACAGTATCTAAATCCTACAAATTATTTGGATAATTTGTAGGATATAGACTGTTTTTCGTATCTCTTTTCACTTCAGTGCAATTTTTAATTTCCAATTACTTTTTTTACCGTTTACTTTCTTTATTCTTCTCTGTTTTCTAAAGGAATCCTTTCTGATTATAGCAACATTGCAGCCTCTAAGCAACTAATTTCTTCAGTTGTTTCTGAGGAAAAAAACCCAAATTCCTAACTAATGCAGGCCTTTTGCACTCAAAGAGAAAGACAGGTGTATAATTATTTTGCTACCCTTGGGATTTCCAGGAGGTGTGTCACTGCCCTGATCCACTTCAGTTTCAGTTGAAGTTTTCTATTCTTTTAAGAATAATCTGTCTGACAGTGAGTGTGTCTGACACTCATATCAACTTCGAATCAACCTCAAATTTTCTTAAGTCTGTATATTGCCTCTGGATTCAGTCTGAAAAACTTAGTTGGTTAATTTTAGACAAGAATGTCTTAGATGAAACTTGTGCTAAAGAACATATATGCCTTTTGGTTCATGCATTGTCATCACTGACAAAGGCTTTTGATGTTCAACTCATGTAACAGTTTGCTGAATGAATATTGATACTAAGTAAGTTCAAGTGTCTCTCTAGTGTTACCTCTCTACTTAGTGGATAAATAGCTTTTGTTGTAAAAATGAGGAGATGATGTTAAGAGTATAGAAATTCGGCAGAGGATAAATCCCATTGCTTTCCAGCTGGTCCCCAGAGATCAGAGGGGCTGGGTGCAGCCAGCTTACTTTCTGACCGCAACCAGTTTGGCACCGTAAGTCTGGTTGCGTTCCATAAGGACTTCCACAAGCACAGATTCACAAGTAGTGTAGTTCATGGAAGCAACATGTTACAGCTTCTTGGTAAATTGACTGTGATAAACACGCTAGATCTACAAAATGTGTGTAGTGCTATGTGCAAGCCTTCCTGGATATGCTCCAATGCAGTCAGAGGTGTAAAGCTTACGAAGAGGCATCTTATCTTTGGGGAGGAGAAAAGGACCAAACCTGTTGACTAGTCTGCAGAATGGGGTTGTATTCTCATCCTCTGCCGACGATTTCAAATGCAAAATTTATACTTTTGGGAGAAGTGGAGATGAGATTGTAATCAAATATCCTGTTGCTGCCATGATAAAAGTGGAGGGCAGCCGCTGTGTATATTAGTGAGGGGTGTCACACCTCCATCAGCAGGCCATCATGCCCACATTAATTCCTTAGCCACATATCTCATGGCATATCTCATGGCTTTAGGCCTTATTCCTACAGATGGATACACAAAGTAGTGTATCAGTGACTGTTGCAGAGTTGTTCCCCCTTGTATATTTTGCTGCTGTTCTGCCCAGGCAGCCTTTAGATTTATCCTGGAGAAGAGAAGGCTCCAGGGAGGCCTTAGTAAGACCTTTCAGTACTTAAAGGGGGACCATAAAAAAGACAGGAACAAACTTTTTAGCAGGATCTGATGCAATAGGACAAGGGGGAATGGTTTTAAACTGAAGGGGGGTCAATTAAGATATTAGGTAGAAATTCCTTACTGTGAGGGTGGTGAGGTACTGGTACAGGTTGCAAGAGGCTGTGGATGCCCCATCCCTAGAAGTGTTCAAGGTCAGCTTGGATGGGGCTCTGAACAACTTTCTGTAGCTGAGGATGTCCTTACTTATTGCGGGGGAGTTGGACTTAAAACGCCTTTAA
The DNA here is from genome assembly GCA_035583135.1 of Lophotriccus pileatus. Lineage (NCBI taxonomy): Eukaryota > Metazoa > Chordata > Aves > Passeriformes > Tyrannidae > Lophotriccus > Lophotriccus pileatus. The sequence goes on along the minus strand of JAWWES010000168.1, from coordinate 30,137,764 downwards.
AAGATCCCTTCCAACTCAAACTATTTTATGATTTGCTGGAGCTTCTTTCATTTCATTTGATAGTTTGATGAAGTCAGATTTATGTAGTGGTTGGGAAATTTTATCAGAGATTGCACCTAAGCTTTTGTTTGATTTGGCCTTTGCTGCTTTCATAGAACATCATAGCAACACTAGTCAATCTTTTCCACCCTCGCTATTTGCTTTCAGGACATATTTGTACACCTTAAATTAGACTTTTTTCTTGTAACCTTTTTGGAGATAGACTGAGTAGGAAATAAGCTTTATTTTGTGTAGTGTTGCAATCACATACATCGCTCAAGTGGAGGATTTTGCAGATTTCAAAGCTGAATGAAACCTACACATTGCAGCTTCTGTTTTGGCTGAGTTTTTGAGCTATAGTTCCCTTTTCAGGAGTAAAAAATGGCGGGGTTATTGCCACTTCCTACGATGAGCTGACCAGTTGTTCCTTTGAAAACAAATAATACTTATGTATCCAGTGGTATATAGAAATTTATCCGTGAACAGCAAGGCCTAACACTATAGTCTCTTTCAAAATTTTCTACACATCATGCATATTTTACTGATTTCTGCTGGTCAGCACTGGTTGTTCCTGGACTGAGAACAAGAGAGAAAGGCTCAAAGTTCTTTAAATGCGTTTGTCTCCTAGGAATTTTGTTTCCTGCAGCATCTCAATGAGAAGTTGCTATTAACTCATCATCACTGTTTGCTGGCAAGAGGATGTTTTCTTTTGATTTTTCTTAAGGATAAGAAAGATGGATTTTCTAACCTAGCTAGAGCTGTGGGTTTTTCTCAATTAATAGCTTTAACACTGTTTAGACAGACTAATATTTTCCCCAGAAATATTTTATGTCTCTGTCTCTTTTCCTTGTTAACCTTTTTTTTTAAAAGGGGACTTTTTAAAATATCATTCATTTAGTCAGATACATAGTATTGGGCAGCTAACCTTAGGTGCATCTGATTCCTGAATTATTGTTATTCTGAATTATTGTCTTCCATCACCTGTATATCTTATACAGAAACACTGATCTTTTTTACTTAAGTTGATCTGCTTAGGGGTATAATGTTTGTAGTTGCTGTACACTTAAAGAAAACATCTAACCCTCTTGAGAAGGCACTTAGCAGGCTTCCTAAGCGAAAACAAGTTTCTAGCTTTCCCATTGCAAATTCTTCCTAAAGCCCAACCATTCTTACACGGGGCCTCACCACCCCCACAGCAGCCTGACTGGCTCTGTAGCAGTATGTCTGACTGGAACCCATGGCCAGGAAATGGCTTAGTGTCTCCACTGGCGCCCCCTGGGCTTACCCCTGTGTCCTGAGGGATGTTAGGACTATGGCAGGCCTGGGCGTGGTGTCCCCTCAGTGCTGGTCAGAGCTCACTCCAGCCCTGCCAGCTGAGTGAGATGAGCTGTGTGGTGCCCCTTGGGGCTGGGGTGTGCCTGCCATCTGGCCCACAACTACTACCTGGGGTGGGGAGGGTGGGAAGATGCCTCCTACAGGGATGCCCACTGAGTGACTGCTCTTGTCTCCTTCTTCCCCTGCCCCAAACCTCCCTCTCCTCTTCTCTCAGTTTGCAGCAGGGCCTCAGGCTATTCACCAGCAGGTACTCACCCGCTTCCCCTACCCAGTGTGCTGAATACCCTGCCATGACACTGCAGAGAAACTTGCTGTGGTAGTGAGATGTTTAGCATTCACTGCAGGAGTCCGGCCCTGTCTATATTTTGAATACATGGAGCAAGAACTAACTTGTGCACTGTGCCTATCTAAGGATCTGTTTCTGCCTCATCAGTTCTTAAAAACTACTCCTGTTTCTCAGTGATCTCCTTACACACTGCTGGTATAAAAATCAGTTTGCTGACAAAGTTTGGACACAGAGTGAATTTTATTAAAAAGCAAGAAGATTTTTCAGCACAACATGGTCTGCTGCTTCAAGAACAGCAGAATTGTGTGTGAGGGGAGGTGCTTATATACCTGTGTTGCTATATCTGTATTAACAAAAAGGTGTGTACATTATAACATCTTCAGGATTTCAAAATTAAGAGTGTCCACTTGGGAAGTAAACTGGCATAATATGTCTGTACAATGTGAAGTTGTAGTAAAGGCATTTCTCTGTCACAGCTGAGTAATGTCAATAAATGATTGAACTGATTTTACCTAGGGCATGAAAGATACTGTAACGTCTTCTAAAACTGGAAGAAACTAGCATTTTGGAAATATGTATAGTAAACATCTTAGGAGCAGTGTAATAAAGGGAATATATTCTATACTGGGTTCGTGGTTTGTTTTTTTTTTTTGTTAACTATTACTATAAAGTATTGTAAACCATCAATTAAATAGTAAAATCAAAGGCCAGAGGAAAAGGTTAACTCGATGTATTTAATTATTCTCACTCAGTATAGATTAGGATTAGTATAGATTACTGTCTTCTATTTCACTGCTCTGTGCTGCAGCAGTCTCAACAAAGTACTTTCCATCTTCTTTGAGAAACATTTTCATTCAATTGTTTCCATGAGAATCTTGGAGGAAAAAATTGTAATTTGTGCCAGAAGTTAAATAATCCTGTATAGGAAATCGTTTGACAGAATGCACAGTAGGTCATTCAAAATCTGTTTAGTTGTTCAGTTCTAATAAAAGCATCATTCACGTGTGCCAAAAGTGACAACTGTTCAGACTCTGAACACGTGAATTGCAGCAGTGGATGTCACAAAAGAATCCTTTTAAAAAATTTTTAGGTTATGGCAGAAATACTTTAAAGCTGCTGTTATTAGAGATACTTTATCATTTACTTGGAGAGTAATTTATCATTTACTTGGAGTTCACTTACTGTGTAAGTGAACCTTAAGAGAAAGTAAAGTACTTTTTGTAATTCCTGTGTTGCTATGGTGTGTTTTTGAAAAGTTATCACTCATTAGTCCATCTTTTTTAGTGTAGAGGGTGTATTTCAGGAAGCATTGGTTTTTATTAAATCTTTAACGCTGATGATTTGAGATCTGAAATTGTTTGAAGGAGCTACTTTACCTGTGGCAAAAACTGGACATTTAGAAGTGCAAAATTTCGTATGCCATATTTGTTCTTGGCAGAGGGTAGCAAATGTTAGGAAACATGAGACAATGTCCTCAAAAGAAAGGAGTTCCACATCTCAGTGTCAGTAACTAATGTGCTAGGGCTGAAGCATTGCAAAATTATTTATTTACAGCAGTGAAATTGCAAGTAAAAACTTCGGTTCTTTCAGTGGCCAAGAGACTGGGCAAATTCTTAAAAGAAAGCAGTGTGCATTTCTACCTGGTGACCTCACTATTTATGTGTACTGATGAGAATCTCTAAGGAATAGTGCCTATTCTTTTCCTAGTAAATATCACAGTAGTTCTAGACTTCATTGCTTAGTATACTTCCCTGACCCACAAACACACCCTCCCTCCCCTGTATAGAAGAGTCTAAGTTTGGCACTAGTTTTGAAATTAAGCTAACTGTACCCTGACTCTGGTATAGATATATGGTCTAGAAGATTGTACGCATAATCAGAAGCACTGTCCAGGACACTGTTTTATGTGACAGTGCTTCCTAGTTGTTACAGTATTAGTTAAAGCTCATTACATTCATGAGAATCTGAATGACCTACATTCTACAGTTCAATCATGTAGAATTCTTATTTAATAGTGTAGATACCCATACTTCTCTCATTTCTGCTGCATGACTCTGTGATTTGCAGAGAACAAAACTTTTCACTTCTCAGGTTTTGTTCCTTTTCTTCAAATTTTAGAGAATTATGTGAAAGTTGGGCTAGATTTCCCAGGTTTTTACATTTTGTATTAAATATAAAGCAGTTTGAAGTAACTGAGGGAAAACTTAAACAAATAGTAATTGTTAATAGCTAAAATTTTAACAGTGTTTTTGTAATAGCAGAGTGGTATAACTGTCTTTACTGGGAAGTCTTCAACTGTACTACTTTTACAAAGGATTTGTTCTTGCACAAGGTGGAGTTCAAGTGGAAAGTACAGCAGTTTGCACACAAAATAGAGAGCTGAAAAAGGAAGTAGACACCCGACCCTTCTTTGTACTAAGTGCAGTGGCTTGTTTCCAGCTGTTGTTTTAACAAGCTAATCCTCCTAACCTCTCCACCATTGCAAATAATGTGCTTTTTGATACTGGCTTAATGCACACAATTAGACAGCTGTAACATACGTGTCTGGTGGGCTTTGTGCAACTTCATAGAGCCTAAATGGAGTCCTTATAATGCAGAAAAGCATTTAGTGTCCTGTTTGTTTGCTTAACAGCTAGTAAAAATGATTGTTCTAGTGGGTTTCTGACAATGTATGGGGCTAGGCAGAATCATAGAGTTAAGATTAGGATTTATGGTCAATATTTTATATACATTTACGATCTTAAAACTTCATTTAGCAATCAGGAATAAAAAATATTAACAATTAATATATATTAAAAGTGATATTTTAGAAATGCACATGGTTTGTTGCCCAAATACATCAATTTCATTAATATTTCAATTACACAAATGGGACAGACAAATCACTGATATATGAATTTTATGTAAATCAGATGCAACCAGGTTTAGCTCAAAATTTAGATATAGATCTGCTGAAGTGGAGGAACAATTTACAAATTCCACAATGTTGTTTTTTCTAGTATATTGATTTAAATTTTCAGCTTCTCTATTGTGTAAAAAATGCGGAGTATATTCCCCCAAATGTTTTGCAATCTGTAAGTGAAAAAGAAACTGAGTGTTATTAAGTAAATATTTTAATTAGTTTGATTTCAGTTGAAGAAAACAAGGAAAGTTACAAGAAATACTGAGATTTTTATTAAGTAACATACATTTTATTCATTCTAATATATAATTATTTGTTTACAAAAATAAGTATCAATATGAGTCCAGCTATTTAGAATAAGATATATTCGTGGCTTGGTCATGCGTAAGTCACGCAGTATTGTCAGAGGTGCTTCTGGTCATATACACAGTGGAATTGTACTGTGTCTCCGTTTGAGTGGGACACAAGTGTTTTGTTGAGACCAAACCACAGGGGAGACCCAAAACTCCTCCCCCTAA
>JAWWES010000168.1:30025343-30132584 GCA_035583135.1 Lophotriccus pileatus | reverse complement strand
TTAGTTGCTTGGGAACCAACTGGTCCCACCAGCCTCCCCTCCCCCAAAACCAGGCAAGGGAAAAAAGGAACAATTTTAAACATTCTAGCAGCACAAAGCAAAACCATGACATACTGATAAAATAGTTCACTGATACTGGTTTATAAACATGGAGGACACTGAATTAGCTTCCGGCACCAGAGTCTCCTGCTGTGGGCATTAGGCTACAATAAATGGTTTGATGGGTCTCAGTGAAGGGAGTGAGGGAATTCAGAGCAGGCAATTTGCAGGCAGAATCATGGATGTAGGGAGAAATAGAGAAAACAGAGTCTGTATTTATCAGCAGTTACTGCTGTGACATTTTTGTTCCTTACCCAGATAAATGTTGTAGGGCCATTCTGTGATATTTAGGTTCTTGGTGGCAGCAGAATCACTGCAAATATTCTGAGAGTGCAAGCAGTGTTCTTGTACTGCAGAATTACTGTCAGTGCATTATTGGTGTGGGCAGATACACCAGTTTGTAGTTTTTTAGTTGGCTACATTAATCAGTATTTCGTTCACCTTTGACTGTGAAGTTGGGAAAAGAGGAGGAAAAAGAACATGAAATCTGGTCAGTTACAGAGGAGTATCTATCAAGCTCACCACTAATAAGAGGTAAAGGTAGTAGAGTGAGCCACCCTAATATGATTAGACATGTTTTTTTTATTTTACATTAAAAAAAACCAAAAAACTTGAGAGTGTTCTCAGGTATGTGTCTATGTGTGTCTGACAGAGATAACTGCATTTAAAATCAAAAATACCAAACAAGAACATCAAAATGAAGGCTCAGTCTCAGACTGAGTTTCTTACTGTACAGTTAAAGAGACGGAAGCTGAGTGGTTATTTCATGAGGAGGGTCAGCAGTGGACAGATCTCTGCCTAGCCACCACCAGTCCATCCTGTGAGCCCAAACATAGTGGTTGCTGCTTAATTTAGCCTTACATCAGTTATTCTCTGCTACCCTGGGACTATACAGCTGCTGATGGGTTTTTACAGGCCCGTATCATTAGCACTAATGGAGGAAATTACATCTGTCAGGCTATTACCTTCCTAAGGTGCATGTGGTTCATTCATGTGGGTGTGAATCTGTCAGAAGCTCTAGAATGACAACAAACACCTGCTTCTGGGATCCATCCTGTCTAGAAGCAGCTGTACATTGCCCTCTTGACTTACATGGATCTGTGTGATTTGATATTGTGAAATCAATGATAATCCTAATTGCATACATATGAAAAAACAGCCATTGCATGGTGTATCTCTTACTGCAGCACTCTAAAGAAGTATTAGGGCCACTGTGTTGTTAGAAGATTGTTAACTTTGATGACAGGAGAGACTTTTGCAAACCTACTTGGTTTTGGTTGTTTTGCAGAAATGCTAGCATACGTGATCAGTTTTATCCATGTGTCAAGTTAACTGAGCAATTAGCCAAAAAATTTGATTTTGGAAAATGTCAAAGAGCACAGTTCCTGTCAAGCCTTACATCCATAAAAAAAAGACACATATTATCATCACACAGGTTATTGGTGACAGGCAGGGAATAGAAGAACTCAAGGAAAGACAGCAAGATGGTGAGAATGAGTTGACTCAAAATTGATCCCTATCCAAAAACTTTTCAGTATATTGAAAGAAACCAACTGCTGAAACCTGTATTTTGTATTGCACATGGAGAAGAAATAGGTGTTTTTTAGGCAAGAAGCTCTGATCAGTCTAGCTCCATGTAAGCTCTATTTTTTTCCCCTGCAAAAGAAGAGTAGGGAAATAAGCAATAAGCTGAAATAGCTGACTTGTAAATAAAAATTACCGGCACATTGTCTCCAGCAGAAGTATTCTGAATAACCTTGAAGAAAGCATCTCATCTCCAGGCTGAGAGGTACAATTTTTATTCCTAGAGTATACACTTCTTACACAACTGGTTGACAGACGTGACTGACCTTTTTATTGCATATTTGACTGATCTTTCTGTCTTGTCCGTCCTTTGCTGTTCTGAGGTTTGGCTGTGGTCTGTAAGCTCTGTTGCAGAGGGTATATAAGTATTTCTTCGTTAGGCCCTTCCAAAGTTTCAACTTTTGGTGAAAAGCTCAAATAGGTAATAAAATGTTATCGATGCCAATTCTATAGTCTGTTAAATGTAAATTATCTGCAAAGTTGTCCATTACTTTGCATATATGATATGCTATGCAGAGTCATAGATTTTAACTTTTTCAACAGAAATAACATTTTCCACAGAGGCAGTCTCTGTCATCTTAATTTAATTGAATTTATTATGACTTCTGAGTCTCATATTTGCATTTCAGTTGAAGAAATAAAACTGTATTACTGTCCAAAAACTGCTGAAGAGTATACGAAATGTCTCAAATGATTACTTACTATTGAGGTCAAATTTTGCTATGCTTAGTACCTGGAAGACAAAGATAAGGAGTTTCTGAACATTTCAAGAGGAATAGTCCTAGGTCTTTTAATTAAATCATGCTGCAGTGGGTGTATCCTCCAAAAACTGCCTGGGAGGGCTTCCACAGCTTAGGAACTGAACTAACTTAATTTACGTGGAGGCAAAGAAAGGCAGTGAAGCAGCAGAGAACTCTGTGAAACCAGTTGGCAGTGAGCCATCTGTTAAGCAACTGCAACTACGTCAAAGATATCTAAAAATATATCAGTTGGTTTGGGAACATAATGCCCTAACTCCAATAAAAAGGCACTTTGTAAACAATCAAAAATGTACTTTAAAATCAGTTGGATTTATTCTTATATCAATGAAATATAAGAAGTACTGCTCTCATAGACATTGTTAGTAAATCCTAAATAATTAAATTGTTTGTCCCTACTTTTTTCTGGAGTAGAAACTAGTATTTTATTTCAGTCCCATTGTCTTATCTCCGTGGTTTCCTCACAGCCTGACACTTCTGTCATGTCCTGCCTTACTTTCTGCTTCACCTGAGTTTTTCCCAGTCTGTCCAAGTTGCCTTGTGGAGTATTCCTTTGTAGAATTACAGAAAGCTTTAGATTGGAAGGGACCTTAAAAATCATCTGTTTCCAACCTCCCCTGCTATTTTCTGTTGCACTCACTTCACTCACTTGCTCTCATTCTACTTTCATTTCTTCCCTTCTGACAGTCCTACTGCTGGGACTTCCTCTCAACAGTTCTGCCTTCCCCCTTTAGCTTCCTTCTTTCCGGGTTCCCTTCTGCCATCTAAACTACAAACCTTGCCTTTCTTTGCAATCTCCAGACTGGATTTTTGTGCATTTCTGTCTGGCTCCTGAACTGTTGCTTTTATTTTCAAGTGCTTCTGCTTCTGTGGAAACCCTCTCTTTCACCTACATCCCTCGTGTATGCATTTGTCTTTTTTGCACTCCCACCTTACGCGTGAGAAACTGGAGACACTTCTTTGCTGTCATTTTAGTATTTTATGCAATTTTTCTTCAGTATTTTTCACCTACCTTTTATATAGTCATCAGCCTCAGGTTTAAGAATCAGTATATATCTTCAGTCCTGGTTAAGGCATCAGTGTGACAGCTCTGAATGAAATACCTTCATTTTTCCCTGCTCGTGCCCAGCAGTGTCGTCATTGCTGTTGTAAGAGAGCCAGCAGCAACAGCCTTGATCTGTGATTCATTCTGTGCCAACACTATGGCCCCCTGCAGCAGGCAACAGCTGGCTGATGGTGAGACTACCAACAAAAACCTTGTCCATGAAATAAGGCTGAACAGTCTTAATTCAGCCTTGCTGGATACTGGTAAAATGTGAAGGTGCTGAGTCACTAATTCTTTAATAGTTTCCATGCAGGCAGGTACCAGTACCAGACAGTTAACTCATGAACTGGACACAAGTAAAAATCTAGGCTTGACATCTCTCCTCCACTCTTCTTTCAAGGGAAAAATACTGAAAGAAATATTAGAAAACCTGGCCACCAGCACTTTGGTATATTGTTAGTTGAAACAAAGAGTTGTAACAGATAGACACAAGTTATCTGTAAATCATTACAGCACTGTTAATTTCATTTATATATGTATAGCTAATTAAGAGCGTCCTTCCCCGTGTGATGGTTATTTCAGTTCCTGTACACTGCACATTTTAAGTCATGTTATTTGAGGGCATCCCAAAAGTGGGCTATCCAGTGACTGATTTCAAGAGCAGATGTCACTGTAAAAGTGGTTTCCTTAGCAGCAGCAGTTTTTTTAACATCCATGCAGTAAGGCTGCAAATATGAAAATCAAAAGCATTCCCATGTTTGCAGAGGTCTGCCTGCAGAAATAAATATAAGCGTATATATACTTTGAAACAAGTATTTTTAGAAACTTCTGTTGAGGATTGTACTGCTATTTGGACTTTGTGCCCTTTCAGATTTTGTTGCTTAGTCTATACATTTTTAATAATCATATTGCCTGCTAGCAGTGACATTTTGTGAAGGTCATTTTTCTTGTGAAGTTGGAGAATGGACTTGAATTTCATTGAAGGACTCCCTGAGCTGCAGGATTGTTGTTTATGGAACTCTCTTGCATCTTGTACTACCTTTGAAGCCTTGTTTAGAATTTTAACTAATAATATCTTCAAAGTGTCACTGTGCTCAAGGGCAAAAAATAAATTTCAAAATGCACTTTATATTTAAAACTGGTTTTGAATAGCTTTGAAGCTTGGTATTAGCTGAAAATAAAAGGCATAGATACAGACTTCCTATGTGTGCACACAGAATTCCATGTTTTCACCAACTTTTTCTTTGTTAGCAAAGTGTCTCCACCATTGCAATGCCTTTTTCTTCTATATTATAAAAGTCATCAGATCAGTGGATGGTCTTAAGAATTTTTAATATGATTGATAATTTAATACCTCAGCAGGTATCCTAAGGTAATCTTCCTCCATGGAGAGGTTTTAGTTTTGTCTACATCATTGCAAGGCGGCTACTTCTCATTTCCCCTGTGTAGAAGCACTGTCACTGGGTTGTACTTATATGGCTTTTCTGTTTCTGAGTATAGGATGGCAGATACTAAAACCAACATGCTATGTTTCAAATAAGAGGCTGTGGTATCAGCTACTGAATTGAAATTGCTTGGTTTTGTATAAACCAAAGTTCCCACAAGCTTCCCACAACTGCGCAGATAACCAGTTTGTTTATTAATAAAATACCCTAAGGTTTACATGGTAGCTGTGTCTGATGTCTTCTGATACTGGCATATTCCTTTAAAACATGTTAAATGTTAGTTACAATGTTTGAGAATATGGACACATGAATATCTGTACTGTTCAAGGATTTCTTTTTTTTTCTATTTTATTTATTGCCTCCTATATACTATACTATATAACTAGTTTAGGACTCCTGGATCCTTCTTATAGGGATGGGTTAATTCTGTCATTTTCCTTCTCTAGGACTTTGTTTTTCTATTTGTAAACTAAAAGCTTAAAAAAGTACAAGGATGTGATTTATAATTGAATCTTTCCCACAAAATAATTTGCCTGTTTTTTTTCATTTTTTTTATTTTGCTATATCAAACTGCCAAGAAAATTCAGCTTATTCGGCGTATCCTTATATTTAAGATGCTCTTTTCTATTTCTGTTTTGATAGCTGTACCATCAAAGTGTTGTAGTTTGCCTGTCTGTTATACCACGGATTTCACAGTTTTATGATCATTGCTAGCAGTTTAGTTATGCCAAATAAGTTAGAATCTTGTTTCAGAGCATGAAACAGTGTGATCCACTGAACAGCAACTACTGTGGGGGAAATGAAGAGACAGTGGGACTGTAAGCAATCTTTAAGATGTTGTGTCCTAACTAAAGTTAGAAGCTGGGAGACTGGACGGATTGTGCGTTCAAGAAAATTTGTGTTAGGAAGTAAGGACATAATGTTGTGCATGATTTTCCATCTGATTCCCTTTGTGGAAAAAAGGACTAAAAAGACAAGAGTTTTCAGACTCTTCTTCCAGACTACTCAGTGCCCACTGCATATGGACCGCTTGTGAATAAGAGCCACCAGCCTATTTGGAAACACTGTTTTGCTGACATGATTGAAAGGGAAGGCCTCAGCCCCTGGCCACTATCATTACCATTTTACTATTTTCGTGCCTGCTACATGGGCTTCCCTTTACAAATTTTTTTTTCTGTCTCACAGACTGATTTACCCTTCTCATGCCTGGGAAAATTCATCAGGAAAATGCATGAGACTGACGAGGAAGAGAAGGCAGTCTTTTCTTAGCTTATTCTCAAACACTTTTTCCTTTCTGTTTGAGGCAGTTGTTATTTCTGTGGTGTTGGTTAACACTTTCTATATTTAAAGGATCCTGACTTTTATAATTTTCTATAGGAATCTTCACAGTCAGCTAACAGTACTACTTCCCAACCCCCTTGTCTTTCCCTATTTTATACAACCAAGAGAAAATTCTGTAACATATTTGTGTTGAAAATATAGCAACAACATTTTGTGACAGAAGAAAATAAGGAGATATTACCCGATTTTTATCTGGTGTTATACATTTTTTTCTTGTCCTTATACTTCATCACTCACTTTGCTATTTAATCTTTGATTGCAGGCCACTAAAGAAGTAATAGAGCGAGAAGCCCCAGGGATGGCCCTGGCAATGCTGATGGGATCACTTAATGTTACTCCTCTGGGCATGCTCTCTAGGTAAGACTGTTTCCTTAAAAATATAAGGTGAACTCTTTCTTTAGAAATACGCATTGTTATTCAATGACTATGCACACATTCCTGAATATTGCCATTGTTATCAAGACTAGAAGTCTTAACTTAAAAGAAGTTGCCAAATTCCAAGCACAATAACTGTGTTCTGTCTTTTAATTCCCTTTGTTGTCTCTATTAGAAACTGTGTCTTCCTGTATCTTCTCATCCATGCTATTTGTAATATTGATGAACATTGTTAAATAGGTGTCTTTTTATTCTGCAACTGTGGCATTTGGGTGGTGAGTGAAGAATATTTCTGTATGCTGTTCATCAAGTACTAAAATGCTTTGTTTGGCAAAAAACCCCCAAACCTTTGATAAAGACACGTGTGTTGGATTGATATTGCTTTTATTCCATATCAGCAGAAGCTCTCTGTAGAAGGTAAACGGTATTTTGTTCCATGCTTTCAGATATTGTACTTTAATTCCTAGAGCTTAGTAATTCCTACTAAATAACTAGTAACTGTGTCTCTATCTGTAGTTGTTCTGGTTTTTGTAAGTGATACCTCTGATTTTGTATTTTTTTTTCTGGAGTTGATTTTTATTTTATTCAGTCAATTTGCCTCATTTTACCTACGATAGACAGTAATGTCAATACCTTTCATAAGTTAATTTGCACTTACACATTATTTCAAGGTAAGTAAACAATGGCTGTTACAGGTTTTTGATTTCTCATATAATGAGGGTACAACAAAAAAATAATTATATAAGAAATAAAGAAAAAACTTTTAAAAATACAAGTTTGTATTCAGATAGTTGCACTTTTAAAGGACATTTACATGAGAAGTTTAATGATTCAACAAGGTATTTTAAAACTTTCCATACTTGCATCACATATCTGAAAGGGCAACATCACCAAGTTAACACCTTCAAATTCTGTCCCAATTAAGTATTTTCACTTTCTTATCTGATAGAATTTTTTATATGAGTTTGTATTTATCTGAAGGGACAGGATAACAGAATGCTACTCAAGGAGAGAAAGGCTAATTTAGCTGTTCTGTTTCTGACCAAAAAAGGGATAGCCACTACCAAGTTTGATCTAGAATGTGATGTGATGTGATGTGATTGGGGTGGCTGAAAGGATATTGCAGTGGCAGTGGAACCAAAACGCTGGATTGCTTCCTGACTCTTCTATGCATATGGACAGAAAATGGCCCTCAAACTACAGCCACTTTCCGTAGTAATTATGAGAATGGTGCGAGATAACATTGCAAAGATGCTGCATGCAGTCAGGCCTTAAAAAAATTCCCAGTGAGCAGGCCTAAAAGCAATCAGCATACAAAAGGCCATTATTTTTATAACACTGTTCAGATCATACTGTTAAGTACACAAAATTACAACACTGTGATTTCTTGTGCAATCTCGCTTCAGCTTGAACGCAATGTTTATTATGATTAGAATTTTTTGTAGAATTCCTCTGCAAATGCTTAAGATGGGGGAACTTACTTTTCTTTTGTTTGTTGTCCTGTGTGTAATACTATGGGTGCTCTTTATTCAGAATCTTCTCTGAATGCAGAGAAGATTCAGAATAAAAATTTTCATCCAGAAAAATCTCTAGGATTTTTCTTACCTCAATTGTTATTTGAAGACCAAAATTGTTAATATATTTTCATATACTTTCTGCAAATTGAGGTAGTGCTGTAATTCCCTCTTAAAGGAGAATTAAGGCACACAATAAGAGAGGTCAGAAACTTCCACTAATTTTATGTACAGAGTTGGGGAAATGTAAATCCTACTTTTTCAAAGTATATAACATTAAACATCACTTACCTCCCACTGACTTCATTTTGAAATGAAGTTCTAGTGGATAATTCTGCATCCAATTTCTTTGACTTTTCAAATAAAAAAACAAAAGCAGAAGTTCCATTGCGTAACATTAAGCTGACACATCTGTAAATCACCTGCAGGTTTGGTAATGTCAGGTCAGTCGTGTTGAATTTTATCACATGAACTTTTAAAACTTGTTACAAGTTATAGGCTGTCTTCCTGCCTAGGGGCCGGCATTGGCAAGTTGTTTTGTAGGCTGGGTAGGGCACAAATGAGGAACAGCGACACTCTCAGTCTCAGTTCAGACTTGGACCCATAACTGAGCAGGGACTGTCTTGGAACATCAAAGACCTTTTTATGTGTTTCCTGAAAGTGTTTCCATTTCTTCTCTGTGACCTTCCAAAACTGGCCTTATCCCAGAATTCTCTCTTCCCTTCACCTGATCCCTTACCTGTCAACTGCCTGTGCCATGCCAGTATTTACTGAGGCTTTTTAAAGCACTTTCTGTTCCCTTACCCATCTTTTCTGCTTTAAACAGCATATTTTCTTTTCAGGGAGATCATGTTTTTTTTTCCTAAAGAGATCATGTTCTTCATTCCTACTTCTGCATCAGGCCTGCATTTCTTTTCTCTCACACCCAGTTTTTCCTACGATCCCCTTGCTTCTATTCATATTCTTTTTTCTGAGTCTTTCTTGTTTTTTCTTTAAACTTTTGTCCACTGCATCACAAGGTTGAGAATAAGATGAGATACACATTGTCTCCCTCAACTGATCTACATTTGGAGGAATATCATTAATTTATCTCTCAAAGTATCCAGAATGCCTGCACATTTCGTGTGCTTCTGTTGTGAGCACACATAATATTTTTTTGCGAGCCTTGCATTTCTTAGGTACCTTGACTTACTTTTGCATGCTCTTGAGAAATTTTTGTCAGCTCCATTTCTCTCTTGAGAGGCAATATTCAAACTGCCAGTTGAAGACAAGACTTCTCTTCAGGCTAGCTTGACTGTGATATCAGAAGTTCATTTTGTGGCACAAAAATTATCTCTCTGCTATTTACTTGTGAGCATTATGACAGCTGTCGTGGAAATATTTGCTGCCCTGATAAAAAATGCCATGTTACCAATAAATGTCTTTAATCACTGAGAAATATTTGTATAAGAAGGAATCCAGAGAAGCTGGCTACCCAACAAGCCATGTCCTTTGGCTCAAAAGTTTTGGTAGTGCCATAACTGGAAATTATTTTCTTTTCTATTCTGTCTTCACTTGTAACTCATTTTTTGTTTAGTAAAGTCATTGTTACAGTTTCTCTTAACTATAATCTCTGTGTCTTTGTGGTTTGGTATTGCCTTTTACTTTTGTCTTATCCGTATATCCCACCCCTGTGTTTTTCACCACTGGTATCATAAACAGCAGAAACACTCTTTGCAACCTCAAGACAAAACAGTAATCTTAATTTTTTTTTTCCTTGAAAAGCATTTAGCTAAAATATTGAAGAGTCAAACTCTAAACAACAGAAAACAATTTGTACTGGAGTGTTTATGTTCAGTCTTCCATGAACACTAAAGGAACTTCCTAAAGACAAGAAAAGTGAAATAAAAACTTCCATTTTTGACACTTACTTTCCCTCCCCCTCTTTTCTTGGGGAGGGGGATTCCATAAGTGCAATTTTCATTTGAGAATTACTATCCTCTTTGCATTTCTTATGTTGCATCTTTTTTTTTAAGAAAAGGACGTATTTGAATTAATGCAACAAGCATGACTTAGTATGTTACCTGACCAGGGACATAGTGTTTGACACCATCAATTACATTGCAAAGGAACATGTGTATGATCAAATAGGAACTATATCAAATGATTTTTTGGATACAAGTAAACAGTAAAATCAAATGAGCTACACAGATCTAAATACAGATGAAAATCTATCTAGTCTTTATACTGTCAATTCAATGTTAGATGCTGTCAGCCTTGTTTGATGCTTTCTCAGCTCAGCTTCTCCTCAGTTCTTTTATGAGAACATTATCAGCAAATATACTGGAAATTAGGTTTACAAAATCTGATAAATCATAGAATGTATCTTAAATGCTTTGGTTTTGTTTTGACAGTGGAGATAGCTGCATGCAAGAATTTCAGTCTGTGTTTCTTTTTTTTCAGACCTGTGTGTGGAATCAGAGGGAAAACTCTCATAATTAATCTACCAGGTAGCAAGAAAGGGTCACAGGTAAGAGGTGTTCTTACTGATCTGCTAGTGAGGAACCATGATGAGTAGTTATCATTGCCTTGAATAGTAAGAAGTGCCCACTACAACAAATTTTACAAAAGTGAATTGAAATGCATATTCATATAAGTGAACACACCATCACCCTCAGCCAGGGACGATACAATTCCAATCTGATTGAAGGTGCTGCGTGACCAGGACAATGTTACATGCAGTGCAAGCAAACACTCACTCTGGCAGGCAGTACTAATGAAGACTATAATAGTCTTACACTTCCTCCTTCTTCTCTAGTTAGCCTGTACCTGATCCCTGGGTTGTCTACAGCTTCCAAGAAAGCATTATTTGAAGGAAGAACATTCCCAGTTTTGATCAGCAAGAGGGAAAAAAAGAAACAGAATTTTTGAGCATTTGAGGATTTTTTAAAATCTTCTTTAAATTTTTTAAAACCTTCTCAATATAGATATCTGACTTTTCACCCTTCATACAGTTTGTTTTCTTCCTGCATTTTGCTCAGTTTGGATAGAGAAGTTAGGCTTTATGTTTTTATCCGTTCTTTCTTTTTGACTGTACAGCTGAGAGAAACACAATTAAATTTCAGCAGGATTTTGTGTGTGTGTGTGTGTGTGTGTGTGTGTGAGAGAGAGAGAGAGAGAGAGAGAAAGAGAGAGAGAGAGAGAGAGAATTAGTAAGGCTAGATCTTTCACTGGTTTCGGTGTCGTTGGCTGATAGGGAAACAGTATTCACACAAATACTGCCAAGCTGAATAGTGGACTGTACAACCTGATACAAAACTGCTAAGGTAGATTGCCCCATCAAAGAAGCTATTTCTTCGGGGCTCAGACTATGTCAGTGGCCTTATTAAAAAATGTCTTTACCTCTGGCCTCTAACAAATGCATATCTGGTAGACATTTTCTGCACCCAGTCACAGAGGAGACAGTACTAATGTGTTTAGCAGCACAGCCCTGAAGTCACTGTTTTGTGAAAGACTTGTCTCTGGAGATAAGTAAAGCGTTTCTGTGGGCTGTCACTGGGAAGTTGAAGAGGAAATGTTTTGAATGCTATAATCTCAAGAAGCCACCATAGGTTTTCAGATACATTGTCAACGTTTCAGTTAAAGGGCTCAGTAAGCCCTCCTATGATTCTACCACTCCTTAGAGCCCATTTAGGAAATCTAATGAGACTGTAATTAAAAAGAAATTTAAAAGTCTTCAAAACATACAGCAGGAGTTGAAGGATGCTAAGGTGGGAGTATACCTTGAAATTTTTCCACTTATGAGTGGGAAGTCATAGGGCTGCACATTTATTTAACATAGCAATGGGCCCCACATGTTAAAGAACTGGTGCACCAGTAAGAAGATTATTTCAGAAGTGAAATAATCTTTTGTTGAATTATGAAAGAGATTAAATAGCCTACAATCTCTAATGGTTTTTATTGTGTTCAGTAGCACTGCTGACATGCGAGGTACAGAAGCAATTGTCATTTTCTGTCCTGAGGCAATCAGACTCTGAAGATAGATAAATTGCAGAAATCAGGAAAAGAAATGAAAAGGTGTTAATAAGTATTTTAACAATAGTTTGATATAGAGTAAGTAGTAAAAAAGATAATTCTGCTGGAAAAGAAAAAACTGTCCTATGATTGCATTATACAGGCAAGCTTTTGATAAACTGATGTTTTACTTGCTCCTGTCGTGATGGATACTTTGTCCTGTCACAATTTATTTTAGTACAAAGCATCTTTAAATTATCAGATTTCAGCAAAGATTTTTAAGATGAATAGTAGAAAAAATTGTTCCCTAACAGGCTGACTTTCAAGAACCAAAAAGGACAGATTGTTACCAGGAATTTCTCTCATTTTTCACTTTTATGACTTGCTAATTTCCTTTCTATTGTATAAATATGATTATATAAGACACTTATATGAAGCTATGAAATTGCAGCAATATCCATATTACTTTAATAAGATATTAAAATATTAATGGCAGCAGTGTAAATGCTTAATCTCAAAAATTAACCACATGGCAAATGTGTTTTCTCCAGAGAACATTTTTGTGACATGTTCCACTGAATCCAGATCTGTAGAATATTTCCATTTTTTCTGGTCTCCTTTCTTTAGCCTTGCAAAAGATAGCTAATGAAAGAGGGCAAAGTGTGAAATTACCAGATGCTTATTAAAATCATTTGGTCTATGGCAATTTTTATAATTGTAGTAACAATTGCCTAACACAATGAGTTTCACAAGTAACATGAGCTTTTAAGGTACTTACTGGGAGCCATTGCATCAACAGTCAAGCCAACAAGGTTCTATTTCAGTGATAGGAGTTGGGAATGTGATTCTCTAATGAGTCAATTATTGATGTACTTTTTCACAGTTATTGGTAGGGTCAGAGATTGTTGTCCTTGTTTATCACTACTTGAGGTCTGCATTTTTGCTGAAGTAATGGTGGTTGTACGTTTCATTATTTTAAACCATTTTAAAAGTAATACTGTGATGGCATAATAACTATGGTCTGCTGTTAGATTTTAAGTAATAATTTTTATTATATTTGCAAATATGTTTTAATATATATTAATTTTATACAGCATATTATAATCATCCAGTTTACTCCAGTTCTTGACAGTACCAGATTGAATATTTGAAGAAGTTATAAATCTATGAAGTGGGCTGACTTATCATTCATTACTCTTAAAGGAGTAACTGAAAGACATGTTCTTATTTAGAACCTTTGAGGAAATAGTGTTTGTGAGTCATGTTATACTTACAAAGTTGCTTATATGAACTTCGGTCATTTCTGATGCATGCTTAGCTCTTTATTTTGTTTATGTAGTCATTTTTATTTCAATATGTATTTATAAAATTTTCATCATTATTTATTTTCTGGATACTCTAAAATTTCAGAATACATTTTTTTTACTTCTTTCTTATGCTTGAAACAAAACCGAAAAATGAAATGCAACAAAAGGAATAATTGGCAGCTTTGCCCGTCAACTTGTGTGTTCCATGACTGCATTGCTATGGCAATTCATTCTTGTGAGCCTGCCATTATTTTCGAATAATTTAATGTTTATATGCAGTCTGCTCAAATGACACGAAGAAAACTTTTTACCGAGGTGCCTGGCAGGAGAATGAGAGACATTAGTCATAAATTGAAGAGGGTAGCTTCCATCTGGATAAAAAGAAATGGAAAACCAAACCAAAACAAAACAAAAACCAATCAAACAAACAACAAATCCCAACAAAAAGACTAATTAAGCATTAGACCAGGTTGACAAGAAGGGTTGTAGAGTCTTTGTTCTTTGAATTTTTTTCAAGACTTTACTGAATAAAGCCCTAAGAAGCCTGTCTGAATTTCATATTGACCCTAATCTGATCAGGCAGCTGCAGTGCATGACGTCCTGGGTTTCCTCTTTGATTTGATGAAATGCCAGCATATTTTAGCAGCATAGGTAGCTATATACATGTGTGCGCATTATGGAACAAGAAAATTGCACAGCGTCTGCGTTTTTGCTTTCTCCAGCCATATAAAAGAAACCTTCTAATTGTTTTTAAGATCATAGAGCAAAGAGAGGTTTGAAAAATAGATTATTTAGGAACCATTTTTCCTGAGTTACACAGCATTATAATAACATCAGTGTAGTTTGTAGTTCTTCCAGTATATAGGATAAGTCCCTGAATAAAAAAGGATATAATTATATAAAAGTTTAATTATGGAAACCCTTATGAATTGTTCCCTAATTGTGAAGGACCATAATAGGAAGGATTTGAAGCTAATATCCCTGCAGGGATATAGTTAATGTTTTTATTCTGCATTTTTGTAGCATTCTGCCAGCTGCTGTGAGCTGTTTTCTGCATTACATATTCACAAAAATTTAACTTGTTTTCTGAAGTTTTAATACAATATTAGCTTAATTACAGTAGCCTTGTTGTGCAATTTATTCTATTTGCATGAAAAAAGGCAAAAATATATAGAATAGTCAGCAGGTCTCATTCTGAGTTTATGTTTTTTTTACCCTCTATGAGCAATTGCATAGGGCAGGTAAGGTTTTGTTTACAATTGGGTGAAGTCCCGAATATATTTTAAGAGTAAATCTGAAAGATCCCAATTTACTTCTGCAGGTAACTTTTCATAGTCATTTCTCTTCTTGTTGTGCATAGGAATGCTTTCAGTTTATACTGCCAGCCCTACCTCACGCCATTGATCTTTTGCGAGATGCCATTGTAAAAGTAAAGGAGGTACACGATGAGCTTGAAGATCTACCTTCACCACCACCTCCTCTTTCTCCTCCTCCAACCACCAGCCCTCACAAACAGACAGAAGATAAAGGAGTACAGTGTGAGGAAGAGGAGGAAGAGAAGAAGGATAGTGGAGTTGCCTCAACAGAGGACAGTTCTTCTTCACATATAACAGCAGCAGCTATCGCAGCTAAGGTGAGTCTGGCTTGTTTCCCTAAGAGACTCCTTTGGTTTCTATCTCAGGTACTTTCCACCAATATTCATTCACATGTTAAGACTACACGTTGATGTCGCAGTGGTTAAACAGATGTATTTTAAGTAAGTTTTGTAGAAACATGACATCATAAAAATATAAGAATTCTGGTTTGGTAGGTGATTTCAAATTTCAGTGGGAGATACATGATTTATTACCTTGATGTTAACATATGTTTTTATAATACTATTCTGATGTGACAGATGGTTTTTAGTGGGTTTTTTTTAATTCAAAGTACTCACACACCTGAACATGCAAAGTCCAGTAGGCGGCATGTTAAGGAATCGCAACAAAAGTTTCTAACCCATAATATCTTATTTGAAATTAAAATGTTGGTTTCTGAAAACATTGATAAAAAGTATGACAGATAGATAGCAGATTAAGTAATAAGCTATCCAGATTACTCTGTTCCAGTGTGCATGCCCACATAAGAGATGTGAAATTCTGCCAACAAACTAAGTATCATCATTTTGTCTTTATAGCCTTGCTTTAATCAGTAATTATAGATCAACATTACTCAAACTAAAATAATAAATTGGAGACTCAAAAAAAAAAAAGAGACGACACCTGTAAATAATTTCGGTTCAAATTTTAAATGTTTTCCAAAGAATTATTGTATTATTTGAAGCAATATGTAAATATTTACCTCAGTTTTGTCTTCAGTTTTCAAGTGAAAAGACAATGTATCCCTATGTGTTTGGAAAGGTTTTTTTCCAAACTGCTTTGTTCTATATTTACTCCACAAATTGTGCTTTTGATTCCTATTATGTGAATTGAAAGTCTAAGTAACTCAAGATTATATTAAACAATTTCTAAACCAAAGCTGCAACATTCTAACTCCAGAAATGTGAATTCAGGTCTGAGACATCTTGACATTTCTAAGACAGCTGCAGCTGGAGATCATCTCCCAATATACAGAAAATCCTGATTACATATGTCTTTACAGGGATGAATTAAGGTAATTATCACTTGCAAGTATCAGTTTTTATTAATGCAAACTTTAAATTGTTTAATTTCATGTGATATAGGAAAAGACAAGTAATGTGTGCCATTTTTAATGGCAGAAAATACCTGAGATCTAAACTGGCTATGTTCGTATGATCTTGGCATTTCAGTGTCACATTTGTTTTCACCTCATTCCTTTTTGATCATTTGCTTGTATAGTTTCATGTTTCCCTGTCACTGTATTCATAGCTGTTATGTGTTGTGCATTAGAAGCATCCATCCTACACCAGTTCAGCTGTTATCATGGCAAAAGGTGAACAGCCCATCCCTGGTCTCATCAGTTATTGCCATCACGCAGCAGGCAGTGCAGGAGAACTGGTAAGAGACACTTCCAAGAGGCTTTTGCACTAACATTAGCTAAAAATACACTGCCTGCCTCCTAGTCTATGTAGCAGACAGTGTTAGTTATTTTCTTCTAACAAAGGCACATCAGTGCTATCTTTTAGAGCACATGCCAAAGAAAATATCTGTTTAAGATATAGGGCTAAACAAGGTAAAGTTGATGTATTTTGTCAGTTTGAATAATTTAGCTGCTGAGATAATAATTGCTATAAAGCCTGTGTTTCTGATTAGTCATAGGCTTTATCATCTAATATACTCAATAATTGAATATAATTAAAATAATCTCCTAAAATTGCTGCTTTAGAGCTATGAAATGGTAACTTTTTCCCTTTGTGTGCCTTGCTTTGCTGCGTTTCCCTCAATAGATTTTTTTGTCAACACAATACAGCATTTGCACTGGATGTTCATAGTTTGCTTTCATCACTTGCAGTTTCTCCCTTATTTTTATTTTCTGTTTAGAAGTAGAATTTCTCAAAAACAGAAGACTTCAGGAGTCAGGATGCAGTGGTCTTAATATAAATTACTGGATTTTAGTGAATAGTAGACAACTATTTCAATGAACGGTAGAAAGAACCTGTTCCCCATGGCAAATAGTAATTAAAACCATCAGTCAAATTGCCTAATACCTCACTTGGGAAATGGGAAGACTTTGAAGTTCACATACCTGATTATAAAGCAATATACATAGCTTTGTCATACATGCATACATACATGCATTTATTGCAAGAGTTCATTTTTTTTTTGAGTTGAGGTTACTAAATTAGAATTTGCAATGTATTCTTCAGTATCAGTAGGACAGTGATTTTAGCCTCTCTGAAGCACGCTGTTAAGATGTCATCCACGTTTATGTGCCCTTTTGCAGATTACTCTTGAGCTATATGAGCTACTCTTGAGCTATTGTATTATGCATCCTATAATCCAAATCAGATCTTGGAACTCAGCAGAAGGTGGTTAGTTTTTTCACAGGTTACTGGATTTTTTTAAGCTGTCCTTTCTCTAAATCATTAAGACATTTTTTCCTCTTTTGTAATAGTCATAGTTATTACCATCTACTTTATTTTCTTACCTCACCAGCACTGTCAATCTTTGTTCCAGTCCTGGGCAGAAGAGAATAAAGAACTCATATATTTTCCTTTTTTCCCTTCTTGTCAATGCTTAGTTCTCTAATCTGAAAACACAAATATTTAAACCAATATAGAAGTATTTCACAGAAAGGCCAGGTCAGATTAAACTTGTAGAAACCATAACTGATGGATACACTGAATATCTTTCTCTGTCACTTCATTTGTTTCTCATTCATTTCTCTTTTTGTCAGCATGTTACAACAGTTTTTCCACTCCAGCTAGTGCAAACAGAAACTACTTTCACTGAATTAAGAGGTTTTTTGTACCCCATTTAGAGTTTTGAGATCTCTTCCCTCAATTAAATTTATTTGAAATTGGAAAATGAGTAAAAACTTTCAGGGAGAGACATCATAAATGCTTAGAGTGTGACTTTGTGGAAATTTTTTAAAAAAGTCCATCCAAAATATGATTATATTTGTACCCTTCGTTATTGTAGGTTTCTATGCTCCAGGAAGAACAGAAATTTCTTATGGGTTTATCAACTCTTTAATCAAGTTGCCTTGATTAGAGACTTACATTGCCTAAATTTAATTTGTTGGTTTTTAAAGGGAAAAAACATAAATATAGGTGAGAAAAAGCAGACATTCCCCATATCACATTATAATTTTATATATTTCTGTTTATGCAGTGTACATAATAGTGCCTTCTCTGAATTCAGCAGGTTTTAGTGTTTAAAGAGGATATTAGTTCTGCTTTTAGCAATACAACACATTCCACTTTCATATCAGAAAAAGAGCAAAATTTGTAACTGTGAACTAACTTCATTTTCTCAGTGAGATTTTCTTCTAGAACATAGAGTTCTAGATAGGTTTATATGTGAATTGTTTTCTGGGGATTGTATTTTATATAGAGGTAGTGCTTAGGCAATAATTCTCATTAGAATTAAATGCCTGTGATCATCTTTTCCCTTTATCTTCACCTTCCTTTTCTGATTAATGTCCTGACTGAAATTTTACTTAAATTTTAATTTTTTCACAAGTAAAAATTAGTACTACACATACAGTGTAGTACTAAGTTCAGTAGAAACTGGAATTGTCTCAGTCACATTGTTAAAGAGAGAGGTTTTTTGTTATGAAGAAGGTTATATCAGATGAAATTTTAGAAGCAATGGTTGATCAATATGGTGGAAAATAAAAAAACCCACAACTTTTCTTTCCTGAAGAGCATGACATAATATGAACTATCTGGTTGCTCTAGAGCAACCAGAGTAAACCTAGAGAGATCTGGATCACAATATTATTTGCAAAAGTAATATTGTTATTTTGTGTTGTGGGGGCTTGGAGTGTACAAAAGGTCATACATACACAGTCATCTCAAGGTGTGTGCAACTTTGTATCAAAGGAGTGTAAAGAAAAGGTGTCTTATTTAAAGACTTAAAACTGTTCTTTTATTGTGTTTCTTTTATTTTATGCCTTCTCAAGATGTAAATTTTTGTTGTATTATCCTTATGCATGGAGATTAAAAAGAAGCATTAAAAGTTGTAGGGATGTCAGCCTATTTTTGGGTTTAACAAATTTAAGGTGGGATTTCAGGAGAAAAAGTGAACAGAAGGCAAATTGTACTTCTGACTACAAACTGTTTGTATGTTCAGAATATCATTGAACTTGTTTACCTCTTAAGTACATCACTAAGATTTTTAAACGCTGGCAGAAATTGACTGGCAAAAACCCCACTGTTAGTCTTGAAACAGAGCAGTAAGCATAAACATGAGAAACTCTTAATATGGTGAGGAGGGGATATGGTGAAATCTCCTGGGTATAACCCAGTATGTCTAAGTCAAAGTTGCTAAGTTAGACATAGTCGTTATTTATAGATGAGAACCAAGGAAGTTGAGGGATTGGGAAATGACATTAAAAGAACAGTATTTAATGATGTGAGTATTAAGATGGGTCACTTTAACTACACTGAGACGAGCAACAAAGCTGCCTTAATGTCCTAAGAATGCAACAGATAAAGGTTTGAAGCTGGGAGTCAAGCTTCTTCCTGGCTTCTGTGTGCTCTCAAGTCTTACAGGACAAGAATGCTCAAAATGCCTACGTGCAGACTGGGTAACAGCATCTGCATTTAAGAAAAAATCCCATCTGGAAATGCCAAACATTAGTGATTTGGCTTTTTACTGGATCTTCATTTCTTGCTTCCCTTTATTGTCTGCTACTGCCATTTCCCCAAACACAGGGGTTCTTTTAGTGGTTCACCTGGAGCTTCAACATCAGGCTGAACTAAGAAATTCTTAATGGGGAGAAAGATCTTAAGATATGTGTCTTCCTTCAAAGATCTGAAAGTCTACATTTTCTTGTTTGTCGTGGTAGAGAAGTGAATGCAGGAAGTAAGAGCAAAGTGATCTTGTAGAATTGCTGCCTCTGAAAAAGGAAGGAGTTAGAATAATGAAAACAAAAGCAGAATAACCCTCTGTAAAGAGTGTGTTATAGTGGAATCTATTGCATTTTGAGTGGTAGAATTAATGTTAGAGATCACTTCTCCTATCTGAGGTATTTATCATTTCTATGTCTTAACATTTAACACTAAATAAATAAATAAATAATAGATCATTATGCTAAAATAGTAGTTAGTCAATTATAAAGCTGGTGTGATAGCTACATGACTGGGCCCAAATACTGCAGTAATAAAAGCCAACAAACTTTCTAAGACTCAGCATATAAAATTTAAGAAAAGCTTTATTTTCAAATTCATTCCTCTATCTCTTTTCTTTAAAACTGACAGAGGAGACAGAAGATAAAAAGTAATGATAGATTCACTTTTATAACTGAAAATAAGAATGCTTTCTCACTGTTGTAAGTTGGTGTGACCCCATTTATTTCACCAGCTAAAGGATGTGTCACTAAAATTCGAGCTTAGAAATATAATCGCAGAATAGTTTGGTTTGGAAGGAACTTTTAAAGGCTATCTTGTCCAAATCCCTGCAATGAGCGGGGCATCTTCAACTGTATCAGGCTGTTCAGAACCCCATCCAACCTCACCTTAAATGTTTCCAGGGATCAGGCGTCCACAAACTGTCTGGGCAACCTGTGCCAGTGTTTCACCACCATCATTGTAAAAAATGTCTTCCTTATATCTAGTCTATATCTACCCTCTTTCAGTTTAAAGCCATTACCCCTTGTCCTGTCACAGCAGGCCTTGCCAAAAAGTTTGGCCCCATCTTTCTTAAGAAAGAAAGATGACCCCCTTTCTTTGGCCCCCTTTAAGTCTTAAAAGGCCACAGTAAGGTCTCCCTGGAACCTTCTTTCCTCCAGGCTAAACAATCCCAGCTCTTTCAGCCTGTCTTCATAGGAGAGGTGTTCCATCTTTTGTGGCCCTCCTCTGGATTCTCTTCAACAGGTCCTTGTCTTTCCATGCTGAAGACTAGAGAGCTGGATACAGTATTACAGGTGGGATCTCACAAGGGCAGAGTAGAGGGGGAGAATCCCTTTCCTTGCCTTGCTGGCCATGCTGCTTTTGATGCAGCCCAGGATACAATTGGCTTTTCTGGGCTACAAGTGCATATATCTGGCTCATGTCCAGCCTCTCATCCACCAGCACCCCCAAGTCCTTCTCAGCAGGGCTGCTCTCCATCTGTTCATCCCCCAACCTGTACTGATACCAGGGGTTACCTCGATCCAGGTGCAGTACCTTGGACTTGGTCTTGTTAAACTTCATGAAATTCCCACAGTCCCACTTCTCGAGTTTGTCCAGGTGCCTCTGGATGGCATCCTGTCCTTCAGGTGTGTCAACTGCACCACTCATCTTGGTGTTGTCTGCAAATCTGCTGAAGGTGCACTTGATCCCCCTGTCTGTGTCATCGATAAAGACATTGAATGACATTGGTCCCAATGCAGACACTTGAAGGACACCACTTGTCCCTGATGTCCATCAGTACTTTGTACCATTGACCACTACTCTCTGGATGCAACCGTCCAGCCAATTCCTCATCCACAAAACAGTCCACACATCTTTGCTCCCCCAATCCCCAGCTTAAGTGCAATCCACTCAAGAAGTGTGGGAAAAGAGGTTGCCAGTGACAGCTGAGACAAAAATTGTTGAGTGCCTCATCAGTTTGCCATACTTTCATCAGGGGCAATAGTTTTCCTAACTGGCCCTCTAATATATTATGTGAGGGGGAAAAAAAAAGGACTGAATTTTTATTTTTCCCCTCAGAATATATTTTAAAACAAGTATTGGCTTTGGATGGTGGTTTCTAATGCCATTGCCTTTATTCCCTCTAGAGAGGCCTGTAGCTTTTGCAGCACAAACCTTACATCAGGAATTTTTGTAGCTGAAATAAAGTCTTCATGGAATAAAGAGTATTTACGCACTGCATGAAATTTCTTATGAGAAATTTTCTCACTGCATGACATTTCTTTAGAGAGTTTCAGTCATTACTAGGAAGTGGTTTTCTTTTCAGAATGTTATTCTGTAGTTAGAGAATGGAAAGTCTGCCTCCCTTCATGCCACAGCAGAAATCACTCTTGGTCATTGCTGAGTTTGAAGCAGAGGCTTAAGAGGAAAACTATTATTTTTTTTATCATTTGCTGTTGTAGTATGTCTGATTCATGGGTTTTTCAGGGCAGATAGTATGTTCTATGCTACTTCATTTAGAATATGATCTTATATATTTGCTAGGAATTTGTTACTGAAATTAGGAGAACTTGCCATTAACCACTGCCAAGCACTGAGTATGAGGAGGTACGCAAATGGAGGAGTGGGGTGTTCCTATATTTTTGATGCAAGGTTTTGAGTAAGTTTTACATACAGTATATTTTTTTTACTATTAATTCTATCTCTCTTCTTTTTAAGATTCCAGATTCCATCATCTCTCGTGGTGTTCAGGTTCTCCCACGTGATACAGCCTCCCTCAGTACTACTCCTTCAGAATCTCCTCGTGCCCAGGCCACCTCTCGTCTCTCCACTGCATCCTGCCCAACACCAAAAGTAAGTATGCTTATGCCTTGCAAGCTCCATGCTCAGCCATATAATCTATCAGATTAATGTATTGCCTCTGCTGAACAAGGTTGGTTCGCATGCAAGGGTTGTGTCATTCTACATAATAGATAAACACAAGACAGTATAGTTTGTTCCATGTATACTGTTGCACAATTTAATATGAGGATCCACCAACACCTTATGATTACTGAAGTTTCATGTTATCTCTTGCAATATCTGTCATGAATATGAAATTGTTAGCACCTTGAATGTATTTAATATGCTTTAGTATCCCCAGGAACATAGGTAATCCTGCCACTGAGTAACAACATTGAGCTAGTAGTATTTTGTTGACAAAATATGTGTGCAAATTTCTAGCCTGGGATGGGGCAGATCTGTGCCCCACTTTATTATTGATCAGTTTAAGACACTTTCAAACCAACTGGCTTTGCTCAAACTTAGATATTTGCTGCCTGACATTTGGAAACAAAACCAGCCTAAATTGAATAGAAAGAAAGTTTTAATGCCAACCTTATGGGATTATTATTCAATTCTTACTGATTACACTATACTATTTAATCATTGAGGTGAACTCTATTAATGTTCTCTTTTTATCAAACTTTAAATAGCATACATGAAAAACTAAGCAAATTGACCAGTGGCAAGGCCCGTAATGTTTACCTGCAGCAGAATTCCTTTCAGCAGAAGAAAACTGTCTGCATTCACTTTGTGCGTTCACATCACAAAGATCTTTCTGTGGCACCAGATGCTGATATACTAATAGACCAGTAGCAGATGGCAAATAATAACATTCTTCCTTATCGAATTCATGATCCTTGAGGATTATTCTGCTTGCTAAAATGACTGCCCAGCATCTGCTGGTTCTTTTTTCCTGCTGTCTCATTCTTTTCCATCAGAAAACAAGATTTATTGGCAACCACCAATAGAAATATTTTGGTTTGCACTGTGGGATTGTTTTTTACAGTAGTCACCTTCACTGGAATAGAATCAAAATTTTTTTGAGGGCAAGCAAACTTGAGCTTCATTATATAGTCTACTTAAGATTGTTCAGTGAAGTGCAAGCACCTCCCTCATTTGTTTTCTAAAAAGTTGTGTCTTGTCTAATGGCTTAAAAATAAAAACCTGGAGCAGAAGAGCAATACAAAACAGAGAAACTGCACTGAGTTTTATGCCTGTTGACAAAATAAGGGTGTTCAAAGAAAACCAAAGGAGACCAGTAACAGGCATAAATAAGAGACAGCTCTGCTAAGAAATAGCTCTAGATGAAGCCTCTATGTTTTCAGGAAGTTTATCACAGTGGGAAGGAGTAAAGCTAATCTGTTATGAAGCAGAATGTACTCCTCTAGAGTATCTTCAAAGATTCAGAGAATACAGAAGGAATCTACAAGAACTATGAAACAGACTAAAAAAATGAAACTGTGTTTGGGAAATCAGGTGAGATGAGCTCATTTCATAATCAGATCATGCTTTGGTATTTCATGTTGAGACCTGCTTTTCAGGTATTACTGCAAAATAGGTTTTGTTCAGAATGTGTGAGACCACACCATTTTTATGATAGGAATCTCCATGCAACATCTAGCTAGTCTAGATTTTCTGTGATGTCTTTCAAAGGTGGGTGGTACAAGCTAAGACAGGCAAAGATAAAGAAGAGCCCAACTGGAAAATAAACTTGAAAGATGATGTCACCTGTTCCTATTGCCTAGAGGTTGGATTTTGCACAAAAGTATAAGCTTCTTTGCCACTTAGAGAGTTCTTTGCTCATTTTATGTGTTACTTAAAAAAAAAAAACGAAGAAACTACCCAATATTTTTCTGTTCAGTCCTTTTCAGTACCCGTAAGTTCTCAAACGTCATCTGAATTTGTCAAGAAATATGGTTCATTCATATTCTTCAAGATTATCAATATGTCTAAATGCCTTCACTTACTGACTTTTTTCCTTCTGGATCCTGGCTTTCTAATAATGCAATACGAATTTAGTTCACACTGGACCTCTTGATCCACATAATAATGAAAACAAAGGTAAATTGTACTTCAGGATCCAGTTGATATTACAGGGTGCTTTTTTTTTCCTTCTTTAATCTGCAAGTGTATATCTTTTCAATAGTCTCATTTGCTAGTTTAGGAACTCATTTCAGAGCTCCAAAATGTGTATATATGACATGAAACAGAGATGAGGGAGTCTCAGGGAAAAAAAATTTATTTCTTTGATTTTACATATTTTTGGAGTGGTGGTCTAGCCACAGACCTAGTGGCACTATATTTCTTTGTCAACTACGTATTCCAGTTTATTTTGTTGTACCATTTTTATGTATTTTTTTATCTGAAGTGTACATAAGCCCTTACTGAATTTGCTGAATAGCAGAAAATTATGTGTGCCTCAGAAAAAAAATGAAGCTTCTGCAATAACAGGAGCACCTCTATTAAATGAATGTAAGTAGCAAGTTACTAATGCATGAGGGTATTGGAGAGAAGGTGTGGGAGAATGCATTACTAATGCTCCTACCTGATCTGTTAGAAGTCTTTACCTTTTCATAATCATATTTTGGACGTAATATAAACATATTAGTGTTGTTTATATATAAAACAGGTCATGCAGACAAAATACAACATTTAATTTTAAACTTGCTTTACTGTTTACACTTAATTGTCCATGCTTTCTGAAAATCTCTGTTTCTAACAATGTACTAAATGATGAATATTGAGTTTGAACCTGGATATTTCAATCAGTCTTCAAAAACATAATTCCCTGGTAAAAGAAGTAATTATGGGAACAACCTTTTTAGCAGGATCTGATGCAACAGGACAAGGGAAAATAGTTTTAAACTGAAGGAGGGTCAACTTAGATATTAGGTAGAAATTCCTTACTGTGAGGGTGGTGAGGTACTGGTACAGGTTGCAAGAAGCTGTGGA
The DNA here is from genome assembly GCA_035583135.1 of Lophotriccus pileatus. Classification (NCBI taxonomy): domain Eukaryota; kingdom Metazoa; phylum Chordata; class Aves; order Passeriformes; family Tyrannidae; genus Lophotriccus; species Lophotriccus pileatus. Next base: position 30,107,113 of record JAWWES010000168.1, on the reverse strand, counting down.
TGCCCCATCCCTAGAAGTGTTCAAGGTCAGCTTGGATGGGGCTCTGAACAACTTTCTGTAGCTGAGGATGTCCTTACTTATTGCAGGGGAGTTGGAATTAGATGGCCTTTAAAAGGTCCTTTCCAACTCAAACTATTTAATGATTTGTATGATATATTTTTCACTTTAGCCCTTGGGAAGTTAGAACTTCTCTAGACAAATTGCCATTGGGAGTACTCTGCCTGTCATTAGGTACATTCCCAAGACTATTCAAAGTAGCTCTTGTTAGCTTTTAATAAATCTTTGTAGAACACCTTTCTTGTTCTCTAAATTGTATTTGAGGTTCAAACAAAATCGACCACTGCTCAAAGAGCATTTAAACTATATTTATAGTAGATGGATTCATGTATAGAGGCAATCTTAAGTTTTACTCAGAGGAAGACTGCACTAGCAGTCCTCCCTTTTTGAGTCATTCAACTATAAAGTTGATACTGATTGTAACAGATGTTTTTATTTTCTACAATGTAGTTTTGATCTTTTAAAAGTTTTACTGCTTTCTTAACAAGGTTAGATGACTTTTTTAAATATTCATATGACAAAAGTTTAGGATACACAGTGTTACTTGCAAGTTTTTCTTGTCATTTCCAGTAGCTGCTCAGATCCTAAAATCTTACTATGTTTTTGTGTGTGTTTGTAGTTGGCATTTTCATCAAGTAAAATGCAATGTTCTTTTCAGACACAAAAGCAATTTGCTACCTAATTTTTTTTTAATATTTCTATTTGTGTTGACTCTTGGTGTTTTTTTACGCTTATAATATAAAATTTTAGATCTATAACTTCAGATAACTTAGAAGAATATATCCAGAGCAAATGACTGAGTCATTATTTCAAACTTCTCATTTTGTTCTCCTCTTAGGGAGACGATATTGGTATAAAAGAAAATTACAGTTTTCAAGTTGAAGTCTTCACTTCTCTATATAAATGGTGTAATCAATATTTAATTTTTGGCAATGTTGTGTGTCGAAGTCAAATGAAGCAGATTTGGAAGATCAAGGACAGATTTTAAATTATTGCCAGGAATTCATTTCAGTGACAAGGTGTGTTCAAAGTATTTCGCTTCGCAAGATCATCAGTCTCACTGATGTTCAGTTCTTCCACTTCAACGTGCGAAGTTTCTTTCAGCATTATCCTGAAGGATCCTAAGGAACTTGTAATAGTACTTTTAAGATGAGAGTTATGTTTTTCCTTTTCCATCTTGCTACTTCCTTGCCATAACTTCCTATATTCTGCATAAGAAAAAGTCTCCCTCTACCTTACTTGCTGGTTTTCTGTCCCATCCCTAGCTATCCTTTTTTTAGTTACACTGAACCAGACAAAACCCTTGGTGGTCAGTTAGATCCTTACATATTTGTAGTTGTGATAGATGGCTTTTGATTCCTAAGTATATAGGCTCTATCTTACAGCTAAAATGAGCAACCAAGGCTGCTTTTCAGAAGTTTTTTTCAAGTCTCACAAATCAGTCACAGAATCACAGAATATGCTGAGTTGGAAGGGACCCACAAGGATTATCTAGTCCAACCCTTAGTTGTGCACAGGACAATCCATAAGTGTCACACCATGTGCCTGAGAGTATTGTCCAAACCCTTCCTGAACTCTGTCAGGCTTGGTGCTGTGATCACTTCCCTGGGGAGCCTGTTCCAGTGCCCAATCACCCTCTGGTGAAGAACCTTTCTCTAATATCCAACCTGAACCTCCCCTGACACAGTTTCAGATCATTCCCTCAGGTTCTATCACTGGTCACAACAGAGGAGAGATCAGTGTCTGCCCCTCCTCTTCTCCTCATGAGGAAGTTGTAACTTCAATGAGGTCTCTCCTCAGACTCCTCCAGGCTAAACAGCCCAAGTGACCTCAGCCACTCCTCACATAGCTTCCCTTCCAAACCCTTCACCATCTTCATTGCCCTCCTTTGGACATTCTCTAAGAGCTTAATATCTTTCTTACATTGTGGTGCCCAAAACTGCACACAATATTCAAGGTGAGGCTGCCCCAGTGCAGAGCAGAGCAGGACAATCCCCTCTCTCAACCGGCTGGTGATGCTTTGCCTGATGCCCCCAGGACACAGTTGGCCCTCCTGGCTGCCAGGGCACTGCTGACTCATATTCAACTTGCCATCAGCCAGGGCCCCCAGGTCCCTTTCTGTGGCTGGGAGGTCTATAGCAGACTCCCACAGTGACATCCACATCATTTGTTTACCCCTTGATTCTTACCCAGAGGCTCTCAACTATGTCAGTGCCAACTGTGAGGTCCATACCTTCTAACCCTTCTGTTACATAGAGTGCCACCCCCTCCACCTCTTCTGCCCTCCCTGCCCCTCCTGAAGAGCCTGTAACCATCCAGCAGGGCACTCCAGTCACAAGTCATCTCATCTGTCCACCGCTCCACCCATCCACACCTTCTTTGTAGCACAGTACATTTAATTCTGCTAGTTGATCACTTTCTGTAACTTACTGTCTCCTTTGAAGAACTGTTGTATTTATTGAGAAGTTGACATTCACCTAAAGACGTAATATTCTCAATGTAAAAAGTTATGATACTTGTAATTTATGTACATGTTTCAGTTGCAGAGAATTTCTGAAATGAGACAGCCTAGAAAAAATACATTAAACTTTTTTAAAAAAAATAAGAGGCTGACGAGAGTTATTTCAGTGACAAAAAATATCTTATTATTTTAGTAATTTCTCATGCTTGCTTCTAATGAAAGATGATGCTTAGAACACCTGTCGTGAACCACAGATTTAATGTTTGAATGTGTACATTGACATCCGCACCGTCAAACAAGCTATAGATTTACATTAAACCTAATTATGATTTCTGTTTTCAGTCTAGTGTTTGACTTTCAATATACAACTGCCGTGTGAAGTAATGAAATTAGCAGATGGGAGCAGGTGGAGTTGTGAAAGTGTTTTTGTCACTTATTGTTACTGTTTTTTTCAGTAGAAATATTCAGTATTTTTCAGTAGAAGAAAGATCGGGATGCTTTCAAAAATTCTTTGCTAATAATAAGAAGCTGTTCAAGACATGTTTTGGCAAGCTGTAGTTTTATCTGTAGTGTAGATGTTTTTCATACATTTGAGTGCACAATTTTTTTTTTTCCATCTTGATTCTTACTATTTCTTCTTAAGGTGATCATCAAGGTGGGCAAAAGGGCAAGTATGTGAATGTATTTTAAAGTTGGAATACATACACTAAATTTCCAAGTGCAGTTTGCTTCCTTTTTATTTATGAAGTTTGCATGCACTGAAGTTTTTTGTACCTAGGAACTTGCTTGGGTAAGTAGCAAGTGCTTTGGCACAGCTCTTTATCTCTGATACGGTAGAGGACCATAGAAAAGTGCAAAGGATGTTTTAAATTGTTAAGATCATCTACATAGAAGAAATCACACCCCAAGCACTGCAAGGGTTTCTTGTTTTTTTCTTGTAAAAATACACACAGGCATAGTTAGTTATTTGATCCTGCTAAAAATTCTGATGTTTTCATGATTATTTCTGGGTTTAATTTTCTCTAAAATATTTGTAATGCACATTCCAGAATTACAGAAAATTATATGTAGTTTAAAGAGATGCTGAGAGAATGTCTGTTGGATCAAGAAGTAGCCAGAGTTGCCTCAAGATGAGGAATCCTGATTACTAACACTACTGAAGTATTATATCCCCCTGGGTTCTTCTCAGTACAGTGCAGCAGTGGTTTTCAAATCAATTACTAATTAAGATACTAGAGTATTTTCATATGATCATTGCTTTTTCCCCCCTATTGTTTAGAGTGTATTGTCCTGTGGATACCTGTGGATAATAATGGAAAACGTGGATAATTGAGCCCTAGCAAGTATTATTTTTAGTTTACATTTTGGTTACAAACCCTGGTTGTTAGTTAACAACCTGCTGCAGCTTCAAAGGTGAGGCATTGTAACTAAGCAACAGCTTGCTGTGCTCAGGATATCAAAAGACCTTAAAATACATCATAATTAATAAAAGCAAAGTTACTAAATTCCTCACTAAAATCAAAGATTCACTTTGTAGGAAGGTCAAAAACTAGAGGGGTAGGCTTTTTTTTTTTTTTAGGGTTTTTTTGTTAGTACCAAAATAGACCCATCAAGAAGTCTCTGGAGAGGAAGAATCAAGACTGGGGTCAGGTGCAAGCTGAACACTGAATTTCAGTGGAAGTACTTATTTGACTTAGCTTTATTTATTGAATATCTGTGCTTCAAGTAGTACTATATTTATTGATAAAAATAGTAATATTGATAATAATAATATTGATAAATAGTATAGCAGTGCCAAAATCTAGTTCCGTTCCCTTACTTGTGCTGAAGAACTGCTTATAACAGAACTAAAGAAAGGTGTTAGAGTAGCTGGGAACTGACATCATATCCAGAAGATCCAGAACAATTCTTGCATTCATAGAATCAGCTACTTTTCAGACCTGTTATATGTTGAATCATACAAAGAAGCTCTAATGTGTAAAATATCCCTACATTTCTCTTTCTTAGTAACCAGGTGGTATTTTATTAAGCTACAGAACTTCATTCTTTTCCGGAGCCCAGTTAAACTTCCAAACATGTCAGAAAAAGGTTTCTCAGTCTTTCCCTGGAAATAATTATGTTTTTCACATTGTTACTACTCCTCATGTGTATCCCCTCAGAAAAGAATACTCTGTCAGTACATACATCCTGGCTCACACATGCGTTGCATGAGTTCTAATCTCTGTATGCTTACGCTGCATCAACTTGTCAGTTCCTTCTAGAAATGTTTTTTTTTTCAATTAGTATTGAGAGCAAGAGTTTTCATTTCTTACTACACTGTCTTTAAAGGCCAAGTGTTTTCTTCAAATTCCTGTAACTTCAGTTTGTCGTTTCCTTAAGAAAAAGAAGAGATGTGCGTCCTTCTCACATTAGTTTCCTTACCTACACCTTTTCGGTTCCTGTCCAAGGCAAATCTCTGTTTTGAATTCTGATATAATGCAAGATGAGGTTTGGGTTTGTTTGTTGATTTGGGTTTTTTTCCCAACAGCTGTGTCTTTCATCCAGTGTTTTCAATTAGATATTACTGTGAATGCACCTCTACAGAATTGTTTCAATTTCCATTTTCAGTATATCTGGTTCTGGTCTTTCACCAGTGCTTGTTGAATTTGTTGGCACTTGGAGATCATTTTGATGCCTTGTGGAGTTGGCCCCTTGGAGAAGGAATATTGACTTCCCATCTCCATTCATTCTTTTTTCATTGGGGATATTAGTTCCTATTACCTAGGCCAATTGACTTAATCTTGTTTATGGAAAATGGTTTCAAGTGTAAAACTATGCATCTTATAGGCTGAATTTTCATATAGTCATATGTTCCATTTGTAGGAATTTGGTTTTCTTCTGCTCTTCTCCTTTAGTGTCTTAGTCCATTGATACATTCGCCTGATCTTAATCAACAGCTCAGGTACGGGAAGGCTTGCTTCTGTTCCTTCACTGACTATTGACATAATAAATAATCTACATCACTTACTGCTGTGTCCTTTTTTAATAAAATAATCAGAAATTTTCAAAATTACCTGTAAGGATAAACAACAATCCTTTTCTAGTTGTTTCTTTCTTATTAGAGCAAACAATTTAATGATGCTGTAGCAAAGTTCTATGCCAGCTATTATAGGAGAGATAGGTGATGTATTTTAAAACAAAAGGGATTTCATTCACCCTTTCATATCTCTGTACTCAAGAGCACAAACATACATACATTCAGTGGTCTGTTCAGCATCCATAAGTCTACCCACCTGGTCTGGTCAGGATTGCCTGAAATGATGGAGAGGACGTGGGGCACCAGCTACAACATTCTCCACAACTTCTCTAGCATCCTTCTTACAACAGTATCCATCAAATCAGTGTTGAATCTACCTTTTATACTTTTTAGGAGCTGACAGTTAAAGGGATATTTGTCCCTCTATCTGGTCCCACCTCATTGCACTGTTTTCTCTGTATCTAAACCTGCTTTTTATCATTCCAACATTATCTGTCAGTGGCTCAGTTCTTTATTTTGCTCAGTAAACCATTTTAGGTTGTCTTGTCTTATTGATGGTTTGGCCCCAGAAGCTGCATGAAGTGCTGTGAACTAAGGTCAGCAAAAGGCTGATGAAAGGGGGTCATTTGTTGCCCTTGATGAATAAAACTTTTATCTGTTGATACAGAAAAATGTATTTTTCAAGATCAGTCTTGTTTGAATTGAGTACCTGTTCACTTTGGATTTGTTGAATCCATATTAAAAATGCTTCCTGTTTTACAGCAAGTCTGGCTTCATGTAGTCAAGAAATGGGGCAATTTCATTATAGTATGTGAAGTCATTCTTGATCTGATGTGGTAAGAAAAGCAACTCTTCAGAAAGTTAGTTTGTCTAAAAAAAAAGTTTATCCAAAAGTGGTTTATCTAAAACCAGACTGAGCCCAATGCAAGGCTCATATAGACCGTTTACTCTAGAATGTGTGTGTGCCATCATCTGGTTTTGCATGGCACTTAAAATGTTCCTTCTACAAGGCATAGGAAATACAAACCTTATCTCAAGTTTGAGAATTTTTTTGTAATAACTGTTCCATATCAAGTCTCGTGTCTGGTGTCATTTTTACCCAAGCAGATAAGCTTTCTCTTTTACAAAAGGTAGTTCTCAGAATCATGTTACCCTTCCATCTCTAGGTTGGTACAGCAATGCATCAAGTGTGAATATAGTTATTCTTTCCCCCCTCCCCCCACCCCAAGATAAACAAGGCATTTTCTTTTAGGACTTAGGCTGAGCAATTGCTAGCAGCATTTGAGAGTTTCATTTGTCAAAAAGTACTTACATCATCTTGATTATCCAAGTTTTTGTACTGTAGCTATATTTAGCAAGTATTTCCCCAGAAGGTTTTTAGAAAAATGGACAAGATGCTTTCTCTTTAGCATTCTTCTGCCAAGTTCTCGTGTCTTATTTCCTGGCTGGAAAATGGAAACTTGGTATGTGGCCTAATTTTGTCACTTCTACCTCAATCTGTGCCTCTTTATTCCTCAGGATGATTGTTTAAAAAAAATAATAATCTGTGCACATGTTTACAGCCTACTGTGTCACCGTACCAGAGGAAGATGCGTGCACTAAGTTAATGCTGCTATATTTCTTTGGTGTGGTTCTACTCCATCTGTTCTAAGTGCAGTAGATGAGAGTTTAGAGTACCTGAAGTGAACAGTCATCATTAAACAATTAGATGAAATAAATTTATCTGTAAAGGTTTGAAAGCATTATTGTAATCCCTAGCATACCAAGTCCATTCCATTAAATCGTCCTGTTAAATTGGAACAATCACTAAGCATCAATAAACAGTGCTAGGAAATGAGAGAAAAATGTGATGGAAAAGGTAATGGTTTTTAGAATCAAAAGAACATTCGTCACAATGGCTTGTCCAGCCTGTTCATAAGCAACCATTCTAAATTTCTTAATACAGTTCACCCTGTTAAATTCAACTTCTTTGTCTGCTTATCACTCTCATTACCTCCTTTCTCACAATGGAATTTAGAAGCCCTTTATTTTGTATATAAAACCATGTAAGGCTTAGGTCAATACTTATCCAATTCTGTGTCCTGGATCTGCAAAGGGTATTTAGCATGTGCCAAGTGCATGGCTTGTGTTTGAGAAAACTTTTGTTTAGGTGTGCCACTTTTTGTTTAGTAAAATATTAATCAAAGATTGTTCTTGCTGCTTTAATTTTCTACAACAGGAAAAGGGAGAAGGCATTATAGAGCTTCAGGGAATTGTCCCATTTTAAAGATCAGCAACCAGTGTAACTCATTCTGTTTGCTTCTTGAAGAGATTATGTGAGAAAATAGTATTTAATTTTTTTCTACATTCCTGCCTTTGCAAAATTAATAAACTGTAGCAGCACAAGTTATGACAAAACACTGATGGCGTGTTAAAATGCAAGTTCAAAATTGTATGACCATGAAGATATTATTCCATTCACCAATGCCATAAGATTTAGTGTTAGAATGTGTTCTGATGATTATTAGTAATGGCAGCAATCCAAATGAATCCCCATTTTTATTACACTTAAACTTATCTTTAATATCTAAAATCATTGCCTCTATTTTTCTTACCCATTTAGTTTAATTTTAAAAGGCAAAATATGTATAATCTCTTTAAAAGAGGCATTTATGAATAAGGTAGAATTTGATTTCTCCAATTAGGTTTCAACAGTTATGTTTACTTGTTTGAAAGGAATGGAAGTGGTTCCTTCTATTTCTGATCCCTTTCACACTATCATTGCACATTATTAGACAAGAATTTCTGTAGGCATTTACTGGTATTTACATTTATTGAAACCTGCATACATTTCAGTATGTCGTTTTTTTATTTAAGCTAGCCATACTGGAGATTATGGGAATGTATTTATGGAAAAAATCTATGATAAAATAGGGGTCCTTAAGATGAGGCATTCAAAGTGCTTACATTTGAAACATACTTCTCTTCAATGACTGTGTTGGAAATGGGGCCTCCCACTTGATTAACCTTGCAGTAGATTTATTCTGTAAGAAATAGTAACAGGTTTGGCAAGATTTCAAAACAGCTGTTGGCTGTTTTCAAATTTGCACCATTCATTGCAGTTTATTTTTTAAGACTGCTTTTTTCTTTTATAAATACTTCAAAATATGAGGAGTGCCTTTGAGAAAGGAGTTCATATGCATTGGCACAGCAGTTCTTTGCAACACTTGGTTTGCTTTATTAAGTTTTCTAGACAGCCTCCTTGGACAATGGTTTCACTCAACAGCACTGTCAGTATGGACAAAGTGACCTTAGTCACTTCCCAGGTTATCGGTAGTAGTTAGCCACTTAAAGGTCATATTGTTTTAAGCTTCTGCAAAGTGAATTGAGTCCCAGATCTTTCCACCTTAACTTCGTCTTCCAAGGTACTCTCACTGCTGTAATTGTTTCCTATGGCTTTAGTGGCTACACCCTTTTCCAGTATCCTTACCAACCCTTCTGCTCCTCTTTTACAGTTGAACTCCTCAGGATGTGTAAATGCGAGGAAATACATGGGGCAAGAAGCTTTATACAGATTTTCTAAACACAGCCTTGTCTAGTCAAAAGTACAGGCTGTTACAGATATTTGAGGACAAATCTTAAATGCACTTATCCTCAAAGAGGTTTACTCTTCCCTTTAAAGTCCCACCGGCCCATCTGTTTTCAGAAAGACGAGATCTTCCTTGTTACACTGAGCCCCAGTACAAACACCTCTCCCTTAATTTTGCTACTAGAAGTGGTCAAACAGAGCAAATATTTGCTTTATAACACTGCCAGAGAGCTGGTTTGCTTTGTAACCTACCTGTTGCATCATCAGGTCACTTCGAAGTGACTTCATAGGTGCAACAGTTTTCACCATGACCACCAATGTATCTTTGATAGGAGCTAGCTTAGTGTCTAAAAATGTTTAAAGGACTTTGTCCTCCACGAGGTGTGCTATAGCCTTCTATGTGCTGCAGCTTTTAGAACTTCAGCTTAGGACAACAAGGCAAAATAGCAGCACATTCAGAAGTGAATTGTCAGTTTGGGAATAGTATATAAAAAGAATGCAAAACTTCACCACCTAGGACTTAATATGTTTTGGGTTTTTTTTTGTTAAATATGACCTTCTTTCCTGCTTGCCAAGACAGATTTCTGATATATGCAACAGGTTTTTGGATTTTGAAAAGTTCTACTCGGAGCATGAGGTGCAAATTCTGCTTTCCTTTGTGGTGAAAGCCAGAGAATCAATGAGGCTGCAGGCACAGGCAGGGAACAAAATGTGCCAGCAGACAGTGAAAAAATGTTCAAGCAATTCTGAAATGCTAGAATTTAAAGTATTGAGTTGAAGAGAAATTGGATGTAAAGGTTGTGTGGTAAAGGTTTAAAATGAATCAAAGCAGTATTTGTGGCTCTTGAGTGATGAGGCTGCAGGGCTTAGAGAGGTTTGAAGAAGAGTAGGAAGTAGGTTGGATGCAGGAGACAGCAATAGCATTATGAGAAAAGAAAGGGCTGTGGTCAGGAAGAACTGGGAGAAAGGCAGCCTTCAGCTGGTAGAAGGGTTTGCAAACCTTCAGCTGAGTGACAGGAGGGTTGTGCAACTGTTAATTGCATAACTAAAGTGAGGACCCAGCTCTCACATGCCCAGATCTCCAGTTTAAATGAGACTTAGGACATTAAGTCACTACAAATAGAGACATACTATATAATGTTTGTATTTATTGTAGTCTGTCTTTCCTTGCCTGTGCATTTTACATACCAACTTTTAGATTTGATTTCTAACCATTAAATTTAAATTTCACTTAAGTGAAATAGATACTTTTGAAGAACTAGGCTGCCACATGTTGGTGTAAAATAACCAGTATATTACCAAGTTTTTTGTATTAGGACATGGTTACATTATCTTTGCCACTATGTGTGTTAACAACGCATTTGATCTAGTGATGATACTAGCTTCAATACTGCAAGAAAAGTACTTTCTACCACTGATTGTTCCACCTGCACTGTGTTTATTCCCTTATCTGCAGATGGAACAGTGTGAGTAGTGCCCATTTTAAAAAAAAATTATGGTAGTGTGAGCAAAATTTGTGATGATATAATAATGATGTTTTATTGGCATTCATTAGCATTCACATACGCTATGGGTTTGTAATTTTACCATTATCTGTGAAGTGCAGCAACGATAATAAAAATTTCATGCCATACTGCAGTATAATGCACAGACAGGAATATGTTTATTGATTGCGAATGTATGTCTCTTTTATAGAAGCCTTTGTTCCCTTTGTTTGAAAATACTCTCTGCTTATTTAGGAAGCCCCATCTAATTGGTGTTTGTCTGACATAAAAATGCAGAAGTAAAAGTACTTTCAAGTGCAAGTCTGTTTTCATACATGAACATAAAAGTTATGCATAATGCATTTTTTCAATCAAAAGAAATGGATTTGCTGCAACATTAAAAATATATTTAGCTCTTTTTGCTTTTATACATCCACGTACCTTTCATAGACCATCTCAGATATCCACCTGGACTGGAGACTCATCCCATTGTTTTTCTTCTATATTTTGTCTTTACTCATTTTCATCGTTGATCTCTGTGCAGTAATCAAGTGGGAGAAAATTTTTTCTTATGTGTACAGCAAATAATCTCGACCTGGTTTGGATGCTATGTAGTATAATCTCTCACTTTTGATTATTGTCATTCCAATATTGCATGCCCAAACCACTGAATGAGATACTTGACGTCTTTTTAAACTACTGCTGTAAAGAGTTTCCACTGTGAGTGTTACATCTATTCAATTTCAGAATTAAGTAAATTGATCATATCAAAAAGTTATTGTCGTTATGAACCATGCATGCATTGGCCAGGATTTTGGAAAAAGTCTGAAAGAGGTTTGGCTTTTTGGTGCATGCGGATGGGAGAACACATTTATGTAAGCTTTAGGTCCAGCAGCATTCCAATTTCTTCATCCGAGTGTAAGCAAGGGACACTTCAGAGTAGCCCAAACAGAGTGTATTATCAGAAAGGGGAAGGAGTCTGAGATGGATAGTGCTAAATGTTTGAGGCTGCTTCTCCTGTTGTGGAACTCTGCCATTAAATAATCCAACAACAGGCAGAGTCTCAGTTTAGCTAGTTGTTCAGACCTGTTCTTTCTTTATGACAAGTATAACTGCTAATCTAGATATGTATTTAAGGTTAGGTATTTTAAATTCTTTTTTTCTGAAGTAAAATGAAGGATGAAGATAAACAGGTACATTTCTCATGTGCTCTATCAGGTAGAAGGTAGAGGAATAATAAACCATATGCAAGACTTCTGCTTAGAAAACATTTTCTGCTCACTCATCTTCTAACAAGGTCATTAAGTATTCCTCTTTGCTAACTGGTTCTGATTTCCCTGCTTCCTAAGTTTTCTTCCACTGGCTTCCTATCTCATTCTACTCCAACTGTAACTCCACCTTGTTCTTCAGATATCACAATAGGGACACCTGTGGCTAATCTTTAGCTATTAACTCTTACTATTATTGCCTTGTGATAAGAAAGGGATGTAAATATAATGCATTTATCTTAACTGTCTGTGTGTTATACCTTGCTGGTTTCCTGGAATGTTGCCTACACAGCACCTTTCTTTCTTCATTACGTTGGGTATCTTAATTGGCCACCTTCAGAGTATTCCAAAACCTTCATGTCTTCCAGGTAACATTTTGCCAATAACTACTTGGTGTTGCTCCTGCCTCACCTCTTAATCCACTTATTTAGCTTGTGTTATGGTATAGATACTTTTGCTTTAGAACACTTGCACACATCCTTCATGGTAATCTTTTATAGCTACAAGTATTCATCTGTGATGGGGTTCTTGTGTATGAGTTTCTGAAAAACAAGGAGTGTATAACCCGTGCCGTTTTCTGAATTAGTACTTTATCTGTCATTTCTAGATCACCATACAGGAGTTTAGCAGACAAAGATAAAGATATACCTGAATTCCTTTTTGTGGTACTTGCCGTGAAAAAAAAAAAAAGTGTTTTTTTTATTCCTATTGTCCCTTGCCTTCCTGGTAGTGCCCTGTTTAATTCCCAGGACATATGTAGTGTAGCTTGTCCAATACTCATATAGCGCTGGTTCATCCCTTGAGAAGTATTCAAGTTGCACTCTGCAAGATTCCTGTAGAAAACACATTGTATATTAACTGTGCCATGGATGTAAAACAGAAGTTGACCTTAGCCTATCTCCCATAATTTGTATGTCCAAGCATTTATAACTTGGTTGCTTGTAGCGTACACATTGTGTATGTATTTCTGTATATGTTTTGAAGAAAGAAAGAGTAAGTAGTATCAGTTATATGGAGTCATTTCTGACTGAATCCTAAACCTTCAGCACAACTTGAGCAGCCACAATACCCATATTGGTGAGTAATTCAAGAAAAACTTTTTCCATGAAATGCAATGCATATTGTTGCCACTTAGAACTTTTCCTCAGTTTTCTGTGTTATGTAACATTTTTCTTAATGACCTAGTTCCATGTATTATGTGAGATTATAAGCATTTATTTTTTTCCATTTCTCATTTTTCAAAACAAAACTGAATATATCATTTTTGAAAAAAGTTTCAAATTGGAAAGATGAATTGGGGTTCTACTAGACTATGTCTTATTATCTGAAACTGGTAGTATCTCAACCAGGATACTGGGGAAAGTATCTTTGCTCTAGCTCCTGATATTTTCTTTTCAGATAAGAATATTTTTTTTCCCAATTGAGGTTTCTTTTTTTTTTCCTCAGTTAGGAAATACATAGCAACTAGGTTATATCTGCATATATTTTAATTGAATTTTTCATCTAAAGTAGACATTTTATTTAAGAATTTTTTTTAGTATACTAGAATTGATTGGAGATTTACTCGGAGTCCCATGATAACAGTAGTGTGGGTATTTCACTTGAGAGTTCAAATCAGATGCTATTTTAATGCCATAAGACCAGGGAAGGAAAGCAACAATGAACATAAATATTTCCAGTGCATTTTGCTAATGGACATCCTATAAGAACTAAATACTGAAATTGTTAATATATTGTTTAGTTGCATTGTTTTCTTGAGAATCAAATGCAAGTTAAAAAAAAAAGGCATTCAGTTGACTGGATTTTGAGTAAGAATTTCTCTATTTTACATGGGTCAGGTAAAAAGAAACAGGACAATTTAACTTGTGCCTCTGCTAGTGTCCTCCAGAGAGCATAAAGCATCACTGACTTTCCATGGTTCATTCAGTCTTTGGCTTCCTTGATGAGATTTCTTAAAGAAAAAACAATTAGTGTGGTTTTAAAGGGTTCACCTCAGTTGTGTGGGATTTTGTTTTACTTAAGGTATGAACAACCATCAGATAATAAAAACTTCCAATTCAGTCTTGACTCAGACTGGAAGGATACTGCTAAAATAATTTCTATAGTCATCTTCTCTATTTCAAATGACACAAGTTAAATTTATCAGTAAAAGACATTTGTTTACCAGATTCAGCCATTCTGAAAAGAACTTTTGCTGTAAATGAGTGTTTTATTTTACATGCTTCTAACAATATGAAGCCTTTTGAGAAGCTACCTAATTTGTTTCTTCTATACTCTGCATCATATAGGAAAAAATGTATATTATAAAGGAAAAGTAATCAGGTAGGAGATGTTGAAGATTATATGTGTGGTATATTTAAATATTTAAAATAAAAATATAATGTTGGTCTGGCATTAAAATTTTCTGGTTGGGCAGCATAATTTTTAACTGGGAATCTTGATAGCAGTGGCTAAAATCTCTAGACCTGGGTCAATAGGAATCTGTATTGCATTCTGTCAAGTATCAGTCATGATACTTGCAGGCTCCCAGTTATAGCATACTCTGATCATATGATTTGTAGAAGGTATAGGCTGTTTTTTTCTTCAGTGAGGGTTAAAGAACTTTGTTATTTTTAATATCCAAATCAGATAAGTAACATGTATTCTTTCAAAAATGTTAGTGAATTCAGCATGCAACATGTGTGCTAGATTGGTAATATATTGAGATAAAAGTGATCAACAAAGCAAGTTTAAAATGCCATGATAAAGCATCATTTATTTCAGAAATTAAGTCTGTGTCTTTGTCCTCTAGAGGTGTCTCAGAGAGTCAAATTAATGTCTTGCATGTACTGCTAACTGATTGTGTGGAAATTTTTTTAAGTTCACTTTTTCTTTATTCTTCTGTCTTTTTTACCCATCTTCCCCCATTGTAGCAAATTAGACGGCCGGATGAAAGCAAAGGAGTTGCTAGTAGAGTTGGATCCCTCAAAGTAAATATGTTTCTAACATTTATTTTTGCAAGTTTTCTTCTATAGCCTACACTTTTCCTTTTGAAGGGGGAGGTGAGGGGAGGGAGGGAAGGGGCTTTTCCATTTCTCACCATCCCATCATTTTTGTTTCAGTATTCTTATTGCTGTTGGGTCACATTTTGTTTGTTTCTGTGCTACACATAGAACAACCTACTGAAGGCAGGCTGCCAGTTAGGTAACTTTGAATGTCACTAGAAATAAGAGAGAGTAACAACTTTCTTGAAGTGCCTGTAATTTGGTGATCGTGATTAAACCACTTCTCTGATCTGTGTTGTTTGTAACCTGTTACATGAAGTGGCTTACTCATCTTCAAACTACTGCTTCCCATCTTCAAACATAATTAAACTTTTATATTGTTGACACTTTTTGCATTTAATTCTGCAAAACACCATTACCAGATGGTTGAATATTTCATATATAAGTAGCCTTTAAATTAGAAAAAAATACCAGAGTAAATAAAGATAAAATGAGAGATTCACGAGTCTAAGAATGGAGCCACTGTTTTGCTGATAATTAGTATCTTCTGCCTTTTGATGTTTGTATAAACATGCCCAAATTTTTATACTGCTTAAGAGAACAGGCAGATATCTAAACCAGTACCCACCATGCATAGTGTTACACCCTGATAAATGGTTTAGAACCAAGATGCTGATCATATGCAGTCCAAGGCATTTTGTTTAGGTTCCATCTCAAGAGTTGCCTCTATTTCAACTGTCCAGTTTTTCACTTTTCCCCACTTTATTTCCTTTTAGCACTTTCTCAAGCACTAATTATTTGTTTTATTTTGTGCATTCTTGTTGCCTTTTCTGCCTTGTTTTTTTACCTCGGTTTTGGTTTTGTATATGAGTGTATTGCCTTTGTTCCAGGACAAGCCATCCTCTCTGTTCTCTAATGCTATTCTACAGCTGCTCTTTGTGAAAATGTTATTTCACTGAGCACAAAAAGGGGGAGGGAAAAGATTAATTATGTACCTCTTTCCAGTAATGCCACCACTTAAATTGATCTCAACATAGAAAAAGAAGCCAGTTACTACCTGTTTATACAAGTTCTAGCTAAAGGCATCTGTAGCATTCCTCACTGTCTGTGAGGCTTTATCTTTTCATCTTGTGATTTGGGAAGAGGTTTTAATTATGGTGTAGATGAGAAGAGCACGGTACATGAATGAGGCACTGTTTCAGTGTGAGACATTCAGACCCCTGAAACCGCATGGAGGAAAATAAAAGACAGCACAGTTTCTATGCTGTCTTTGAAAACTGTGTATGTAACTGCAGTGACCTGTGTGTCTTAAGGCTTGGGTCATCACATGCAATTCTAGATTCGTAATGCATGTACATATGCAGAAGATGTAGCTTATTTATGTGATGAGTTTCACCTTTTATTTTTATGGACACCGAATGATACTTAATTTTGGATGAATATTTCTGTATCTGATTGCCTAGGATTTAATTCTATGACCCAAAATACATATTTAGACACAAAATCTTCCTTATAGATAATAGGAAATCGTAATTGAGGTTCCCAAACATGAAAATTTACCTCTAAAAATTATTCTTTATGGAAGTAAATTCTAGATACAGCCTTACCAATAAACAAGCAAATAAATAAATATATACGTAATAAATAATGTAGCAAAAATTCAGTAGCTTTAGAATGATAGTTCCCTTGATTTTTCAAAATTTTTTTTCCTCTGGTGGGAAAGAGCCATGTTAAGAAAAGATATCTTGCTTCCAGATTCTAAGTTTACTGAGTTTATATGTCCATGTTGTTCAAAGCGCTTTAATGTCTTGAAATATTTTGGCAGAGGCAGTGAGAAATGCGTTAAGCTATGATTTATTAAAAACAAAATAAAACACAAGAACAAAGAACAGAAGAAAAATGAGGAGAAAAACCCCCAAGGATAAGAACAGGTTGCTTTTTCAATTCATTTTCTGATGTTTACATGTAGCTCCATCGAAAGCTGGAGGAGCTCAGAGATCACCTAGAAGGCAATGTCAAAGGATGCTCTCTCTGAGTAAATGTACGATTTCACTCGGTGATCTGATTTTTTTAAAACTTCTGCTGGCTGGTAACACCAAATCTGATTGGTTTGTCCTCTCATCCCCATCTTTTTCCTTTCTCTCTCTCTTTCTCCCTTTGTGTTTTCTTTCTTTTCTATCTGGGGCTTCATTTTAATGTGTATGAGAAACCTGAACTAATTGACAGCTTGTTTAGAAGGATATCCTACTGCATTTTAATCAATGCTAATCAAACTGCTTGGCTTTACAGAAACTAAAAAAAAACCCCTTTCCAAAATCGAAGTTTTATATCTAAAACTTCCAAAATCGAAGTTGCATATTTAAAAGTTTCCTGAATATTAAACTTAGCAATAAATGAAACAATGCCCTTAATTTAAAGGATAAAAATACCTTCTGCCAGTGATTGATGTTCCTACCTGAACCAAAAACTATGGCTGATACAAGGTAACCCAAAAGCGTATGGGTTCACATGTACCTCTGTGTTTAGCTTCAGTCTTTTTGGGTTAGGTTAATATTTGGCTGAATGACAGCTGTGAAAATTTTGTTGCTTCTTTTTTTTTTTTACAGACTAATGCATAAAATTCTACAGCATATTTTCTATGCATTATATTTATTCCTTAATGAAAACAAATGTGAAAAAATAGAATCTAGTCTGTGTCATGACACCCCTATAAAGTTGCACATTTTTCACAGAAATGTTTAATAAAGCAAATTAAATCCAATATAACACTACAGACAGCAGTACCTCATGTTTAGTAGTTCAACTCCTAAATTAAGATCAGCATTTCAGCAATTCTACGGACTTGACATTAAGCCACATAACTTTGTATATAATGAAAATTAGGAAAAAAATTACACTTCTAGCGTAGTAGATGTGAAACTTAGTAACCCTTTATCCCTTTGCACATCTACCCACTGAAAGTTCTCTGAATAATTTCTTTGGATTCATGTCCTGTTTGTCTTCCATACACTATAATTGTTGTCATTCTCAGCACTGTCATTCTAATGCATAATCCACTAAGATTATACAGTGCAAGATGATTTTGGTAATGATAATGATTTGATAATTTCACCCCTTTGGGTGCTTTTGCTTATCCAGCTATGTATCTGACATAAAGTTGATTACTGCTTATTGTCAAATACAAGTTCTTGAGTTCATAATCTTTTGCAGATCAAATACAAATGGAGCTGCTAATATTTTGCAGTTTCTATAAAATAAATTTGATTAAAGGACAGTATCTTTTTCCTGGCAAATCTTTTAAGAATCAAGTTTTGAGAGGAATAAACTGTGTCATATTTCAGATTTGGTGGCAACTCAAATTTATTAGTCACAATCAAGACAAAGCAAGTTCATTTATTTTAAATTACTCACTCTTAAAATTTGTGATTTAATACTGCAGAATATAAGTATAAAGCCAGGAAAAAAAAATATGCCGTGAAATCTTGTACTACAAAAAAGGTATTCTAACCACACATTATTTCACAGATTGTCACATGGGAAATATTTCAAATTAAAAGTTCTGACTACATTAGCGGGGACAACATGACTATGACGTTACACGAGTTGTCATGAAATTGTCCTGTTCCCCTGTGCCAATTTATCTGTTATTTCGTGACCATACCCTACACAGTCTAAATCAGTCAGTAAAGAATGTAAGTAATTAAACAAAGAAATGTTCCAGATATTCTGCATACACCTTTAAGTTTCTTAAAACAAGCAGGGCACATTGCTAAAATTTACTGCTTTGTCACTGCTGCTCTGACTCATGCAGCATTAATGGGTATTTTAGACAGGACAGCATTTTAAAAGACAATATACAAATGACTGATCAAAGAAAAGAAATACTGGGCAGTTCTCAATAGGGGAGAATTGGAGAAAAAAATAATGAGGAATCTGTTAATAGTTCATTGTTAAAATAATTTTCATCTTTGCCATACTGCTTTTGGAAAGGGTTTTAGATGTAAGTTGCTGATACTCCTACAATGTGGCAAAAGTATTGAATGGTATGGGAGGGGGAGCATGTAGTATCTGATGGCCAGCTTCATAAGTGAAAATGAAATGCTATTGCACAATTGTGTATTGCAAAATACCATTAAGGTGGAACCTTCGTTCCAGAATGAACTGCAAAGACATGCTTTCTGGATTAAAGTCAAAAGCTATTGGAAATATGTAGGAAACACTGGAATTCTGCAGAATATCCCTAATGCCACCAAAAGCTTGGAAAGCCTGCCAGATGTTTGAAATAAAATTGCACTGAAAACATGCATGAAAATTACAGTTAATTAAGCAATTTTGGAAGTTGAGTAGTTTTCATTTTCAATATCTTTTAATATCAGCAGTAACACATAACCATTTACAAAAATTTAATCCTGATCTAAGATTGGGTTTGCATTTCTTCTTGAGAAATTCATTCGTCTTGAAGTTATTTTCATTCCTTAATCCTTTGGTCCCTCCCAGAGACCAGTTTGACACTGAACTATTGAGAAAAAAATAGTGTTCTATCACTTGGATATGTTAGCATTCCCCCACTTTTCTAATTAATGTAGCAGTAGCAAGTGTATTTGCTACTGACATGATCAACAGTGAAAGGGTTGACTGGTTTATATTTTAGAACTCATAATACCTGCTAAAACAAATACCCTTATGAAAGTGTGGAATTACTCTGAAATTCAGCACAACAATAATGGTTCAGTCTGTGCTTTGGAGATTTTTTGGGTTTGGGGTTTTTTTGTAATTGTGCAGGCTAAGAATTTTAAATGCAATTTTAATTTCCACAGAAAAATAGTATGGAAAGCCCATCAGAAAAAAATTTACATCTAAATATAGAAGTTCTACACAGAGTTCACAAATGATATGCCAGACAATTTTTTGTGGCTCTTAGGCACTATGGCTCCAAGTCAGAGATTCTGGGTTTGTTCAGGAAAAACATTCTCAGAATTCATAGCAGAGGCCAAATATGTCAGTAGATTATGTTAAATGAAACCAGGATAATAATTTCTCATACAGATCTGTGTCTCTCAGAGTCTACAGTCTCCTGCATGCATTTTCTGTCTGATTTTAATTACCTGCCTTCTTTGGCCATGATGAAGGATTACATTTATGTGATTTGTATTCTTGATTCTAATATTCCATTATTAAAGATCTGAGTGAAGCCAATAAGACCCTCCAACTGACAACAAATTGCTCTTGGAGCATTTGAGCCAAGTTCTCAGTTGATGTAAATAGGCATAGCTCTTTTAAAATCATTCTCACGGTGGGGAATTTCTTTGACTGATAATCTGACCCTTAAATTGAATGTTAATGGAGGGGAAAAGAGCCCAAATTTAGCACATTAGCTTCACCTAATATAATATGTAGGGGTTGTCCAGTAGCATGTGAAATAAAGAGAGCTGCCCCCTCTGTCAAACTGGAAGAAACAATCACTTAAGTTCATATATAACAGCAAATTGTAAGTAGAGTAGGTGATAGATTGCAGAAACATCCAAGGAGCTTGGAAAAGGACTGACATTTAATTTTAATAGCACAGAAGCTTACAAAATCCTGGAATCAGGCAGATGCTTAAAAATGGAGACTAGTTTAGCAAGAAAGCAACATGTAGAAATTATCAGGAAATTATAAGTGTGCAGCAGATTAAAGACACATTGTGTGATCCAACTGAAGATAAACCAAACAGCAATCCCCATGTGCAGAGGTGTGGTGTCAGCATAATCCTTTCCTCAAGAACATTAGGTCATTTTGAGACTAGAGCACTTCAATATACCTTTGATTTCATCATTATGAGAAAATTAAATAAGTACATTGAGAGGCTATACATAAGAAAAAATGAATTTTGGAGTAAGAGTAGGAGATTAAGGAAAATTGTGTATGTGTGTTTTTTAGCATAGGAAGAAATAAAATACACTGGTATCTTACTGAAGGGAGTATTATCATTTGCTTCTATAGAATTAAAACTATAAAAAAGAAAATATAACATTACTTACAGTTATTAAATTCTAATTGGAATAAAACCAAAGTTAAATGGTTTCATTATTAATGAAAACATGGATAATGAAATTACAGGATACTTTGACAAGGAGAGTAATAGTATTCTACTTATATTAACTGTCTAAGAGAAGATTAAAATACACAAGTGTCTACCATACCCCTTGTAAATTGGTGTGAGAGTAGACAGGGTGAGATCTTTGTGGAGTATGCTTCCAAACCTTCTCACCATTGTTGTTTTTGTTAATCTAGTTGCTCAGACTTAAAAAACTGGTGCTGTGATGATTCTTGCTATTACTGCATACTTTGGATTCTCACCTGCAAAGCCCAAGCTGATAGTTTTTTCCATGCTGTTGAAAGACAAACCATGGGAACAATGGCTGGACATTATTTATGAGAATCTTAATCAGAAACTCAGCCAAAAATCTTAGGTGAATAGCTGCACCTTTGTTCTGAGCAAAAGCACACCTATCTTTCTTAGAAAGATTTCAAAAGCAATGTTTTTAGGAACAGTTTTTGCTCTGTCAAAAGAGGATCTCTCTTTTTTTCTTTTTTCTTTAATTATAAAATAAACTGTTTAAGAATAGTAATTGATTTCTTAAAACTGTGGATTTTACTCTTGCTATTTGTCTGAAGAAATTTTCTGGTTTTGTCTTAATCCTTCTGCAAATCATCTCAACATAAGAAAACATTTCATCACTTGAAGAAACTGCTGAGGATGTGAATATTTAAGATGATGTGAAGTGATTCAAATTTCATTGGTAGTGTTACCTGGAAGCGCAAATGAAATATGCAATGCAAGAAAGGAACAAAAATGTTTTCAGAGTATTAAAAAGTTTTCAGGGAAGAAAAATCAATTGTGTAGAAACATATAATGGAGACATAATTTAACACAGACCATGTGACTGTGGAAGTGATATTTTATATTTCAATGAAAAAATATGGAATACACATTTGAGACTGAAGAATATTCTTCAAAGACTTCTTATGAATACCATGTTCTCTGCTCAGTCCATTATATACCTAAGTCAGCAAGTGGTCACTCATAACTTATGTGGAAATTCTTGCTGGATTCATCTTTACCACAAGTGTATGCAAACTGCTGTACAGTTTTTTAAGTCTAAGGAAGTTTTGCTTAGTTTTCTAAGGAAGTTAGGCTTCTCGTAATTCATTTTCCCCTCCTACAAAAAAATCAAGGGGAGATATTTAGTGCAATTGTAAGAACCATGCATTTTTAATTTTCACTATTAGGCTGCTTTTACTCGTTCTTCACAGACAGTGAAAAATGAAATATTTTCACCCAAAGGAAGGATTTTCCTATAAATTACTGGAGAGTCCTTTTTTAATACTTGATTTATGTCTGGGTGATTAATAGTTTAGAGTACTGGCTATACTCTAAACAAAATTTGTCTTAAGCAATCAGTAAAACTAGTGTTACCAATTAACTTCTGTTTGTACTGCAACCTTCTGACAGTGGACAGAGTCTCTCAAGAATCACAGACTTTATAATGCGTAGAGGCATAATCTGCAGTTTTCTACTCACCTATATTTGGCCACTAGTCACTGAACTTTCCAAGTTATTCTGGCTTTTGGGGCAGTGAGATTGAAGAAAAACCTCCATTGTTAAAATGCTGGTTCTGAGTATGTCAACACAAAGATATGCAGTACCTGTAATGGGGTTTTCACTTTGTAGCCTTGGCAGAGTTAGAATAAAACTGATAGTTTTAAATTAAAGAGATTAGTAAAGTTTCATCCTAGAATACCTTATTGTCCTAAGGATAGTGTTGTCAGTTACTTAGGAAGGATTGATAACTGTCTTCAGATTTAATCATTAGTTTTAATTCTTTTTCAAATACAACACTTTTTTTTTTTTCTTTTAAGAAGCTTCCACCTTAAAAGGCATAAATTTGGAGTCTCTGAAATAGCTGGTCATGGAAACTTTATGAACCCCCTGTTACTATCTCAGTGCTGGAACCACCTATACAGAAAACCTTCTGAGACCCTTACTGTGCCACCATTTCTTTTTTAACAGTGTTTTCTTTTCCCCACTGCACAACCAGGCTCGACTCCCTTCGTGCTCATCCACCTATAGTGTTTCTGAGGTATACTTTACACGTGTTCTCTCACACAGTCGACCTGCTCACCCATCACACTTTTTTGATTTCATTTACTTTTATTCTTTCTTTTTCTTGCATTGCACTGTGCACAAGTGGGGAAAAATCAGCTTGGGGGGCAGATTTTGCATGATCAATCTGCAACCATGTTCAGCGTGGTTTTAAAATCACTGTACCACTCTGGGGCCACCAGTATGTATAGTCTAGCTAGGCATCTGCTACATAGCACATGAGCTTAAATTGTACGATAAAAGCATCCTTAGTTATCTCTTACATTAAAATAAAAATAACAAAATGCTAAATGCTGCACTGGTTAGTATGACCCCTTTTTGAAAAGTGAAACTGGAAAGACTCTGTAAAGATGGCCATCAAGTTATAATTACTAATTACTTGTGTAGATATAGGTGTGTTGATTATATCTGAAGATCATTATTAATTCACAAAGCTCTGGCTTGGGTCACTGCCTGCCCAAATGTGTATACCATTTTAAATACTTCTGTATCAACTTCATGATTGTCTTCTATAATGAGGTATAGTACCATCTTAACAGGACTTGAAAATCAAAATACTTTCAATTGTAATTAGAATGGGGGAAAAGAAGAAATATGTTAAGATAAACTAGAATTCACAATATCATGGGATAGAAACAGAGTTTATAAAATACTGTCAAATTAACGCCATGACCTGCTGTGTAAAGATCAGGCTTCAGTATATTATTATAACTGATAAACGGATGAGTAGCAAAAAGATGGACTTGAGGTTTTCTGCTATACTGAATCAGTCTTGAGCAGATATAGCTATTTATTCTGTGTTTTAAAATAATCCCTTAAAATTGACAAGATCTCATGAAAAGTTGACAGTTCGCTCTATCTCTCACTGTGGGCAAAGTTCTAGACCTTATCTGAATGTTCTGTTCCTGAAAATTATACAAAATGCAAACATAAAGAGCTGACCTACTCGATCACTTTGTCCCTAAACAGAAAGATCTATGTGTAACCAGTACCTGGCTGATGTGTGTGTAATTTATTCTCAAAATCTTCAGCTTCTCAAGCAATCATTTCTAGCACTTCCTCATCCTTAGTAATAGAAAGTTTTTTCCTAGTTTCAGTGTATGAGTAGGCAAAAGATGTAATAGAACAGTTCTTAAGAAGAAAGATACTTACCGGTTTTTCTGTAATGGATCAATAGTTGTTGTCTATCTGCATCAGGAGACAAGTAATTCTAAAAATAATCAATTATGTGTTCTTAAAAGCACCTGACACGTTTTCTGCAGTTTGTTGTGACTCATTACTGTATGAAAGCCTCATTGTTTTTATCATTATCATCAAAACACCAATAATAGAAGAAATAAATTATACTGTATTCATGTGCATACAAAGATACTTTTTTCTGAGCAAATATAGGAGCAAGAAGTTTAGTGCTTACAGTTGCAAGACAGAAGCCATTCTCACTCCATTCTTCTGAATGATCTGTATGAAATTAAGAGAAAGCAGTGGATCAACAGGCATTTCATAGTTCACATTAGCAAAAATGGTGAACATGTTTTTAGAGATTATGAATCAATAAGCCACTTTTAGGGAAAATGGACTCTTCATGCTTTACCTGAAATTTCAACCATTTGTCCTTCCCTCCACTTTATGGAGGGATATTTCTTTCAAAGACAGTGATTCCTCCACTTTATGGAGGGGTCACTGTCTTTGAAAGAAATACAAACCCAGGTATTGCAGCTGGTGACTAGTCAACATGTGTGAATCTCCTGCTTGATCAGATTCCAAAACCTTTTTTGCTTTCTCTAAAGCTATCACTTATTTGCAATTTGTAGTAAAGATTCTTGCTAGCTGAAGTATCAAGACGACACTGCAAGACTGTGAAAGCAATTCATCCTTTATGCTCTGTCCAAGGGCAAGATCTTTCTATCTAAAATATACGTATCTGGTGAACCACATCTTGTGATGCAGTTTCTAGCTAATCAGAAATGAGAATTTCATGCTCGTGGAACACACAGTGCAAGACCTAAACAGCCCTGTTTTAAACTGCAAGATAGATTGTTCTCTGGTGGTAAGATAGCACCCTGTGTGTTTTTGAATAGACCATTCGAGCCAGTGACAGATCCAAAGGAACAATCAATTGAAATTTAAGATCTCTGTGGCAGTTGTAGCTATTTGAAGAGGCAAGAAAGGATTGGAGGTTCTCTGGGGTCTCTAAAGGATTTGTAGTCTCATTTCTATCTTTGTGAGAGACTCTTCATTTGGAAATACAGCTTAATGTCAGGATGCATGTCAAGCAATGCTCATTGTCATTGCTATTATTTTGGAAAATGGGAAAGTTTCCTATGAATAAACAACATCTTGACCTCTAAATGACATGATAGGAAATCGCCCAAACTGAAGTATTGTTAAATCAAGTCCGAAAGCCTGGTGGCAGTTTTGATCAGGGTAATAAAATGAGTAATATTGTATTGTATAATGTCTCATATCCAGGAGGGAAAAAAAGGACCACACTTTTTATAGGATCTTAAAGTTGTTTCCTATGTCCACACCTATTTCTGTGGTTCTTATTCCAAGAAAATATTTTTCTTAAGCTCATTCTTAAAGCACCAAGTTTGCAGTCTTACTTTGTCCAAGTCATCACCAAATAGCTTTGGATCTTCAGATGATATCAGGAACATAATAACAAGAGAAATGGAATCAGTGCTGTGGGAATTCAGCTGAATGTGCCTTCTGACTAAGGTACAACAAAAGATAAAAGAGAGAACCTATATAAATGATTTCTGAATTCTGTTTTTAGGAAATAGGTGTACTAGAATCATCATCAAAAATTTCCTCCCAATTTTCATTGTTGAGAAGAGCTCTGGAATTGGATTAATTGGCACTGGTAGATTGCCAAAAATGAAAGTGTGTGTACTATCGAGGATTTGCTGTCACATACAAGGTTTTTGATGAAAGAAATAGAAGATCTTCCAGCAGAAGAGAAATGGTACCTACATGTTCTGCATTGTGAAGAATTTAAGGCAGAATTTGCTGCCTATGTTTTTTCACAGAAAATGTTCTTGTAGAGGCTATTTTGCATCTGAGTCCAAAGCTAGTAAAAGCTTTTCACCTGTTCCTTTTTATTGTCACCAGTTGCGTGGATGAAACTGTAGATGTGGTCAGCTGATGCCTATTTGAGAGGAATGGGCAGAAAGACTTTGGGAACTTATGCTTACTTTTAGGTACAGAAAGTTTTCCTAGTTTGTTGAGCTCCAGGCATTATAGGATAGTAGTATTATATACATATTTAGCCCCAGTCAGCACCTTAACAATTCCACTTGGCTAAAATGAGGTGTTGTCTTTGTTTCAATTCAGTGAAATTGAAGTGCGTTTCTTTAAACAGTGATTTCCTTGTGTCAAGAAAAGTAAAGCCTTAACGCTCTAAAGTACTATAATGATAAAATATACATTCACATTCTCTTTAAATTTCACAGTATGCAGTAAGGCTTTTCACCCATGACAAAAACTGGTTAGCTTCATGCCTGTAATTTTTGTGAATGTTAGCAGGGCTACTTAAATGATTTGTCTAAGAGTAAAATTACTAATTAGGACTAATAATGACTTAACAGTTGTGAAGCATAGTGTATGTATAATATATCTGTAATTTACTTATTATCCAGTTGTCACAAAACATAGTAATTTATTTTTAAATAGCAGTAGTTCACTTAAGAAATTATTATATCAAATTGGCTTCACTTACATTTTTAGAAGTACTCTGACATCAGCTTGTATCTTACAAATATCACCCACAATGTAAATTGAACAGATTGTCCAATGAAGGTCCGTAGTCTCCTAATGTATAAAATTACACTTAGATAGTTATGCAATGGCCCCATTTTTTATTCTCATTTGTATCTCAGACTTTCTATTACCAACATCAGTTTCTCTCTCCCTCTGTCTCCCTCTCTCCCCATCCTCTGGCTTTTGCATGCGCTTTGTGTTTGGCTAAAAGCGTAATGAAGGAAACCTATTGATCTGCTTGTTGGAAGGATAGTGGCAACAAAATGCTTACTGCAGTGCTATTCCTGCTTTAAGTTTTTCAAAGAGGAAGACACTCAGGCCTGTAGCTTGTCATATGTTTTATTTAGCCTCATTGAGTGGTTAGAACATGGTGCCTTTTATTGTGAAAGATCTGCAAAATTTTACATTACTTTTCTCTCCCACAAAATATAATTATTTCCATTAAAATAGTTTTGGAATATGTATTGCATACTTATTGATGAGATTTGGTTGTACAGTTAGCATTGTTAATAGAACAATGGAGACCTGTATTGTCTTACCTAATTATACAGAGTAACCAGTACAGGGAATTAAGTCGCAGTATTCAGAGAACAAGAGTCAGTACTGTTTCCTGAAGCAGGTAGTTGACTTCAGAAGACCATTCAGAGACCACATGAAGGTTTTTTAGTGCACTAGGTTAAATTATTTTATATAGTGTACATTACAAAATTCTTAGTAACTGAATCTTGTTCTGTAGAACTAAGGACAGGTAAGAGACTGGTTCTCCTACTTAGTCTAGACTGAATAGAAGGCAGTGCTGAAAGACTAGGAACTGCAACTCTGACTTTCAGATGTTTATCACCAGCGCAGAACCTACAATGCAGTTTTAGCACAGGATGTTAAATTTATTGTTGATATCTGTTGTAAATCTGCATAGCACAAATAAAGTAAGTGTAAGCAGTAAGCGTTTTCTTCTCTGAAGTCCAGCAGATAGAGAATTAGTTTCCTTACTTCTGACATAAATATACTGAGCCATTGAACAAAAATGCCTTCATTAAATTGAGATTGCCTATCTTGTTGCCTTAGGAACGCCACATACTTTATAGAGCTTTTCAAAATTTGAAATAATGTTTTTCCAAGAAATAAATGAACACAACAGAGCCACTAGTGGTCCACCAATCAATTGGGGCTCCTCCAACTATGCTGGAACAATCTAGGCCTGGGTTTCTGTGGTTTGGGTTTTTTGGGGAGGTTTTTTGCAGTTGCTTATGGAATAATGAGTTTTTAAGTAAAATTAGAATTTATTGGTATTTCTCTTTCAAACATGAACAACAAGTCAGAGCTTTCTATTTGGCAATTGCCATTTAAAAAATTGCATTTTTACTTTGCTGATAGTACCACCTTACTCTAGGCTTAAGAAAAATTAATGAATTAAAATTCTTACTTTTAGAGAAACAGGGTTTCATTAGTGCACATTAAAGTGCAAAAATTTATGAGAAAACAGTGATCTAGTTTCCTTATTCATAGAAGATAGTTTTGCTAGTTCTATCTTCATTCATGATATTAGGATTAGTTTAGGATTAGGATTACACAGTATAGTCTCTAGCATTCTCTCTGCCATATGAGAATAGAGTATGGCAAAACTTCCAAGTTACATCAGGAAGGAAAGTATGTTATTGCAGTAATTGATCAAAGTATACATTAATAACTTTGATTAATGACATCTTAAATAATTAATATTTTAAAATTCATTAAGAAATTTTGCTATATTTATACTTTAAATACTATTTATCTTTGTTTACCCATGGCTGAATCTCCTAATTAGATCCATTAATAGTTCATACATTCAAAATAGAAGCAGAATTTTACCTAACCCTACATTTTCTCTGTGCATGATCCTTACCTTGTGACTTCGGCCAAATAAAATTATCCCTTCATATTAATCCTTTGCAGTTATTATTTTGTTCTCTTTTAGTAAGTTCAACTCAAGCACTAAGTTCATTTACAAACAACTATTTACACCTGGAAGAGTGGTAAAAGAAGCGCTTTTGAATGATATGTCATGTTACAGATTTTGGCTTAACCCTTATATATTCAA
Organism: Lophotriccus pileatus; assembly: GCA_035583135.1. Lineage (NCBI taxonomy): Eukaryota > Metazoa > Chordata > Aves > Passeriformes > Tyrannidae > Lophotriccus > Lophotriccus pileatus. Next base: position 30,078,293 of record JAWWES010000168.1, on the reverse strand, counting down.
CTTAACAAAATTGCAATACTTTTTATTGATTTTCATTATGGTAAAATACTTCCCAGCTCTACACTTATCAGAGAAAGAACAAATAAAGTTTAAAGTGTTTATTAGGAAGCATAGGCAGTAAGAAGTTGAATGATAAAATCACTACTATTTTCCAGATAATGTGATATACATTTCTATATTCTAAAATCCAAGTGTTTCAGAAATAATTTCCATCCTTCCCCATTTGGAACTTTAAAGTTCCTTACTTTTTGTTTCAAGACAAATCTGTATGTTTCAGTTTTTAGTAAATTCTTCCTCTTGCTTCTTGTACCACAAAATAGGGAGACATTTCATCCTGCTAGAGATGTGCAATCCTTTATGAAACAAATTAGATCAAGCTAGAGAGCTATGAATGTCATTTTCCTTTTGACTGATTATAGCTTAGACTCCTTCGCATTTTCCAAAGTCAGTGTTGTCATTATTTCACTAAAGATACATCCATTTAAGCAGAGGAGTTTTTTTCCATTTTCTTGTGCTGTACCATTTTTTTGACTGTATGGCAATAAAATTGGCTTGATTAGATATAACTGTGAGATTTCTTTTCTAGGCAACCACTGTTTTCTTTTTAAATCCAACATTAAGCTGTTCACCAGCATGTAGTGTTTAGAATTTACTTTTTTACGACTTAAATCAGCTTGTTTGAAAAGCCAGACATTATTTTGCATTCTATTACACTAGTAATAACACTTAATGCAACTGTTCTCTAGGTTCAGCTCTCAAAGTAATCTGACTCTTCAGAGTCAACCTCAATAATAGAATCTGTGGAAAAATTATTCTAGATTCTGAAATAACAATGAATCAAAGTAGAGCAAAGGTTTTATTACACTGCTGTTATGGCTTTTGGAGTAATCACTGATATAAAATGCCATCCATGTGATCTAATTTACATTTATCTCTAGTGGGCAGTGTCTGTTTTAATACCTGGAAATCAGATATACACAGTGGTGTCAGTATCAGTAATGCATAGCTCAAATGTCAGTGGGTTCCCATCAGTGCTCCCTATGTTATCTTCGTTTTTTTCCAGTTTTTCAAATGCAGTTTTGTAACATGGAAAGAACTTCTTTATTTTAGTTAAGCTCAATATTTTTACTTGAGCTAGGAGCATCAAATTTGAAGGGCTTCAAGTACACCTGTACACTTGTTTGAAGCTTAACTTAAAAGAGCTTTATTCATTTTTATACTTGAAAGCCTGAAATTGTGACTAAATTACTGTATATATCAGTGACTATAATATACACCATATGTAAGATTATTGTTCCCTGTGTTTACTAGTTTTAGCTCTTTTACTTGAAGCCCTTCAAATATGATGCTCCTAGCTCAAATAAAAATATTAAGCTTAACTAAAATAACTCCTTTGGAGTTATGCTAATGCAGAAATTATGATCGTACTACATGGGGAAACATGTTTTGTTCCTGCTCATGTAGTTTAAAAAGTAGTCCAACTATTTGCTTTAGAATAATAATAACCATAAAAATCTCCAACCAAAATTGCTGGTAAACACCAACAAAAAAAGGTGAAAATTAACTTTTAAGATTATTTTAAAATGTAAGAAAATGGGTGATGGCCTTTTGTTGACCTTTGGACCTGAAGGTCAACTGTTCACTTAATTGGTAGCTTTTGAAGCCACAGTCTTTGATTTTTTTATTCCTGTTTGCGTGTGCTCATATTCCTTTAACATAGAAATGCAAGTAATGTTACCTGTGCAGTCAACTTCCCAGAAGCTGTAAGCATGAAATACGGGTTGTAGACTTTGTTAGCAGTTACAAGTGTGAGTCAGACTCCTTCAAGCATCAATGGAGAGATGGTTTTCACTCCACAGACCTTGGATTCAAGGGATGAAGGCCTGATAAGGAGATAAGGTCTGATAGGAGCAGATAAGAGCAAAGCCAGGAATGCTAGAATTTCCAAACTGGCCTCTTGCTTCTTCCCCACTAACGTTTATTCAGATATTGACAATGACTAGATATTAAGAGAACTGAATTGTGTTTCCCAGCAGTAGCAGCCGGGTTGAATGGTGCTGGAACAGGAAGCGCAGTACTGTAGTAAGAAGGCCTGATTGGGTACCAAGGAAGCTTATATCACATTTTCTGTCTCCATATTAGTGCTGACTTCACTCTTCATGCTGGAAAAACTTCTTGCACCATTTTCAGGGGTACTTATTTTCTGTATGTCCTTTTTGAGGCACATATTCTGTAATATTCATGTCACACTACAGCCAGCAATGTGTGCTCAGAGCCAGAAAGCCAAACTGTATCCTGAGCTGCACCAAAAGCAATGTGGACAGCAGGTCAAGGGAGAGGATTCTTGCCCTCTACTCCACTCTGGTGAGACCGCACCTGGAGTCCTGTGTCCAGACCTGGAGTCCTCAGCACAGGAAGGACGTGAACCTGTTGGAGAGAATCCAGAGGAGGGCCATGAGATGATCAGAGGCCTGGAGCACCTCTCCTGTGAAGACAGTCTGAGAGACTTGGGGTTGTTCAGCCTGGAGGAGGCTCCAAAGAGACCTCCCTGCAGCCTTCCAGTACCTAAAGGGGGCTACAGAAGAGCTGGAGAGGAACATTTTACATGGGCTAGTAGTAATAGGATAAGGGTGAATGGCTTTAAGCTGAAAGAGGGTAGGTTTAGATTAGATGTTAGGAAGAAACTACTGTGAGAGTGGTGAGGCACTGGAACAGGTTGCCCTGAGAAGCTGTGGGCTCCCCATCCCTGGAAGTATTCAAGGCCAGGCTGTATGGTGCTTGAGCAACATGTTCTGGTGGAAGATTCTTTGCCCATGGCAGGGGAGTTGGAACTAGATAAGCTTTAAGGTTGCATTCCAATGCAAACATTCTATAATTCTATGCTTAGCTCTCCAAATGTAGTTGAAATAAATAGCAGCTGATGATTTAATCTCTGTAATCCAACTGGATCATCTTGTAGGCGTGTCAAGTTAAATTTAGTCTAGATGTCTCTGGGTCTCAGTTTCCCATTTGTAAAATCAAGTCATGCCTCTGCTTCACAAAGATTTTGTAAAAAATAAATTCCTTCATGTGTATTACAGTGTTTCATATTGTAGAACCAAGCACAACAGGAATCTGTACAGAACTAAATTATTCCCGATAGACAAGATGATTTGGATAATGTTTAGTAAGTAAAACACGAAAATAGTCTTTGAGCAGGGAGGTTAAAATGAAATAGCCTTATCTTGTCTTATGAGAAGCCTTGATGAAAATAATTATGATGAAATCACAATGCCTACTTGTCAAAGTAAAAGTAAGAGTTGCACACATGACATTGATCTGTCCTAAAAGCTGTTTCACTTAAACTTGTCAATTTTCCTTGACTATATGTGAATGAAGAATTTATTTTAAAATTTTATTTTGAAGGTCATGCAACTCAAGTTTCCATTTTTTTGCAGTAATATGGATATTTCATTGTTTTAATGCCTCACTGAAATCAGCTATTTCTGGATCAAGAAACAGAAATGTGAAATTAGTTGAAATTTCATTGAAAAGCAAAATACTCGTAATACAAATGAAGCTTTTTAAAATGTCAACCTTATTAATGTATGTCAAGGGTTGGAGAGTAATTTATGGTGTGCTTGAAGACAAGAATTTCTATACATCTCTTATGTATCTGAATGACATCTGATTGACAGCTTAAAAGGCTGGTTAACATGGAATAACCAAAAAAGTCTTCTAAAAAAGTTTAAAAAGTCTTAATGCTGGTCAGATAGAGTATAAGTCAGGCATCTAACACGTACTTGTAAGGCTAGGTGGTTTGTCAGTCAAACCCTTTCTTATGACAAACAACAAGGACAACGGGAATTTCTTTCCCTTGTATCTCTTAGGAAGTACAGCTTATTCTCTTTGCCTTTATTTACACTATCTGCTTCTCAAACTGGAGAATATTTCCGGGGCACTTGAGGAATGTTGAAGATTTTCATTCAGACAAATAAAAGACCTTGTTCATACCTTATAATGCAAGTAGGAGAACTTCTGATTTTTTCTGAGTGCAGTGTTCCTAGAGATTTCTTGTGTCTTACAAATCCCACTTGACTTTTCATAGCACCAGTTGGAGTTTGTGCACAAATCTGGCAAAAATTAAGTCAAGCTTATGGCTTGATTTAATAGGGGCTTTAGCATGCATGACCTCTTCATATTTGGGTATTTTAATTAATGCAGCTTCTGAACAAAAGCACTATGATATTGAGTAAGCTCTGAAGAGCCCCTAAAATATCACAGTAATATGCCATCTTTCCAGTGTTATTCACATAGCATATCTGTATGCTGTCCCATGCTCTGAAGAACACAAAATTCAGCTCATTTTTTCTCATATAAATATAAACATTTCATTAAAATTACTCTGAAGACAAGAAATCCCTCTTTGTCTCTTTTATTCTCCACTGTCAAGCCTATACTACCAGTTTGTAGGGGCCAGTTTGCTTTCCCACTAGCTTACTGACCAGAGGTTTGCTATTTTGTCTCCTTTTTTTTTCCGGTGTGTATCATAGATCTTCCTGTTTTCTCATTCAGTGAGGTGTTCAGCTTGTGATTTTAGTTGATGTGTAAGATTTTGTTTGGATCCTCTTCTAGCAATAAATGTTTTGATTTTGCCTCTCCAGGACAAGGTCAGTTTCCACTGAGACATGACTAATCCCAGAAAACTGCCCTTTGCCTTTTCATTCCATATTGTTCCAAATATTGAATAATATCTTTCTTTTATACTGCTCCTGTAAAAGGAACCAATTCAGGCCTCATGTTTCTTCAGTGTATTCATCAATCACTTCCATCATCCTGTTTGAACAGTAGTTAGGATTAATCATAATCTGACCATAAAATTCCATATATGTGTTCATAGTCTACTGGGAAAAAAATATTGAAATTTTAAAAACCTGTATGTAAAGTTTGGGTGACTAGAGAAAAACTCAGAAAAGAGAACTCAGTAATATATGAATGAAGACGTAATGACATATTCAAAATTTGAAAGTTACATTTGCTCAGTGTCCAGTAACACTTAATAAACTTAACACTTAATAAGTGGTAAAAATCTGCTCCTAAAATGATTTTGGTTTCAAATGATTTTTTGCTTTTTTCATCTCACTGGCTTAAAATGAGTGAATTCCCTGTGTGGAATACTACATTAGTCATACTTAAATTTTGGTGAGGTGAATCCCACCATCAGTGCCACTTGTTTTAAAAAATTGTATAATGAGTAATGTCTGGAGTTATCAAATTCCTTGTGCTCACTTTTCTTTCCCTTTCAGAGGTGGTCTCAGTATAATAAGAAAAATTTTATTCTGTTGTTTTGAATTGACTTTAGTCCTAATTCAGATGGCCATAAAGCATTCTCTTAAGACCTCATGTGTTCAGCTCAATGTAAAAGTGCGGTTTGAATAAGAATGCATTTCTGAAATAGGAAGATGGCATGTTGTAATAGCATTGTTTAATCCTCAAATACCTTATTGAGCGTTTTCTGAAGTACACAATTCAAGATACTTTTTTTTCTTTTTCTGGAAGTGGATCATCTTTAAGATCCCTTCCAACCCAAGCCATTTCTTTGAATGTTTTGTTAATAACTTCTTTAATATATTCCCTATTCATTCAATTAAAGCATTTCTCTCTGTTCTTCAGATTAGATTTAAAACATTCTTTTAATTAAACGAACCAATGTATTTCATTGCATTTTTTTATTTGCTCCTAGTGTAACCTTACGGATATTGCTTAGAATAACAGGCCAAAATCAATTTTTTAAGTATTGTTTTATAACCAGTTTGAGCTATTGGTTCATGGTTCAGTTTTTTCTTATGTGTTTATTTAGAGACACTGAATAATGTATGTTGCACTCTTAGAGGATAAAAGGTATTTTAGGCAAAAGACGCTGTGCAAACCCTACAGCTATAAATCAGATCACATGTGATATGAAATCTATTTAAAGCAGGCAAGTATTTCAGAGACCATTCAAATGGCATGTGCCACTGTATATTGTACAGAACTCAGATTATGTAATTAGTAATAAAACACATGCAGAAAAAAACCCAGCAGCAGCATACTCTCCCACATCATAGAGAATAAGTTGTCTTCTTAAAGCCGCTGAAGTTTCAGGGGAAGGTTATATGAGTTATGCACATTCTCACCAGCAGTAAGTGTAGTAGGTGCAATACCTCATAAACAAGCCTGCTTGGTGCTCATGAGGCACTGAGAGGAATACAGTTCTTAAACTCTTAACGGCTGCTGTGCTTTGCATTCCCTGCTTCCTTCATTACAGCTTGGCGAACTCATTCCCTTTGCTGTACCTTAGTCCTCTGTGTACATTTGGGTTTCTGCTGGTGGTTCCACATTCTGCATGCTTTCCTCAAAGTGGAGCAATGTGCTTTCCCATAAATGCTAAAGGTTATGGGTCAGCCTCCTACAGGCTGTGTGTTCCTGAGAAACAGGCTCTTTCTGTTGGTGATAAATCGTGTTTTGATGTTATTGTTCTGAAATGTTCTTCATGTTGTAATATTGAGTTGAAATGTACTCCCGTAAGAGTTAGCTTTTCATATTGGGCTGGAAAATCTTCATCTTTGTGTAGCAATTTGTTTTATTATAACCAATGGCTTTTAATTGTACCTCCCATAATGAAGAGCTGACTTAATACTCTGTGCTAATCTTGTTATGACTTTAAAAAGGTAAGTAATTTCTCTAACAATTCCTAACAGTCATGGTAAAGTGTTAAAGGGTTTCTCAGTTCTCTTTTTTTCATTTTTTTCACATTAATTTTTCACTTGTAGCATGAAATTTTCTTTGTGTCTTTTTCTATTTTACTTATAAAACAATTTTTTGTGGACAGATTTTTATTTGCAGCAAAACATCATGTAAATTTAAATGAATCCAATTTAGTCATTGATTTAATTTTTCAGATCAATCATGACTGATAGATAGAAGCTGTCAGCAGAACTCTTTGTTTTACCATTCCCTTAATTTATTTTTGAGTACTTTATTTCACATTCTGTTTGTTACTTCAGCCTATGGGAGAAAGCTTACTCTGCATTCCGCATGATGAAGTTTTATCTTCAAGAACATAAAAATCCAGTTTGCTTAAAAAACAGAGTAACGTGAACTGAATGCTTTGGGTTTGATTACGTTCTGTCTGAACTATGCAGGAAAATGGTACTGGCTGGTAGCCCAGTGTACCTTCTGCCAAGATAAATTGTGAGCAAAGAGGCTGTAGAGTGGACAAACAATAAATCTATACTTTCCCTGTGAAAGACAGCCACGGTTGTTATTTCTGTAACTGTCTGTGAATGAGAAGAATTATAGTAAATACTACTACTATTAACTCTCCTCAGTTAGTCATGGTACTATATGTAATGTAATATGGATTCTTCACTTAACAGTAGGTGTGAAAAGAATACAGATTTTTTGTAAATGTCACAAATAGCAAAGTAGTAAAACATACAAATAATGAATATGATAAAAGGCATTTGAAGTGCATAACCCCATTTATATGAAGCTCCATTGCTGCTAAAACTGTATGTGTTAGGAAACTGGTGGGTTTTATTAAAAATCATTTTACTGGAGTTTTGATTAAAAATAACGTTTAGGATAAGAATGTACAACTCATATTAAACAGAAGTATTATGTAATGACTAATTTTGATGTCAGTTATGTTAAAACATGGTTTGTATTCTGCAGCTGTGAGTATAGATTGGGAAACGATCAAGTCTAGCTGATCAAGCCTTTTATTTTATTATCATGGATTCCTCTTCCACAGCTGCTTTTAAAATTTGTGGGAAGCAAATTATTTCTCATACTGCATATGTTGCCCATCAGGTGAGTGATAATGTGGAAACTGTAGGCTGGGTGTAAGAAATCAAAAAGTAAATATAAAGTCCTCTGTGTGCACAGAATTAAAAAAATGACCTGTAAGAGGCTGTATGTGAAGCCAGCTGTCTTTTGTTGCCATTGTCATTCGGACGTTGTAAGAGCAAAACTTTGTCAACACGTTTTTTATATTAGAAGATTTGATCTGCAAATCTCAGCTGCTCTGTTCATTATAAATCTCTTGTTTTTGTCCATACACTAGCTCCACTATAGGTTGGAAGGGCTTAAAGATGAACTGAGGAGGAATAGAGGCTACAACTCGAGAGTAACTATTACTGCTCAAAGGAGCTGTTTTCCATTCGCAAACATTGCTTTGCGCTATGGGTTTGGGCTCCTTCTGTTCCTCCACTTTGTTGAAGACTCTCTCTTGACTTCCATTTTACTTCTTTAGCACTGTCTTTGTCTGCTAACATTTTTCCTCCTCTCTAGTAGCTTTTATCTGTGTCCTTTGGATCACATATTTTACTTAGTTTGTTTTAGTAGATTCTTTCAGATGTTTGTGTTTTGTATTTTTTGGTTTTTTGCCTTTTTCTTTAGGACTGTGTTATCTCACTGAGTTTCATTCCACAGTTTGCTGAATCGCTTGGTTATTTTGCAGCAGGCCCCTTCCTCATTTTCTCTTTTCATACGTTTTTCAGTGAGAAATAAGAGAGCCTCTTCCATTTTAAACAGTAGTCTTACACACATAGACCCATGTCTCCTTTTGCACACACCATCTTCTGCCTTGCCACATCCATCCTGCTTCTCTATTTCTGTCTCTCCCTTTCTCTCTTAATCTGTGCTTCTCTTTTTTTTTGTGCTTTCTTTTCTACCATTATACCATCTTTTTGGTCCAGAATTGTCCCTTGGTAAATTATAGGTAAATATTTATTTATTTCAGAGAGAGTTCATATTATGCCTTTGAAATCTGGTAAAACAACTCTGGGCCAAATTTGGGCATCATTAATATTTTGTTTGCAGTTTTCCTGTATAGTATTTTTGGTGGGAAGGGGGGAGGGCTTGGGGTTTTTCTGTTTGTTTTTGTTAAACAAGAGTTTTTTTCAGGGAAGGACACCATAACCCACTCTAAGTTGCAACATTACTTTCCATAAGTTATTCCATTACAATAAGTAGACTGTGTTGCACTGTAGAATCCAATTTTTTTATGTGAATATACATTTGGGGCAAGCTGCTGTGGAACAGAAGAAAGAGGTTTAGAAGCTGGGGCACAGCTGGGTTCAATCTTTAATGGTTGTTCCTTTCTGAAGACAGCTTTTGGGGGGTCAAGCATGTACCATTCTTCATCAGTTGTTAGATCATACATATTCAGCTTCTAGGCAATTTTTCTATAACTGCAAATTCCAACCGAGGTCTGAAAGATAATCTGGATTCACTTCTTTGCTCTTTCAGCAGAGGCAAATGTTTTGCTGGGAAATTACAACCTCAGCATCACCTGTGCTATTCCACTTCTTTCACCACGTGTACATGCTTTTACTTTATTAATACTCTCACTGAAATTTAAAATGCCTTTGTCAGTAAAGTAAAAAAGAGAAGGATTCTTACTCAGAGGTTTTTTTTCTTGTGAAGTTTACTTTAGTTGGGGTTTTGTCCACGGAAAATGTTTATTATTCAAATGCTGCCAGTTCAGTCAACTGGCCTGCCAGTAGTTCATCCAAAAACTTGCAGCTTCAGGTTTATTATACATGGTGCTATCTTTCCAGACCTGAGAAGAATTAACAAGAGCTGATGCCTCAGTATAGATAAAATTGAAACTGTGTTGTGTTTGCAGTGCTGCTACTCTTCAGAAAAACAATTGTTTTTTAAATCTTCATGGTAAACAGATGGAACTTTAAATGTCCAGTTTTACTAGGATATTAGACTGGTATGAATTGTCGAATTTTCCTGAAATCCGACTGCCTGGAATAGCACAGTGGCAGCTAAGCGTCAAGGAATTTAGTGAGAAACCATTTACAATTCTCACACAGTTGCTTTTTAAAGTAGAATTGCACTGTAAAATTTATACTGAACATACCAATTTTTTTTAACCAAACAGAAACAGCTGAGTACATTGATCTGGCTCCCGCCAGGAGCTGTTTATACAATTGTGAGTTGCTTATCCAATTGTGAAGAATTCTTATTAAACATTTTCAGAATCAACACAATTGAAATTGAATGTTGAATACTTTAAACTCATTCTATAGTACCTGAATATATCAACAACAGAATTTTAAATCAAGTCATGATAATATATATTAGTAATGTAAGTGTTCTGTCTAACCATAGGACCTAGATTCAGAGCTACTGTAATTACAACTGTATAAGAAAATGTGGATTTTTTGTCGAAATCTGAAGCTTAACACATGACTTTAAACCCTCTGTTCTTTGATTTTTCCTTATTACTGTCCTTAGGCCATGTTGTTTCTTATGGGAAGGGTGTGGAATCACATTGCTTGTATCAGATTCTGACCATCAGCTACTACTCCTGTGCATAAATATTCTTATCTTATGCAAAATATGTAAGAATGTTGCTGAAAATATGTACAGCCTCTGTCTTAGATCCCAGGAGCTTGCCCATTTTATCTCTGTATTTTGCATTCTTGTTAACTTCTGTAGCTCATAGAATCTGTGCTCTCTCTGCAGGTCCAGTCTAGGTGCAGCAGCAAGGAGAACATTCTCAGAGCAAGTAAGTACTGAAACTTCATAGCTCTATTGAGAAACTAAGACTGCTCGGGAGACAGCAGATGATAGTCAGATCAGAGATATATGGTTGGGACATTAGTGGGTTTGCAGGTGAAATTTAATAACTTAAGGCAGTGAAATTCAGTCCAAAGATAAAAGTGTAAGTAGCTCCTGTTGTTCATGTATTAATGGAGAGTCATCTTGTAATTTATTCTTCCAAGTTGTTTTTCTAATGACATGGAGGTCTGCGTCGTTTGTGGTAATGTGTTATTGTAAATGATCATATGTGTCCAGGTTTTGTGGACAAGAATCAATACTCAAAGACAATGAAAATGGAAATTCTCAAATTGACTATACATGATTTTTATTTTCATGGGCATTAATTTGAATGTTGGATTACATAAAACCAAACCAAAAAATGCAAAGATTAAGAATTCAGATTAGTCCAAGTGATGTGTTCTTTCCTTTGCACAGTTCTTTTCCTTTGTTTTATGGAATTTTTCTAGTGTAAAATTTGATCCACCATATATGTGTGTGTGGGTGTGTTATGTGTAATGACATGTGTAATGACAGGAATAGGAAGTTGTTTTGGTGATAAAAAAGAAGGCTGTCAAGAATTTTTACCTTATGCAACCAACTGACTTAGTTGTTTCTAAGCTGGAGGATTATTTTGTCATACAACACGCAGCTTAATGTAAGTAGTTATTTTTAGAGCCATCTGACATTTTCACGTTAGTGAAAGATAACTTGGGAAAGTGTGAGGGGTTGTTTAATGTCACTTACTTGTAATTAAAAAGTACCATTTAGCAATTTTCGAATTTAAAAGTCATTATTTGTTTGTCTCTTGGGTATGTTTAAATGGATGATACCTCTAATAGAAGAGTTAGTATTTGTTTGTAGGAAGAAATAGGGTGAGAGAAGAGTTAGTAGTTACACCTGCATCTTTCTTCCTTTCTTCATTAAGGTTATTCAAGCTGATGTTAAACCTGGAGACGATTTATTTTCGTGGCCTCTCTTGCAGTGATAATGGGGTTTACTTTTGGTGTTGGAACAAAGCTGTCAGAGATTAGGAAATTTTATCTATGTTGAAGAAAGCAGGTTTGTCAGAGATTTCTCTGAGATTTCTCAGATTTTAACAGAACCTTTGGCTTAAGCAATGACAATGTATTAGGGACAGACTTGCGAATCTGAAGGTAGTGCTCTGGGCACCATTCAAAGCATTCAAAATCTCTGAATTCATTCACTTTTTAAGGGTTAAAGAAGTAAAATACAGTCTTTGAAATGGCTTACAGTGAATTTTAGGACGCACTAAAACACAAAAGCATCTAATGGCTGCAGCATCAAGGTTGTTCACTGCCACACAATTCCCTCAACTTTCATTCTGGTGACATATTTTTTCCTAACATCTTTCTTCATTTTTCCCAGCTTATAAGAAAACGTCAGGGAAATGTGTGGAATCTGCTGGACCTGCAGGGTTTACAATGCTGCTAAGCAGGGTTTCTTTTTATATGCAGAGGAAGGGTATGGGAAGCTTGACTATATATGACAAATGCTTCCCTTTCCTTTTCCTTTTTAATGAGGTTGTTAACAAAATACAGGCATAATAATTGGAAATACAAGCTTGCTAGAGAGATTCCTGCTGTTAGAACAAGGAGTGCAGTTTTTTCCATTAGTTATACTTTTATCTTACAGTAGTTAAATTTGGATCACTTCTCCTTAGTTTGCTAATGAGGAAGTGAGGTTGTAAGAGTGTGCAAAATCTTAATATAGTTAGAATATACCTCATTGGCTGTTTGTGGCTTTCACAGAATGCCAACTGCAATCTTAAGAAAAGGAATTTAGTCAATTAAAAATTATTTGTGATTGACAAATTCACAGTGCCTGCTTTTGTCATCGTGTTATATTCTAAATACATACAAAGAGATTGTTCAAATATGTTTCTTCCAGAGTCTTTCCTAGGAAAATTAGGTGGGCGGTTTTACTTGTCTCTACTTCTTCCTCTGAAAGATAGATACTGTGTTAACAGCAAAAAACAATCAATGAACAATTTCACACATAAAAAGGCAAACATGTGTTAGTGCTGAAAGAAGTATCAGACGTACAGATTAATTAGGAAACCTTCTCTTCTGAAGGAAGAACTTATATTGTGTGATTGGTTTACAATTTTTTGTTATTTTTTATTAGAAGACTACACTTAAAGCAATAATCTATTTTTTTCCAGAATTTGAAGGCATGTGCAGCAGCAAATGGGATATTTAGGTAGCTACTGCAAAGCAAAATCATGTCATTAACAATTAGTTCCTATTATTTGTTAATGCTTTCTTATTATAATTTATGTTTATAATTTATGTTGTTACATATCACATATAGAACATCATCCACTTTGGCTCTCATAAATGCCTTATTGTTCTAGGTAAATCCTTTCAAGATATTCTGCAACTGTAATTGTCTTAATCTTTTGGTTTGTATCTGTTACTCTAGTTTATGCAGTTGTGCAATAGTTCTCTTTTCAGTTGCTTATCTTCACTTCCAAAATCCTTCAAAGCTTGTTGTCTCCTTGTTTACTCTCTCAGTAAGTATCATGAAATCAAACATGCTGCTGGCTTCATTTTCAAGCAACTTCTGTGATATTTTCTCCCTGCGTGTCCCTCGTAGCTGGGAAAAGTAAGCTTCCATTAAGCTGTCCTGCTGCCTTCACTCAAATTATACAGTTAAACAACATTTTGCTATGGTGACTACAAAATCTTGACAATGGGTAGGGTGCCCGCTAGCTGGAAACACTGTCTGCTGTCCTGACTGCCCAGTGATTTCATTGTGCTCTCTCTATCCTCCTTTCAAACCTCTGGACTCCCATCTCACTCTTGGATTGCAGACTGGCACAATGTCCATTTTTATGTTTTATCTGTGCACGGCACAGAGCATACTGAGATGTACTTGTGGAGAACAGAATGGAGAGAATTGTCCTGAGTTCATAGTTCATAGAACTGAATTAGCCTCAGATTATCATCTTCAGTGTAAAATACTGAATCATCTTGAAGGGTTTCTGTTTTGGATTAACTGATCCTTTCATGCTCATCAACACTTCTGGTATGTTTTTCTTTATAAATAAGGATATACACTTCTGTGAACTTTTTCAACTGTAAATTGCAGTTTGTTTTAAATCCCTCTTGATTCTAATGGAATACAGTGCTTTCCCAGTGTCTGACATGAATGCTCAAGGATGATAACTAACTAATTTAATTTACTCCAAAGTGCCAGATTAGTTTCAGTAAAGTGGTTTAAATGAACATCACTATGTGAATCTGCACATTGTAGCATACATAAACTTGGTTCCTTCTCATTGCAGGTCACAGTGCTGTTGACATTACCAAGGTAGCAAGAAGACACCGCATGTCTCCATTCCCATTGACATCTATGGACAAGGCCTTCATCACAGTTCTGGAGATGACCCCAGTGCTTGGAACAGAAATCATCAATTACAGAGGTATTTTAAGTTGGGTATTTTGTGAGGATTAGGGTGGTTATTTCCATATTTGACAACTTACTTCCTCTTTTACTAATTTTGTGAGGTATCTGAAACAGTACTTTCTCCAGAAGAAACTGCCTTAGAAAATGCCAATAATATGGGAAATCTTTCAAAGTAAGGAGAATGTCAGCTGAACTCAGTGCTGCTCCCTGAAGGAATCTGTAATGGGACTCTAATAAAATGTGTAAATGAATTTTCTTCTGGTTTGTGTTATATGCAGCAAACATATTATACTCAACCATAATTTGCATCAGTGGTTAACAACGGACTATTGTACATGCCAAGTAGCTCCAAGTTGTACAGTGATTGGCTCACTCTGTTCTTTTGCTGTGGGAGATTCTCACTAAGACCCTTTCCATTCTGAGATTAATGATCAAAGGAAAGTGATTATTATTGATTCCAGGTCACTTTTTTCCATGTCTATATCTTTAGCAGTTTGTGTCAGTCTGTTTTTCAAGTTTCTACTTAGCCTACTAGACATTCTAGAATTTTCCCCATCTCATAAACACAATTCCTTTTCTGTTCTATCACTACATTTGATCATTTTCTTACTTCGTTTTGATGTTTGATTTATCAAAAGTTTGTAATTGAAAGGTAACTAGTTTTGATTTTTACAGTCTTTATACAAAGACACCAAACAGCAGGCAAAATATCAGACTTTGTAACTGTGTCTGTACTCATAAATAAGTAGGGATAGATGAAGCCATTTTCTGGCCTTAAAAGGAATTAGCAGGGCACCTCTCATGTTTATTAGCCAAACTATCCTCTCTCCTAAAATAATGTGTTCATAATGCCTATTAGGTGCCTCCTTTGCTTCTGCTATCCCTTACACCAAGCTCAGCCATTATCTGGGAGAATGTTCTTGGCGGAAAACCATGACAGGAATCATGCTGAGAAGTAAACCTGAAGTACGTAGGTGAAAGGAAACCTCCTCTAGGGATTCTTCCTGATTGTTCAAAGATAAGGTGGTGAGCAAAAAGATAGTGAAACTCTGAGCCTCAAGAAGCAAAAGGTTTGGGACACTGATGGACTACAGATAGCAGAGAAGTCCAGATGATTTCTGAATGGAATGTTCTGTCTTCTGGCTTGAAAGTTCAAAGTTTTCGTACACTTCACCAAATCTTTGTGCTGCCATCAACTTTCAAGATATCTTTATATTGACATACTGTTTTAGCAGCCTGTATGTATTATCACACCTATTAGCTTCGGAAATAGAGTCTTGATATAATATTCACAGAAGTGTACCAATAATGAAGATATTAACAAAGACATATTCCTTCATATTTTTTCAGTGTAATGCAAAATTGTGTCTCACAATTTATTTTTCAAGAAGTATACGCATATTTTAGGACTGTAAGATTTTCAAGTGTATCATATGAAATTTCAGGATTTAGCCTATAGGAGATATCCTAAAGGACACATCTGTGTCTGTGATACTATAAATTCAATTCTCTTAATCTATGGATAAAAATCTCAAGTTGAAAACTCATATTCAGAAGTTCTTAAGTGATCGCCATAATGTTATACAGACAAGCATATAGGATTGTTTTGTATAGGCATATATATATATATATATATATTTGTGTGTGTGTGTATGTGTGCATAATAAAAATGTAGTCCTGGAGGTCTGAAACTGTGCTCAGAAAAGCACTACTGTGCTATGTTTGTTTTCTTTGTGGTTTTGTGTCTTGAATTAACACTGAGCTCCTCAAAACGATCTTTCAGGAGCACAATCTGTAAGGAAAGTGAAATGTGTGTAGTTCTAGGATTGCAAATTGCTGAATTAATTTAACTTGATTCAGTTACATTACTAAACATATTGCATAGCATTCATCCTTATAAATAAAGCTGCCAATTGTTATTCTGTACAAATAGCCAATACAGTCCTGATTTTATTCTTGATTAAGTCAAAGTATGCTGCAGTCTCTCAAATATATCTATTCTCTCGTAACATGAGGGGGAGGATAAGTAAAGTTATCTTTTAAACATGACTTTCACACTGGTAAGTGTGTTGCTCAGTAACTCAATAGATCATTTAACCTCTTTCATATTAAAACAAAAAATGGACAGTCCTAAAACATTTTACAGAACTGCTATAAACCAAAGGCATCCAAAGCATATTTCCCACCTGCCATCATTGCTATCTGGTATGAAGCCCCCAATTAGTCTGTTATTCCAACTAAATTCAGTTACCTGAGCATAGTTCTTTATACATATAAGCTTTTAGACAACATGATTATGACTATTCTTCTGAAACTAAGAAGATGCAGAAGTTTAATTGCTAATAAAAGTGCAATGCAGAAGCAATCTACACTTTTTGAGCTGAAGCATAGGCTTAAGCCTGAGAATAGAGCAGGTCTAGTCCAAGAAGCTGGCTGATTTTTTTGACAGCATTGACTTTTCATATCACAGGGAAGTGCTACCAGGGCAATATTTACAAAATCCATCACCTTTAGTACAAGATCTGTCTTATTGCTGTGCCCCAGGATCAATACCCTGAGAAACCAAAGTTCTTCACAGAACTGTACCAGTTCCATCACCTAAGCTTTAGCAAATGGCCACATTTGAAAAGTGAGTTTAATGTAATTCTCCATTTTGTGTTAAAAAGCTATGGGCATCACAAGGGGTAGTTTGATGACATTAAAATAATTCAGAACATCTTTTTGAATTACAATTAATCAAAATAAGGTCAAACTGTATTTTTAGAATAATTGCTTAAGTAAAAGAGAGTACAGAGGTACTTCAGATTGTCCTTTAGTTGCTGACTTGCTTCATTTTAAATGCCTAAGGCTACTTCACCAAGTAATTCTAACATTTTTCTCCCTGTAATGAAATTCATTTCCATTACTGGCTGGCCATTTATTCCTTTCTTGGCATTCTGCCAAGAACATACTGTTCAACTTTGCTCTAATTGGTGTGATTTTGCATGCAGACAAGAAGCAAAAGGAAGACACAACATGCCTGCTAAAATTAGAAGCATCACTTTTTGTATGAGATTTCATGCATCTTGGAACAAAGGGTGTTTTTACTAGGCCTTTGATAGCTGCCTTTTCTGTGCTTTAATTTAAATGTCTGTTTCTGCATTCTTTTATTCGATGTAAGTGTACAAGCTTTTGTGAGCTTTTAATAACTTGTATACTGTGTATCACAGGCAGTGATATGCAGTAATATTCACAGGTGAATTAATGTCCATCACAAAAGTGCTTTTGTAGTTGCTTTAACAGGTGTTATGAGCATTTTCATGGCAATACTTATTTCAGAAATGCAGCATGAATATTAAATTCAGGCTAAAAGTTAATGCAGATGGATGTGAACACAATGATGTTGTAGTTATGATAATTAATTGCTAGCTAAATCATTTTGTGTTAATAAAATCTTCATTATAATACACTTCACTGAGGCTGAACACTTTTTAACAAAACCTGTCCATTTAGTGTGCAGTGTTATGTCTTCTGCCTTCCCCATGAATCCAGAACCACATTGATTTCCCTGTCTGTAAAATAAGAAACATACTTTATGCATGTCTCTTTTTTGGCATGTCTCAAAGTCCATAATCTCTAAAGCACATATCCATGCAAATTCTCCTGGTAGAAATACTCATGCATCCTCTCATTCCTTCATATACTTGCAGCTGGATATTGCCTTTCTGTGCACCCTAGGAACAGTGGCCTCTCTTATAAGCTGAGCTTCCCTTCTTCTACGTAGACATACTGGAATCAGGCCGATCTCAGTAGTTCTGACCCATGTACCCCTTTCCAATCCATCTAATCACACATGTAATGAATGTGCTTTTTCATGCTCACATTGTATGAAGGGGTAAGTTACATATTTTCCATTCTGTTCCACATCACACTAAAAAAAGGCTCTTGCTGGTCCCATAAGAGTACCAGCCACTTGACTGAGGGTGAAGTAATTCATACCAGTCTCTGCAGGGAAGCTGAGCCAAATTACAGCTCGTCGGTCACAGTCACTAAGTGAAGGGAAAGAGTATGTCTGAAACAGCTATTAAAATATTTAGAACTATAACAGTGTAAATTTACATAAATAATCCTGACACTTATGTTCACTCACCCTCCATTAAGCAGAAATGCTCTCAGGAATTAGGCAAAGCTAATCTATTGCAGAACTTTTTTGTCGACTTACGAAGACTTGTCCACTGTTACTGTCGAGTCCTCAATCCATCACCTCTCACCTTTTGCACACTTCTGCAATGTCATTTTAAAAGCTTTTAAAAAAGAAATTTTATAAAAATTCAAATAAAGGAAAATACATAATTTTAAGAGATCTCAGGCCAAAAACTTGTCTTAAAGAAGCAAATACTTATTTTTCTGTCTGATCCTGTATCAAAGCTTTTATCCAGACTTTGGTTTTGGATACTTGGTGTTCAAATCTGCTGTCAGCAATTTAACCACAACCAGGAGCACAGACTTAATGAACAAATCCTTTATCAGTACTTTCAGACTCCAGTCTTTTTTCTTTTATGTAGAGGCAAAAATCAAAAGCCCAATAGATCTGTGTGTCACATACATACACATTTCACCTATCAGAGCACATGGCTGTTAACTTTTTTTCCCCTTTCACAAGCTATAATGACATGGAGCATGGTCTTTTCTCTTTTCTAGATGGAATGGGCCGAGTCCTTGCTCAAGATGTATATGCAAAAGATAATCTACCACCATTTCCAGCATCAGTAAAAGATGGCTACGCTGTCAGAGGTAAATACTCACTTTGTAGACAGTGTCTGGAAAACCACTTTATAACATGTTAGTTCACCTGTTTTGGATCCATCAATGGTTATTTTCCTTTAGATTTGATTCAGATCATTGCTGAAGTCACAGTTACGTAGAATGCAACTGTCTTGAAGGAAGGCCATAAAGCTGAGTACAGATCTTTTAAGTGGATACACATGTCCACAAGTAAATGTACATCCATGTGTGCTCATAGACATGCACCTCTGTTGCTAGTGCATGTCTTGCATTTCATTAAGAATTCAGGAGAGTAATGGAACATCTGTTTCTGAATTACAGATTCTTCTTGTATTCTTCTGTTGTTGATTTAATGGGGATTTTCTTACATATCTATTACTTTCTTGAACTGTTACAGATCCAACTTTGTATTAGTGAATATTTTATTGATTGCATTAGAGAATTTTCAAAAAAACTTACAAGAATGTTCTTTTATGGAGACACCTCAAAAGAAGGTGTTTACCGATTTTTACTTTAAAAATATTGCAGCTGCCGTATATAACCCTGAGATAAGCTCAGTTGGTTAGAACAGGGTGCTAATAATACCAAGGTTGTGGGTTTGATCTCTGTATGAGCCCCTTACTTAAGAGCTGAACTTGATGATCCCTGTGGGTCCCTTCCAACTCAGAATATTCTGTGAACATTAGTAGTGTGACTTTACTCACTGCAAGCAGTGAATACGGTTTCCCAGGAGACCTGAATTCATACTCTGCTTTGTCATAAAGTGCTACATCATTTTGAGCCAGTTGCTTCTCTGTGCATCAGTTTTTTTTCTTTGTAAAGTAACACTAATGATGCTCACCTCAGATATCTATGAAGAAAATTTAAAATATACAGGATTGAACATTATACTAGTAGTGATTTAATCGTGTTTTCAATCAGATCATTGTAACATCATGTTGAAATTTGTACACAATACCCAACTTCCTTCTGGGGACACTAAAATATCCTTTTTGTTACTGGCAGCTGAAACAAAGAAAAGCAACTGTCCATGAAATAGTCTGCAAACCCAGGCAGTGGATATATTCCAATAGCTTCCCTTTAGATTTGATATAAAAATAAAATTTTAGGTCTACAAGATGAGATTGCAGCTGTCCGTGGTCTATGTGTGAGAGACAGGCAGACCAAAATGACTGGTGATAACAGCAAGGGGATGCAGATATAGCCAGAGAAATACAGGTTATGTGACTGAAAAAAGCTACGAGGATGAGCTCTGAGTAGAACACTGAGTGACAAGGGCCCTGGGATCAAGCAAAAGCTGTCTTGTAACCTGATTGCTGCAGGGTAAGGGAAAGCACAAGTACAATCTCAGTAAGCATGCAGAATGAACAGAATGGTCATGAACACTGTCTTCAACAGCTTCTGTCAGAAACAACACAAAAAAGACCCTAATTTTTGCAGTGGATTCAAGTAGAGTGACACTAAAATATTTGAGTGCATCCAGAGCTGAGCGAAAGGACTGGAAGGAATGTCCTGTGAAGAGCAGCTGAGGACTTTGGGTTTGTCTAGTTTGAAGAAAAGGAGGCTCAGAGGTGACCTCACAGCTCTCTACAGCTTCCTGAAGAGGGGAGGGGGAAAGGGAGGTGTTGATCTCTTCTCACTGGTGTCCAGTGGCAGGATGTGTAGGAATGGTTCAAAGCTGTGCCAGGGGAGCTTTAGACTTCGCACTAGGAAACATTTCTTTACCAAAAGGGTGGTCAAACACTGGAAAAGACTTCCTAGAGGGTGGGTTGATGCCCCAAGCCTGTCTGTGTTTCAAAGGCATTTTAACAATACCCTTAATGATTTGCTTTATCTTTTGGTGGTCCTGAATTGAACAGGCAGTTACATTCTGTTCTGGTTTTTTTCTATTCTTTTTGTTCTCATGGACCTGTTATCTTAGGATATGAGAATAAATGCCTGTAGGATATGAGAATAAATGCTTATAGGCAGAGACAATATTGACTACAGTATTGACTATTGGATATTTCTTACAAAAAATTAAGGATTAGCTTTCAGTGGCATAAACCTGTCTGCCCAAAACCTTGTCCTTTTTTCAGAAGTTGTACATCATCTACAAACTTTGTCACCAGTGAGGAAATAAAATCTAATTCAGTAGTATTTTATCAGGATTAAAATAATTTCACTATTAGAGATTTCTTTCAGTGAAGGTCTGACAACTCTTTTCACTGGTATTACATGCGTTATTTAAGGACGACTAGTTGAAAAGTCCTTTTCTACTTTCTTATTTTAAGATTTTGTTCTGAAGATCATAGATTAGTATGTTTGATAGGCTTTTAAAGTTTTGTTAATTATTAGTCTTCAAACATGACTAAGTACCATAGATAATTATCATAGATAATTATCTGCAAAGCTGCAGCCAGTGCCTGAGTACAAATGTGATAAATCATTATGCAGACTGAATGGGCATTCTTCCTGAAAGCAGTTCTTCTCAGTGTAAGGTTATCTAGGTGTATATTCAGGGCTCTTGAAGTAAAACAGAAGGTATAAGATACAGGTTGTCACTGATTAGACTTCATCTCTGCTAAACCAACTTTTGACAGCTACAGATTTAAAATTAATAATAATACCTATTTAAATGTGATCATACAAACCCGGGTTTTCTGACCACTCTTGGCAGCATGACAGCTGTGTTTGGCAAGCCAGAGTTCCTTGTGCTTCATACTCGCTTTACATCATGATAAAGCCTATAATACCATGAATGCAACTTGCTGAAAGACCTTTGAGGAAGTCAGGAGTTTAAATTTCATAAGTAATTGTGCCTTTTTCTCCCCTGTAAAAGTACAGATTTGCTAAATTGGAAGTCCTGGAGACTTGTTAAATCAGTCATCTCTTACTCCTAATTTTCAGTATTGCTTCAATAAGAAGTATAAGGTAGCTAGATCAGTGCTAATCTGAAGTTACAGAAAGGAACAGGACTCAAAGTTCTAATATGTTAGTCCACATTGCATTATCTTAACCCTATTGCTCTTCACAACTGTAAGGTCATCTATGCAGTCTGGAATCATTGCACTTTTCCTTTTCCATTTCCATTTCCAGTTTTCCTCCAAAGATAGAAATAGAATTTAGAAAGGTCAATATTCCATTGTTGCCTAGAAAAAGGGATGCATAATACACTTACAAAACGTGTGATTCCCCTGTGTTGCTTTTGCTTAAAATAAGATTTGCTCACAGTGGAAATTCTTATAAAAATAATCTCATGAACACACTTAAATCTTTGTTATTAATGTAATTCCTCCTAATCTTCATTTACTTGACCCCATATTGCCCAGAAATTTTCAGTTAAAAATACTCTGTTCTCTAGAACCTGTAATTTTCAAAATAATAAACATAACTCAAAAGGACCTAAAATGTAAAATGTTTGCAGAACTTCTATAACCTTAGTCATGTTGACACTGAAGAACCGAATCTTAAGTCACCTTTATTTCTCCTATTCTTAAGTTATAATGCCATCGTTTGTTTTGGTTCATCTTTAACCATTTTTATTGTCCATCTTAACAGCTGCTGATGGCCCGGGAGATCGATTCATCATAGGGGAATCCCAGGCTGGTGAGCAGGTAAGCACAGTTTCTTTTTTCTTGCTTTTTTATGTATTTTTCTTCTGTAAGGTTTTGCTTTGTCTTTGTACAAGTCTTGCTACTGTTTCAAAATTCAGTATTCTTGGATGTGGCGTGAACTAGGACACAGCTGTACCGACCCTCCTGCTATGTGCCTTGGGACATGATTTCAGAAAGTGAGGTAGTACAGTTATGTAAGTAACTAACAAGGATATCCCAAAATACTTCAGAGCATTGTGCTGACATGTCTGATAGGAGTGCATAGAGTAATGGTCTGCCCTAGTACAATGTTTGGAGACATAGGACTTTTAGTGGCTGAACGATTCATAAACAAAGAAAAGGTTGATTTAACCTCTTCTTGCTGACAGATTTTTAAAGGACTTAAACAGCCCAATATCTGTTTCCATAAGATGATTGCATGTTCCACACTGATACCTGCAAAATGAAGTGTAACAATTTAGCACGAAGCTTTTAACGATAGATAATGATCAGAACAATCTTGAGGAAGCCTGGCCGCCACCTTGTTTGAGACTGGTTTGAGAAGACTGTCTGTGCACCTTAGCAAATGTTTTTGGATTGATTTTAAGAGCAAGTTGAGGCAGGACCGATTTGTGACCTGCTGTGCTCTGCAAATATACGTATATAGACACAATTTGTGATTTGCTCTCAAACTCAAGAGTACATTTCCTGACATTTCTATATTAATACTGGGGTAATAGGAAGAAAATCAGTTATGTTCAACCACTGTTATTCTGTCAATTTAATCATACCTGCCACCTTCTGTTTAGGAAAACATGAGGTAATCTAAAATGTTTCTCCAGCTATTTCAAGTCTCATTTCATAATTCTGTGTGTTGTATGTGAAATGATGGAGAAAGGGAAAAAGTGGAAGGCAAAACAAAGGATTGATTGGTTTTAATAAGGATTTTCGAATGTGTCCATTTTCACTTCTAAACAAAAAAAAAATCCAAGTAGAGTTGAGGTATTTCAAAAGTTGTGTCAGGTTTTAGAAGTATTACCAGTTGCAGGATTATTCCATTTTTTTTAAATAGAGCTGAACTGCCTCTGAAAGTGTAACAGACTTTTAATTTGGCTAATCATGACAGATACAGAAAACTGTGAAAATTATTTTTGCTTTAAGTCCCATCCGTCATCATGAATTATACTTTGGTATAACAGACGCCTTCTCAATACTGATATTCATGTGAACTTGGATTAATGAATCTGTAGTACAAAATATGTAAAAACTACTTTAAATACTTTAAAAAAAAAAAGGGCAAAGTAATAAATTCAGCATTTTTTTAACCTTGTATTTTTAGCCCTTCTTGATTGCATTTTCAAGCATTAGTCTGGAAACTCTTTCTATGGTCACTATAAAATAGCAAGAAACAGCAGAGCAACCCAGTGAATTATCACTCCTGTCATTGTTCCCCGGTCATCAATATTATAGTTTTGCTAGTTAAATATCACAGCACAGTGGTGCTTGAAAGCAGTACTGTTTGAAGCTGTCTCTAATGGGGAGGACTGCCCATTAGAAGTCTAAAGTGTTTTAGTGTCCTAATCAGTTCAGCAGGTTTGTACAAAAGATAAAAGGGCAAATGGGAACTTGCTTCCCTCCTACAAGGTTCAAGAGCTCACAAGTGTCTCTCTGCAGGGACAGTCTGTCCTCCCAGATTACTGGAAATAAGGAAGCCTCTCTGGCAAGGAACAAAAATTGGGTGGGAGGAGGCATGCAGAGAGAGCATATTTCTGGAAATAGCAGTGGCAAGTTAGAAAAACGAGGCTGTTGACCTCGGAATAATTGGTCAAAGTTTTTTTCTTGGGCCAACACATCTTCAGGTTCATCTCCTTCCCAAGAAATTATTTATAGCCTTGAAAGGTTCCTCGGTCTCATTTCACCCTTCAGCCACTGTCAGCAGCAACATTCTGCTTTTCATGTTACAGACCAATTAACAGAGTGATTCACAGCAGGGAGTTCAAAACAGGTTTGGCTCCTCCTGTAGGGAAAAGGGTTATGTAAGTACTAAGTAGAAATGAAGAAAATGGGACTGAGAACTGCAGGGAGGCCATATAGCCAAGTTGGACATTTCTGCATCAATTTTGAAATTGTGTACTATTTTCTGAATTCCATTTCCAGGTGATCATGTTAACAACCATTTTTTATTTTGTACTGAGGAAAACCTTCAGACACTGTCCTGCTTTGGGAAGGTTAGGGCACACTTGAGATTACTAATGACAAGCCATCCACATGACCTTTGAAACAGGTGGGGAAGAATAGTTTTCTTCCTATAGACTTATGTAGTCAGAGCATAACGTTTCCTGCAAGACTTTCTAAAGGTGTTTGTAAGAGGCATTGTGACTAGCCAGCTACAATACAGGATGAAAACCAGACATTTTCTGTGGTCCCACTGATTTGGGCTCTTTTACAGAAAGGAGCATGTCTCATTGTAAATCAGACAGCAGAGATGTAATCATGTGTAAGAGAAAATGCCTGAGATGGGGGCTGTGCTCAGTAGTGACTAAAATTAAGCAGATTATCACTGATGAAGGCAAAGGGCAGAAGCCAGTATTTCCCTATTCCAGGTAAAAGCAAGACCTCAAAGGCCTTTAAAAGAGCTTCTGTGAAATTGTTGTATATTAATTTCTAAGAAGCAATCATTTCTTTATCTTCATAGTCTCTAGCACAGAAGAACACAGCCCTGGAGATTCACACACAAATCTGATGGCTGAATTTTTTCAATAAAGTTATTCTGATCAAATTCCCAGAAGACAAAAAGGAAATTAAATATATGAGCAACATAACCAATTCTAAAAGCAATTTTTATTGTATCGTAAATTTGTTTAAATGTATCACATCATTGCATCTCAAAAAATTAACTCATCTAATAATAAACTCCAAAAACACAGTTAGTTACAGCACATTTTATCACCATAGGCACTGATTTGTGGCAATCAGTGTAGACATTTTGTATTCTTTGTGGTGCTTTTTAAGTAGGAAAAATTTTTTATGTAGTGCATTGTTCCTCTGAAAATTGTCACCAAGGTCAGTGATACTTAGTTCAAAACAATATTACTATTTGTACAAATACAAATATTACTATTTGTACAAATGCTATTTGTAATAAATCTTTAGATTGTATCTATAACAATATGCAGAAGAGTTCCCATAATCCAAGGCATAAGCTTTGCCTTTTGCAACATTTCTTTCCATAAAAATCAAAATAACACACTAGACAACATTATTTTCCCTTTTAAGCAGCCTCAGTATAAATGGTAGTATCTGCTATCCATCCACAGCTCCTTGCATAGTCTGTGGTGGGAAATAGATACTATTTTTAAAAAATATTATTTTTATGTCATCTGGTTTGGATACCTACTTTAGGATAGCATGAATCTTGCCCTAAAAACACACTAACCGTGACATATGGCAAGTGTGATTTTTTTAGAATTTATTTTAGCATTTTATTTATGTTCTTCTCGGAGGATGTTAGATTTACATTGCCTGTAGAAAAGGGTCAAGATTCAGTCAGCTCCAGCTCGGTTGTTTCTTGGGATGCTTAGGTCACTGTGGACTGTGGTAAGCCGGTACAGACCATTCCCAGCCTCTTCCTAGTGCTTCTGTCCCAGTAAGTAGTCTTTGAAATACACACATTTCAAAGTAATACCTTTCAGAGGTTGTGCGAGTGCTAAAGTGGAGCAGAAGAATGGGCAAGGCGAACAGCTTTACGCAGCCGAAACATTGGCCACTGCTCTAGAGTTTGCAGGTGTCAACAGCCTCCTGTCAAAAGTCATGGGGTAAACGACTGCTGGGCAGGACAGGTAGCAGTGCTCGGGCAGGACTGCCTGCAGGCCTGTGGGTTGCAGTCCAATATGTGCTAACCACAGTTTGAGAAGTCCTGGATGTATTCCAATGCTGCATATGGAATATAGAGTCAATCTGCACATGAATTATATGTGTGACACGTACAGAGTATGTTGCTTTGATCACAGCTGTGTAGATCTGTGTGTAGCACATGTTCACTGATAACAGTAAAGTCTAAACAAGTCTGGCTTACTTGCAGTGCCATGAGGAGCCAGCAGTGAAGTCTCTGTCATCATATCAGCTTCTTTTAAATGCATTTTTTAGAAAATTTTCTTTTAGTTACTTATTTACTAAGTAGTTATTGTCAATTACAGTTTTACTCTGGATTTTTAAAAATGTATGTTAAAATAGTCTGCCTGGTAAGAAATATTATTAAAAACAAGTCATTTGTTTTATCATGTTGTTCTGATATTTTTCTATTCTTTGTATTGCGTCTGCTGAAACTTTTTAATGTTCTGTGACTTCATATAATTGTAGAACATTATCAATTTTAGGGTCTGCTAAACCAACCCTGACAAGGATGGATATTCTCTGTGAGCTAGTATTGAGCTGTCTCTCAGTGTGAAGAACTCTGCTTAAAAATGAAGCAGCTGGTTACATTACCATGCTTATAAGCTGTTGGTTTTCCATATATAGTGTGCTGGTAAAACAAAACAGACCAAAAATCCAACCAAACCAAAGCACATAAATTTCAACCCTGGGGACTAGAGTACTCTACAAAACATACATATGTACAGAGAAGTACTAGATTTTTGCATATCTAGGTTTTGAGGAGGTATCTAACTGCTAAATTTCTGAGCCAGTTATTTTTCTGAGCCAACCAGAGTATCAGTATCTTGGTTCTTCTGAAACTTATTCTTGTGATAGAAATCTAAGGGGAAAAAACTGAAGCCACCTAATATGTCTTCATGTAGATAAAGCCAGATGTGAAGCAAAGACCTAATGGTTTTTAAATACATTGGAGTTTATTATACCTGTTGATATCACACACAGTATATCAAGAGTCATGCTGCAAATGAGAATTCTAGTCTTTCATATTATTTGCATAAAGTTCGAGTGGTTTGAAAGTTTTCTTTTCAAAAGTAGATTAGTTTCTGGGTTTTTATTTTTCAGCCAACACAGACTGTGATGCCTGGTCAGGTAATGCGTGTTACAACCGGTGCTCCAATTCCATGCGGTGCTGATGCAGTGGTGCAAGTGGAAGACACAGAGCTCATCAGGGAATCAGATGATGTGAGTCACAAGTTAAAAACCTCGTTTTTCTTTTGTGTGCGGCAGAAAATGGCTCACGATACAATCCTGTAAATATGAAAGATTGTTCTACAGAAAAGCTCTTTAATAATCTCAGAAGTTTGAGGATTTTTGCATCGGTTCCTAGTGGCAATTCTCACTTTTTCAGGCTGTGATAGCAGTATCACAAACCTACCTGTTCTGACTGATTTTTCATCATAAAAATGCTGACACCAAAACACTTGGAAGCATGATTTGAGTGAAAGGCAAATGCCTTCTGGAGGTCCGTGACTACAGTCCAATTTGAGTGCCTAATGTATTCACATCTTAAAATACAGAGTAGTGGCAATCTCACCAAGCAAGAAGGGGAAAAATTTTCTTAAATTACATATTGATCCCAGAATAATACGTTGAAATATTACAGTGCAGCATTAGTGCTGATGTAATTAAAGCTGAATAGGATTTTTTGTGGGAAAGTGAACTTTTTAAGTGCTGCAAAATCCACGGGATTCTTTTAAACTATGTTATGAAGATAATTCTGTGTTATCAGAAATTATCTCATTTCAACAAAGGTGGATTTGGGAGAATGTCTTCTACGCATACCTTCCAATGCATCTGTTTAGAATAAGGGGTTTTCTTATGAAATAGGGGAAGTGCCTCCCAAATTTTTTTAAACCACAACTAAATTTTTAAAATAGACCTTTGTGCTCCTTTAAAATGAGAAAATTGCTAAATTTAATACCTCTGAAAATGGAGGAAAATCCTCAGAAAGTGGATAAAGTGCATATGCCTCCAGAATGTAAACTTAACTCTGTTTGACTTGAACAGATTTTCCAGCATACCTGTAAATCTTATTAGTGCACTACCTTACAGATGCTGCAAAATACCACAGACAAATATGTAGTACTAATTCTGGATGCACAGTTGTCTTAACAAAGTAAATTGTGCTTTTTTTACGAAACACAGGAGCTCTCTGTGAACACCTTTATTGCAAAGAGTCCATCTTGGACTTCCTTTGTGTTCAGAGAATTCCTTCTGAATCATTACTTTCACTTACCCAGCTGTGATTTCAGGACACCATTATCACGTTTGCTTCCCTCTGAGAGATTTTAAGGCAAGAAGATACATCTCTTGGTGTCACAACTTCCAAGTTCAGTTTTGGAATGAACTATGTGTATGGTTCTCTGCTCAAATCACTCTTTGCTCTTCTGCTGCTGTTCTGACAAGGTGTTCCATTTCACTGTAGCTCTGTGCTATCTTTTGATTGCAGCCAGGGGATAAGCAGATAAATTCTAGTGTTCAGAGCTAATGAAGACAGCAAAAACTGAAACATACTCTCATGAGCCTTTCTCATGCCTTATTACTATAAATGTATAGTGTATATATGTAGTATAAATATAGTATGTGTTTTTACATCTCATGAACTCAGCAAGGTGTCTAGGTTGCTCTTCTTCCTGCCAGAGAAATTATTGAGTCAGTCCTGCTCTGAGGTTACAGATGTGTATGAGTTGATTATATATCATCCTGTAAAGTACACCATTGCCTTCACTACTTATCACTCATTCCATTAGCCTTAGTGAGCAGGTTTTTTGTGGCCATTGCCCACCTCATCATGAGCGGACTAGCACATTGCAGAGCAACATACATGATAACCTGGTATTTTCTACTTCTTTGGATGTCTCTGTCTTGTCTTCCACTTCTTATGTATGTATTTTCCTTTGCATGTGAGAACAGGTTATTTGTCTTTGTGCTTAAGCTCTGAATATTTTCTCAAATGGTCAGCCACCTTCAACTTCTTTTTTCTGCCTGTAAGTGTGAGGTAGAATTCTTCAGTTTCAGCTTGTCTTTGAGTATGCCACTCTGCTAATCCTGCTCATAATAATTAGTATTGTTCAATTAATATGTGGGGGGTTTTCTCTCCCTATTCATGTCTGGGCGGCTACGCCAAGAATATTTTTCTTTTTAGTGTTAAGAACTCCTTGAGGGCTGGAATATAACTGAAATGAAATCTCTAGTATTTAAAAAATGTTCTTATAAAAAGAGATTATTTTTAAAAATCAAGAACTCACTCTTTGACTTTTGATTGTGGTACAAGTACTTAAATTTCATAGCAAACATTCCCCAAATGACTGTAGAAGTCATAGGCTTGAAAGGAATTACAGCTATCCATCAAGAAAAAAAAAAATTCTCATCAGCTTGCCAAATGCATAATAATTGAGAAACATATCTACATCCTTTTCATTTTGAGTTTTTATGTCACCTTGTAGAAGAAAGGAGTTGAATGTGATCAACCAAAAAAAGACCGAGCATCAGTGTATCAGTATGGATGCTGACTGTTAACAGCCATCAGAACGAACCAGTTCAAAGCTGCCTGACATACACCAAGTGAAAAATGTTCTCAGCATAATGCCATACCTCTCTGCAAGCCCTGTCTTTAGCCACTTTGAGTTGTCTCATATTCTTTAAGCATTCTCAAATATCCATCAACCTTTTATATTACTCAAATGTATCATTGGCTCTCCTCTTGATTCCCTTAAAATCTTCCTATCTATTTTCAAATGTTATCAAAGATATGGAAATTTCAAATCTTCATGACTGGACAACCATCCCCGAGTGTCATAAAAATAAAATCATTCTTGGATTAACCACTGCCCTAAATTTTTATCACAAGCTTTTACAGCCTCTGATGGCAATAAGGGGGATAAAAGGCCATCCTGGGCACCAGCACAGCCATTTTGAACACTCAGAGCCAAAAATCATCTCTTCTCTTATGCAAGAAGAGCAGGTTTAAAGAAACAGAATGTACGATAAAAGCGTATTTTGAAAATATTGGGATAAAGTAAGAATTTTTTTTAATTAGTATTTTTCTAGTTTTCAGGGGTTTCAATTTTCACAGTAGGTAAACAGAATCACAATGTGTAATAACACATTTATTAACTTTAACTTTGAGCCCTTAAGTTTAAAACATTAATCTTCTTTGAATAGCTCAGCTGACTCTATTTGGTGTCCTTGTCTTCGCAGGGCACTGAAGAACTAGAGGTTCGAATCCTGGTGCAAGCTCGACCAGGCCAAGATATCAGGTCTGTATTTGTAAAGAATAAAATATCTCTATAAGGAATAAAAGAGCTATTGATTTTTAAGGTCATTTTTTAATGAGTAGTACAAACATTTTAATAGTCTGACTAATAAACGTCCATGGACACTCCTCACCTCGAGCAAGACCAATCAGTAAAGTATCTTCATACTTTGAATCTTATTCTGTTTTGCTTTCATGTGTTTTTTTTCTGTGCTGTTATTTTCAGACCTATAGGACATGACATTAAAAGAGGTGAATGTGTGCTGGCTAAAGGAACCCACATGGGTCCATCTGAGATTGGTCTCTTAGCAACTGTTGGAGTAACCGAAGTAGAAGTTAACAAGTTTCCAGTGGTTGCAGTAATGTCAACAGGGAATGAGGTAAGAAAAGTTTGTTTAGAATTATGGTCTGAAATACTATGTCTTCTTTGGGACAGTGTTTTGGATAGTGACTTTGACCCTATTCCCAAGCAAACTAACTTTTTGAACTGCAGTTCATGCTGACATGAGATACTTTTGTGGGGGATCAACCCATGATCAGCTGTATTTTATTTTCTCCCTCAAGGGCTCTCTCACAGGTCTCACACACTATCTTTGCCAGAATTTTGATAATGTATCCAACCGTGTGCCAGATGCTTTCCTCCTGCCAGCAAGGGAAAACCTGTGGAGTAGTCAGGGTTTTGATTCATACTGCCAGTAATGACTGAAGAGTAGTTTCTCTTGAGCAGCTCTCCTCTGTAGCTGTAGTGCAAATGGCAGATAATGTGTCTTTGAAAACTGAATAGTACTACTAAATGCCTTGCTGTAGTATTGTGCCTTCATTTGTCTTAACTACATCAGAAAAATCAGGTTCAAGATTAACTTAATTTACGACTTTTGCATATGTTGTGTGTTGGCCCAAGCCAGCAACTGTGCCTGTTCAATCCCTCCCGCAGGAGGGCAGAGAAAGAATAGGAGAGCAAAACCTTTGTAAATCCAGGCACAAACATTAACTCAATAGCTGTATTCTCATACAGCTGGAATATATTGAATTTTGAAAGATTTTGAAAACTTCTAATATGTTGAATTTTGTCATCTGGTCGTGTCCTTGCAACTTCCACAGCTCCAGTGAAGGTGACTTCTAGGTACCGTGGGTAGCTGAGACCAGCCTTGCTGGGACAGAATCTTGCCAGGTTTCATAGCATAGACAGGGTGTGGCATACAGGAAACACATGGCTAACTAAGAACAAATCCACAGAGCTACAAGGATTAGAGATGAGATGATGATTTACTGATTAGTAACTTCTGTATGATTGTAGATTCTTATATGTCATTAAAGGGTCCTTTACCTTGTGGGCATTCTCTTTCATTTGATGTTAAAAAAGATCCTGCACAGTAGGTTTCTGAAACATGCTATGAAAGTCTGCACAGAAACAGAGCTGCTAGACAAAGCATAAACTTTAGCCTTGTTCCACCTTTGGTTATTTTTACCTTACTACCTGATGTTATGGCTGTAATTTTGACAGATACATTCTTATTAGTAGTATTATTATTTACCTCCTTCAATATTGTATTGTCCTTCTATGTCCTACAAAGGAGTTCCTAGTGTATATAAAACGTATGTTTGCATATGTATGTTTTGTAGTTTATCTTCCAAAATACATGACACACGTAAGGCAATTGCCATGATAGTGTCTTCAGAGAAAGTTTTTCATCCAAAGCAGTAAAGTAAAAATGTAAAAGATATAGGAACTAAGCTTTAAGTTTCTGTCTGTTAATGCAGATTGTGGTATTTAAAAAACATATTGGCAAGTAGACAATTAACTTCAAAATTTCATTTAATACCTTTAAATCTATTTAGCAACATCAATGAGGTTCCTTTAAAACTATTTAAAGAGAAGCAATAACTTGGAAACTTTTTTTGTTTTGTTTTGATTGCTAATATTTGAGATTAGAAGCCAGGTACTCATAAGGAGAAAGAACGTTTTGCAGACATGAACCAATAGGAATGAAATAAACAACAAGGATGATTGGACTAAACAAGTACTTTACATATCTTATTAATTTAAACTCGCTAAATCACTTTACACATACATTTTATGTTATGTGTCTAAAAATATCCTGTCCAATCTGAAAAAGAAAATTCTCACTTGTGTAAAGGCACGGTATTCCAAGGAGATTGACTAAGAGTGTTTCTGATTTTATAGCTACTGAATCCTGAAGATGACCTCTTACCAGGAAAGATTCGGGACAGTAACCGTTCAACTCTCCTAGCTACAATCCAAGAACATGGCTATCCAACAATCAACTTGGGAATTGTGGGTGATAAGTAAGTACCACATGTTAGTAAAGATGTCACTTCATATTCATGCGATGCACTTTATGGCATCCATGGAAAAAAGGAATACCAGAGAAAATGTCACTCATTCCAAGTGTCACAGTGGTGTGACAGGGCGCATCTTGGAGTAGGTATTTTACCCTTTTTGTTAGAGAAATAAGTCTTTTCTAAGATTAAGACAAAAATTTGAAGAGTTTTTATTTAATGTTTATTTTATTTTGCCTTCTATTTGTTGGCACAGATATCTATTACTGCTGCAAATTGAATTTATTGCTGAGGTATCATTCCAAGCACTATACTTAATACATGTAAGACAAGACAATTTTACAGCAACTATACTTTTTTTTCTGATCCAATAAATGGAGAAGGAAAGTTTCTCTCAGAGTTTATTTTCCATGCCAAAATTAACTTAGAGTATAAAACTTTGTCAGATTCTGAGTAATTGTGTTTTCAGGAAGGCCCCACTGCTGCATGTTGCTCAATGTTTCCAGAAATACGTGGAAGAATTTAAAAGGAGGTTTAAAAAAAAAACCAAACTACTTTGATTGCCACAGAGTAGCACCCTACTGATCAGTCTTTCTGTTCATCTGACAGTGATTGCTTCTTGTTTCCCAGTGGTAGTGAAGTCCTATCTGTTGAGAGCTCCAGGATAAGTGATAGAAGTGTTCGATGTTTTGTCCTTTGCAAGGCTCTGCAGTACCTGCCATCCATGACTTGAGTTTCTCACCATAACATATTTCCTCAATCTGTTGAGCCCTAGAGACTTTGAACAGGCTTTCTTGTTTCTCAATTTGGGTATCAAACCAACTGACAGACTTGGTCTGATAGGGAATTTTTCAGGTTGTCCTTCTGGGTAGTTAAAAATGGGGGAAAAAAAAAAAAAAAAGGAAAGAAGGGAGATAGTGAATTTCAGCACCCACATTTCACAGTGATTGATGACAAAGTCCCAACCAGGGAGAGAAGGTTACTGCAAGGGAGCAGGTCATTTCACAACCAGTCTTTCCTAGTGCAATATTCAATGCAAAACATCACTAGCTTTACAGAAAGTATACTTGAGGTATTCATACAGGGAATGTGACAAACAGCAACCAGCAGCTGTTGTTGTGATCTTAGGGATCTTCTGGATACTCTCACTATATCCAGGCATCATTTTTGCTTTTCTGGGCTAGCAGAACATCATTGCTGTTCCAAAGAGCAATAAATATCAAAAACCTCCTGCCCATGAATGCTGCCAGTTTCAGGTGAGGATTTCATACAGAGTCTAAACTTGTGAGACTGTTCTTTCCAGGAGTGGTGTCTCAATGTCCTGGATCTCTAGAGTGTTTACCCATATTATAAGGACCATTTTAAACTTTAAAACATAAGTAGTGAAGTTTTCAAATAAAACCGTTATATATGGATTCTAGATTTGCGTAGCTGAGAAGAAAAAAAAAAAGAGAGCACAAACAGTCTCTCAGCTGCTGAGAGTCATCTCCATGCAAAAGGATTGTCAGCAAAATACTGTAGGTGGAACTTTTTACCACCTGCAGGACCAAAAGTAACAGCTACTGTTACGAATATTACTGTCAATGACAACTTACATGCTGTCATTAACAATGTGTTAATCCAGTGGAAAAGATGCTTTCCCTGGTAGTCCCCTCTGGAAAAATAAGAGTGTGAAGCTTGTTTGTTTCTTTATGGCCTTGTCATAATCAAATAAGTATAGTCTCAACTTTGCTATAAAGTCAACACCATCATATAGAGATTTTAACTTCAGGTCATTGTGCAAAACTGTGGCTGGGTACTCCATTGCCTGCAGAAATCTTTTCTATGACCTCCTAGCATCTGTGAAGATAAATAATCTTGAAAGCTCCCAGGAATAGATAGCAAACGGTTTTAGAATCATTGAATCATTTAGGTTGGAAAAGACCTTTCTGGTCATCAAGTCCAACCCAGCACTGCCAGGTCCACCGTTAAATCATATCCCGAAGTTCCACATCTATACATCTTTAAATACCTCCAGGGATGGAAATTCCATCACTTCCCTGGGCACCCTCTTCCAATGCTTGATAATCCTTTTGATGAAGACATTTTTCTAATATCCAATCTAAGCCTCCCCTGGTGCAACTTGAGGCCACTTCCTCTCATCCTGTCGCAATTTACTTAGAGAAGCGACTGACCCCCACCTGGCCACAGCCTCCTTTCAGGTGGTTGTAGAGAGTGATAAAGCTCCCCTGAGCCTCCTTTTCTCCAGGCTAAACAACCACAGCTCCTTCAGCTACTTCTCATAGGATTTGTGCTCTAGACCCTTCACCAGCTTTAGAATGTCTTTCTTATAGTGAGATTTATGGCCCAACAGAATTTTTTTACTTTTCTACTTATTTACAAATATGTTTTGTGACCCTTTTTTACTTGTCAGGTGCTAGCTGAAAACCAGACAGCAAACATATACATCAGTCAAAAGTAGTGTCTGCAGCTTTGCTTTCAGTTATGGAAGACGTTGATAATTTTGAATCCTCGCTATGAAGATGATCTCTGAGTCTTGGGATAGTATTACCTTGGCAGAGGTAGTAAGAGTTCTTTTTAAACTTTTGGTTTCTTGCTCGTTTTAGTTTTGTGCTTCCAGAGTCAGTTCTCAAGAGGAGCTCAACTTTAGCTCATGGAATAGAAATAGCGAGCCTCCAATTGTAGAGTGCTTTTGTACTTTGCAATAAGTTTTGAAAGAATAATTCAGTACTGTTAGCCTAGCCAAAAGTCTTCTGCACCTCATACCAGGATTTAGTCTTAAGAGTCTTCTGCTGTTCTTCCACACTCACATGCCCAATCCATATATTTACAGCTAAATCCATCTGCAGTTCTGTTTCAGTGGAAAGCAAAATATGATTCTGTAAATTAGTTTGGTAAGAAGTGTGGCATTATTTCATTACATTATAAGGCTGCTTAACAGAACATTGCCCATACGGATATTTAAGTATTTATCTTTTGCACTAACATGACTGATTTGATGGAGTACCATGGCACTTGAACAAATGCAGTAGACATAACAGAGAGATGTTACAAAGGGTAAAAATTTGACACTTTAGTTAGCATGTTTGTAGAAAAGGTGAACAAGCCCTCAGTGTCTGTTTTATGGTTTACTGAAGTTAAACCATAGATTATGTGTGTTTGTGTGTGCTCATGTATATGTGCATTTTGTGTGTATAAAATGTATCCAGACATTGAAAAATAGAAAGATTTTATATGCCTGCAATGCCTGCAGTACCTACAGGTGCAGTAAAAATACTGGCAAACATATTTTTCGAAGGAAAAATTAAAAACTTGTACTTTCTTTTTTTAAATGTATCCTGGTAATGTATTTCTTCCTTCCCATACTTTAGATTTGGAGTGGGTTTTTACTATTTCTTTTTTCTTTTTAATGAATCCTGTTTGTATTTGCAGATCTAATATTCAAGCATGAAAATTGTTTTAGAGTAATATTTGCAAAGACAAACTTGGAGGTCAGAATCACTCAGAGGTGGTTAGGTAAAAAAATAACTTGTCCAGCAGCTTCAAAGCCTAGGATTGTGATACATGTAAACACATTCCAAGAGGGAATGTGAAAGGATAGGGAAGCACACAGAATGTCTGTAGGTTTCTGAAGAGTTGTTAGAAACATTTTAAAAATACTTTTGCCTATTAATCATATGTGAAGTTACATTTTGAACTGACCATTCAAGTGTCACTTAGCCTACAGGTGTATTTTCATTTGAAAGCAATATTTTATTTCTTTTGGGAGCATTTTAATGATTTCTGTCATTGTTTGCTTCTGTTCTCATAAATTGTATATATGACTCAACATTGAAAAATTTAAGTCAGCAATTCTAAAACTGAAATTAAAAATGGAATTAATTAAACAGCAATTCCAAAACACAGAGATAAAGTTTAGAGTTGAAATCCTAGAAGAAAGCAGTAGGAGAAAGAAAAGATCAGACCTGGAAATGCAATACATGAAGTTATGTCTGGCTAGAAGCCAAGATTTTCTCTCTTGTGTTCTTAGAAAGTAAAACCAAGCTGTTTGAAAAGCACACATCTCTGAGTAGAAATGGAAGATATATCCATTTCCAGAACTACTGCAAACACAAGAAACAAAGGCAAAACCAAGAAAAGGAAGAACCATTCTGATGTTGTTGTTACTGTTGTGTTTTACGTTTTTGTCTGAATCTCAGAATACTTGCTAAAAAATTAAAAAAACAACTGGCTAGTTAAAGCTCATATTCCAATGTACTTGTGAGTGTTGCCTCCTAATAACAAGACCGAGATAAAAAGGCTTTTAATTTAATTTCCTTTGTTTATAGTCCATGAAATTATTTGGGTTTTTAAAATCCATTGATAAAACAAGACTCTTATCTCTGATCCGATCTGTAGAAGTCTAATTATCAGGATATTTTTGTGTCTGATTATTTCATTTGTGTCGTTCTTTTTATCCACTGTTTGTTTAAAGTGTAAAGTTTAGCCCTAGCAAAATCTGCTCTGGGCCTCTGTTCTAGAAAGTCATCTTCCATTTTGACAGCTTTTCTTCTATGAAAGACTCTCTTATTAAACTTGCTAAAGAATTTTGATTGCATATGTAGTGAATTCAGTTTCCTCTCTTTTTACCTTTGTTTACATGAGGGCATTTCCCCCTTCTCTATGTTCATTTCCCTATTTTCTAATTCCTTATAATTTTTCTCAGAGACATGTATAACATTAGCTGCTTCCAGCTGCGTTTTCATTTATGAGCCTGTGATTTCACAGTGGAGAGAGAAAGAATCTCTCTCTCCTTAGAAGAAAAATTTAGGAAATTCACATTATCTGCTCAGTTGCTTTAAAAATTTATGCAAATAGTTACTAAATCTTATGAGATAAATCCTAAAAGCCTATGAGAGCTTTTCTACATTAGAGGTGTTTAGTCGTTTATTTATATACCTCCCCTTTTTGACACATTGTTTGACAAAGAGCTTCTAAATGACAAGTACACCACTTAAACATCACCCTTGCTATTGTGACAGCATTAGTCTATAATATCCCTAAAATAAAGGCTTTGAAGGAGTCCCTTCGTGTTTTGGAAGGGATACTGAGATCTTATTCTAGGGTTTAGTCTGCTTGAATTTTATGTTTGCCATCCCAAAGAAAGGTTTAAATCTTTTGTACTTGTGTGGGTTGCATGTAATTACCAGCATTATAATTCTGATGGAACATCTGGAGTGGAGGGAGAAAAGCAGAGAAACTGCTCCAACGCCAGAATTTCTCGTGCAATATCAGCCTGACATATATCATCATACGAGTTAGAATATGAGTTACAGGCAGAATTTAGGCACAGAATCCTAGCCTCTCCCTGCACCAGATTAGTGCCTAGCTTGGGTACAATCAAATATACTGTGAACAAAAGTAGTAGTAGTAGTATTATCATTTTACAAATGACTGCAAGAAAACGCTTGTTAGAGAAAAGGCCTTAAATTAAATGTCACAGTATTAGTTTTTGCTAAAGTGACTTCAGTTCTAGATCTGCTCACAGAATGATGGTGTTATAAAGTGTGATCATAGACTAATGAACCCAGGGACACAGGGTAATGGTTTGAAGGTGATTCAAATGTGGAGGTCGTCCTCTTCATTGTGCCCTGTCAAGAATATTCTCCTTTTCAAGCAGAAATGCTTCATATCTGTCACAACAACTCTTGGTAATCATTAGGGAAAACTTCAAGTAAGTTGTCTTATTGACAAGTCATCTCATCTAATGCATGTATTCCAAAAACACAAAGAAACATCTGGGCCAAAACAGAGGGGAAAAAAGAACTTGCAAAACGGGACAGTGAAAGTCCCAGGGAATCTTCTGTACTAGTAGGAAACTACGTAGTGGGACGGGTAATAATGCTGTAGAGGTGGCGGGTGCAAAGCTAATGCACAATACTGTGTCATTTTCCTAACTGTCTTCAACACAAGCATGGACTTCTTCCTGAATTAGTATTTATAGAATTGCAGCCCAATAGTAAAATATGACAGTAAACAGCAAATAATAAAGAGGACAGAATACTATGAAAATCCTGTCTTTGAAAACAGAGGGAATCTATTTGTTGGAGGGAAAGAGGAATTACTGTGGCCTATTTTTGAGGCATATGTCAACTATTTCAAATGTAATTGGAGACATAAGTTCTCATCAGAAGTTCTCTTTTAAAGAGAGCTTCAGCTTCTAGAGGCTAAAATACCATTCATTTAAATGACTTTCTTAATACCTAGAATATATATAGGAATTTGGGTTCCCAAGTTGCTGAGAAGTTTGGATTGAAAAAGGACTGAAATTTTAGTGTTAAACTAATAAAGGCAGTAGATACAGAACAATCATAGAAGTGGTAAACGCTGAAGATGGGTCACTGTGTCAGCAGCAGTAGGAATCACTTAGAAAACTGATTTAAACATATTGTTAATGCAGCCAAGTATGAATTGATATATATATGACTGAAGAATGTAATTAAAATTTACAGGATGGAGGATTATATCCTGAGAAATAAAGATATAGGAAAAGATGTGAGAATCATCTAAATACAAATTCTAGCATATATATAAAGAGCTAAATCTCCTATAGAATCAGGTTATTTTTGACCTTACCTGTGTATTCCCAGGACAAGAACCATTGAATTTCTTACGTGCTTGGAAGATGGACTGTGTACTCAAAAGTGTTAGAACTCAGGCTGTTTAGTTCAGCAAGATATTCTTACAAGATGACTTCTACACTCCAATAATACTGAGCCGCATGGAGAATAAACTGAATAAAGTTTCTGTTTCAGCAGCAATGCCTATATATTCAAGTTAGACTAATTCAGACTGTAAGTAAAGAATGATTTTAACAAGGATAGTCATTAGGAAGCTGTATCAAATGCTTTGATAGATACTCATTTTAAAGTGAGATTGGATATATATTTACAGTTTAAACAGAAGCAAATTCAGGAGGGTTCTCAGACTACCCTAAATAAAAGTCATAAAAAAAAAATTATTTCCCCTAGTTGCAAGTAGTCTCTTAAGTCTTACTTCAGAGAATTAAGTTAATTTTCATGTTATAGTAATGGATGATACACAAACTCAGAAGACCAGTGCAAGCAGAAATAAGTCAACAGAGCTGGAAAAAGATTCGGATTTTTGAAACTGGTGTCCATAGTGTGGATGAGTGAACCAGAAGGTGGGATTATTTATGAAACCTGAACATCTTTTCTGTGTCACTTCCTGACACAGTGACCCTATTTTGAGAAATAAAGATTGGCTTTGTTTTCTGGCAATCAGTAGAAGAACAAATGAGGTCCTGAAGCCATTTTAGGAAATGGCTGTCTTGGGAAACCTGTCAGAAAGAAATGGATATCTAAACTTATAACCTGAATAGTTTTAATATTTTTCCATGACTTCCAAGCAGCATTAATATGCATACGATCTCACAGACGCTTTCTTCAGACCTGTGAGAAGAAGCTTGGCAGGGATTTACAAGGTGATAAAAGAGGATTTTAGATTTCATGTTAGCAGTGACTGTGTGCATGTGTAACGGTATAATGGTAGTGCAGGGGCACTGACCCAGTGTTATCCTCTCATTCCCCAGTCAGACAGGACCTGTGTGTGCCCAGAAATGATCTTTGAAATGCCAGACTGAAGCTGCTCTGTGCAGGATCAGCTGAGTCTGGGCTGGGAACTGGGGAGGGACGTTGACTTTGTTAACAATCCAGATAGCTGATAAGAAGAATGGATTCAAGAGTTGCACAGTGATGATTCATGACATGGTCCATTTCAATCTCTAATATCATATTTTAGTTTTTTAAAAAAGGTATATATCTATATATCTGAAGATATATAGATAAAGATATCTATATATCTTCATGTCAAATTAAGATTTTTTACATTTTACATTTAATTGTCCTACATTTAAGAGCATAAAAACATAGATTTCTATTAATTTTGTATTTCTGTTACAAAGTGCTCTATCTAAAAGTAGGTTTTTTTCACAGTAAAACTGACCTGGAGGAAGGATGTGTAAAAGGTAATGCTGCCTTCATAAAATGGGAATTCATAGCAAAACATTAATTGTTTAAAATAAGGTCATGATAGGAGTAACTTTCTCAGTTTTGGACATTTTTTCTGATCCTGCCTCTTGCAAAAGGGTTGCTGGGTATGAAGCTTCTCATGAATGAAGTGGCATCTTTATTGACTATGGAGTTATAAATGTAGGATAAATAGCTCTTTCCCCCTTGTAGTCAAGAAAGTGACAGTTATTATGCCTTGAGACCTATTTCCTTAGTAAGAAGCTAAAAGTGTGAGTAAAAATGTTTCAGTGGGGCCGATCTCCAAATATTTCCCCAATATCTGTGATCCTCCTTCCAAAATGTCACATTGTTTAAGACTTCACTTTGTATTGTTTGGAAGTAAAGAGTAAAGAAGTTTCTCCATAGACTCTGCAAGGAAAAATGAACTATGCATTGTTGGCATGCCCATTTCAGCCTAAATCCTTCCATAACTTCACTTTTCAATCCTTATGAGAAGCCTGTCCAAACTGCCCTTTCTCTCTCATTGGCTGGCCTTGCAAAGAGGAAGCATTTCCCATGGTGATTTTGAGTATTCAGAGCCACCAAGGGGGACACAGCTGGGCACAGAGCTTCCCTTTGACCCCAGGAGACTCTCTCCTTCCCTGGCTCTTTATTATACCCCTTCTGCTTCCTTTACCCTCAGGAAGCCAGATGTTTTTAAAGAAGAAGGGACACAGAGCTTCCAGAACACTGCGGAGACAGGCCTACCAGATTGGTGAGCACTGTTTTTAAAACACTTGGGACGTTGAGGCACATGCATGCTCACAGGCAGGCTCAACTGGGTGTCTGTCAGTGCAGAGCTTGGAGCATGGATTCTACCAATGTTTGCCATACAGAAGCAAATGGTGTTTTATTCTGTAACACTGCCTTGTCAGTTAAGTTCTTATGCACCAGTGCACTGTAGACTTACATGGCTCCACAATTTAAAATTCTACTAGCATCAAGAATGTTTACATGACTTGTCAGTAGCAGCAAACATCTTTATTGATCAAGACTTTTCCCTTCTAAAAACAGAGCAAATTAGGAAAAAACTTGTTTGAAGATAGTAGTGGAGTACAACTCCAGGGAAGTCACAGTTATGACTCTTCAGTCATAGCAAGAGTTGGACTTCGATGATCCTTGTGGGTCCCTTCCAACTCAAGGTATTTTGTGATTCTATGATACCCTCAAATTTGTTTTTTTCCACTGCTATGCTGATCGTCTCTAAAGCAGGCTAACTGAAATAGTCATAAAATCTCTAAACTATCAACTATGCATTTTTTCCAAAATACATGTACAATTATATACTACGTCTTATCTAGGGAGATGGTTAATAATATAGATTAATTTACAGAAGTTGCCCTCTAACACAGACAGGCCAAAGGGGCAGGAGTGATAACAGAGGGAGAGTAAACCACTTGTCATTTCCTCCATTGATAAACAGGAAAAAAATAGTTTCTATAGTTTCATTCTTGTAGGAATTAAAAATAGGTAGAAAAGTAATGAATATCCTGTAGAAGGCTAGTGCCTGAAAATTTAGACATGAGGATCCTCACTGGGGTAAGTGGACCTATTTTTATAACAAGGTTGGAAGATTGGCTTACAGCTTAACATTCACTTTGCATGCTGTAAAAACAAGTTTCTGTTCTCATTACTGAATCCATCTGCCATATCCTTAGCTCTCAAAAAACTGGCTCTTGTTTAGCAATTGGTTGTTCACACCGAAGCCAGGTTGTCATAAATCTAGGTTTTCGTCATGAAATTGACTAAAGAGATCAACCCAATAGAATGTTTTGCTATACTCTACACATCCCAAAAAACTTAACTGCAATTAATTTACAAGAACCTGTAGTCTTTAAAACATTTTAGATTAATGTGAATAACTATTTTTACATTAATGTGAAGACTGCTTTGTCTGAAATTGCTTAGAAGCTGGAATTTACCAGCAGGTGATCAACTTGAAATTTCTCATGCAAGTCAGTTCACACATCATTGGCAGTAGCCTGAAACATTAAATGAGCCTTCTGGCTCTTCTAAGCAGTGCTAGGGCAAGTATCAACAAAAAACAGCCCCTAAAATAAGCCTTGCTACCCAAAGCATGAACAATAAGAAAATGCTTCAGCTCGCAAAGCAGGAGAAGATGCAGTGGGCATTTTCTTACACTAAAAACATATGTATACTTTGTACTTGTCCAGTATTGTAGAGACAAATGAAGTTTCCTTCCATTGATTAACAGCTGTCAAAAAATTACAGAATCACAGAATCAATTAGGTTGGAAAAGACCTCTGGGATCATTGAGTCCAACCTATCACCAAACATCACTATGTCAACTAGACCATGGCACTAAGTGCAACATCCAGTTTTTCCTTAAACATGTCCAGGGACAATGACTCCACCAGCTCCCTGGGCAGCCCATTCCAATATCTAATCATCCTTTTTGTGAAGAATTTCTTCCTAATGTCCAACCTGAACCTCCCCTGGTGCAGCTGGAGACAGTGTCCTCTTGTCAGGTTACTGGTTGCCTGGGAGAAGAGATAGACCCCCACCTTGCTACAACTCCTTTCAGGTAGTTTTAGAGAGGGATAGGGCTCCCCTGAGCCTCCTTTTCTTCAGGCTCAAGAACTGCAGCTTCCTCAGCCACTCCTCAAAGGGCTTGTGCTCCAGACTGTTCACCAGCTCCATTGCCCTCCTCTGGACACACACCAGCCCCTCAATGTCCTTCTTGTAGTGAGGGGCCCAAAACTGAACACAGGACTCAAGGTGCAGCCTCACCAGAGCCCAGTACATGCAGATGATCACTGCCCTGGTCCTGCTGGCCACACTGTTCCTGATACAGGCCAGGATGCCATTGGCCTTCTTGGCCACCTGGGCCCACTGCTGGCTCATGGTCAGCCAGCTGTTGATCAGCACCCCCACGTCCTTATCTGCGGGGCCACTTTCCAGCCACTCTGGAAGCCTGAAGCACTGGCAGGCGGTTATTGTGGCCAGTTGAGTTGCTGGTCGCAAACAGGCTAAGTTTCTCCATTTCTTCTCTTTGCTAATTTCTAATACCATAGTTTACTCTTCTTGGGGAATTTTTATTTTAATAAACAAAAATCAATGTCATTATTTCATTTGACATTTTCAAAAAAACAGCTGTTTGTTTTAGGACACAGCTGATGACAGGGGGTTTTAAAAGGTCTTTGTATATTGTCTCTGACTTGTGGCTTCCAAGTCACTTTTCTCCAGGAGACAGACATTTTTTCATGTGGCTAAGTTATGGTTGTGTAAAAGGTAGAGCTTTCTAAAGAAAGCCTTCATTTTGAGGCAGTGCTTTTAGGGATTGCATTTCTACCTGTCATAGAGACATCTATATTATAGTTCAATAGCAGTTACACCAGTTTACAGGGGGAATGAATTTTCTTAAAATTCACTTTAAATTTATTTAAAATTTACTCTTACAATTGAGGCTAAAGTAAAATGAAAAGGTAAGAAATTACGTGATAACAGTACCATTTCACCATGTGTCAGATTTGGCAATAAATTTGGCATA
The DNA here is from genome assembly GCA_035583135.1 of Lophotriccus pileatus. NCBI lineage: Eukaryota > Metazoa > Chordata > Aves > Passeriformes > Tyrannidae > Lophotriccus > Lophotriccus pileatus. Next base: position 30,033,875 of record JAWWES010000168.1, on the reverse strand, counting down.
ACGCAATACTATTTGCTTTACATAAATGACTGGTACTGGTTACATCCATCATATTATTTTAACTTCAGTTATTTCAGTATAAGCCTATTCTCATATTTCATAAGTGAAATAATTGGAGAACCACGGTTACCTTTCAGACTCACCAGCGCACTGACATGTCTTTGGCACTGATTATTGTGTTGTGCGGTGTAATCTTCAGTCATATTGTTACAGCCCAGCTACAACTGTTGACTATTTTCCATTCCAAAAGTGCAAACTTTTTCATGAATCCATATTGATTTACTTCCTTTGTAAGAAGGAAGATAAAATAAAAATCTTTACCAGTGTAGGTCCATCAAATTTATTGGAAAAACTAATGGATTTCTGGTAAGTATAGTGATATGGTTCATTGTCCTCAGACAGTAAAATAGCCAGAGATAATTTTTTAATTAGTGGAAACCAGCAGTTCTCAGGCTGCTTCTTACATTTAGAGGAGACACACACTATCCTGGATTTAGAGTGAATAAAGTGCTCGTGGGTTAGTACGACAGCACAGCACTTGAAGACAACTGTTATCAAAGCTTTGGTCCTGTTCTTTCAGCATTGATGGAAGAAATCACTACAATTCACACGCAGATTCTTGCAGATGAATATACACAAGCAGCAGACAAGAATGTGATGGAGGACCCTTCATGTAGGAATGTGCTCCACAGTACACATAAAACCTGCCTTCTACAGCATGAGACTTTTTCCTGTGGCATTCCCATGGATATCTGGTTTTCAGATCTCTCTGGTCTTTTGTCATTCTGGCATATATATGAGTGGGAGTCTTCTGAAACAGTTCATGGAAACAATAGAGAAAAAAATGTTATCCAGATACAGAGAAAACATTGAAGCATTAGACAGATCTCATGGTAACTTGAGCAAAAGAGTTGAAGACCTCTAATGAAGATGTTTAAGCAAAATCTCTGAGTTCATAAATGTAACATAAAAAAGAATACTCTGCAAATATCATTCTTATTTATGGCAGCAACAATTGAGCAGCAAAAAGTACCAAAGACAGACTCTTATGTTGCTGTCAAATAGACAAGACTTACACAGTCATGTTGAACAAGCCAAAAGCTGCTGTAATTATTCCAGCTTTCCTCACAAGCTGACCTATGTTCCTAGGGAAAACATATTACATCTGTTCAAAGAGATCCAGGGAAATACCACAGAAGGTAGAAGGAAGAAATGTTATGAGAACATGATGAAATACACTTGAGAATTTTGAAACAAATACAGTTTCACAAGAGTGTCCATATGTTACTACGTACACCATCAAAATTGGATTTTCTTCTTTCAGAATCCATCCATACTAGTCAAACACAGAATTCCTATTACATTCAAATATTCATTCATTTAATTACATTTATTGAAATATATTCATCGATTTACATTCAGTATTACATTCTACAGAAGTTGGATTTTAGCTGGCTAAACCTAATATGGCATCTATTCACCATTCTGCATCCTGCAAATTACTGATATGTAAAATATTCCTCTTGGCCATGAGGTGGGAAGTGGGTGACAGACTTTGTCTTTATGCCTAGCTGCATTTATCTATTCAGTTTGAAACCTGTCACCTCAACTGAATGAGCAGAAGAAGAAAAATGAGAATTAATCATAAAAGATCAAATCCATATCCCATCTTTCCTCAAAAAGAAATGTCATTGAGCATGATGAGATCTCTACCTGAGTACAATAAGGACAGTCTCTCAGTTATTTGGCGGAAGTTTTTCTTTGGTAAATTCCTTGGTTTTGTGGAGGTGGAGGTTTGGGTTTTTTATATCAAACTAGAAGCTTGAAAGGAATCTTTGCATACACGGGGAATTCCTGGCAGGTCCTTGTACCTCAGTTAAACCTTTTCTTCTTCAGGGCCTTCTGTTTAGCAGAAAAGAGATCTCATAAGATGCAAAACTAATACAAACCACTGTTCTCAGTTTGTGGGGACATGGCCAGAATGTGCTAAACTTGGGGCACCTCCAGATGACACATAGCCTTTTGAAGTTTACAGCTAACTGCTGTAGTTTAGAGGAGCAGCTGGTCTACTTTGGTCTTTAGTGTGAATGATGTAGGATCACACTAGCACTTCAGTTTTCACAGTGTGTCCAGGAATCTCTAGCATCACTGAATTTGTGAAGGATCATAACTTTCAGCATATAACTGAAATACCTGAGATACTTTCAAAGCAAAACAGTAGGCAAGAAAGGTTACCCATGTCTGCTTTTGAGCTTTTGAACTCACAACAGACACTTCTGCATGCATCTGGTGCATTATGGTGCATGTGTATCTTTCTGTATTCGTGCCCAATATATCTGTAAAGCACGCAGTTTTTAAACTGCTAACTGTGATGGTTTGCATGCACAAATTTTGCAAGTACAGGTTTCCAGAAGGCCTGTGTTTATAAAAGTCCAGGCTGCTGCATAGAAAAATACAAAAATCACAAGTGTTTTTCATTAGCCACCCAGTAGTAATAGCTGTATATGACAGTGGACAGCAAGGACTGGAAATGACTGTCAGGTAATGAGATTAATTTGAATGAATGAGACTACTGTGGCAAAGAAAGTGATGTAAATGGTCCTGGAAATTAGTAATGAACTATGGATTTTGTGCTGTGACAATGTCCTAACTAAAGGTTGCAGTTCGATTTTAACTGGGATCACTCATTCCAGAATGGTAGGTGATGCAGAACACCATTTCCTGTTATTTGTTTTCCAAATTAAATTATAAAACTGAGACGTTAAATTTCATGTATCAAAGTTCTGCTGTAAGGCTTGTATCACAGGAAAAGCTGACAGATTTATAATTAATGACAGTGAAGCATAACAAAAGGATCAACTAAAATGAATTAACAGACATTGATTTCTGTTTGAAAGAGCAAATTACACTGTAATTTAGGGTACTTCAAAATGGCACTTAAAATATAGAGAATTCTTTGGTCTTGACTCTAATGTAGCTATTTCTTTTGAGAGTGAAGAGGAAAAAATTACATGGCTGATGTCTATTTTAATGAGGCTTGCATTATTTTCTTGTTCAAGCTCTTAAGCTTTCCTGTGAATCTTTTCAGTTCAAAGATGGCTTGGTAATCAAATGTTGCATACATTTTCCGCAAACTAGCTTTGATAATCAGAATTTTTTTATGAATCCTTAAGGTGTTCCTATGCTGCTATACTGCCATCCTGCAAGTCCTCTCTTGAAATTAATGAAATCAAGTGGCATGTCAGCTGCAATGTCATGCATCCGCTTACTGGATGCGTGCTGCTGCCATTATACGAGTAACCCTCCAACTAATTTCCAGATTGTAATGCTCATTCTGTTCCATAAAACTGAATAAAGAGGGTCAGAAAATTGTGATAGTAAAGTAGATACTCTGTTTATCAAACTAGCAAAATTAGCAGAGAATATAAAAATATACTTCAAAATACATGCACTCTTTATGCAAATTATTATGTCTGCAGTTTAAAAATATATGTACAATATACATAATATTTGTGCAGACACAATCTGCTCTAGATGTTTAGATAAAGTTTGGATTTTTCCTTATTTATGTATATGAGTAGTTTCATAAATTCTATGCAGTCTTATAGAACAAATTTTCTTCAAGGTATTTACAGAAGATGCTCAGAACTTTTTTTGGAAGTTGCAGCATGTTAGAAAAGCACACTTCCTTTTTGTGCACAGTGTCACTCTGACTTTGAAAATCACCAAATGAAACAGAATAGTTTTCCCATCTGGAAATGAGACTTCCCATCAAAATCTACTTTACATTGATTAAGGTATTTACCATGATATTTGAGCACCTGTTACATGAAGGAAAAAATCCAAGAATAGCACTTTGAGAAGACATTTTAAAGGATTCGTCATGGTAAATTAGACCATTAGTCTAGCTAATTCGGTATCCTTCCCCTAGCAATGGCTAGGGCTTCATAACACAGCTTCTGATTTGTACCTGCTCAGACAGTGTTATTTCTCAGCTTCATGGTAATTTGTCACATGCCTTTGAGAACTATCATGTCATGTTATGCTCAGAAGCCAAAGTTACCTTGTCTGTTCTTTCAGAGTTTTATTGTTTTTAATTATTAATTCTCTTTCCATGTCAATCCAAAGGAGAAGTGCTCACTGTTACACAACAAATGAAACAAGTAGTATCTTGTTATCCGATTATATCAAATTAGTGTTAATGTGCAATTTGAGCAATAACTCTCTGCATTAAATCCACCAAAAGAAAGGAAAATGTTTGCTACAGTGTTGATTGAAAATTACAACAGGTGACTCCTACAAGGAGTGCTTGGTGCTAATTGCAGAGTCATGAAACTACCAACCTGAAGTACTTCAGAAAGTCAGGCAGACCAGAGTGACAAAAAGGAGGCTGCCAAAAATGGCAAAAAGAACAAATGCAAGGGGGGGATTCTGTAAACGTCTCCTTTCTTCAGAATAAAAACCAAACTAACATAATAATTCGGTTTATTACAACAAAATTTATATCACATCTTTCATTTTGGAAGAATTAAATGCATTTTGCAACTATCCAAAGATGGTATGCAGTGCTATTAGTTGGATAAAGTTTTAGGGTAGAATTTTTAAATGCCTTGCATTATACAAATGGTAAAGAAAAGGGTATAGTATGCAGATCATTTACTAGAAATGCTAAAAAATGTACCAAGTCCAGTAATATTCAACTTTTTATGTGACGTAATAAAAAACTGAATGATGAATTACTCTAGTGATATGTTACCCTCATAAAGAAGGGTGAGAATTGAGTCCTCACCTGGTTTGAATTTGGGCTTATTTTGGGAGGGGAGGTTTAATTTTTTTTTTTTTTTTTTTTTTTGTTAAGTAATTTTATAGTATACAAACTCATAGATAAGTTTAGGATGTAAGTAGCAGCACTTCCATTCTATTTAACTTTAACAACAGTTAAATATGTACTTGTTTTCTTTTTACTGTTCCTTCTGTTATTCTCAAACCATAACGAAAAGCAAGCATACTTTATAATCCAGAATTAGCATGTCCACAGACAGGTGGTCATGTTACCTATGAATAACTTCTAAATAATTTAACAAGATAAAATGAAACAGCCAGCCTGGGGCAAGCTCCAGATAAGGTCCTCAACTCCATCACCCTCTAATAAGTAAAATGTACTGAAAGCACAGTCTTAGGCTAGTAATAGTGGCATTAGTCTCTGACTGTCGAGCTTAAGAAATGCCAGTGTGTGCAATGAATATATATTCCTTGCTGCATTTCAATCTGCACCCTCATTGACAAGGATTAAGGAATACTTAGACCTTGAGAGTCTTCGTATTACAAACTCCATAATGTTCTTAAACAATATCTTATTACATACAGATAATACTTAGACAATCAATATGAAAGAATTGGTTCTGAGGAAAATATGTACAGTAGCCAACAGCAGAGTTGCTTCTTTCTGCTTTTCTTCAGTAATTTGTGCTGCATTTTGGAGAAAATGGTCTTGAGACTTTAGAAGGGTCAGCTGATAAAGTGTCTTTTTTTCCTAAAGAATAAAGGAGACCATTATGTTTTCTCCAATAGAAACCAGAGTTTAGCCGTTCATTATAGGCCATTAAAAGTATCCAAGACACCCAACACCCTAAACAAAAGTCACGATGGCATGCCACAATATTTGCAGCCACTGTTCTCTTTTAAAAAGGGATAGTGTATAATTCAATCTTATTCATAACAGTCTGTAGCACCAGCAATCTGCTCTTCTTCCTGCTGTAGCTTGTTGCCTACCTCTTACAGAGCAATATGACCCTAAAGAGTAGATGTAACCCAACACAAATAATAACAGTTTGCAGGATAACCACACTGTCATGCCAAAGAGGATGCTGCTTCAGTCACTGGACATAGTGAAAAAAGGGTCTTGAGTCTTTCTGCCTGTAAGGCATAACCAGGGTAGAGGACACCTGAGGGCTCTCTGGTGAGGAGATGAGGAGTGTGCAGGGTTGCATGCACTTGAGATACCTACTCAGTGAGGGAGTGCAGTCGTTCTTGTGTCTCGTAAGTTGTAGTGCGCAGAGCACTATGTCATGCTAACTGCTGCTTATATTTCACTAAACCATGGGCAAAGAAAGGATGCTCAGAAGAAAGAATTTTTCTTTCTGAGACCTTTTGAAACTTACAATTTCTGCTAGTCTGTGAAAGGTCAACTAGGACTTGCATAATATTTCTAGTTTTATTGTTGTGAGCTCAAACTCCAAAACAACTGCAATGGTTCTACTTTTAGTGAAATACAGACAAAGTTCTAGAAGGATAGCTCACATGCTATTTTCAGCCTGCAAAGCCTTGATAACCCATTATGACATTTTGTAATTGTAGTGTGCCATTTACCTGAGATGCTGTATTCCAGGTGAAGTCCTTCATACAATAGCTAGCATTGTTGCCCATTCTTTTGATTGCGTTCTAAGTAGGAACAGCCTCTCATGAAAAACTGTCAGGATCATTGAAGTGAAAACATACTGTTGAAGAAACATTACATGCGGTCGTAGCAAGTAGTCAATTTCTGGTCATTCACAATTGTTAAATGCAAAGCATGCATTTAATATATTGGAAATTTCTTTGGATTCCTTTGGTCCTATGTAAATTGTATTACTGAGCTTCTCCACTGCATGCCTTGAACCTCTGTATTAGCATCTGTAATGCTCTTAGATAACTAATGTCCACTTCGAAGTTTCCCAGTTAGATCTAAAATAGAAAGAAAAGAGTATACCAACATCCTTCACCTTCATAGTTACACTCTTTGTATGGAGGAACATCATAGCTCTCCTTACACTATTTTTCATGAAGGTGAATAGACTCTTGGACAGGATGGATTGTGCTTTTTCAAGATGAAGTGAACATACAGCTGGATTTGCTGCACAGCCCTCTAATGGAGAAGATAAACAAAGGATTTATTCCCACTCTTTCACTCATAGAAGTTTGAAGTGGAGCCTTACCCCCATTTTTGCACATACCAAATAAGCTAGACAGGTAGTACTGCAGGCTGCTTGGTGGCTAGTAATTTTCATGTGTCAGGTCCCTTTATATAGCTCTGTCAGTTCATCTAAATCATCATTTGTATTGCTACCTACTGTGCCAATTGAATACTCTTAGACACTTGTATTAGCATTCTTCAGTCCTTATCTAAAGTATCCCACTGTTCTTGTTGCAAAGCTCTTAGACAAAAAGGTGCCAGTGTGGCGTTCACTGAATGAGATTGCAGTCTTTGACTCTAATTGAACAGTGTGGAGCCTTAAGAAGGAATTCTAGAGCCAGTATCTCTTTCCTAAGGCACGTGTATAAATGCATCTGTATGTGTGCACACACTCATTTACATTACAACTCATAATTGTTCCATGCCACTAATCTGCTTGCCTGTTCTTTTCTGTAGCCCAGATGATTTACTGAATGCACTGAATGAGGGTATCAGCCGTGCTGATGTGATCATTACATCAGGAGGTGTATCTATGGGGGAAAAGGTATGCTAAATTTAAGTATGACTTGCTACAGTATATGTCAGAATTTCCAAGCCAGAGTCTATCGTCAGAGCTACTACCTTTGTATTAATGTTTATTAAAAAGGGATCATACTTTTCTTGGAACGCTTATATCTGAATTAATTAAGAAAATAGTCTTCAATGCTGTCCTTGTTCCCTTTGTTCATGTTACTGTACTATAGTAGACATAGTACAACGGAGAAGATTTTAATTCTTAATGTGATTTACAAGTGTGTTTTTATTTAAGGAATTATTTTTGTAGTTTTGGTGAGGCAGATGCTTGGTTAATAGCACATGCAGGCAACAGACTTCTTTTTGTTCTTAGAGTAGGTAAAATGTAGATAGAATTAAGGTACTTTAAAAGTAGTTGAAAAAGCAACCTGAGTATATAAAAAGCTCTTTTTTACTCGGCACATCTGTTTCCTGAATATGCCAAAGCTCTATCTGTTACAAAATAGTTTTAGCACATTTTGTACCTGATAGTCCTACAAAGGCAATACATATGAGACCTAGTGAGCTGATATATTTGCCTTTTGAATCATTAACATAATTGTTGATTGAGTTCCTGTTGGTAATCCCTGTGCCAAAAACATTAAAGAAAATAGGGATACACAGATGTTGGTGGGGCGTAGATGAACCTGCAGGACATTTATTAATCATGACTTCTGTGAAGGAAAACTCAGATTCCTTTTTGGCCCCAGGCTGAATCTGTGAGTTTGGCAGTTAAAAGAAACATCTCTCCTTTTATAACTAACAAATACTGAAGATGGTTGTTAGGAGAGAGCAAACATGAGTTTCTGTCACTTTTTTTAGTAGAAATCATATTGTTGGATACATCATGACATTGGGTAATTAGTGAAACCAGTGCCAATCACTTTCAATTACTCCAGTTGTTTGGGAGCCCCCGGTGGTCTAGTGGTTAAGACGCAGCGCTGTTACCCTTGAGACCCAGGTTCGATTCCCGGTCAGGGACCTCCCCGGGCAGATGGAGCTCGTTAGCCCTTAAGGCAATCCATCTA
>JAWWES010000168.1:29992976-30025243 GCA_035583135.1 Lophotriccus pileatus | reverse complement strand
GCAGGCTCGAAGGCCTTGTCTGCATATGCGGGTAAGGACCTTCCCCGGCTCTTCGTTCGCGAAGACGGGCCATTACTCTTACTCCAGTTGTTTTCAGTATTTTTAGAAAAATAACCAAGGACAAGTGCTGGTCTTTAAACTGGGAATGTAGTGACACAGTGTAGAGGCAGGAACACTAGGATGTGATTGGACTGCTGAATGGTCTTACAGACATTCATGACTTCTGATTTCTCCCCAGTCTGAATTGGAGGAAACAGCATAAAGTCAGTAGGCCCCATAGTCTACTGATGGTCTGCCCTCTGATACTGAGCTTTCTACTCTGTTTCTGCTGAGTTCTAATCAAATAACTGTGAACATCCAAAAAGTAAATAGAAAATAAAAATGGGGCTAATGCAATCAATAATTGAGAATTCATGCCTGGCTGAAATGAGTTGCTACTTTCCAAGTATTTGAACACACACGTGTCAAAAAAAAAGGAGAGAAAAGTGGGAAAACAGATGACTGTTACAGCCTGTCTTTAACCTCACTAAACACAACAGAGAGGGTACTACATCTTTAACCGCAGCAATTTTCAATAAAGACTGAACAAGTAATTCACTTTGTTTTAATAACTGGATCAATTGTGTTTACACAAAATCATTTAATTTAACTCACATACAAGTCACCCACAGTTTCACTTTCTACAACCACTGTGAATTACACCATGTCCCCAATAATTACAGTATCCTGGAAAACTATGATTTCTACAGTACAGTACAGCATTGATTTCAGAAGCACTAGGAGATCTCTGAATCTACTGCTAAATAGCTTCCATGGCAAAAGTTAAAAACCTTCATGACTTTAAGTCTTAATTTTGAACCATAAAGGGCTTTTTCCATCTTAGACATAGAAAATGTTTTAGATATTTGTGGGGTCCTCTAAGATTCTGATGCTGAAGATGACTTTTAAGTAAATAGTTACTGTGTCCTTGTGGAGTCTGGTTTGGCACCTAAAATGAGTCTGTCCTTTACCTCTACTTTTCGAAAACACTTGCTTTCAAGTACTGAAAATTCCCCACTGGACTGTAGCACTTTGAGGATATGGAAAGTCTTTCATCTTCACTTGATATTAATTAATTGCTTTGAATGCTTAGATGATGTAAAGCCACTTTGATGTTATTTAATTGATTTTTTTTTCCATTTAAACAGGACTATCTTAAACAGGTACTGGATATTGATCTTCACGCACAGATTCACTTTGGCAGAGTTTTTATGAAACCAGGGTAAGAAATCTTTTTGTTTAGGCAGACTAAATGGAGGCTATATTGGGCCAAACATTCTAATGAAGTGCTTCAGTAGATTTCAGTTTTCCAGATATACTAAAAGTCACAGAATAGATATATATGGAAAAATAAGCAAAATCAGTGCTGTTCAGATTAGTTATCATCTTTATGGGTGAAATTAACTGAAACAAAGAGATTACTTTTTATCAGTAAGAGATACTTCTCTGATAACTGTTGCAAATCAGGTTTGGGGATTGGTGGTATACCAGCATGGTATAAACATTGCCACGGTCTTCATGTGGTCACAGAGCTCACACTGATGTTATGAGATAGCCAGAAAATATAAGGACATTAAACTGCTAGTTTGCCTAAAGAGTATCTTATTTCACTTCAAAATTTGTATAAATTATATTCCTACAAACAAGCAATTCCTTGAGAGAGGTGGAATGGCAGCTAATTTACAAAGCTTTGCTAATTGGCATATTGAGCATAGTAATTTTAAAATAAGCACAATTTTTTATGTGTTTAGTTCGCCTCAGGTAACTGCTTCAGCATTGCTTTCCTTTGCTGTAATACTGCTCATTAATGAGTCTGCTTTATAGAGGAAATGGAAACTACATGTTGAAAAGAGAGAGTTTCACAGTGCAGTAGTGAAAAAATATCTGCAGCTCTACCTCACTCGCTTTGGAGTGCAGTTTGTTAGCAAGCTGGGTTGGCATGGTCCAGCAACACAAGACCAAGCACAGCTTTGAAAAATTATTCCCTCTAGGCCATAACTGTTGCCAGGGAGCAGAAAGAAAACAGATAAATACTTTTAGTGGCTTTGCATAAAATCCAGTAAAGAACTGCATGTGGCGTTGGTGCTTGTGCTGCTACTGCCACCATCTCCCTTCCCTAAAAGGAATGAGTGAGATGGAAGCATGTTTCTTCCCATGGTGGATGTGGCTCGGGCATGGAAATTGCTCACTGCTGCTGGCATACTCCTACAATTGGTGTAGCCAAGTCCCTGAATTGGGATCTGCACTCCAGCCTCTGCTGCTGACAGGAATGGATAACTCAATTTAGAGAATTCCAAATACTTAATTCTAGTTCTGGCTTATCTGAAAGCGAACATAATTCCTTCTTCTAGTGATCCCTCTGTAGGCTTATAGCAATAAACTTTTAATAACTAGCTAAAAAACCTTCAAGAAATCTTTTTTCCCCCAAATGTTCATTTCCATTTTGTGCCACAAGAAAGATATTTTTTACTGCTACCAAAACATTTGGTCATCAGTTCTTAATCTAAGCACTCTCATTTTCATTTGCTGTAGTGCAATAGCAAATACTATGTCTTGGGTTTTACTAACTGTGTCATAAAAGACCTTAGATATGAATTTGTTGTATGCCTGTATTTTGTTGTGCTACATGAATGTAGAGTGCCTGGGATTTACCATTCCTCCACTTGATCAGTCAAGCATGAGTTGCTGAGCTCATGTAAAGTTATATCTTGCTTAACAGCACTGCCAGAAGAAAGCACTGGAAGACTTTACCAATGATGATGTTGAAATCTCATATAAGAATTCAGAGTTACTAATAAATATGAATTAGCAATTAGATTTTTTGTACTTAGGTTTGTGCTCTGGTTATAAGAGTTGGCGATCTGATACCAGACCACCAGTCTGGTTCCCATCATGTTAGAGATGTTTTAAAACAGAAGCGTCAAACTTCCTTTGGTAAAATAGGATATTGATCAGTCTTAGCAGATACAAACCTAGTTGATAATGACCAAAGTGCGGCAAATCTCCAAATCTCTCTCTGGTCATCAACTATCATCTGCTGACCAGGTGATAGTGGTTGGGTCAAGATGAGGCCAAGGAACCCAGTGTAATTATTACCTGTAAGGTATCATTTATAATGTTTAAAATGATTTTATTAACACAGGTATGTAAAATTCTTTTTTCATGATGAGTCCCTTTTCTTTACCAGCCACATTCTGGAGCCTACATTACTGTTCTATTTGTATAACTGTAATAGCCCTCATAATGAGATGCTAAAGATCACTCGGGAGCAGCTCTGAAAGGCAGAGAAAGCTCTTCACTAATAGACCTGAGTCTTACCTGGCTGCAGCTCTGGCTGTGCATCTGAATGTGTTCATCTGCAGACTAATTAGCATTTGCTGCTCAGAAATACTGCTCTATTGTCACTACTGCTGTAGAGACTGGATTAAGAGAACTGGAGTCACTAATGTTATAAAAATTTGGAGACCCTTGTGTGAAAAACAAACACAGCTCCATAATTGCATAATTTCAGTATTACTTCTTTGTTGATTGGCTTCTAGCATGAAGACAATGCTAGAATTAGGTTTTCGATTACTAGTTCATCTCTTTTTAGATGTTCCTCTGCAGAAGCAAACTCATCTACTTAAAACTTCATAGCTGAATACCAAGAAAAACTAATTGTTCTAACTAATTGTCACCGCAAAGAGAGGATTATATCTCCGATATGGAATAAGCAGCAGGTGCTAGTGAACTGCTGAGAGAGAGATATTCTGTTTTGTTTTCTTTTCCAAATGTTTTAAATAATATAATAATGTTAAGTCAAAGTCTAAAGCAGATATTAAATAACTTTCCTTTTCCGTAGCTTGCCAACAACTTTTGCAACTCTGGATATTGATGGTGTAAGAAAAATAATCTTTGCGCTCCCAGGTGAGATGTTTTGTGGATTACTTTTGTTGCTGTTCAGAGATGACAGACATGAAACAGAATAGTGACATCACACAGTACTGTGCCTAGTGTTGGCATCCCTAAGGAAGATAACCTGTAAGATTTTCTCAGAAATTTCTGGAAGAAATGGACTTACAGGAATGTACTAAGGAGTTCTCTTTTGTTCCTGTCCTCAGAATTTGCTGGTGTACTCATCTCATTTCTTCCATCCAACAATTTCCTTGGGGTTTTTTATAAGGGTGTTTTTTTATTATAGTTCCCTCCACCTTTGCAGTAAATATCCTCTGTCTGTGTGTAAGTCAGTGCATCCACTCTGATTTACTGAAAATGGAGACAAAAATGAGGGAGTGCCAAGGAACATGTCATGGAATATTTTTGTTTATCATGCTCCTACTGTGGAACCAAAAGAGGGCAGCACAGCTGCACCACTGGCCGCTGCGTGCCCTGGGAAAGCATCCATTCAGAGTAAACATTTACTTAGGGATCCCTGTCTTTCTAGATCAGGAGGAATTTATTTTATTCGTATCTGTCTGGCTTTCCATGAACTTTGACAAAGAAATACACAAAGAATCATGGTCTTGATAAGCCGGTGGTTTTCAGATGTATCTCTAATGCTTTTACCCTCTCTTGCTTTAGTTGCTGTAGTACATTTTCTTACAGGGGAGAGATCAGTGGAACTTCTGTCTAATCATGGTATTTATTTTAAAACTGTCATCTAGGGAGGTCCAGATGTGTAAGACAGTGGTGTTTGACAGGTGGTCATACACCTCTGTTGTGAGTCAACAGAAAACATATAAATCAGTAGAATTCTCCTCAGAATTTGTATTTGAAGCATTTTTCCGCTCTATTAGGAAATCGAAAGTTATTTTTCCATGTGTCTGGGAACCATTAATCATGAACCAGTACCTGTGCACACTAAACCCTGCCCCAGCCCCAGACAAATCTAGGCATAGAACAAAGGCCATGGAAGAACAGAGGCAAATGGTGGGGCCTCAGTAACAAGGGGCAATTCTGGTCAGAGCAGGATTTCAGCACACCATCTTCCAGAGTGTAGCTTTCAACAGGTGTACTTGCCACATGCCACTGCAGTCTTGAATGAAACATTTCCTGTACATAGCATGAAAAGCCTTGTAGAGTTCTTTAGAGTCAAATTGCTATAAAAATCTGAGTTTACTTTCAGCAATTCACAGAGTAAATCAAGAGGGAGTCACCACCAACTGTTCTTTGTTCTACAGGCAACCCTGTGTCAGCTGTCGTCACCTGCAATCTCTTTGTTGTTCCTGCACTGAGGAAAATGCAGGGTATCCTGGATCCTCGGCCCACCATCATCAAAGCCAGGGTAAGAAGCTTGTCCTCTATTTAAAAATTCTCTCAAGATGTTGAAGCACAGCTCTTTGGGCTTTGAAAGACTGCCATGTTTGGGAAATCTGAGCCCTAGATTAGTTCTGGCTGTTGAAGGAACTTCACACAAAGATACATTCTCAATCTCTGTTATTTGTGATAGTCAGTCCCATAACTTCTGAGAGTCAGATGGCCATCTAATGGAGCAAGATATACAGATGCAGAGGCAGACATTTGACAGTCAAGTGGGAAGGACACTTTTAAAACAGTTTAAAAAAACTGTTTATTGTAACTGTGGTAAAAAATCAGAGTGAATACCTAGAGTTGGATAGGTCTGTATTAACAATAGAAAATACAAACTTTAAAGCCTTTCTGTTATCTGTGTAAGTAACCCACACGACCCTCACCCTAAGCAATGTAAATCCCTTAAACTATTCACTCTTCCAATAAATTATGGATACTGTAATTCTGTTTAATCCAGATGTTATTATAATGTATTTTTCTTCTATTTTTGATTCAAATAATGTACTAAGGAACACATCACCTTTTGGAATTTTCCTAGTGTTCTTGGCTATGGGCTTTTCTCTTATTGCTTATCCTGTGTCTCTCTTTTGCGCTTCCTCAAACATCCAGATTTTTCTTTACCTCAAAGCTAAAATATTCTAAAGCAGAGAGCAATTTGTAGTGACTTTCACTTTTGCATTAATTTTCCAGTGTGTTCCATTAAATTCCATTGTGAGCCATTTCCTGTATGTCTTTTCATTTCAAAGATTGGCCAAAGATTTCCCTTTTGTCAGAGCTAGCAGGATTTTGAGTGCAAATAACATTGTTATCTTTAATCCAGATGATGTAATCCAGAGACCAGAAATGCTTTTTTCAGGAGAAAAACTATCCGTAAACTCCCAGTAAAGAGAGTTTGTTTATTAGAATATTCCACTTACTGCATGTACACTCCATCACAGACTTTGATGTTATAATATCACAGTTGTAATTTCCTTAAATACCACAGTCTGTGCCTTCTACAGCTTTTAATTTTGTACTAGATACCATCTGACCTCAAAATGCAAGGTTTTTTTTAAGTAAAAACAACTGAACAGATTGTTCCACTATCTTAGACACTGCAATCTGAATGCATGACATGTTCATCCTTTCTTTTTTCCTTCTGCAGTTATCATGTGATGTAAAATTGGACCCCCGCCCAGAATATCATCGATGTATACTGACTTGGCATCACCAAGAACCACTACCTTGGGCACAGAGTACAGGTTAGTGCCTTGTCACGCAGACTAACAGACACTCACATGGGGCCCTTGCCTTCCTACCCACATACCTCAGAACAACCAACCCTGGGCACGTGTTTTTTTCGTGCAACCTTAGTTATGCAGACTGATTTGCTGGCATACTTGTGTACCCATACATGTATATGAGCACAAAATTCAGTCATGATATGACTTGTGAACCTAATGGTTAAAACTTCCTTTATTTGAATAAACCTGCCTTTGCACACACACACAAACTGTACCTGTATGCTTGCATATGTGCACACATTCCTTTTTATAAACATGCTTACTTTCACTCAGGCACATTTGCTTCCTCTTGCTGTTGTGCATGTACTAAACAAACACAAGTTGGGGCAATACAAATAGCAGAAATGTGATTCTAGCTGAACTGGAAAAGTAGAAGAGATAGCAGAGACTGTATATGTTCTCTTAAAGTAGACCAAGGCCTTATTAGTCATTTGCCACCTAGTGATACTTCTGGATACTCAGCTGCAGTTGAGGTAAATACTAGATTTTAATGCTTTGTTAGCTATGTACTGCTATAAGGCTGACTGACAGTTTCACAAGAGATTCAGGTCCTTAAACAACTAATTGTCTTTTTGGTACATCCAAATTGTTTAATACAAAGTACTATATATGAGTCTCCACAGGGAAAGTATTAGTTCCTGACTGTTTACACAGATAAAGTTCTTATCATTGATTCCATCACACAGCCTCTAACACATTTCCAGCTATAAGTCATTACTTACATCTACAATGCTGTGTTTGGTTTAACTCTGTTTTGTTGTGCATCAATTCTTTCCCTATACAAACAGACAGTATGGAATAATTTGTCAGTCTGGAAGTCTGAAAACCAAGAAACTAAAGGGAATGACTTTTTATTGCATTTTTACTTTTTGTCAGTACAACCAATATGATACTGTTCATACTCAGGATGTGTTGTGAAGCTCAGTGTCCCAAAGAAACCCATTCTTTTGGGGTGGTACGTCCTACAGATTTTTACACAGCCGATACCCATAACAGGGTCCAACCTTAGGATCCCACTGAGAAACTTAAAATTACAACTGAAGGTTTCAAATTCCTCTTTTATTAGTTCTCAGGGTACAGTTTGAGCTGGGTGTCTCTGGAGAGGGACTCCTACACCAGATCACACCCTGCAGTTTTACTTGTACCATTCAGCACTTGATCCCAAAGTCCAATCAATTCTGGTTGGTGGCCTCTTGATTTCTTATTGGTTTTTTGGTTGCTTTTTCTGAAGTTACCTTCTTCATTCTGCTCGTATCTGCCAGATTCAGCTAGTTCTGTGCTAGCAGCATTGATTTTATTGAAAAGTTTACTGTCTGTCAGCTCTTGAGGCCTAAGGCTTCAACTGTTTTAGCTACTAGTGCTAAGCAACTGATGCTAAACAGAAGTATTCTGCAGCCCAGCAGAAAAGGACGTGGGGGTGCTGGTCAACAGCTGGCTGAACATGAGCCAGCAGTGGGTGGCCTAGAAGGCCAATGACATCCTGGCCTGTGTCAGCAATAGTGTGGCCAGCAGGACCATTGTCCTCCCCCTGTACTCAGCACTGGTAAGGCCACACCTCGAGTGCTGTGTCAGGTCCTGGGCCCCTCACTATGAGAAAGACACTGAAGTGCTGGAGGGTGTCCAGAGAAGGCAGTGGAGCTGGTAAAGGGTCTGGAGCACAAGTCCTATGAGAAGCAGCTTCAGGGTTGTTTAGCCTGGAGAAAAGGAGGCTCAGGAAAGACCTTATCGCTCTCTGCAACTGAAAGGAGGTTGTAGCCAGGTGGGAGTCGGTCTCTTCTCCCAGGCAACCAGAAACAGGATAAGAGGAAATGGCCTCAAGTTGAACCAGGGGAGGTTCAAGTTGGACATCAGGCAGAATTTCTTCACTGAAAGGGTGGTTAAGCCTTGGAATGGACTGCCCAGGGAAGGGGAGCCACCATCCCTGGAGGTGTTCAAGAAACGCCTGGACAAGGCACTTAGTGCTATGGTTTACCTGAAATGGTGGTGTTTGATTGAAAGTTGGACTCAATGATCTTGGAGGTATTTTCCAGTATAGATGATTCTAATCAGAGACAATAAAGTTAATTATTCTATAACAATATATTAAAAATATTCTAGACTGTAATGATTTTAATGTTTGTACAACTGGATTTAGGTATACAAGTAGAAAAATAGAGTAATTTCAGTAAGATTAGAAATTCCAACAGAGAAGAAATTTACTAGGACAAGATACGTGTACAGATAATGTGGAAGGCTGGATAGGAAAGCAATCAGCAAAGGGAGAGTTTTGAGAATTTTGAGAGCCAGTCCGATGAGAAGCTGACTAATTCTGCACAGAGCTCTCTGTTTCCGTTCACCTTGGAACAGGAAGATCTCAGCTCTATGAATAAGTTAGCCACGTAAATGTCTTTGTAATAACAGCTTTTGTTTGTTGTGTGATGTGTTGCAGCATTTGGAACTAACTGAAGACTTAACTGAAATTCTTCTCTGTCTCCTGTAGGGAATCAGATGAGCAGTCGTCTGATGAGCATGCGCAGTGCCAATGGACTGTTGATGCTACCTCCAAAGACAGAGCAGTATGTGGAGCTTCACAAGGGGGAGGTGGTGGATGTCATGGTCATTGGAAGGCTATGATGTCACCAGCAAGAGCGAAGCTTTGATGCATGTCCACATATCATTGACTGTATCCTGTAATATGCAACGGCACAGCTAGTTTTTCTGATTTGGATAAAAGTTGATCAGTATAGTCAACATCTTGAAATATATTTCAAATGGAATTTAAATAAATACCTTTTAAAAAAAAACTTTAAAACAAATCTTAACAAAGAAGTTTATTCTGATTATATCAAAGCAACTTTTTCCTTTCCTTGCAATTGCTTTGTGTGTTCAATGCTAGTTCTAATAGCGGTAGCTTTTAGTAGACAGCAGTAGGTGCCTGCAGAACTTGTGTTTTTTCTCATCTTTAAGATACAACTACTTATGCTCTTAAAACAAGGCTGTCTGCTTATTTATACTAGCGTAGACAACACTTGGATTTCCCTTATTAGTATGCTTCATAACCGCTTCACAGAGAGCTTCTGCTTGTTCTTTATCTTGTATCTCGTGTTGATGTGCACAGTGCCAAAAGCAGAGTGGCTGCACTGGGAACCCACTGAAGCCCCGAGGTTTTCTCACCTCGCTGTGCATTCAGGGATCTCTCTTGTCCCAGCAGCCACCCAGCTCAGTACTCTTGGGCAGTAACTGGATACCTTTTATTTCAACAAACAAAAAAATTGCTTCCTTAAGTGCTGACAGCCTTTTTAACCAATACATTTAAAAATGTACAGAACTGAAAACTAAAAAAAATCAAAGACTGATCTTGTACAGATATTAGTGTTACCAGCATTCGTGTGGAAATTAAATGAGCAAAGAAATAAAACTAATGTTAAACAACTCTGTACCATAACATTTTCTGTAATGATACTGAAACTTAAATGAATAAAAAAATCCTCAATCATTATTTAAAATTTCACCTGTTCAGCCTTGTTGTTTGAAACAAAAAAGTAGTGATTTAAGAGGGTATTTGGTGTTTGGGAAGAGAATAGGAAGGAAGAGAAATTGTATGTGCAGTCTGGGGCCTTCCTTCATGTACATTATCATGGGTGAACTAAAACTACAGAGTGAGCTCTCTCTCACCTTCACAAAATGGAAGCAGTGTTTGGTGGGTGGGATTTATAATCGGACTAGTCAAAGCTAGAGAATACTTTCTTTTTCCCATCTAAATTGCATAGCAATTGCAAACAGCCCTTGTGCTGCACTGTGTGGAATTTGATAAAGTGTTCTTTTCCTCTTTCTTTTTTCCCCCCATGAGATACAGACTTTTCAGCTCTTACCAGATTATGTACTTTGGTAGTTTCACATTTCATCTGGGATTAAGACCATAGCAGTGCCCTACAACACCTTACCTCATGGAGTTCATGGGTAAAATGATTTCCCATCAGCTCCATTCATGAAGCCAGAACATTTGTCTGTAGTATTTTTTTAAGACTTAGTCAGGGAGAACACAGAAAACTGGGTTTAAATCCTGACTGCCACAGTGAACCAGAGCTGTAGTTCTGTTATAACTGCAGAGGGCATCCCTGAGGCTGGTTTTAAAACCAAACTCTTTGTTTGCTCTGAAATAGCCTGAATACTCCCTGCACAGGCCATTGCAAAGATTGAAGTCAGGTGTGTTTAAAGGCAATCCAAGGACAGATCATTCAGGAAAACAGTAAGACAACTTGCTGATCAGATTTCTCTGTTCTGAACTACATGTCCACATTTGTAATCACTCTGTGTAGCAGTAGGATGATACCAAATTAAATTCATGTATGTCTGTGTTTACTGTAGCAGTGTTGTAAACCACAGAAGAAGGAAGAGAGAGTTAACTCATCTCTGAAAAATAATGCAGAAGACTGCCTATTATAATCCAAAGGATTATTATTATATAGTTAAGGGTTATTATAGGCAGCATATATAATGAAAATCTGAAAATTATAAAGGACACCACTAACAACAACCTGAGGGAAGATTGTTCATGCAATTGGATATGCTAGAAAAATCTCAGGTCTCACTTACATTTACAAATGTTGCTGAGAACAATTGGCACAATGCTATGTATAAAGGGAAAAAAAAAACATGAAAATCATCTGTCATTTTTGCTGACACTTTACAAACATTTCTAATAGACTTTCATCCCAAATAAATTCAGGAATATATTTCCAACCTAATGGTTTTTTTGTGAGGTTACTTTGCACATTTCCCAAAATTCAAGGTAAGAAATTCCTCGCTTAAGTACATTATATCTATGATAGTTTCCTTCCTGAAGCTAAAGCCAGTTTGTGTTTCCCATGAAAAAGCTGAACTCTAGGACTACAGGTTAGAAATGGAAGGGCATTTATTCATGTAGTCAAGGAAAACAGAGACACTTTTAGGAGAGCAGGACAACAACATGGTCAAAGTCACAGCTATTGATGAAGACAAAGGGTTTGCAGTGGGAAAACAGCTGTAGCAGCTGGTGTTCATTACAGCAACAATCTGTAGAACAAGGTGCAGTTTGCCATAGCAGTATTTGGTCCATAAATCACAATGAAGTGCCTTAGCCTCAAGATGAAGAATGTGATCTCTATTAGTTGTAATCCCTTCGACTTCCTAGTGCCACCAGTCTTAAAAGGCAAAACACAGCATTTTCACACTTTCAGCATGATAGTCAGCAGCTGAACTTCTATATTTACTGAGACTGAAAAAAGTCACATTCTGTGTTTTCTTTTATGGATTTTTTGTGTGTGTGTGTGTGTTTGGTTGTTGGTTTTTTCAAACTCGACTGTTGTTTTCTATTAAATCTATCCCAGTCTCCACTCAGAAGGATGAGTCACCATGCCAGATTTAAACTCAGCATTGAAACGCAGACAAATCTTGGGTAATTCGTGGGGAGAAAAACCCGGCACGTTTTGCAAATGTTACACCCTCGTGAGCTGCTGCTAGTTGCATGTTTTCTGAAAGGGCTTACTGACTCATTCAGTATTAGATTAAGACTTGCTGTGTGCATTTGTGCCATATTGTACACAAGCTGATAAAGCCCTTGCAATATAAAGCCTTCAAAAGGGGGATGCACAGAGGTTCAGTAGCTCTCTGGTTGTTAGACTGGTCCGGCTCGGATTACTTGCTCCATCCCAGCACTGTTCAGCAACATCCAGACTGCTCTGTCCCTATGCAAAAACTGCATTTCCATGGACCCAGTTCAGGTTTAAAAATACAGGCAACTCTTAATTTTTGCAGAGTTAATTCACAAGCAAAGCTGAAACCTTAGTGCACACTAGTAACTCCACAGATAATCTGAGCATACCAAAGAAAGCAAATCTACTGGCATGATCTTAATAACCAGGGATTCAAAAGTAAAGTAAAGTAGTTTCAAGAAAAGTATAAGAGAAAACAGAAGGTAAGTGTGTATATAGAGATATATATGTGCAAAACCTACCAGCTGCATTTGCTTCCTTTAAAAAAAAAAAAGTGATATTGCAACACTTACATATTACCAGCCACTAGCACAGGAAGATCTGTCCCACCAGACTGACAAGGAAGAATGCAAATTGTTTTTTGTTGGTGCCAATCATTCTCACACATTTTACTGTGGTCCAAGATGGTCTGAAAAGAGGCCATTGCCAATCAGAAACTGGAAAGATCAACAGGACAAATGACAGCACATCAAGGATGCAAAGCTTTTAAAAAACAACATACCACAATGTTACATGTCTGACAAGAGCATTTCCTAACTGTAATCAGTGACTTCATCATTTTGAAACATTGTGCTGGTTGGACCACTAAGGGGGACCCAATTTTGCAATGTTGTGCAGACCACCAGACCCTGGGCCAAGGAGGAGCCAACACAGGTGTTTGCAAACATACCTTTCTACACTGGCAATGGCCAATAATAATAGGAGAAGGGGACTACTTAAGAAATTACTGGGAAGGAAACAACATAATGCCAGAAATGTCCCTGCACTTTGTGGCCTGTGCACCTTTAATTTTGGGGGTGTTATTGGGTTTTTTGTTTGTTTGGGTTTATTGTTATTTGTTGTTGTTTTTAAATTAGCCCTGTGCACAGAAGTGGCCAATAGTTCACAATACTTCTCTCAAGAGAAGTATAAATGCATGGCAAATAGATAATTATCTGTCTTTCAAATACTACCACAGTGTTTGTGGCAAGAAATCCCACATTTTCAGTGTGAAGCAGGATCTTGTCTGCTTTATTGTGAATCTGCCACCTCCTAGTTCTGTTTGACGCCTCTCAGCTTCTGTGTTAGAATAGACAAAGAGCAGTCACCCTCACTTTGCCACCCACAGTTTTATAGATGGCTATCATCTGAATTAAACGTCCTAATCTATGTACTCTGCCCTTTGTATCCTCTTCAGGTTTACTATATTCTGTCTGATGACTTCTGTTTGTTCTCTACTTCCTAATAATTTTTGTTCTTCAGTGCTTGTGCCCAGTGTGTTTTTCTGTATCTTAAAATACAGATAACATTAAATTCTTGTGTTTTATTGGTAGTAGTCAACCTAGCAACAGTAATTATAATTGCGGTTTCATAAAATATTCTCCTCATATGAGTCATTTTACTTTTACCTATGTTGAATTTCCTTAGCTGTTTTAACTCACTTCCACTCAATTTTGAATGATCTCTCTGCAGTTCTTGGTCCTGGTAAATGAATATCTTCCTGTAATTTAGTTGACTTTAGTTCAATCTGGTAATGGAGATGGCATTGATTACCTCAGCTGAGGATCTGTTCTATATTGTGTGAAAAGGCCTGCTTTGGTGGCTTGACAGCTATGCTGTAATACTCATACTTTACCTTATTATGCCTGATCTTTTTTTGTGATTAATTGCCAGCTGGACTGCTCATAGCTGCTGACTGCCTCTTCAGCTGTGCTCATTTTAGGATGCTGTTGAATTGCTTTGGAGAACGGCCAGATGACCAAGACCATCCTCACGCATGCATAGAGATGCTGCAGAGAAAAGAATTTGGCTTGATATTTTCCTATAGCTTTCCTGTATTTGGGTGAGGTTGCTGGAACAGGCTTGTTCATAGTGATGACTGGCGGTCCATCTTTTGGGATGTGGCTCTGCAGAGCTCCATAGTTAGGGGCATGTGCTGCACTCAAAGGAATTAGCTCACAGGAACGTGCAGATGAGTCAACTGGAGCCACTGCTGATTACAGCAGGTCAGTTGTCATATACTCTGCTTTTCTTCAAACACAGCCTGTCAGGAGGTTTGGTTTAGAGCTAGGAAGCTATTCATCAATAAAGGTATTGACTAATGTAAATAAAAATGTCCTAAGAGCTATTTATCTGCCAGTCTTTCATGGGGGAGAGGTACACATGCAGATGCAATGGTATTTGAGCCCATCTAAATAAAAGATAGTTAGCGGGCACTGTACAACCATGACTGATTTTCTGTAATTTATTCTTTAATGCCCAAATCCAATCAATTTGCCCAATGTGCTATGAAAAGCCAGAGAACAGAGCAGAAGATAGGATTTAATATGCTCTTGGCAATCTGTGTTGCTAAGGAGTCAGGCTGCAGCCTTCTCCATTAAGTGGTTTTTTTAAGAAGTGGTGACAAGGGTTAGATTAGAACAACAAACCCCACACCAAAAAGCTCCAAACCAATCCTTTGTTAAGAGGTGGGATAAAAAGTAGTCATACAAAGGAGCACAGGGGATGGTGGGTGGGCAAACCTGAATAACACACTGTACCAGCTTCTCCCAGGCCCCTTGAGGAAGCCGTTGGCCCATCACATTGTGCGCTGTGTGTGTGTGTGCCTGAGTGAGGGGTCAGTATCGGCAACAAGGGTGGGATTGCAGTCTCAGGGGCTCATGTGTCCAGATGCCAGCAGCTGGGGAGACCAGAGGCCAGATACTGAACAGGCTGTCTGAGCTCAGCTGCTGATGGAACACACATTGGTTGTATTTCCCAGTAATGGATCTCCATTACTCTCCATCCTGATCAGTCAGAGAGGCAAAACAAGATTGTGCCATTGGTGCTGTCTGTGTTTGTGTGAGTGCTCTATATCCAGAGCAAGACACATGAATGCAAGCTCCATTTTAAATTGGCTTGTTAATTCTCAGACCAGGGCCCTGAGTGCCCCCATAGGCCTTAATTGCTCTGACTAGCCTCACCTGGCATCTCCACCCCACACCCTCTGCCATGGGGCTGGGAGCTACACTTTG
Source organism: Lophotriccus pileatus (assembly GCA_035583135.1). Classification (NCBI taxonomy): domain Eukaryota; kingdom Metazoa; phylum Chordata; class Aves; order Passeriformes; family Tyrannidae; genus Lophotriccus; species Lophotriccus pileatus. The sequence continues at coordinate 30,009,907 of JAWWES010000168.1, read as the reverse complement.
GCTCCGGCTTGGTACCTAGTCCTTGCTGGAGGCACGCTACAGCTGTATCTACTGCCCTGACTCCTGTTTGGACTTCCTTGGAAAATATAACAGTTCTGTCTTCAGTTCTGTCTCCTGCTACTCCTAACTGGACTCCTGAAACAGAGTCTCAAGATAGACTCCAGATCTAATCCTGCATCTTGTCTTGTCTGTGCCTGCCAGCAGGTCCTGTTACCACCATCCGTAGCCCATTCCCTTGGAATTCTGCAGTACTGGAGGACTGTGCCTTGGCTCTTCAAAGCAATGCATCTGCTGAGGCCATCCTGAGCTCCTAGATCATCATCCCTCATGGAGCAGAGCAAATCTTGCTGTTCTCTGGCAACGTGCACCACATGGACAATACGTATGTAAAAATCTCTGATGTTATTATGCCCTTAACATCCTCATGTCGCAGATGAATATGAGCTACCTGTTACCACTATGCCCGGATGCAAGACTTGGAATTGTGAGAACACAAACTGGGTGATGTATTGCAACGTCAGCAGTGACTGGGCTGAGTTCTTCCAAACCACTCTGCCTGACAAAACATGCTGCCTCGTGTACACGCACTCAAGCACCACTTCTCTTCATATCATCACTTATATAAACTCAGACAGGGAAACCATATCATCAAGACAGTGCCTGATGATGCTGCCAGTTGTGGGATTGTACACTGGGAGAGCTCCAGGGGTCTCTGCAGAAAGGACTAGCGCACTTGTGTCCTGTCTTCTTACCCCCTGCATAAGAAATGGGTGGACCTCAGTGAAACAAAGTATGAACGGGAAGCAGACATCTATCACATCTGTTCTTTTAAAAAGACTAGTAGCAAGTTATTTCTATTCTCCTTGGCATTCCATCACTTAGGTTAATAGAAATTAGCTGTTTAATAAAGATGTATGAAATGTAATTAATTATTAGCTTTGAATGGCTTTGTTTTCCCCAGTGAGGGAATTAATTTTGTTACTTGTTCTCCAGCTTTTGTATTAAAGTCAGCTTGATTAGCTGCTAGAGAATTCCAACTTCAGAGCGCTGCTTAAGTCCTGCCCTCTTCTTGATGCCTGGCAAAAACATATGTGATCCAAAAGGTGCAAAGATAGAAGTCACCATCTAGCATTGAGAACAGTCCAAGTGTTTGTACTGTTACTTGCAAAGTATGTCACTATACTATTGTAAAAAATACATTGCCTTAACTGTCAAAACTATATAAAATACTTATAAACAAAAATAATATACTAAAGTAGAATAGCATGTGCAAAGTAGTGTTTGTAGCTTCACAGGCCCTTTAAATAAATAGTAAAAGAGGAGATGAGAGCTGTTAGAAAGCCTTACAAACTCCCCTTTTGCTTTTGAGATTGCATGTTCTTAAAAAATGTGCCTTTTGTGGGGAGAGGTTCTGCTGTTTCATAGTATAAGAAAGCCTAAGAGGAAGCATTATGCTTGTTTCTTTTAATAATCATTGGGGGGAGGGTGTTTCTTTTTTTTTTGATATATAAGCTTTTTTATTTTTATTGCCTTTAACTTGTAAATTTATTTTTGTTTTGTAGATACACAAAATGAATAGCAAGTTTGATCAGTTCAAGTCGGATGCCCATTATGGGTGATTTTCAGAGACCTCTTAGCCAAGGAGAATATTACCCTTTTTCTTTTTCTCCCTCAGCTCAACAGGGATTACTCATTCATTTATTCTCACTATTACTGTTCTCTGTTTTGTTCTCTCACTAGTATTGTTCTCTGTTTACTACACATGTATGGATATATTTTCTTTCTCCCTATAGACTTATTCTGTTCACACTTTAAAGGCAATAGTTCAGAAACGCAGCAGCAGCAGTCCTGCAAATTAGAGAAGGACCCAGAATTATGTTTTCACTCTCCCTTGTCAGCCCCTACTCTCCTGTAGCAGCAGCTAGGACTGAAAACTTTTTCAGCCAGAACAGAAAAATTTATGGTTCTGTGCTACCTCATTAAGGTTTTTAGCCATCAACGACAATTCAACCCAATCAAAATCAAAGCCAATATTTCCTGGGCAATTTCCACTTGTAATTTCTAATATCCTTGCAGGGAGTATCACAACCCTGCCTGTCACCTTAAACACTGGCCAAAGAATCCTGCAGGACTCTGGCAACAGTCTACACTCCTGCTATCCCACATTCACCATGTGTCTAAAATACATGAATTCTATTTACATGAAGAAGCTCAACAGTGTTTTTCATAGGGTGTCATTACCTTATTTTGTGATAATTGCAACATCCTTTGATCTTGGCTTCATTAATTAAATCTTGCATTGTTGATACACATGCAGAATGTTAATGAGCTATGAGTCTCCATTTTCAAGGTACTTTATGATTTATCCCTGCTTTATTTATTTTAAATCAGAGCTCATTTACTACAAAGGAGGTAGTTGCCTTAATCAGTCAACCCAAGAAAATAACTCCATCACTGATGCATTTACATTAAAATAAAATCAAAAATAGCCTTTGTTCCTTTTTTACATGCTGTCTCTCACATATTAGAGGAGATTCTAATAGACATCCACAAATTTACTGCACTGTTCTCCCTGAAATTCCTTCTTAAATCACATTTTTTCCCTGATGGCTGTCAAAACCAAACCCTGAAAATGATACATAACACATGATTCAATTATACTTATCAGCTTATTCTTACCTTCTTGTATTTTTTTGTTTTTCTCCTGTAATTTCATGTCTTATACATAAATTGCCTAGGATTTTTCTCCAGTCTGTTTTAGTACAGCACCTAGCAGGATTCTGGTTCATAACTAGGTCCCATTAACATCACAGTGATGCTGTGACAAAGACAGTAAATGATCAGAACTGTCTCTTCTGTCACCTTTACACTAGGAGTAATTTATGATAATGGTACTAAAGAGGTTTCTGACCACAGCAATCAGATATCCCATTATTTTGATTACAAAAGAACAAGTGATTTCCAGTCCCCCTTTATCTTTTTTAACTTCTTTCCCTTCTTTTCACTTATACATGTTCCTGTCTCCTTATTCCACATTTCCATCTCTCCTCACCAATACAGTACACAAGCTCTAGTTCACCAAGCCAAAACACCATGAAATGCATCAGTAACATATTCTCTGATAGATCATATGGCAAGTGTCAGCATTGATGGGGCTTTTGTGTTTTTTTTCAGGTTAATCAAAAAGGGAAATCAATTTTTATCCATAACCAACACAACCCGGCCTCTGTGCTGTCAATCCCTGTTCCCCAATGCTCAGTGTGATGCTGATAGCACTCCAGGTGCCATTGTCCCCACAGGAAAGCATGACAAACTTCTGGAAACTCACAGCAGCCATTCCACGGGAAACATCTAGAACTTACCAGGTAAGTTAGCACTGAGAAGGGTTAAATATTTCTCTGAAGAGTAAATGAGACATACAAATGTATTTCCCATTTCCATACAATGTTTTTCTTCTTTTAATGTTCAGTTTATTAACAGACTTCATATTTGCACTGGCTCTTTGTCTCAGCACTAACATCATAAAGTTGGGAGAAACAAATTTAAGTACACACCTTTTGGCCCTTCTCCAGTAATCATTTCAGGCCAATGCTACATGTGTATAGATAGGCAATGGCTATGAATACTTAATAAACTTTTTTTCTAAATATATCAGAAGCTGAAATCTGGTAGCAAGATTGGAAGTATAGGATTCTCAGGGAATAAGACAGTGGAATAAAGGCACTGTATAGAAGCCAATGTCCTTTGTCTCTGTTCTGTGCACTGATGACCAGCATTTCTTCCAGAATCAGATAGAGGCTCTCCTTGAACCTTGTGGAACTCTGTTCACAGCAGAGATAAGCATCGCCTCAAGTTAAAATTACTAAATTGCCATTCCTATTATTTAGAGCTCTGTGCCCTGCCAGAGCACCAACAATGCCTGTTCCATCTGAAGCTCATCTCTCTCCTGAGAGGCCCAGAAAATTTCAGCAATATGGAAGTCAATGCAGAATGCAGGAATTTTGGCAATTGTCACAAGAAAGCTCCCAGCTCCAACCACCCATCAATAAATGGAAGTCTTTAGCAAACAGATATCAGGAGTTCAAGTTGACAAATTAGAAAGTGTCACTTATGCCAGTATCTCTCAAGTCAAAGGTTTTGTGTGCTTTGAAGGAGCTACAGTTCTGTTTATCAAAATAGCTGACTTGCAAACTCCCTACAGAATTTCAGGGCAATGGGAGGGAGGATGCTAGTCACACCATAGTCCTGATAAATTTTTACAAATCAATAAATAGCATATTACTTATTTCTTGGTGTTTAGTTTTCCCTCCTGACTGGGGTTATGTTCTTAAATGGTTCTTTTTGACTGAGTTGCAAAACCCACTGAAAAAATGCAGAGAAGGAAAGACATGGCACAGACCGTGCAGGGACAGACAACTAAAAGCAAAGAGGACAAAGTCATTTGATCCATTCAAAGGACAGAAAGAGAAAGCTCTTGAGGTAAATGCTACACTAAGCAGTCAGGCAGGCAGAGGGCTGTTTGTTGTAGCTGAGAGAGACACAAGGAGAACAGCAAGGGTCAGCAAAAGTGCTTCAGAAAGTCCTGAGGAGAGTAGCACATACAGATATTTCACTAAAAGTCAGAAGGGACCTCTTACCTTAGAGATAGAAAGGAAAATGGATGGTTGACAATGATACTCAACATTATCTCAAGTTATTTCCCCTAAGTTCCAAGCAAACATTTTGTCAGCACAGGCACTCGTTGGTCTTTAGTTCCCACTCAAGCCAACTCAGCTCTCCCCTAAGAAGAGGCATATCCACAGGGAGAAGAAAAAACCCAAAATGGCCAGTGCTCAGTGTTGCATGTACTTCTTTTCTCTGCACTCAGGAGCTCCCACCTTCTCCCTGGCCATGGAGAGCAGGGGGAAGGAATAACTCCATGCACATACAGCAGAAAAAACGTGAGGCAACTAGAAAAATATAATTTTGGAACAGGACAGAACTGTGATAATTATTCTTTCAAGAAAAATCAATGATGACTGGGACGACTGAAGAAAATCTAGGGGGAAAACTAGCAGATTCAGGTTGCACTTACAGAAAGTGTCGGACTCAGATTTGACTGAAAAATCAGCATAACATCTCATAACCATACTGGTTAACACAAGAAAGCATAGATAGTCATAAAGTAAGTATGGTATTTATAAAATTTCTTAATTGGTATTTTCCTGCTTCAGGTATACCTACAGAGCCATCATTCTTCTGTTGTCAAACAGAACCCTAACCCTAACCCTTGTACCAGTTTCAGGTCATAAGGTGATCTGACATGAATCTCGGCTCCTGAGTGTACAGGCAATGTACAATTCCATATACTAAAGTCAAGATACAGAACTGGAATCTATATTTTTCTTTGCAGAATAGACGTCTTATTTTTCCATTCACACATTCAGCAGTGTTTCAATACCTTGAAGTGTTGGCTGTTACTCATTATTGGCTTTTCTACTTATGAGCTTTAAGTTTGGATTTGCTTTTGTATTATTACACCCTCCCTGTTCTCTTCATGCTTAGACAGAAAACTGTCTGCACATGGGAAACTTACACATATCCCTGTCTCAGCTGCTTGAAAGAAGAAGACAGAAAGATTTTAGTAGGGACCAATCTCAAAATCTGGACAGCAGGGAGAGCAAAGATCTTAACTCAGCTTCCAAATAGGAGCACAAAGAGAAGAGCAAAGGCACAGAAAAGACGAAAACTAGGAATGCGTTTGGCAAAATAATCTAATATACTTAGTTCCTGCTGCTGCCTTGGAAAAGTAAAATGTTTCATATTTTTGTCTTTGGAAAATATAGTATTGCAACACATTTATAGGGTTACTGTGGTTTTCTGAATGCTTTAATGGATTAGGAAGCTGAAGAATAGAAGTTGGTGTTTCCAAACTTTGGTTTCTGAAATGTTCAGGGCTCTTGAAAGACCATTGCCTCTGCCCAACTTCCCACCTTCTGGGTTCACAAAGATGGGCAGTCAAGCAAAAGTTCATGAACATTCAGTGACTGAAGTGCTAGGGGTCTCCATGAATGCTGAAGGACCTGCACACAGACAGCTTTGATTTAGACTCCTAGTATGTAAGGGAATCATATAGCATGGGATGGACTTAATGATTTCTTTCTGCCCGCAATCAGCAATATGTCCTGGCACCAGAAATCTGTCTTTTTCCTATCTCCTTCACTGCCATGATACAATATACAAGGACTCCCTGAAACAATCCCTCAGCCTTGGCCATATTGATCATCACCATTGCTCTACTCTGGCCTCCAGTCGGGAGGCCTGGAGACACACAATCCATAACGCTGCTGCCTCTTTTGAGAACACGCGCAGGATCACTCTTGAGGAGAAGAGACAGCGCAGAAAGAATCTCGTCTTGTTGACATCACCAGGAGAGTCTTTCAGCTGTGCCTTTTGTAACTGGACTTGTCTGTCTCGAATTGGCCTTTTTAGCCATCAGTGCGCTTGTAGCAAGCGTGGGTAGAGCCCTTCCCAAATCTTTGTTTGCGAAGCCTAGCCATGATGATGATGATGATGATCATTGCCATACCCATCCTGGCTTGTGCAGAAACGGAGCAGACTTTTTGTTGGTGGCATTGCACAAACGAAGCCAGCAAAAGTTAGATGGGAGAAGGAAATGAAAACTGTCACTTACATGAGTATCTGCATGACAGCACAGAACAAGACTTCTACATAATTGCTTCTCAGGCTACATCTAGGCATCAAGTGATATGTTCAGATGTGTACTATGTTCAGACATATCATATATAAGTGCAGTCCATAACATTTAAATATCTCTGTGCCAGTATGCCTGCACTTCAAAACAAGGCTTACTACATCATTTAGCAATACATGTTTCTACTGCAGACAGAAAAAGACTAAAATAGCACCTATTCAATACTGATCCTGGTAGATAATGACCTTACTTATTCCTGAGTTTGTTGGCAATGGCATAATGTTTTTTTCCTGAACAACTTTTTTTTTTTTTAGGTCAAATATAATGCAGAAAAAAAGTGGGAAAAAAATTACAGAATACAGGTATGACAGTTTTTCTGATATTTACTCACTTCCTTGTTGCTATTCCTAATTCAATAATAGATGAGAGAAGCTGAAATTTTGTGAGTTCTTTAAAACAAATTTTTCTTATGTCCACATTGCCAATACATCAGCACTTGTATGGGCATATTATGAGAAGGTACCCTGTGCTCATTCCCTGCTTTGATTACATCTCACCTTCCAGGGTTCAGTGTCAGGTTTCGTCTAGAAAGGCCTTGATGTTTGATGTGTTTGGCTGATGGCAGTCATTGGAACTTCAGTACAAAATCAATTAAAATATATGATAGTGGAGAGGGTGAGAAAGGCGCAGAATTAGGACAGTTCAAAGAGATAATGTTGGCCCATATCTCCTCTTCCTGTGAGATGTAAGGCTTCCCAAAACCCAATGCCTCAAGCATGAGGTCCAGACTCATGTTTCAAGCAGAATGTGGACAAGTTTTGAAGCACTCTCCACAAAGTCATGTTGAGATTAACATTAGCACTGTTCTGACATACTGCATTTCTGCACAAACCTCTACAGAATATCCATCTGGAACAAGGAGGCACCTAGAGAAAGCCCTTATTAATGTCCACAGTTCCCCCTGTTTATACGTCTCAATTTCTTATCAGTGACCAAACACTGTTATCTATGCTTGCCAAGGAATGACAAAAATTGAAGCCACTTAGCTTATTTATGCCCCTTGCTTTATGTCTAAACTCACGTCATTTTGCATGTGACTGAATCAGTCTTTCGAACAAAAGCTTAAATGGTCTTTCTCCACATGCTTCTCCATTTTTCTATTTCATGAAATTTTGAATGAGCTCTCGTTCAATCAACGTCTTCTTTTGATTATGATGCTACTGTGTGGTCCTCTTTGTAGCTGGTTGATCTTAAAGTGATCTACATGATCTGGGAAGAAAAGTATTTTGGTTTATGATTTGTTCTCCTTTCTCAACCTTTTTGTGCTCACATCTTTTTGTCCATATGTCTATCTGTCTAAAGATCTTGTTGCTTCCCTCTCTACATACATTTCGGTATGTGAATAATTTTTAATTTTCATTGTTACGTTCTGTTGCACTCCCTCTTAACAGCCATTCATTTAGAAATGGGGCTGACAGAAAGCAGTGGGCTGTGAGCAGATATAAGCTAGTACATGCTCAAGAACTTATTTCAGCACTCCACATGAAATTGAGGCAAATAATGACATATTATTTAATCAGCAACAACAAATTTGTGGGCTAGATTAATTATACTCTTATTTCAAATTAATTTCCTGCATTTTAAAGTAATCTATGACATCCATATAGTGCCAAACACCTAAATTATATTATACTGGTGCTTAGTGCTACAGTATTGTATTTCTTGTTATTTTATAGTGAAAACTGTAACAATAGAGAAGTAGTAAAGCAATCAGAATAGAAATGCTTAATGTTTTCTCTTATTACATACCTACAACCACAGTATCATTCAGACAAAAAAACCTGTCTTAAAATATTCAGAATTTCGATTTTTGCTTTGAGGAAAGGGGACCTGCCTATTTAAATTTCAATCACTTTCTGTCTAGAATTTTGTCCCCATTTCTATTCTATACAAACAATTACTGTTAGGTATTAATTTTGAAGTAATACATTTGCACTATAGTTTCTACAGGAAAGAAAAAACAGCTGATTGTATTTCTTGTTGTTTTCTTTCTGTTACCATCTTTGCTTCTTTCTCTGTGTCTAGCTGATCCTTTTCCACAGATGCTCACAGCTTTTCTTCATTTCCTCTGACCAACTTTCCTGTTCACTTTCTCTAGCTCTGGGTTATTATTTCTCTCACTTTCCACAATCTTTCAACCCTGCTCTGTGCCTCTTCCTCTTTTTAAATGGTACCTTCCTCTGAAGATGTATTCTTCCTCCTGTGCAATTGCATCTCCCCTCTTTTCCTTCATTTTCTTATCATGCATCTCCCAGCCTGCATGCCACTACCAATTTCCAAATTTGCCATACAGAGGCAAAGGCAGTGTGTTCTTCCTGGGCTTTCTTAGACCTGCAGACTCTGTTGTCTTCTCAACACACTGATCAGCTTTCAGTAGAGAACAGAGATGATCTTCACACGCCCCCAGGCAGATGAGAGGTATGACATTATCATGTCAACTGATACCAGCCACACACAGGTTTTTCACGCCTCTCAGGTGTTCTGCAAAGACTAAAGATGATTTCTGCTGTGAGCTGAGTAGGTGAGATAGCTTGTAGGAGTGACTGAAGGAGCACAGCATGTGAGAGACTGGAAAAAGGCCAGTTTGGAATACACAGAGGACATGCATAATTCACAATTTCCAAGGAGACAAATGTCAATCTAAAGTTCCTTGAGAATATAAATTAACCTAATACTCTTTTAGGGCAGCTCACGTGCAATCAGATTCCAGCCTAGGAGGCTGTAAGAAACAAGTGGTGGCAAATTCAAACTCTAGATAGCACCTTTACTGTGAACAAGAGTGAAATACCATTCAATAAAACTGGAAGTTCCAACATTATGTCCCACGGGGAAAAAAAATCTAGATTCTGTTTATCAAAAGAACAAAATAGTACTTACTGACAAGGAAGAAATTTTCAGGTAGTCCCTGACAAAATGGTTGTACAGCATATTTTCTGCTCCAGGGGCAGTAAGTACTTGAATGACACATGACTTAGGAAGTGCTCCTGTGCAACACAAGAACAAGTTTAAAATATTGCAAAAATACAGGTCTGTAACTATATTTTCACTATCATCTACACACAGAGTGGGTGCAGATGCTTACCATAACTGAATTCACACTAAACTTACACAGTAGAAGTGAAGGTGAAATGAAAATTGTACAACGCAACAAATTGATGATACAGATTTGGAATATTCTTAGAGTAAAACTGTTTGTATTAATCAGAACAATAATTTTTCAAGCACAGAGATAATAACTGAGTAATGTATCAAGATATGCTATATATACTAGCTAATAAAATGGAATGCAATAAATTACAGATTTAATTAGGAATACCTCCCTCTTAAGCTAAATACCACGTCTGGAGAAGCATTGCACACTACCTACAATGATACATTTAGTTTGCATTCAAACAACCTGTCTGGATGCAAACACTAAGGCCATCAGAAATAACCTTGTCCTAAGAAAAACATTTAAATCCATCAAAATAAAGGGATCAGATACGCAGGCACATTTTGAGTAGAGTGATTTTCAAATGGGAAACAACATTATTGAGATATACTCTTTTGAATTCTCTGAGCTGAATTGTTGTTAAGTAAATGCATTTGTCCCAGTTACAAGCACTTGTCATAACAGAAGATAAGCTGATGAGCCAGGACTGAAGAACTAACCAAATACTCCCACAAAGACTTACTTTATGCTGTGGTAAATGAGACAAAGGTGCCCACAAAGCTCACGACATTTGTTCAGAAGTCACTGATGCTGCAAAGCAAGACCAGAGTAACTACTCTTGAGCATTGTTTCTCTTGACTGCCTGGCCAGGTAGAAATTTTCCTTTACCTGCAGAAACAAGAATTAGTCTGAAAATATACTGTGCTCAAAAAATTGACACCTTAACCTGTGGTGATATTGACAGAGCTTGAAGAGACAGGGTGTGACAAAGCACTGCTGCACCATGCAAATGGAACTACTACTCAGCCTCAGTTTACTGGAATCCCATCTAAAATGCTCTCAGGCAATGCTGCAAAGAACAAAGAACTTCAGATTATTATGTTTCCCAGACTACAACACTGGGAAGGATGAACTGCCTGCATTGCAAGTGCAGTAAAAAATACCTCTTAATTGCTGTGCCTGGAGCAAAGAAAAATAACTCAGCATGGATGCTTGCTGGGTTACATACCAAAACAGTCTTATACTGAGCTGATTCAGTAGACTGGTATGCAGTGTTGGCTCACTGAGCCAATAGTCTATCAGCTTCTGTGAAAGAAAAACTACTGCTGGGAGAATGACAGCCATTGAAGCTCCTGCAAGCAGAGAGTTACCAAGCATAATGTGTTTGACTACACTTTTCAGGAAATGCTGTGAAATAGAGCTGTATTCATGCAATATAATCCAAACCAGTTTTTGCAACTTTCTGTCAAGATATAGGCTCATGAGAATGGTAAAGAATTGGCACTGCAGCTTACAGATTTATTCAAGGATAATGAAGACCATCCATATAGCTCCAGGTAGCTATGTGGAAATGATTATTCTGCTAGTATCAAAACAACTTCTTCCTTCCTTAAACATGATTGTGTAGCTGCTATTGCTTTCTTAAAGGTAATTAAGTATACCAGCTTTGCTTATGGCAACATATCACAAACATATTTTCATAGTATCCTACATAATTCACTCTCACAAATCAAGCAGCTATGCCTCCATGGCTCAACAGGTGTTAATGGAAACCTGTTGGCATCTTATAAGGAAAATATTATCAACATGGACTCCTACAGAGGGACTGGATGACATACCTGAATTTTGTCTGTGCCATGACACTCCAGCTTTATGCATACAAGAAAATTACATAAGAAGGATTTTCCTGAGCATGTTTCTCAAAGGAAAGAAAAAAAGTTGGTCTCAGTTTCAGAATATTTCCAATAAAACTTACACAGTTATAGATCCAAATGAAACAGATTTTAAGCAACAATTCAAATGCTGAGGAATAATAGACATGCTGGCTGTCAGTTAACTGCCCCAGATGTAATTTATAATCTGCTGAAAGAATGTTCAAAAAGTAGGTGAATATTCAAACAAAGGTTTTAAGAAGAATAATTTTGGAAGCGACTCTGCCTTTCATGATTTAGACATTCATGTTGTTAAAGGTACAGCAGAGAATAGTCACAAATCTTCTTGTGTCAGTAATTAGAATATAACAAGGCTGTGATGACCCTTAAGGGAGGGTTGTCACACAGGGATGCACAAACAAAAAACCTATGCCAAATAAGACTGTTAAAGAAAGCATAGCATGCAAGATTATGTCAGTGAAAACTTAGGAAAAGAGAACAAGAAGGAGAATGATGATGTTGTTTATGTATGTTTTACAGTATCTTACAGCTGTCTTACTGTACACCTAGTTTGCTTTCAAGAGAAAGATTTATTGCATTTCAGGTTCATAGAATATGTGAACAATATACTGTTTGTCACAGTTTTGGTTGATAAATATATAAAGCTCAAGCTTTACAGTGCAGCATTATCAGATAGGAAGGTCTTGTCTTGTCTCATAATTACCACTACTATGCTGCCTTTCATGAAAGATGATCATACATAGGGAGAACCTAAAAACCACAATGTCTTATTTCAATTGGATTTACCAGCTAAATATTTTCCTTAGATGGTATCAACTGTTTTGTTTGTTCTTTTTGTTGGTTCTTCCCCTATTTTATCACAGATGTCTGAGTTATCTCATAGGTTTTTATTTCTTCACAAATAGAGGAAGAACAAGAATCAGCAAACAGATACAAAGAGACAGATAAGGTAATTGCTAATTTGAGTATAACTTAATAGGGGAAGTGAAAACAGTGGAAGAAAGATAATTTTTATTACCCATTATTTATCTGGATTAAAAATAGGGCTGTCTTGAGAGATGAATAGTATTCCCAGAGTTGACACCTCTTTTCCAGAGATTAACTTTTTTCTTCAGCTGAACTTCTGCTGGGTTTATGACCCTATTTGTAAATACTGTGACCTTACTTGGAGTTGTACAGTTTTGGATTTGAAGGATTAAGGTTTGGCAGAGGACACTAGGTACTAGAGAGGAAGATGTTTTGGCCACCCAAAAGTGAATGCAGAGTGAAATTATTGGATAGGAAATAAGGAATAGCTTAAGACGCTATCAAGGAGACAAACATGACTATATTTGAATCCTTAGTATTTGTTGTCCTAGTTCAAGGAAGGATGAAATAAAACTGGATTGCTGTTTTAATTTCAAAATTCAGGGTTTCTGTTGCTGGGTTGTGGAGGCCAAGAATTTTTAGGGATTTTTTTCTTGCTTAATGCAAAATTTGGCTTATGAACTTCTGTGTTTTGCAGTCTTTTTTGAAACACCAGATACAACTAGCCCTACAGGTGGACTAGGGCTCCTGCTACATTCTTTCAGATGGCTGGTGCATGTGTCCTACTTAGGGTTAAACCAGATTTGTAGTTGGGAGGTATCAGATTGCTATAAATGAAACTGTAAAGTTCATTGGAGATGTTGTCATTTCCCCTGAAACACATGGAGAATATATAGGCAAAGTCTGAGCAGGAAGGAACTCCCTTTCACTCATATTCAGTTAAAGGTGATATTTAAATGTGATTATCCAAGGTATAAGCTACCAATATCTAAAGGCCAAGGGAAAAATCCCCGTGAAGTTCTCAGAGACAGGAGGAAAATAGTCTAATTAGGTAGATGTCAGACCTGAAAGTAGAGAGATAAAGAGAAGTGAACACACTTTCCCCAAACTGTGCAAGAATAGAAGATCTAGAAGGAAAAGGTAATCAAGATAAATAAAACAACCAATTTAACAGCAGAAAGGTCAAGAAAGAGGATGGAATACAGAGTCTGCCATCAGGGAGACAAGAATGCTTTAGGGATTGCATAAAAAATATTTTGGCAAATAAAGAGGGATGACACCTGCTTGGAAGGTATCCAAGACAGAGCTGGAAGAGAAAGTACATCTGCTATAGAATAGATGTTCAGTGAGTTTAGAGATAAAGAGTTTAGATATAAAGGGGAGGAGAGTAACGGGGCAGACAGATGGGGATTACTTCTCCAGCCCACTGACATAAGCACTGTGTCCCATGTGGCTCTACTGACAGAATTCCTTTTTTCCATCTGTCTGTAGAACCATTCTTGGGCTGTAAAGCATAAATTCAGTTCACAGTGAGATACAATTTTTTACCCGATCCTTCGGTGATTTTTCATTTCCCCTCCAGAGGGCAATGGTTTCAAAGAAAACACTTTGTCCTGTGTTTAGCTGATGTCTCAGCTTGAGTCAGAATTGATTTTTTTTCCTATTGATTACAATCAGCCAGATTTAGATCGATAAACAGTTATATCTGCACCTTGCTCGCAGTGACACTAATTCATGTCAAATTCAATTCATCAAAGATGAGCATTTTCTTTGTTAAAAAATATTTGTCTGTAGAATGAATGCATCAATCTTAAGAAGGTTCTTTTATAATAAATAAGGTTGCCTAAATACATTGGTTCTGTACCTGCAAACATGCTTTAATGTTTCCATAATCCCAAAGAGTAAAAGCATAGAAAAATGCTGGCTAAAATCAAAATTTTCAAAGATCCAAGCTCATAAAAGGTACCACTTGGGTATTTCTTTTCAGTTCCTTTCTGTTTAAAGATAATTGAACACGTTGAACAAGAGATGGAACAGAAAGCCCTATAGCACTTTGGTAAGTAATTTTCTCAGTTCTTTTAAAAGCTGCCTTAGTAAATCCTCATGGGAAAGATTAATCAGCTAAGACAAAACAAAGGAAAATTAAAATATTTGATCTTCCCAGTCATCTTTCCATTGTCCTTCCTCATCCTTCCATTCACTTTCTTTATCTGTATCTTTTCTATTTGCAGATTTTGTTAAATTCAAGCTAAAATGTTGATTTTCTCACAGTAATGTTTGTGTTCTCAGCATACCACGGAACAGCATCCACAAGGCAAAATGAACCATCAGAGCTGTCTATTTAAATGATTCAACACAGAAAGGTTATCTGTGTCCTTACAAATAATGCTGCTGATCCTGTGCTCTATTGTGGATCGTTTTCAGGTATGACAACTTCTTGGCCTAACAGAGTATTTTAATCTGTTGGATAGAATAAGCCAAGCAGGCCTCATTCAAATACCTTATGAATGGATTTGCCAGCTGGGCAAGGGCTAATATTAGGGTCTGTGGAAGCCAGAGGGAGGAGATTGGTTGCCAAAGAAACAAACAGATCTTTAAGCAGATATATCCAAGAGTTATCCCAAGCTCAGTCTTAACCTGGTCTGATAACCTCTTCTGGCAAAAAAACAAAACTTCAGCTACAGATGTAAGATGGTAAAGGAGGGAAATGGAAATTCTAGAACTGATGTAAATCCTTCTCTGCTCTATGACAAATTACACATCATTTTTGAAGAAAATTCCCTTACCCTGATTTATGAAGTGGCTACTGGGCAACATGCAAATTGAAGGCAATGAGATTTTCTGTGAGAGGAAGTACAAATGCTGTCAGTTGAGGGAAACTGAAATCAGGCTTTTTTTTTGTCTGATCATCCCAACCTTGGATGTACAAAAGAAAGTTAAACTAGTGGTCAGTTAGGATGAGGATAACAACAGTGAAGGGGCAACCGATGAACCTACCTACTTTTTGCAGTCATTATAACTTCTAGGCAAGTATCACATTTTGAAAAATTTCTCTGGTTCTCAGGTTTTTTGACAAAGTAGTTTGAAAAAAAGACTCACTTGATCTTTCACCATTTTCATATGAAGGCGAAAAGAATTATGCTTGGTGCTGCTCACTCACAAATTACCAGTGTCATGTTTTCCCGCTCTTTCTATTTCTCAAGTAAATAATTCCACAGTCCATTTGTATTTCCTGTATTCCAATGCTGCAGTTTTGCTCACTTGACACATTATTGATCATTATTGCTGCCGTGAAAACAGCAAGCAAAAAGACATTCCAGGGAGTTTGAGCCACAATATGAAAAGGTAGAACACTTTCAGAGTTTCCTTTATAGATAGCTGGACAGGTTGTACCTCAGTGTCAGGTTCAGCTGGCCTTTCCACACAATAAGAAAACCATGGGATCTGGTTTTGGGACCTATAAAATTGGCCTTTGCGTCTGTCTTTAGAACGGATCCAAAAGAAAACATGGTATAGGGTACAATTACAGACAGTGTCGATTTCACTGTGAAGAATGACACAGTTAAATGATGCAAATTTATATATCATTAAATTGAAGCAAGGAGAGATGGACTAAATAAGTCTTTAGGACTTCTTAGTGATCTAAGAAAGCTTTTTTTTACTTGTCTTATTATGTGGAACAATTCTTCTAATGCCTCAGGCAATGATCTACCCTCAGGCAATGATCTAGGCAGGCCAGCCTGAAAAAACAGGGGAGTGAATGCACTTTGCAGCTCGAAGTCAAACTAAATTGCAGCACGCTGAAAATATGTTTCCTTGTTTCAGTACAACATGGACACAAACAACGCGGTAAAACTACTTCCAACCTCGAGTTTCCTTAATTCTTCCAGACACTGTGTCATGGGTGCCTTCTATGCCTCAGCCTCCCGAGGACAGACTGGACTCTCAGAAGAGATTAAACACTTTTCCTCCCACAGCAGGCTCCAGCCTGGCTGAGGCATTCAAGCTTGGGCTGCGGCTGCAGCAGGAATACAAGGGGAGCGGGAGGGATGACAGGGAGTGTGGAGGAGAGGGGGGCGGCAGTGGTCTGGCGCGGCCGGGACACGGGACAATTGCGGCGGGCTGGAGGCGGCAGAGAGCCGTGCTGGAGAGGTGGCAGACGGCAGCGGGAACAGACTGGACTGCAGTGGGCTGCCTAGGTAGCTGGTGGAGTCACCGTCCCTGGAGGTGTTTGAGGGAGCACTTTGTTTAAACAGAGCACTTAGTCCCATGGTCCACTTGAGATGGTGGTGTTCGGTCATAGGTTGAACCCGACGATCTCAAAGGTCCTTTCCAACCTAGTTGATTCTGTGAGTCGTGAGGAAGGAGACCCAGCAGCAGTGCCACACCTGCTGTGTCCCCCTCAGCCCAGGGCACCCCTGCCGGCCCCCCAGCCCCACGACCCCCTCCAGGGTCACCCCCACGCTCCCCGCCCGGCTGTGGCGGCGGCGCGGCGGCCTCGCGCATGCGCGGCGGGGCGGGGCGGGGCGGCGGCGCTGGGGCGGGC
>JAWWES010000168.1:29873505-29990685 GCA_035583135.1 Lophotriccus pileatus | reverse complement strand
GGGGCGGCGGCGCTGGGGCGGGCGCTGGGCCGGGCCGGGCCGGGCCGGGCTGGGCGGCGGCTGCGCAGCGCGGCGGGGGCTGTGGCTGTGGCCGGGGTTGTGGCTGTGGCCGGGCGGCTCCGCGGGAGCGGTACGCGGACGGCGTGGGAGACTCCGAGTTCCAGCGGGCAGCCGGGCCGGAGCGTGTCAGCGGCGGCGACGGACGGACGGTGAGCGCAGAGCCCGCGCCCGGCGTGCGAGCAACAGGTCCTGCCGCGGAGCCGCGAGCCTGGGCTGGCCGGAGCCTCCCCCGCGGCCACGGCGCCCGCGCAGGCCCGGGGGTCCGGCCGGGCCGCGGCCAGGAGGGACAGCGGAGCAGAGCCGCTCTCGGCGGCTCTCGGGGCACGGCGCCGCTCCCCGCGCCCCGCCGGCGACGGCCCGGGCTGTGTCCCGGCATCGGGTCCCGGCCGGGCGGGGCGGCCCGGCCGCGGCGGCTACAGGTGCCGGCGGCGCTGCCCGAGGGCGTGGGGTGCCCAGCCGGCCTCCCGACAGCAGCTCGCTCCCTCTCTCCTTTCCACCCTCGGGTGCCTCCCGGGAGCTTAGGCCCAGGAGGTGTAAGGAAACCTCCCGCACCTGGCCGTGCGCTCTCTCCGCGTGTTTATAGGGGGTGTTTTAGTGAGGGGGGAAACTTGCGGCCCCCTGCTCTGCACTTCTGATCCCTCGGCAGCTCTGTGTTTGGAAATGGTGCCTCTGTAAAGAGATTGCTTCATTTTGGTTTATGAAGGACTAAGTTAAAACAGGTTGAACATGGGCGACTTCCAGTGTGTATTTTATAGTCAACAGTAGTTAGCGCACATCCCGGCTCGGAACAGCTTTTCCGAAAGCTTATAATGATAATGCCCTGGCGGTGCTGGTGTTTTCCTTACGGAGGGACCGAGGCGGGGTGATAGGAGAGACTCCACAGCCAAGCAACAAAGAACGCGGTGACTGTGAGCTCAGTGAGACAGACCGCATGAGAAAACTAAATTAACTTGTAGTTGACCTTTTTGAAAAATATTTGTGAGAATGTTCTTAGATGTTCCACATGAAACTGATCCACGAAAAATAACTTAATGAGGAACATTACAAGGGGTAAATATCAACCAGTGCTGTGAGGGTTTTTTGTCCATGATGATATATCAATATCTGACTGCAGTCAGACTTCTAACAAGTGACTGGTGATCTCTTCTATATGTTTGCTGCTTCAGTGTAATCTTCCTGTGCCTTAAAGAGACTTCTCTGCCTTTTTGGAGGATTGAAGTGTTTTCCTGACTTTGTAAAAAATAGGATATTTTTATATTGTCTTCAGACATCTGAGTCCACAAGCTTTTGGTTTTAATCTATCGTCACAATTTTCACAAGCAGTAGATATTTTTTTCTTAAGATCTTATTAGAGCTGTTATTACAAATTTGAATGTCAAACACTTTAGTGTCTGGTTGGTTTATATGGATGTAAACTCTTTTCCAATGTACTGTGATCAAAAAAACCTTCAATATTTTACACATTAAGAGCTTAGCTAATGGATAGTATGGTAGATACTTTTAACAAGGCATTATGAACATTGCAGCACTTTGAAGCAGTGTAGCAGAAGGTTAAATTTAATTTACATTACTGTTAATAAACTTACAGAAAGTTAAATGTTAATACATGATCACTGAACTCTTTTCGAAGTCGTTCTTTCAGATTTTACAGCCTTCCAATGTGTGTCATGTTGCCTTGCAATGTATGTAATAACAGTGAATGCTGATCTTTTCTGTATAGAATTAGGTGATGGTAAAGACTATAATTTTACTTAGTTTTTGTTACATTTCTTCTCAACAGTTCTGACCTTACTTAGAAATGAACATCAAGATATTTCTTCATTAGACTGATTTATCTGCCTTAGGAATCTGCAGGAGTTTCTCAGGCTGTTGAAGAATGACAGGCATCATTCACTACCAGAGCTGTTTGTGACTTAGAAACGGTGAAAATGCAACAGGTAGAGGTTAGCATTCATGCCAAGGGCTATGGACACAGAAAGTTTAATGTAGTCTGAAGTTCATGTGCATCCGTTTATTTTCACATGTAAATAGTTACATTTTCCTAACAGCTCCATTTGCTGCTTTTTAATTAAAATCTCCTTCTATAATTTGAGTTGCAGGCTTTTAAAAAACCTGCACCATTTTTAGATGCAACTTCTGTTATGATGTATCATCAAAGGTTGGAACGTAACATCACATGCTAACAGTTGTAACTACCTGTTTCAACTGCAGTTTGTTTTTTCCCCAATTTGCACTTTTAAGTGCTTTCCTTTTACAGTGTTAGGCTTTTAGAATGCTGAAGGATAGAATTTCAAACAGTCTGCTACTTCTTAGATAACAGGATTTATATTTGTGTTCATGTGTCATCTAAAATTTTTAAATGTTCTAGCAACTGGTGTCTTTTAAGTACCTTCTCAGTGTGACAGGTAGTGTTGCAGAAAAAGTTGACATTACGGTATTTGGAAGACTAATTACTGCCTTGGTCATGCATTTGAGAACCTCAGGACTTTTTGTAAATATTAATTAAATAGTGCTGTCTTGTTTTCCTTTTATTAGTGGGTAAAGAGAGGCATTGGTATACTTGAAAAGGTTTGCAGCCATGTTTGCAATAAAAAACTCAGTGGAAACAATTTACATGATGGCTTAACATCAGTTATGCTGGCAGAATTGCTTTTCTAGTGTAGTTATGTACTTTGCAGCTTCAATACAGCTATTCTGACAACAGAATTTTATGTATACCTCCTCCTTCCTGCCCTCCCAGTATAGCTAGACAAGCTACACAAAATGTCTTAGGTATAGTTCAGGATAAAGTATGAAGCAGCAGAAAAAGGAAATTATAACTGAATAAGTAGTTTATATTGCAGAATATTATAAAGCAAGTTTTGGGGGTTTGGTGGTTTTTTTAATCAGCTGTGTGTGTCTGTTGGTAACAACTTATTTTATACTGCTGGAGTGTCTAATTGCACACTAACACATAGCTGTGTGGGAAGAAAAAATGCTGTAACTCTTAAGGCTTGCATCAGTTAAGTTAGAAAGCAAACAGCAATACCATTGGTAGTGCATGCTTCTACAAGGAATACTTCTGTTCTGTGAAGCAGGAGACAGAGAAAGGCCTAATCTTGCGCACTTATCTTTTGGCAGAAAAAGGATGTTTCATTTCTTTACAGATGCGTAAATTATTTGAGTACCTGCCCAGCATGTTAAGATTTGGGTTCAAATTCTCCTGCTTTTTGGGGGAGCTGCCAGTTCCCAAAGGGAATGCCTGTACTGCCAGGCCACTGGGTGTTTGGGTGTGAAGTGCTTTTAGACACCAGCCAGTTTTATTTGTGAAGAGTAATATTCACTTAGAAAAGGAGTGAATGGCATGTGTAGCCCAGGGACTGGCTTGATCAAGTACAAATCAATGATATGGACACAGAGTTCCTTGTTGCAGGCAAAGTGTAGAAAGAATAAATGAAGGGGATTCTTCTTGGGATTTTTTTTTTATCTCCCTAGCATGGCAGAAATTCTGGAGACTTAAATCTCTGATCTTTGTTTATACTTGGGTGACTTGGCCAATTCCTACTGATGTTGAATATTAGATATTTGAACAGCACCTATAACATTCCCTTTTCATTGTAGAGTGGAGCTTGGTTGCTTATCTGTGGATTGTGGAGTCTAGTAGGTGGCATAGCGTTTAGGTTTTCTTGTAGATCTGATTCTACTTTCTTATAAGATGCCAAATAATTGGACAGAGAAATGTAATTGTTTCAACATACCTATGCTTATTATCTGTTGTATTAAGGTTACCTCAGTGTCTTGTGTTTCCTTAAGTGATTTGCCTGTTGCATCATGTATCTGTTCTGGTTGGCCATAATTGTCTTCTAAAGAAAAAATAATGAGTAAGAAATAGTTTATGTGATTTTGTGTTAACATTTTTAATACTTGATTTTTTGCCTCTAGTGTTTTATTTTTAAAATTTCAACCCTAGGATTAGAGAAAAGGCTTGATAGTTAATACATGTGACCATGGAGCTCATGGTTCTTAATGAATTTACTATACTAGCAGAGATGGTAAACTCATCGTGTCTTGCAGGGGTCTAAGAGAAGAACAGATGTTAGGTAGAAATTTTGGGAAAAGATAATTCTTAAGAAAAATAAAACAGAAACCAACCCCTAAATTTCTTTCTTGTATCAGGATTCATACTCTGGGGAAGCTGTTTAAAGGCCATTTTTGATTAGTTGGCCATAAGAGATAATTTAGAAGTCTCGAATCTGGGAGTTTTTTGGGGGGAAATCAGTTTAATACTAGGAATGATTTCTGGCAAGGATATATTCAGACAGTGAAGTGGTCCTTTACAAAAGGCATTATGAGTGCTCAAATGTGGCAATAGTCAGTATCTTATCATCTAAAGTATCAACCTCTGTACATGCATTAACTGAATGGTCAGTGTGAATTGTCTTATTTGTGTAGTGTGAGGTTGTTCAATGATTTCTTCAAGCGCTTGAGAAAGTTCAATTCAGCGAAACCATAAACCTTTGATAACTGGGAAGTGCCAGTGCAACCTCAGCATCTGCTCTTTGACCTGACAATGGTGCTGGGAGGTGGCTGTATGCATTCAGAGTCTTTTTCCAAGGATAGGTGTATATTTTTATAGTCAGGAAGCAGAGACTGGAAAAGTATTCATTTAGGTACCAGTAGCATTGAGTGGAGTTCAAAGTACAAATGTGTGAGCTCAAAGGATAACAATGTATGTCAATGCCTAAAAGTCACTCCTCATTTTAACAGTGTATTGTAAAGAATACCAGTGATACATATGAGAGCTGTTATTAGCAGTATGATGCCACAGAAGTGACTTGTGTTTACTGAGGTGTATCCTAAAGAGGAATGGAACTTTAAAAAGTTCACCTTGTTCAAGGCTGAAGGCGGGTAAAATATAACTGGCATGACATCTTGGTGAAAACACTGGAGAGAAATTACTTCTGATGTTTCCCTGGAGCCAAATCTTAATCTTGGTTTGGGTGGCAGAGGTCAACAAGTCAGCCCTCATCTGAATATTCAAATGTAAACCCAAGTGTTCTCCTAACTGGAATGATCTTCACAGTTAAGGTCAGTGAAGGTAGTATGCTTTGGTAATGCCTTCTCTGTTAATCACTTATTCAGAAGGTGGTCTTCAGTGTGGCAGAGGAGAAAATTACAGAGGGAAGCCTGTTTTTCAGCATGGTGTTTGTAGTACTGAGTTAAATTCTTTAGCATAGCAGATACTATGACAAGTTTTTCTTTAGAATGTGATGCCTTTGTGTATAAAGCTAAGGCCTCACCTTAATATCAGATCATGCAGTGTTCCCACAGTGTTGTGGTTGAGAACTTGATTGTCCTTGTTTGTTTTGTTTTGTCAAACTGCCATTTACTTGTCAGCTACTGTTAATGAAACTTGAGGTAGATTAATCATAGATTAATTCAATGTACCTTGGCTAAGAAAATTCAAGTTGCTTTTGTAGAAAACCTGTGTTAACAACCCAGATAACTGCACTGTGTGCTGTAGAAATTGACTGCCAGTTGTATTGGCTAAGAGAGCGTGTTGCTAATTCCTCTGGTATGTCTTTCTAAAGGTTCTCTCATCTCTGAAGGCAAGCTCAAGCTTTTGGGTTAAGCATCAAGCTTTCAAACAGATGAGGCTTTGGATTGTTTAGGTGTGTATCATTGGCTGTGCTTCTTATGGATGTATATACTTGTTTTCAGAGAGCAAATCTCTTCTTCCTGGTGTCTGAAAGGCTGTGTGATGTCAGCAGACAAACTTAGTCCTCTGTTAGTGGGACAATATAGCATTAGTGGACATCACGTGCTTTCTGCAGAATCAGTTCCTGTAGGATCAGGTGGTGCTGGAGTTGCTTAGGCCACTATGCAGTGGCATTTACATTTTATTCAAATGGTATCAGAAGTCCTCAAATGCAGGAGGTAAGGAAATTGGGTTGAAATGGAACTGGATATATGTACTTGAAGGTGGTGATTGTTGTACAAGAATATAAAACAAGCTCTTACCTTTTTTTTTTTTTTTCAGTAATCAAGATATGTTCTAAATTAGTAACCTAATTACTTAC
This sequence comes from Lophotriccus pileatus, assembly GCA_035583135.1. Classification (NCBI taxonomy): domain Eukaryota; kingdom Metazoa; phylum Chordata; class Aves; order Passeriformes; family Tyrannidae; genus Lophotriccus; species Lophotriccus pileatus. The sequence continues at coordinate 29,984,566 of JAWWES010000168.1, read as the reverse complement.
AGGGAGGAATTAGCACAGTGTCTTAGCATAAAGTGAGGTAAAAGCTGATCAGCTCGACATTGTCTTCTTGAGCTCCCTGACTAAATGACTTATGAGCCCAGGAGAATTGATCTTGTTTTTGACAAATGGAATAGTCTATTTCACATATTTATTTAAGAGTATAAACAGCACTAAAAATCCATGTGAGCCTAAGTTCTTGTTAGATTTTTAGACTTTTTCTGCTAAATTATCAATTTAATTCTTACCTGTTCATAGAACATAAATTTAGTGTGAGTTGGAATCTTCTTTCAAGACTTTACCTATTGTCATCAACCACTTCGTGGTGAAACGTGCTGCTTCCAGGGGTATAATGAGGGCTAGATGAGAACTCAGAAGAGGCAAGTTACCTGGCTTCAGTGGAAAGAGAAGGAGAGTGGCAATCTGAGGATTCTACAGTTGAGTAGACACTTTTCTGTCTTTTAGCTTACTTAAGTTTCTTCTTTCTTCATGAGCTCATCAAGCAAGATGTAAATTTGAAAGTGTATCTCAAGAAAAGGTGGGAATTGAGAAGGTAAATGTCATTTTTCCTTCCTCCCAAAAGAAAAAATCCTGGCTTTTAGGATAACATGACATGCAAAAAGCTATTCAGCTAAAGACTGGTTATTTTGGCATAGTTTGTATGTCATGACTTTCTTTAAACTTTTACTAATTTTGAAGTAATGAGAGGTAAAAATGAAGTGCAATGGAGAGCTGTTTTTTCTTGACTGAAAAAGAGGACATCTGATTATATGATACTTTGAAGCAGCAGTTGAGTTATTTTTTGGTTATAGATTATGAAGTATTTTTTAGGTTAAACTTTTCTTTTTGATGTCTTTTTTATTCAGACTAGTAAACCTACTGCAATTAGTGATTAGTCATATGATCAACTTTGAAGAGTCATGATATGTAGTTTTTCTTAGATCTTTCCTAGTTTAGTGTGAACTTATTTTTTTGATGCTGCTTTTTTTGGCACAATATGTGTCTCATCTTCATGCATTCTTTCCTTCTGCAGGCCTCCAAACATGAGTCTTTCTCAGTCCCCTTTCTCCAAGTAGGGAAGATAGACAATATTGGGAAGGAAACAAAGATTCCGTGTCCTGGGTCACATAATTTCTGTACTCTGTTAAGTCTTACGACCTTTTGCTTTTCTCTGCTTTCTCTTTCTCATTATATTATTGCCTTGTGTCTTCAGGATGGATTGGCTCGTAAAACTATATATATATATATATAGATAGATAGATAGATATATAGATATATATACATAGACACACACCCCTGCCATTTCTTTCCTTCTGCAGTCCTGGTTCTCCTTTTGGTCTTCTGATGCTTGTGTTCTCTTACCTCTCATTACAGCTTTGATATATTCAAAGATACCCGTTCTATGTCGGGGGGGGAATGTTTTCTATAATAAGTGTGATGTTAAGCAGAAATACTGCTTTTAATGGGATATAATGATGATTGTTACCTAGTGCTGTGCAAAGCAGAGTAGTTCAGTGCTAGGACTTCAAGATATAATTGTAGCAAGAGAGTGGTGGGATGGTTAGATACTTGTGAAGTGGTGGGATGGTTAGATATTTGTGAAGTGCAATAACATTGAACCAGACTCCTTGCTTTTGTATAACTCTTAAGAAAGTTATATTTAACCCTAGTGTCTGTTTATTTTGCTTTATGTAGTGTAACAGCCATAAAGTTAACAAAATGCTGAATGTATCAGGAGGGGCATTAAGATGACAGAAGCTGTTCAGGTCTCTGCATTTAAAGGAATACACAGCAGAAGTAAAAAAGATAAAAAAGGGCAACAAAACCAGTCAAGGAGTGGAGCCTTGCAAGAACAGTCTAGAAAGATGGGAAGCCCTCAGTTGAAAGGAGATGTGACTGAGATTTTAGAGAAAATAAACAAAAAAGGCCATGGAGGCAGTGGATCTTAAAAATGCAGGATGCAATTGATTAAAATCATACATTTGAAACAGGTACTCTTCAAAGTTGTTATTTCACATACTGGGTGCACAACTACTTGACCTTTGTTGTCATAGGAATTTGTGGAGACAGCTAATATTATCAAGTTCAAAAACGGGGTTATACAGATTTCCAGAGAAGCAGATCCATTGACAGATATATTTAATCATTCATAACTGAGTAGGCAGGGATGTAGCACCATGCAGGCATGTCCTGCAATAGTTGAACTTCTGGATGCACAAGTTATCCCTAAACAACATGTCTGGTTGCCACTGTCAGATGGAGACTTTTGGGGCTTGATTGACCATTGGTCTGATATACTAGGGGGATTCTATGTTGTTGCCAGAAACCATTTTTTACACCTTGCTGAAATTTGTCCCATAAAAATGTGGTAGATTATCTCAACCAGATGCTGTGCTACAAGATTGTAACAAGCTGCCTTTTTTTTTTTTTTTTTTTTTTCTTGAGATTGGTTACTTTTCAAAAAGGGGGAAACTGAAGAGCTGGAAAATCTCAACACGAGATTAACAAAACAGTACAACAACAGTATAATAATGCAATAACTGTGGATTCTTTTCTGCTAAAATGAAATGTCATATTTAGGATTCTGTGTTGAGGGCTCAGTTTTGATTAGTGGCTAGTGTACAAAGCAGGGTAGGGCCTTGTGTTATGAATGCATCTGCATGATGCTGAACTTCGAATCTGTATGATGCACTTGTTTGAAAAAGCAATCTTAGGAGCTGAATACCTCAGTTAAAGTTGGCATGGGAAATCTGCAGAAATTAAGTTAGCCTGCTTATTATGTACTAAGCTCTTTTTGAAGCCTTGAGTGTGGTTTTCATGGCTAATCAGTAGTGGTTCATAATTTATAAATCTTACGTGAAGTAAACGTATGTGTTTCATTTTAATAAAAGCTACTAAGGTGATAAGAACTTTAATTGTTAGGTTGTATAAAATCTGCAGTAGGATATCTGTAGTGGGAGAGTATTAAATATTTACATATATGGGGTTTTTAAATTTAACAACTTGAGTTGAAAACTTGAATTTATGTATACTTTATCCCCTAAGCCAGTGTATGACTTCTATTGGTGAGAACTTCCTACAGTTTCTCCTTATGTCAGTATTTTTGAAGTCTTTCTATACAAATATTTAATGAATGCAGCTGCATACCTAAACGGTTGGGTAGTAAATGTAGGCTAGTTTGTGTTCCCTCTTAAGTCACACTCTTGTCAAATCTTGCAAAGATATTTAATGCTGTTCATTTGGTATTGCATGTGTTAGTGCTCCCTAAAAATTCCGTGGTTGGAACTTCATGTGATAGTTAAAATTCTGTACAGATCTTCAGTTCTTAATTCCTTAAAGCTGATTTGAAATTGAATATTTATCCTTTTAAGTACGTAACATGACTAATTGCTGCCTGTTGAACTTAATAACTAATTGTTTAACAGTTCACATTGTGCTTCTGATGTTTTTTGGCGAGAGCGTGTTTTTTATTCTGGAATGGATTTGTGACAATTGGCACAGCTGATTCTGGCTATGTTAGAAAAAATTTAGATTGCAACTATAGCTCTGGGAAATCTAGTTTGCTGATGTCAGTTTTATGCCTTTCTCTGCCCAACTCCACTGCTCTAGTTCATTTCCAGAGTTAACAGAAGTGCTTGTTCCTTGGTCATTACAGTTCATACTGTGCTGTCCGACTGCAACTAAGATGCCAGTCTTAGCACTGAGGTGGCTGAGGTGTCAGCACGTGTTTCTTCCTGACAATTCTGCTTTTGGTATCAGTGACTTCTGATGGGAGCAGAGTCTACAGCTGAGGATAGTAACTTAATCTGCTACAACAAGATTTGCTAGAGCTTGTCTATCAGCATCTTTAATTTAAGCTTGCTGTTCTTTTAGTTCAACCTATCATGAAATTTTTTCTTCTTTATTGAAAAAAATAAGGCAAGGAGATATAATAATTTGCCTTATTTTACAATCTCTTCACAGCAAATTCCATGGTTAGCTTCTGACTTGTACTTTGAGAAACCCATAAGCAAGTGTATTACTGCTGACCATTACACCATTTCAGGTATCACAGATTCATATGTCATTATATTAATATATTCGTACAGATATGTTTCTGAAATTTTTTTTAACGGGTAAACCATCCAGAAATGCACTGTATCAATTCAGTATACAGAACCGTAGGGTGTGCAGAACCAAAAGCCAAATAGAGACATTGGTAAAAAATTTTAAGATGTACTACTCTAAGACTGAAATATTATGCATGGGAGCCATGTGAATAGGTGCTTAAATTTTAGAGGAACAAGAAAGCATTAAAAGTATGTTCATGGGTTTAGCTCATTAAAACTAAAAGTTCTCTAATAAGTACCCTTTGTTTGTATTCAGAATTCCAAAACTGGTCTTGAAAGAATATAGGTGCATACTTAGAATGATTTGAGTTAGTGCAGCATGAAGGTATTCATAAATCTCATTGACCTCAAATAATAGATTCTGATTTCACTACTTGATTTGTAACATGATTTTTTCTGTAAGTAACCATATTTTTAATCTGTGAATGATAACTGAGTATCTGGAAATAATTATATCTCATTTCATAGATTTAGGATTCAAGAGTAAAAAAAGTTATGAATGCTGACTCTGTTGAAAGTTCTCTAGATAAATCTGACTAAATAGTTTTCTAATATAAAATGTGAGCCTCAGGTAGTAAATATATCTCAGATAGACAAGTATCTTTCCACAAATTGGTCAATTGGAAAAAGGCATATGAGCTTTTGGTTCAAGTTTCAAAACTCCTGGAAGTGGTGGGCTGCCTATGCGGATACCCAGAACATACCAAATTGTGGCATATCTAAGCCTTTGTAATTTTGCTTTATTATTTCTGCTTTTCAAAAATCAATGTTGTTATTGCAAGCATTCTAGCCTTGATAGTGCTGGAACAAAAGTCTTTGCCTGCAGTACTGAGATGATTTGCAGTCTCTGGGGAGAACTACAGCTACTCTCAAATGCTTTCTTTAAATTGCGTGGGATAAAACCATTTTATTAACGGAATGTCTCTGGTAAACAGATGTCATAAAGATAAAATGGTTGATTTGATTTCAAAAATGTAAATTTCTGCAGCTTTGAAGCAAAAATTATAGACATCACTTGAAAAATTGAATGTGTTATTGTAAGTATTGGGTTTCCTTGGTGATTAGTCTGTTGTTTCCAATGATAATCATCTGTGGCTGTTGCATTGATCATTTTCAAATTTTCAAGTGGATTCAAGTCATAATCTGACCTAAATTGCATCATAATAAGTGTTTGAAGTGACAAAACAGAAATAATTAATAATAGCTAATTTACATCCCAAAATTAATTTCTCTTTCCTTAGTAGCTGCTTGTAAAAAGTAACGATAAAGTTTAGAAATTCCATCAGGACTCAGTGAAGATCAGATATACCTGCTTTGATTTGCCTCACTAACCGTTGGTTCTTTTGGCACTGAAGATTAAACCCAGTGACCAGACTTGCCAGTTGGTTGTTCTGAGTATAGAATTATAGAATATCCTGAGTTGGAAAGAATCCACAAGGATCATTGAGTCCAACTCCTGATCCTATGCAGGACGCCCCAAGAATCACACCATGTGCCCAAGAGCATTGTCCAAATCCTCTTGTACTCAGGCAGGCTGGTGCTGTGACCACCCTGGGGAGCCTGTCCCAGTGCCCAGTCAGTCTCTGGATGAAGAAACTTTTCCTAACATCTAATCTAAACCTCCCCTGGCACAGCTTCGTACCGTTGCCTTGGGTCCCATCATTGGTGACCAGAGAGAAGAGACCAGAGCCTGCCCCTTTGAGTAACTGCCATGTGAACAGTGTTACATCTCTTGTTCAGGAGGCCAGTATTCTTCTGACATTATTTGAAAAAGTGCGAGGTCACCATAGTGTTCCTGGCTTGTTTGGAAAAAGTAAATGGTTTGGGGGCTTTTTCTGTTTTGTGGGGGTTTTTTTCCATCTATGAAAAATTATCAATATTAAATGCTTCCATAGAGTAAGAACCCATGTTTTGACTGCAAAATTATAAAGCAGAGTCTTGGAACCTTACTTTTTTTTTTTTTCCTGGTGTCACACAGAGTGCATATAACAAGTGCTCAAAAGGGGTGCTGAAAAAGAAAGTAATATGCAGAGCTGTTAGTGAAAAACGTCTGTCTGTGAGGACAACTAGGACAAGCAGAGGAGCTGCTTTCAAGTAAGGTACCAGTGCTGGTTCAGTGTGCCTCCTAGGTTAGAAGTTGGCTTAACCTGTTGGGCTTTTTAGAAAACGTACTGCTTCGTATTTCTGCTGCCCTCTTATGAGGAACTCTAAGCCACAAAGGTTTGCTGTTGTACTTTTGACAAATGGAAAATATAAACCCGTAGCATCTGCTGTTACTTTTGGAACTTTCTTATTATGACAAAATAATTCCTGAACTGATTTTACTGGCATCATATGTGGCATTTCAAGTCTCAGTTAAAATTCTTTGATAGTATATTTTCAGTCTACCCAACTTTGCCTGAAAGACCATATTCAGTGGCTTCATAATTGGACTATTTGGTGTCTGTAGAAACAACAGTTGCATGCTCTAGTGAATAAAAGACTTTAAGGTTGGTGCCCAGACAGTAACCTGTCACCTGGCCAACACCCTGCAGAGCTATAGTGCCAGATGCACTGCAGTGCCAGGGAGGGAGCAATCTGTTTTCTGGGAGCCCTTGCGATTAAAATGCAGGTGCCTGAGCTAATAAGTTGTCAAGAGCTTGGAGAGCCTTGTTAGCATAGCAGGAACAGAAATTAAATTTAGCATGATTTATTAATTTTAGGCCACTGCCAGTTGTGCTTGACCCAAGAACTTCCCAGTGTCACTTGATTTTAGTCCTCTAAATTCATATCTATAGTCTCTGCTGCCATGCAAAATTTCCTAGTCTCTTACTGCTCACTGGGAGCGTTGATTACAATATTTTTATTGTAGATCTAAAATGGATTTTGTTTCAGCCATTATACTGAGTGGTACTTTGAAAATTGTGCTAGCAAACTGTTTTTAATTGACTTGTGGTCATGTCAGTTCCTCTTGATTATACTCCCTCAGTCCTGCGGTGAAAAAAAATTACTGAATTAAAAAAAAAAAGTTCTCGAGACATTCTGAGGTCCTGACACCCTTACCCTTGACATGAGGGATGAAGGGAGCTAGCAGCATTGCCCTAAGAATACTATTTATCTGTTACAGTTATGTGATGGCTTGGCTAAAATCATATTCTTGTATTTGCATGTCTTTTTCGGTTTACACAGCTATTTGGTTCCTTTTGTGCACTGCCCTTAATAAAATCTTAATGACTTTTGTAAGCAAACCACTTTTTTGCTCTTAACGTTTGTGGAATAACCTTCTAATTAAAAATGCATGAATTAATTTCTGTAGACTGTTCCTTATCTGTACATCCATTTGTGTATTTCTTTTGTTTCATGTGTAAATCTTATTGTGTCTTTCTAATTTACACTACAGATCTTTAGACCTTTCTGGTTCTTTTAAGAAAATAAGTGAAACCTATTCTGGGTGAAAGGTGTGCATTGTTTCCTTACGTAAGAGAAAGCTGAAGTTCCCTATCGTCTATAAATTATGTTGATTGATTTATCTTAATGGAGACTAGTCTAGTTTCTTTTTTAGAAGAAAGGATCAAGTATTTTGCTCATAATGTGACCTAGTACATTTAAGAAAATGTCACTGACAGCGAGTAATTTAAAATAGTCTGCAAAAGAGGTCGACATCAAGAAAACACTTCTCAAGTAGTGGTTTATTTGTATTGGGTGACATTATTGGATTGTATTCTAGTAGATGCTATAACTTTTATTTTTGCCAGAGCCCAGAAAATCCCATTTGTATGTGGGACCCAAAAATCCTAATCCTAGTCTGAAATCCATGTTTGTAAAGTTCTTCTGAAATGGAGAAAGCATATAACATGGGGGACTTCTCTCTTCCTGAATCATTTGTTGCTGATCACGCAGCACAGTTCTGGAATGGTTTTGGATTTTATTTGTTCTATCACTTAAATATTCAAGCATGTACAATGTTTTGTGTGCAGATTTGGTGTGATTTTTTTTTTTGAGTATAAATGGTCTACTCTATACCAAATAAGAGTTTATAACAGTTTAGCTTTTAAAAATCTGCAAGTAATCAAAAACTGTAGTTGTTTTGGTGATGGAGAGACCACTGTTTAATATGTAGATGATCTCTCATGATCTCAGAGCATTTTGCTGCTGAGAATGAGAAGTATCTTTCTCTTGGGTTTATTTTCAGCCATTTTATTCCAATAAGACGCCTTATGGAGAGCTCTAGTGATGCCAAAGCCAGTGTGAACATAAGCGGGGAAGGGATAAGGTAAAGGATGTCTCCATCTTGCAGAATCGTATCCGAAGTTGAAGTGGGAAAACTGGTAGGAAGAAGTAGAGGCTGTAACTCAAGATTGTTCTGAAACATGGATATATGTGCATGTTGAGGCATGGGTGGTGTGCATTGCTGCACCCTGGAGTTTTCCAGCTGTGCTGCTGCAGTGCATTGTGACAATTTGCTGCTGGAAAATCTTGACAAAGTATGTTTAGGAAAGCTAGTCTTCCATTTCAGCTGGTCAGGGCTTCTCAAATTGCTAGGTAAGGGAAGGACCAAGTATTTTCAAACTTAGCAGTGCCGAATGCACAGACAGGTAGTAACTTGCAGCCTGTCAGATGCCATGGTTAGGGTCTGCATAAACCTGCCTGTTTCTTAGGGTCACTGCAGTGAAGGCGTTAAGAGTGTTGTGCTGCTGTTACGGCTCTGGTGCTTCACAGTGATATTCGGAGTTCTGTCTTCAAAATTTGTTACTTTTTCTTATTGCTTACAAGGTAAATGCACCCGAGTGGGTGGTTATAATTTCTACATATGTAACCTTTTCAGTTTACTTTTCATCACATTTCTGATTCATACCTGAATCAGAGAAAATATGCTTTATTTCTTTCTTTCCACTCCCCTGTCATAGAGAGGAAACAGAGTTTATCTCTTCCAGTGGAAGAGCTTTCACTCTTTTCTGTTACCATTTGGCTGACCTCTTTGATCTGAAAAACTCTGTGTAAAGACAGTGGCAGCTTCCCAAGCAGCATACCGAAATGCTGATGTTGGCCCTGAGCCCCATATGCAGTTAGTGTTCTTGCTGTCTGTTCTGTCTTCTTAGCCTTGCCCTTTGACACTGGATTCTACTTTTTATATAAGCAGGGAATCTAGAGTACTTCAACTTTGCTATTCTTTTGATTATTGCTTGAATGAAAAATTACTCTGGTTTCTTCAATAATGAGCTACTCTCTATATCATTTGGTTCTAGACTGGTCCCTTTTTTCTCCCCATTTTCCTCCTTGCATTTTCATTCTTTTCTCTGGCTTCTCTCAGGGAAAAAAAACAAGATGGGTCCTCCTTAGCATTCATATTGTGTGCAGCTTCTGGTGGTGGGCTGCAGCAGCAAGTGGTTTTCCAATAGCCCAGGGCTGCCACTTTTGGGTCAAAAGCGCTAAGAATATTTCAGGCTGTCCTCACTGTTATTGATAGTGAATGCCACTATTTGTGGCACATTTTAGTAATGAGTTTTGCTTAGGATAATTTCATAATTGTAATAGTTTCCAGAATGCTTCAGTATCATAGTGCCAATGCAGCCTTGTACATAAGACTGGTGTTAAATTACTGATTTGCCTCCATTGCTAGAGGAAAACACCTGTCTATGTGGTCTCAGCATGAGAGGGCAGCATCCAGGATTCTCATTTTGCTGAAAGACTTAAATAATACTTTCACTCAAAAGTTCATATTTTTACAGTTATGTAAATGTGAATTTAAGAAAGAAATACCTTATGCCCAGAGTGTTACAGTTCTTTTTATTCAAAGTATTAGGACAGTAAAACCTGTTAAAGACTAATTTACTGAAGACTTTATTATTTAACCCAAAGAAGAGCTGCCGAATATGCTGCTTACGTTCTTAGATAAGCTTAATTAGGGAATTTTGGCTCTAGGGTTTTGAATTTAATAGCAGTTTATGTTCAGTTTTGTGGCGTCATTATGTTCTTAAGAAGCTCAAACATCTAATAAGTGTGTTTCAAAGGAGTCTGTATTATGGTGATTCTGGAATGAAACTAAAAATTGGTTAAGCCACTACCATCTAAAGTGGCTATAAATGAGTCAGTTTACAGTTCACATCTTTGGAATTTGGGACACGAGTTCCTTCTGATTCAGAAGTACCTGATGACCGAGTTATAAATATTGGGGTAATGAAGTGTTGTGCCGTTTTCTTTAAAGAGACTTATCAGCTGTGTTGGGGTAATGCTTACAAATGTGTTTGCATCACTGGTATGTGTAACTTGTACAAGCTTAATCTTTAGGTGTTTGTTTAAGAGGTTGGGTGTGTGATGGATTCTTCCAAGTATTGCTCTGTAAATTTTTTGAATGTATTCTTAATGTTCAGTGCCCTTTTGTATAATAGCCATGCATCTGTTTTCTACATTTCTGTTGAGAAACTTGTTTCAGGTATGACACAGTAAAAATGCATGAAAGATAAAGTGAGGATAAATCAGAGAATTTTGAACTTGTACATAAACTGTTTCTGGATTGAGATTTACATTTTCTCTGCTGTTGCCATTTTCTTTATTACAGTGGATAGTAGTAGGTAATATGAGTTTAGGGAACAAGTTTTAGTTGTCAGACACTATTTTATAGAGTTCTAATGACGTGACAAAATTTGCGTTTAGTTTGGGGGGGTTTTTTTGAGTTTTGCTTTTGGTTTTGTTTTTAATGAGTTACTGTGTACTTGTTAATACAAGCAAGTGTAAAGTACATGTTAACATACATTTCACTGTTTATCCATTTCACTGGCACAGAATATTAAAGATGACTGAGAATTTTTTTTGTATAAGAAACAAAATTCAATATTCAGCTTTCAACTCTCAAGTTGGTGAGGCAAAGAAGGCTTTAAAGATGCTACCAAAGAAGGAAAAGGTTTTAAACAGAGTTTACACCACCACTGTTTGAAGAGTCATTTTCAGCTTGATTACTGTAAGAATTGAGTTCAAATGATATGTTGGAAGTTCATTACACTAAAAGATTCACTCCGTGATCTTAGACAAGGAAAGGTTTCAACTGAATTCCACTTTCCTAAGTGTTGACTCTTTGTTTCTTACCATGATTTGAAAGTTCTGAGGAGGGACTTAGATCACTTAACTTGCCAGTGTTTTTCCCTGAATTGCATAGAGATGTTTAATATATTAGTTCAACAGCTCAAGTGATGACATGGTTTTCTGGACAGGATTATTGCACCAATACGTATTAAAAAAGTTTGTCTGCCTTCACATAGAAAGGAGTCTTACATTCTTGTGAATTTATCACAAATTTTTAATGTTTTCTTAATAAAAAGAACATGTGCTTTAACAAGGTTTCAGAAACCGAATGTACTTTCTTTGATTTAGTGAAAGAGTGGAACTGTGAGAGAGCTCTGCAGCCACAGTGTTTATGTTTTTGAACTGAGTTTGCAGAATTGAATTTGTTCCTGTCAGGATTTTATCTTAATCTGTGTAACGGATTGCTAACATTAGGCCCAAGAGTCCACTTAGATTTAATAGGAAAGAGGCTGTTTTTACAAGGCACAGAAGGTCTCTATAATGTTATGTCTTTATAGCCTTGTGAAACTTTGTCATGCATTTTTATTACGAAGTCTAGTAAGGTAGGTTATTTACAGAGCATTTGATTTATCACATTCTATAGTGAAATTTTGGTAATATTCTACATAAAATATTTTTCTATGAGTTTTCCTTGTGGCCTTTGTTTTAAGTTACTGATGGTCTAAGTTTGTTCTTCAGCTTTGCCTTATAGTATGACCAAGAAATCAGCACAGGTTCTTTGGTCATGGTTGAAATTGTTCCTACAAGTTTAACAGCTCAATGGGATATGTGCTGGAAGGGGTGGTTTTTAATTTTTGTCCAAGTGGCTATCCATATATAAATTCCATTGTATGCCTGAGGTAATATTTTTATTTCTATTAGTGTTCATTTAGTAGGTGTACTGTTTTATACCTTCTACTGCGAGTACCCAGAAAATCAGGATTTATCTATGTTATTGCTGTCTACTGGAAAAAAAAAGTGTTCATACTATTTACACAAAGGTAATAGATTGAGAATACTAATTGAGTGTCTTGAAGTAATGAATGTGCAGAGATGTTCAGCTGTTGAACTCACCATGTTAAACACTTGGGTGTTTATTTACCATTTTTATTTGGGAGGAAATATCTTCAAAGAGAAATGCAAGTTTTGTGGTGCTTTACACCCACAGTGTTTCAGAGTATGCTTTTGAAGAGAAACCAATACTTTCTTTTAACTGTCCTGTTCACATCATCAGGAAAAGATGCAAATGGTTGTAGGTGTGTGGTTGCTTTTCTGTGGTGGGGGGTTTTTTGGATTTTGTTTGTGTTTTTTAGGATGAAAAGAAGGAGTAGTTGTTTGAGATTTTTAGAGGGGTGAGGGGAAGCAAATGAACTCACAGAATATGGTTCTATGAGATGCAGTCTCTTTTGGAGTTGTCTCTCTGCTGCTGGGATGAGGAGTTGCTGCTTGTTTCTGTCCTCACCTCTTTACCTGCCTGGTCTCAACCGCTTGCTCCTAACACTTGGGCCAGTCTTTTCACCTTTCAAATTATTATGATCTGTTTTAGCATGCAAATTTGACCAAACCCAACCAAACAAAAGTATTTTATGACATTCTGCAATCTTGTTGAATTAAAATGACTTAGTGATGAATTTAACAAGCTTTCAAGCGATGGGAGAAGGTATTGGCTGTACAACCCAAAAGTGGAGAGGGTAAGGGAGCAGTCAAGAGCTATGAAACTGCAGTTCTTTAGCAGCAGCAAACTAGCACAGTTTAACAGTCCAAACAATCACAGTGACAGTCTTTTTTTGTTCTTGTCATAAATTCATGAACTATGAATTCTGTTTGGAAGGATGCAAAAGTAGGGCACACTTGAAAGCCTAGTCAGCTTTGTTCTGTTCTAGCAGTCAGGGAGTTAGCTGTGCACGAACATGAATTATGTGAGTTCCCTCAAGAAATTACTGAATGTTTGCAATGTGACTGACACAGTGTTAAGAAGATACAGCACTGCAAATTCTGAACAGTTGTTTCAGTCTGCAAAATTCTGAGCTGTGACTTTGCTACTTGTCTTCTCTGGACTGAGAAGCATCCCAGCAGGTTTCATGGGCACAGGTTCAGTTAAGCATAATCCTCTGCAAACTTTGAGTGTCACCAGTTGGTTCTTTGGGGGATATATTTGCCATAGTTACCCATTCAACTTACCTGGGTTGAGGATGGTTTCTTTCTTCTGTCGTAGCAAGGGCTTTTGTCATCTTTGTCTTATAGGACATCTCATCATAGTTGTAATAATGAAACAGATATCATAGGAGAAAATCAATATGTATGGCAGGTATGCCTTGCTTACAGTGTCCTGCAGAAAAATCAACCACAGACTATGTTAATTAGAAAGAGAAAACCTTAGGGAATTATGTCCATGAACAGAAAGTACTTCAGAAGGAAAATGAAAAAATTTATGCAGCAGTTTTTTAGGGACAATGAAACAGTCACCACAATCTCAGATGAGTTTTGGAATTAAAAACTTGGGACATCAGAGACATGAGTATCTAAAATAGTTTGTGGTTTGGAGTTTTCTATCCTATAAATAACAAGAGAAGAGCTCAAATGAAATGTAGTTGTTCTGTGTTTGTGGTATGTAAGTGACTGTGAGTTCTGTGAAGTGCAGACATCATTAATTTTATAGTTTTGTGATTTATTTTCTGTTTTTCAGAATGTCAGTCTCTAGAAGTCTCAACTTACTTTCATGGTCAGAAAAAAGTCAGAAGATCCTTGTCCTCTCCCCTCCCACTTACCTATGAATAGTATACTGACAGGGCTAATCAGGTTAAATCATTAGGGAGAATTTAAAAAAAGAAAACCAACAAACCTTAAAAATCACTGCTGACACACATTCAGTCAATATTGCAAGAGACACTTGAAAAGAGCCTGAGGAGGATGACCACATGAAAAAAACTAGCACATGAATCCTTGTTACATAATGGTGGGAGACTTTGATTGATTTTTTTGAACTTGCAAAGCTTATAGCTCAATCATATAAAATTAGAAGACAGTCTTGATCCCTGTGTACTCTCTGAAGACTGTTGAATCAGATAGCTAATGTTTTGGCGGTTTTGGATGAAAGCTTTGCAGAAATAGCTATGTTCCCATTTTCTTTAGATGATGTTTCTAAATATGTTTATTGAATTCAGGGGGTACTGGAATATAAAACATAGATAAAGAAGAAATTTATCTTTCTTTAGAGTATTGTAAATACAGTTTAAGGATAACTTGCTGTGGAGGACTAAACTAATACCATTTTGTATGAATTTAGATGTCAGATGAAATGGAAATTATGGGATATTGTATCTTCAATTTAATTTGGGACTAGTTTAGTTTTGGTTCAGTCACCTCTTTGAAGTGAAAGTGTCATGTGCATACTAGTACCGTGAACATTTACTATGAATACTGAAGCAGTGGCAAGCATTGGCATTAAAAATAACATGCTAAAAATTACGGAGATTAAAATGAGACCAGGCTGCAAGAGCCTGAGCGAACAAGGATACAATTTGAAGGGGGTAGGGGAATCTTATTAGACAACTAAAATAGCAGCAGTATTTTTAATTTCACAGAGAATAACCCAAATAATCCCTGTTTAAAGCAAGGACAGGCATATTTACTTTTAAGACAATGAAAGCTGAAGTCTAAACTGCAAAATTACTGTCTTGTTATCATGCTTCTTGCTGTCCTGTGAGATCTGTTAACAATCCCTGGAATTCTAGGAATTTCTTTAGTCTTCATTTGTTATGCTTGAAGGTTTCTAAACATTTTAAGTAACTGCTAAATTAAGGTAATTCCTTTTTATTTTCACTATTCTGTCATCTTTTCATTGCAGCCTGTAGACATCCATCTTATCGACTCATATCTATGTATAAAATAATTGTTTCTTGTCACAGGGATTGTTGTTGCTAAAGACTTGGTTAGATATGGGTATTCAAATGTATGCATAGTTGTAGCCTATTAATCTAAGCCATGGTGGGATGCTAGGGTGGCATATCACTGTGCTGTTTTGGGGTGATGTGGGTGTCAGACCATTTAATGAGCTGTAGCTTGGATGTTTCTGTGAGCTGCTTTTTGAAACAGCTTTGTTCTTTTTTTCTCAGGTTTTCGTTAATTGCTGCAGAGACTGCCCTCTGCTGTGCTCCTCACCACAGTTTAGGGCATGTCAGCACATAAGTGTTCAACTATGTCAGGACTTTCTTGAGGAAACAGATGGCAAAATATGAACAGAACCTAAATACTATATTACTGAATTGTAAAATGTGCTTAAATGACCTTGGCAAGAGTCTTTAAAGTTTTTATGTCTAGCTGTGATTTTTAGCAATAACCTCTTTGAGGCCTGCTCAAATTTGTTTCTATTGTCATTCCCTCTCAGCCCAGCTGAAACTTTATTCCCTTTCCTATTTTTCATTTGATCTAAAAAGCAGAAATTAATGGTGATGTGTAATTGGTTGTGTATATTTTAAACGAAAAAGGAATTATGGCAGGTAAAATGTTTATTCTTAGTGTTTTCAGTAGTTGTTTTTAATATCAGTCAACTTTGGAAGCATTTTAATTATTCGTGTAACTGGAAAAAAAAAGCATTGATAAATGCAGTAGAAAGATTTGTTACAACTAAGGAAAGCTTCCTGTTTGATCTGTGCTATCAACTTAACTGATTAAAGGAGCTCACTATTGCAATACTAACCAAGGAAGGTTGCTGCTGATAGAGAGCGCAGCATTTGTTTTTCACAGAGATTGGCAAGAATTTAATTAAGCTTTAGTTGTTCATTCCTCTTCATATGACTGCTGCAAAAGTATCTTGCATCTCTGCTACTGCAAAGGTGCAGTTACTGTAGGGAGGTTCCAGGGATGTGGATGTTTGGCATGATGTACATCTCCTATCAATGCGTGTTTTTTTGTGGAAACACTGTTTATATGTCTTTTGTAGGCAGCAGACCTGTGTCGTTTGAAGTTGATAATGTAGACTGTCCAGTTCTTGAACTGTAACTTCTTTGATTGGTGCCACTGCCTTAACAGGAAAAACAAGCCTAATAAATTAAATGTCTAAATAGACTACAGTTGTTAAATGTAATACCAATGTGATACAAAAATGTGCTTATAATTTCCCAGGCTTGCATGTTGATCAGTTTATTTATACAATTTATGAAAGTGGAATCTGACCTTAGAATCTCAGTTTTCAGTTTCATCAGTTTCTTTGTGCGTTAATGTTGTAAGTTACCATTGTTTTTTCAAAAGTGTTTTGTTATTTAGAAAGAGCTAAAGATGAAATTTACGTTCATTTTGAGGCATTAGCCCTTTTTGCTGTTGATCCACATATCTTGCACATGTAAGTGAGCATGGAATGTTAAAACCTCTTGGCATGTCTGAAAGCCCTTTGAAATTCACGTTGTACTGAGTTACTGTGCTTGACAGGTGTTATAGTGAATTCTGTTCTGAAATTACTAGAACTAAGAGTCAGCTGGATATTAAAGGAAGAGTTTTCTTCCACTGCCAAGTCTATATTAGAACATCTAATTACAGGAAAGAATAGTCTAAATAAGAATAGTAGACTGAAAAAAAACAAACTGCACCAGAAGTCACATTCCTGAATGTGTTGCAAAGCTAGCGTAAAGATAATTATTTTTTTCCACTACATTTTTTTTTAATTAAAGAAAAAAAGTAACCAATTGTCAGAGGGTTTGTAACTTTTGCTTGTTTTTGAAAAACACCAGGCTGCTCCAGTCTGTACCGGTTACTTCAGGTACTACTAAGCTGCATAGGAAATACTGAAGTATTTTCTATCATAAACTCCAATCTTTAACTATCATAAAATACTGATTAATGTTGTGCAGCATGGTTTGTGTTGTGTTTTCCTTTATGTAATTGGCTTCCAAGTCTCTTAATTTTGCAGATTCACTTGAAGAAAAAATTCACCATTGAAGAAAATGTGGTGCATGGGAGATGATGCAAGGAAAGCTGGGAATTAATTTTTTTCTACACTGAGCTTCAATTTGTGAAGTGTTTTACTTCGCTATTTTGTAATTTTTATGACAGGGTTTGGGGTTTTTTATATGACTTCCTTAGAAGTCTGAAGTACTGAGTAAAAATACCAGAAGACACACCATTATGTGAGACATTAATAATACATGGCAGAGATCTGGAGCATAATTTTATGCTTATATTTTATTAGTAAATCAGATCTCAGGAAACATCTTGTATGTGATTTTAATCTAACTTCTAATTCACTTCAGGAACCTAAAATTCATCTTCCAGTTGTTTTTAATTAATGTTTTAATATACCATGTCTCTCATAGTATATAGCTTTAAGCTGATGATAAATCTTCTGCACTGTGCTGATGTTAAATATATATTTCTTTTGTTTATATTATAATTACAGATGTAGCTTGGGCTTTTATACTCTAATCTGTGCCATAACTAATGACATTCAGTTGGAGGTAAGCACTGAACTTCCTTGCGGTCATTCAGAATTTGTAGCTTTAATGAATTTTAAAAAAGGGAACTATCAGGTCTAATCATACTTCTAGCACTGAAAGAATTTTAAACACCACCGAAATGTAACACAAAACCTCAGCCTCCAGAAAATGTAATTTTTGCTCTTTGGAAGTTGCTGAAGCAAAACAAATTTAATTTTACTGTACAGAATTTAGTTGTTAAAGCAATTAGGATTGCTATGCACACCAGCCACAGTCCCCAGGAAGCAAGTGAAAACGTAAACCCTTTACAGCAATTCTGTTGCTGCCTCTGTCAGTATGTATTTTATACCAGCACCTACATTACACACCAAAGTGATCACAATTATGTGTGTGTGTGTGTTCTTTGACAGAGCTTTCAGGGGCTGTTCTCTGTTTTGTGTATTCAGGGTGTTTAAAAAGATGATAGAAGCCTGACATTGTTAGGGTTCAGCATGAAGAATGATTGGTGGCTTGTAAAATACAGTATTTTTGAGAGCAGCAGGTGTAGTTAGCTAGATGGTAGTTGTGGCTTTTTTCTTTAATTTTGATGGTTTGAACTTTCATCAGAAATATGGTTTGTTTGCTGCTCGTAATTACTTCATAGTCAGAATCTTGTACGTGATGCCTGATGGTGATCAGAGCGAATGAGATGCTCTTTCTCAACAGCTATGCTAACATTGTCAGTTTATAAAAACCCTGCTCTGTAGGCCAAAAGTAAAAGTAATCTGTGAAGAAGAGACTTCCACATATGCTTTCCAGGACTGTGTTGGTAAGACTTGTGATATGAAGTTGGACAGACAGAGTCATAAATCTGCTTTGTTTGGAAAGCTCTACATGTCATGTGGAAACCCTGATTCCCCAGTTAGATATCGGCAGTTCAAAGGAAGATGGTCCAAGCCATGATTTAACCCTATTAAAGTTTGAGCAACCAAACTCTGTGTAATAGAGACTTGTACATATCTAAAAAATATAGAAACTGTTGTTACCAAGTTCTAAAGCGGAAAGGAATTCTCTTAATTACAAATGTTGTTATATAGATTTTACATACGAAGTAGTAAAAATAAGTATTATTGAATATGTCTATAAATTTTCCTCCATAGTTCTAAATATTAATTTAGCAAAATAAGCTTCCCTTGGGCTGAAAAACTGTTTTATTGGATGATCCACAACTTGCAGAGAACAGACTTGGTGTAACAACCTTCCCTTATTGTTGCTACCACAGAATTTTTAAAATTGCAAAAGAAACTTTCAGACAGAAAAGCCAAGAGTTTCTGAAATTATTCATCATAAGACTTTTGATATCATACTTATTGGTTAGAATAAAATTTTCTGTTCCTGGTGCCTGCCTTAAGATGAATCTTATTTTTAACCTCAGCTACACCACACCCTTTATTTGAGGACCAAGTTAACATTTTATCATTTTTATATTTTACATTCTTAGGACCATTATAGAGAGGACCTTCAGAGATTATCTGAATTTTTTCCTTATGTGCTTATTTCATTTGTTGCAGTTGGGCAGTAGTATTTTTCCAAAACTCTTGGAGATGAGGCTTTGTGATGTCTGACACAGACTTGAGACAGTAGAAAGAAGAGTGGGCTTAGGTTTGGAAGGGCGGATGACCCATTTCCAGAAGTTCTTTGGTTAAAGGAAGTTGTTCAGCATTTCAGGCTGGCAGCCTGATGCCTGTGCTTTTATGTGTTACCAACTGGTTATATTTAGGGGATCTGGTTTTTGTGTAGTTGTTTTGATGTTTCAGTAAAATCAAATTTTAGTCTGCCTGATCCGTGCTATTTTATATTCTCTTTTGTATTATCTGAGTGTGATTATTTTGCTGTACTGTTTATTGCTTGTTTCAGAGGTATCTGGCTTTCTGGGATATCTAAAATACTTTGTATTTAAAATTCTTAGACTCCCTTAAATTTTTATTGTGGTTTTCTGACTATTGCTGCAAAAGTGTAACAGCAGGAGAGCTCTAATTTTCTGTAACTTTTGTTTCTTTCTGAACTGATTGACTCAGTTAAATACCAAAAAGTAAGCAGCTATTATCACAGGCCACTTAATAGTCTTGGTTACCCTGTTCCAAGAATTTATACACCCTTTGTGTCTTGCGTGCAGCTTATACTGAAAGTGTAAGCAGTGTTACTAAGGTTGCCTATTAATATTTACTTCAGACTATATTTTTGTTTCTCTGGTCTTCAGTGCTTATTACTAAAGAGGTTTTAAATTTTCTCATTCTATATACAAATATGTGAGGTTTAAATGTGGCCTTTATTAGCTGGTACTTTTAAATTTGATGGAGGAGATGTAGCTAATCTCACTGTAAATATTTTTGATCAATTATTAAATATTTGCCATCAACTTAATTTTCTGATGATTCTTTCTGATTAAGATTCGTTAGCAAGTGTAACATCATTTAGCTTACACATGATTGAGTGTAAAGTTGTTTTACATACTGCATATCCTCAGATACTGATTTTGACTTCTTTAGTACTGATTAAATGGATATTATTCATTCTCTCAAATTGTTTCAACACCTCTTGGTTGTATCATATAGACCAAGGAATGTGAGTTTTCTTTCAGCTTGTCAGAGTTGAAAAGAGATGACTATAGCTTAGAAAAGGCTCAGTCTCCAGACAAGCAATGACCAATACAGTGCAAATGAAAAAGAATTTGAATTAATCTTCCATCTACAGCTAAATTAGAGTTCGTTGCAATTTTATTGTACCTAATGAGACTTCTTTTTTTGGGGATTGGTATTTCTGTAGAGTGAAGTTGCCTTTTCAGAAAGGGAAATGTGGTTTTCCGAGGATCGTTGTGCTTAATTGTTATCTGCCTTTCTCTGAATTTCAGAGACTGTTTCTTTTTAACATGGTCTGAATGCTAACTTTGTGACATTATTCTTTGAAAAGCTGTTCTTTTTATGTTGGACGCTATCTGAAAGCTTTATAGGCACTAAATAATCGTGAAGTACATGCAGTGCTGCCCCAGTACCGTGCAGGTTTTGATTGGCTTCTTTGTTGCACCTTTTTTTTCCTGAATGTGGGAATGTTGAACATATCAATGCAATACAGTTAAGTGTCTTTTAAGGGCCAAAAAGGGTGTTTTACTACCATACAATGTTTTAATTTAGTTTTCTTCTTCGAAGATTTTAGTAATAACTATTTTAGTATTGACTAGACAGGAAAAAAATACAGGAAATTGTTTCGATGTTGCTGTATGTAGCTGTGTTCTGCGCCTTATGAAAATCAGAAGCTGCACTTATTTAGAATTGCAAGCTGGCAGAAATTTGTGTAGGAGTTTCTATTGCTGCTCCTCCAAAACATTACTATAGATATTAATTTTTAACTTAATCACAATATAAGCATCTTTCTCTTACTCCTCCAGACACAAACATTTAGTTTAAGAAAACTGGTGGGTTTTTGGGGGGGTTTTGTGACTCAGTGCTTCCAGCGTATAATAAAACTTTGAGATCTTTTCTAGTGTTTTCTTTCAGTAACTTAAAGGATTAAAAGTAACTTGGAAAATTAAGAATATTGCTAATAAGGTACATAACTATCCATTCTGTGACATTTCAATTAATTTGAGGATAACGTATCACTGGCTTTGCGATACAGAAAGGCAGTGTGGTACAAAACACACTGTTACATGCATTATATTCTGGAGCTGAGTGGTTATATTTATCAGGGCACTTAAGTTCTTTAGCCTGAGTCATCACAAATAAGAAACCAGATTAAGGTGGATGGAGTATAGTGGAACATCACTACTTGACTGTGGAAACTAATTGTTGTTCTGTGTCAAATCTGTACATCCTTACACCCACATAAGGATTTTTACTCTTGTATTTAATTCTTCCTGCTTTAATGCGTACCTATAGGAAGTATTAAGAGTAGCTGCTAACCAGAACTGCCCAACCCTTATCTTAGGACTTTATTTGGAAATGTGTAAGTGCAGTTCCAGAGGGCTTTATATAGTATCTTTCGGAAGAACTCTATACCAGACCTGTCTTCACTGAACCTGGGAAGCAATGTTCACATATAAATGCCTCAATTTATATGCATCAACAATAAATGCAAATACCTTTACTGGTGTTTAACATCGTAAACTACTTCTGAATATGTCGTTTATAGCAAGGTTTTAATATTTAGTGTTTCTAGGAATGTAAGCGTGGTTTGTGTTAGAATTTTTAAGAATGAAAGAGTAAATTCAAACTGGGTGGGAACCCTGAGAAAACTGCTGGTTTGCAATTGTCTTAAGTACAGAATCAGCACTGCTTTCACTGGGGAATGTAAGAAGCTTTAATTTTAGTTTAAACAGTGTTCCTTTTCTAACATTGGCACACGAAGTTTACTAAAATGTGCGAAAAAGGTTTATAAGGATTCTGTAGTTCTTAGTAGAGGAAGAAGTGCTGTGTAAATGTGGACGAAAAGTTCCACTGTCCTGATGCCTGTTTTCTTATTAATGCAGTTACTCATTAACTTCTTTTGAAAATCTTTTGTTAGATTTTCCTCCTGGATGTTTCTCAAGCGTCTTGTGATGGAAGGGAAACATTTTTGAATTTATAATGGATTTCACACAACGTTATAACGAAAACTGGCCAAACAGTAGCATTTGTGTTTGAAGAACATAAGCGTAATTACGAATAATCATGACAACTTCTCATATGAATGGACATATCACAGAAGATTCTGACAATGAGACAAAAAATGTGGATCTTGCATCTCCTGAGGAACCTCAGAAGCACAGAGAAATGGCTGTTGATTGCCCTGGGGATCTGGGCTCCAGGATGATGCCCATGCGGCGGAGTGCTCAACTTGAACGAATACGTCAGCAACAGGAAGACATAAGGCGCAGACGAGAAGAAGAGGGAAAGAAGCAAGAACTGGACCTTACTGCTTCCATGAGGCTAAAGAAACTAGCACAAATTCCTCCTAAAACTGGTATAGATAATCCAATATTTGACACAGAAGAAGGAATTGTTCTGGAGAGTCCTCATTACGCTGTGAAGACACTAGGTAGGTAAAATGCAGTGAGTGACTAATGGAATAAATATTTAGTTGATATTAATGTTCTTTTAGGCCACTGGAAACCTAATTCAGCTAATTTTTCCTATACAAATTTAAAGTCTGGTCCTCTGGATTTTTGGTGGCTTGTTTTTTTTTTTTTTTTTTTTTTTATTTAGTCAAACATCAGGCTGCATGACTCAGCAAACTTCTCAAAACTGATGCATTCAGGAAACAATGAAATACCCTGTAGATAACTAATGAATTCAGTTGATGTTTTTATCTTCTTAAGACTGGGGGAAACAGTGCAAGTAATACCCACTTTTATGATGTTGGATGAACCACAGACCAGAATAAGCAATAAATAAACACAGATTGTCATTTAAAATAAAAATGCAAGCAGTTTTAATATTTTACAGAGAAACGTGCTGGTGTTTTTTTCTCACTCTCTCCTACACTGTCAATTGTCATCTAATATACATGTCACACCAGTACTTCTCTTAATGAAAATCTGTTTACCTTGGCCCCTAGACATTGGTGAAAACGTAATGTCAATAATTTTTGAAGTAGATGCTGAAACTTTCCATTTCATATCTGTCGTTGTTTCAACTGTGATTGTGTAGAAAAAGTTTCTAACCTTTCTTCCTCAAACGTAAGTATCCATTAAAATAAAATGTTATGTCATTGGAGTGAAAATGAGGCATTTGGAATTTGTAGAAGCCCAGTTCAGATTTCCAGATCTATACCTGTTAGCAGATCCAGACTGCTTTAAAAAGGCAGTCCTTTTTTTGGGCTGCACTAAGTATTCTTGCAATTTTTTTCCTGTTGGACGGTAGTTGAGACCACAGAATGAAAAATAGCTATGAAATTGCCAATTTATTCTTTTTTTACTTCATCTATTTGTGAGCCCAAGCAACATTTCTGCTAAAGACATGTCTCAGCTCCGTAACCTCTGGTAATCCTTATTGTACAAATCCCTCTTTAGGAAAATTTAGATTAAAAGGGTCATCAAGAAGTCATCCTATTCAACCTCCTGCAGAAAGCAGGGTCAGTTACAAACAAGGCAGGTGTACCTTGTTTTAGTGCACAGCTTTTCAGCTTCTCTCTGAGACATCTCTTTGTAAGAAGCAGATTCCCTCCTTAACTTTATGAAGTGTTAGGTATTTGATTGTGAAATTCGCTTCTTAGAGGGAGCATGAAGCAGAAGATGTGAAGATAGACATCAAACAGTAGAAGTGAATTCAGTTGTGACTTGTTTAGCCACAGTGGCTAAAAGCCCTGAAGACTTACTACTGGAGGAATTGGAAATTGGAACTACAGAAGGAAGGAAAGAGTAATTTGGAATTAGAAAGCTGGGGCTAGGTTTCATGCCTGAGATGCTGAGAACTTGGAGGGAAGGCTAGGTGCAAAACAGCTAGCTATGGAAGCTGGTAGGGATGAGAAAGGAGTAATGTATATGGGTCTGATATGCTTGAGAACCAGTAAGGAGTTGGGGTAGATTGAAGCTGTTTGAACAGGAGAGATAATGGTGGAGAAACTGTGATGATAAAAGGTTTTAAAATCTTCCAGTGAGGTGTTAAAAAGGGTACAGACTGCAGGAGAAGCTGAGGGATTGTCAGAGAAAGTATTTGTGAAAAGCTGGGAGCAGGAAACTAGTTTTGGCTCAGCAAGTGTAGAAGGGGAGAGATTGGTGTGAATCAAAGTAGGATTCTGTGAATACTTAAGAAGAGAAACACCAAACACTGGAGACAGGAGGAATACAGAAGTGTGTATGTGGAAAGAGGTAAAATAGGAAATAGCAATATGTGATATAGGATGCATCTTGAAGGAAAATGACTAGGTGATTTTTGTCCACAAGAACAAACTCCACTTTTGTAATTAAAGTTTGAGTGTGGTCATTGTTTGGATCAGATAGACTTAAGATTGAAGAAGAGGGGATTTATAGTTTAGCACTCTGTGAACCAGCAGTATGCCCTTGTGGCCAAGAAGGCCAATGTTATCCTGGAGTGCATCAGGAAAAGCATGGCCATCAGGTCGAGGGAGGTGATCCAGTTCTTCTACTCAGCCCTGGTGAGGCCTCACCTGGAGTGCTGTGTCCAGTTCTGGGCTCCTCAGTACAAGAGAGACATGGAGCTCCTGTAGTGGGTCCAGTGGAGGGCAACAAAGGTGATTAAGGGATGGAAGCCTTTCTCCTGTGGAAAGGCTGAGGGGCCTGAACTTGTTCAGCCATTAGAAGAGATGACTGAGAGGGGATCTCTTCAAGGTCTATAAGTATCTGAAGGGAGGGTGTCAAGAGGATGGATCTGGGCTCTTCTCGTGGTGCCAAGCAATAGGATAAGAGGCAACGGGCAGAAACTGATGCACAGGAAGTTCCATCTGAACATGAGGAGGAATTTCTTTCCTGTGCAAGTGACTGAGCACGGGAACAGATTGCCCAGAGAGGTTGTGGAGTCTCCCACACTGGAGATACATAAGAACCGTCTGGACACAATCCTTTGCCATGTGCTCTAGGGTGACCTTGCTTGAGCAAGGAGGTTGGACCAAATGACCTACTCTGTGATTAAGAGTGGTGCTTTTGATTATACTCAACTGTGATTTTGAGTTGTTGCAAACACAGGAGAGAATAGTTCTAAGTGAAACAGTGTGGTTTTCTAACCTCTGTAGTCCCTAAAGAATCAAAACTAGGTTAAATTTTAAATTTAGCAAAGTGCTTCTGCAGTAGCTTGAACTCTTCCAAAGTCTTCCTCTACTATTAAGCATGTCCAGTTTCTGGAGTAATCTTTCTCATATCTGACACTAATGCTGAATTTCAAAGGAAGAATACTTTTTTGTTTCCTGAAAGGTGTCTGTTTCTGATTAGTATCAGGGCTAGGGATATTGTGTTCTGAATATGTATTTATATACACATACAATTAGAGAATAATATAGATTGATAGAGGGGATTTGAATCCATTATTACTTTTGCGTTTTTATTCAAAACCTGAATTAGAGAGGCCAGATTTTTTTAAATTTACATATACAACTTTTTGGTCTCCAAGAACTTACTAGTCTATGACTTTATTAAAAAAATTGTTGCTAGCATGTGAAATTTTTTGTAGTTGTCTCTTTGGTTTTACTGAATTTCTGATCTACACTGCTCCTGCTCTTTCCCTCTTTCCTCTTTTGCTGTCCAGGTTAGTGTGCTTAGTCACTTTCACAAATCTCTGAGCTCGATTAGAAAACCCCAGATAAGCCTGGACAGCTTCTAGTGAGTTATAGAGGTGCTAAACTACCCTTGTTCAATATTTTTTAAAATACTGATTTTAATTTTGCTTGTGTCTGTGTTAATCCGTAGAGCTTCTTCTGAAGATACATCTTTTAAGTAAGAATATTGACCTGTGTGTCAATAGTTTTTTTAGTTTTAAAATCGTTTTCTAAGTGCCAATGTCTAATTTGGCAGATCTTTCCCAAGCCTTTAATGTTTTTTTCATTAAAAAAAAAAAAAAAAAGCAGACTACATTAAACAAATCAGATTTTATTTACAAGAATAAAGGAGGACACTTAATCAAAAGAATTTTAAAGGGCATGTTTATTATCAAAACAGTATATGATTTAGACAGCTGTCTCAGTGGAAATAACATTCTCTGCACCTAGAACATGAGCATTTAACTGGCTTTTTCACAGCAGTGTGCTTCTATAAAATGTAGACTGTTTTTGTTTGCTGCAGTTCCTTCAGTTAACTTAGTTAAATGAGTAACTGACATTTCATGGAAATAAATTCTTTCTGACTATTGTGAATTTTTTTTAGGGGAAAAGCTTTTTTTGCTTTTATATGTTGGCCAAAACTTATTTATAAATATGTTATAAGTAGATTTTCAGAAATATTGTTTTATCAAACCTACTTTTCTTAGCCCCATGATTCAAGTTATAGTTGGAGAATTAAAGTGATGGCACCAGCACATAGAGTACTCTCGAGATCTATAAAAAAGCTTGGGAATGAAGATGTTAGTGGTGACTAGTAATAAAACCTATCTTCTTAGGTTTGCTGTTCTTAATTTTTTGTTTTAGGTGATAAACAACACTTATTTTCTTTTCTTAATTTTCTAATCTAACCTGTTAAGCTGTGACCACGGGTCCTCCCCTGCAGCTGCATACTTCTGCCCTGGCAGTCTTTTGATTAATGTGTATATTGCACAGTGCTCAGTCACATTCCAGCCATTTCGTAGCCTAATGGAAAAAAGGCTGCAACCCTTCTTGTAAAAGAAGACTTGACAATAAACAGTGTTTGATTGCTGATTGATCTACAATTAAAAAATGGACTTCTGCAAAACAACCCTGACTTTTCTGTGAGTAAATACAGATGTTAGTCTTTTACTGAACTTTTTTTTTCCTCAAGACAATCTTTCAACAGAAAATAGCTAGAGATGGAGCCTTTTGTTACCTGGCTTTTTTAAAAAAATTATTGTTATTTTAAAAATACCAAAACCAGCAAAGAAAACCAAACCCTGCACCAAAATCTAATCTGTGATCTAGAATTTAGAAGCAGGAACCTAGAATTAGGCATGCATAAAACCAGATTTGTATGTGATTATATGTGTATGGGTTTTTTATTAAACAAGTGACTAGGAAATTGATTGCTATCTTTGGAGGAATATTTCATTTTGCTCCTTTCAAGCATTATTTCTTTTTTATCATTGTGATGAGGAGTGTATTTGTTTTGTTTTTTCGTGTTGGTGGGAAATCACTTGGTGTAAGGCTTTGGCATCCAGCAGGTGAAGCCTCACTGTGGAAAGGGATTATATGGGGAAGAGGGTGCTGTGATAGTTTGTAAGAAAGGGCAGCACAAAAGGAACTAGCAAAGTGCTGAAAAGAGAATATATAAAGGTATCTAGGAATAGGATGTCTTTCCTATAGATACAGAGTAATATGTCTGTCTTTCTATATGAATTTATATCTTGTAGGTATTAGAAAGAGTTGTATGTGTTTGTGTTTGAATTCTCAGATATATAAGGAAGAAGAGACAATTCAGAAATAATGGAATAAAATAATAATTACAGGAGGAGTTAGAAAAAGTCAGTTTCTTCTCTAACACCTCACTCACTGCTTTTTGCATCCATCAAAAGTAATAAATAACAGAACTTTGAGTTGGGATGTTTCTTAACTGAACAGGTATCAGTGGGAGCTATACAATAACATCTGTTTTGCACACTTTTATTTTTCTTAATGCTTGAAAATAGTGCACTTCCTCAGACTTGAGAGAATGAGTTACAGAGATACTTTAGTTCTCTGCATACTCCACAAGATAAGAATTTTACCAGCTGACATCATCCTGTTTAGCAAATATTCTCACTTGCAGAGTGTTCTTTACCCTTCTCTCCAAAGGGTATTTCTCCCTATGTGGTAGGCAGTATATTGTGTACACAGTTTCCTAGTGAGACATTGGCTACCTTAATTAGTGTTGTGAGTTGTACTGAATTTGACCAGGGGAATATCCTGCACAGCCGGTACCCAAGCTTTCTGTGCAACTACTGCCCTTTGTTCCCTTGGTGGTTACGGGAAGAAGCCCTTGACCTTTGGTGGGTAGGATGTTTTTAGCGTGTGTGAAATGGTTTTGAAGGGTTTTTTATTACTTTTTTTGTTGTCCTGCAGACAGTAAAGAGTAGTAACTCTGGCTTATTTGTTTCCTTTTATAGTACAGAAGACTAACTTGCAAACTCAGAATTGGCAACAGATACATAGACATGGTTTGTCAGAAATTAAAACCCTTAAACTTGTTTGAAATGCATATTTTATTAGGCCGTATGGTTTTCATGTGCCCATTTATCAACCATTTTTCATCTTGTTCTCAATAGTTTTGAGTCTAGGCTTGTGTTCAGTGGACTGATGAATTTGAGGTTAAAAATATGTAAGGGAAACTTCTTAACAGAAGTATTCACGTGAATTAACAGAATCTACTGTGATTTTTTTCATGTAAAACCCAACTTAGCTGATGTCTTGATAGCATTCCTGATTTTGTTAGCTCATAATGAATAAATGAAGGTTGCTAAAACAAATCGTTCTTAAAGCTGATCTTTTGATGTCAATAAGGGAGATTAAAACTCTCAGTTGATACTGAAAGTAAAAACACCAGGATTCAAAAGTTCAAACGTACTTGCATTTATTAAAATATAAGACAGCTGACCTGTCAGCTGAGTCTCTTGTGGCTGAACAGGTTTTTTTCAGATAATGTATGACATGTATGTTATTTCAGACTCAAAACATCCACTGTTTTTTTTTTTTGTCTGCTTGAGGATTTTTCACCTGGGTTTGATTCATATTCCTTGTGTTAGGTAGTTTCTCAAGTACTTCATATTGAGAAATGACATACTTTGCAGAAATTTGGATTGGTTTAAAAAAATAAGTCTTTGAAAAGCACCTGTAAAGGTCAGTTCTTGAAACTCAAGAATGTAGTGCATTTGTAATATTTACAAACATATAAAACTGGTTATTAAAATTTAACATATTAAAATGTTAAAATATTTTATTGCCCCAGCAGAACCCATACTCTTGCAGGTAAAAGATATGGACTTTCTTCTGGTGTAGATAACTTTCAAAACTCATAGACGTTTATACATGATATGTTTTCATTGTTTTTATTTTAATGTGCTAAGACTGAGCATAATTTTATGTTTGTAAATTGAGTGTAGTTAACTTATCAAACACGCATTTTGTAAGTAGCCAATATTTACTTGAGATGCATACATATCTGCCATATATAGCAGATGCAAATGGAAAGGTGGATCAAAGTATCAGTGAATATTCAGTGCATCAAGATTAGCTTAGCAAAGTGGTTATTTTCATATTGCAATGTACTCCCTCTTTCACATTTAGCTATACATGAGGTGCAGTTATGGGATCTTTCATATATCAGCAATTTCTTTTGCAGAAGAACTGCTCCTGCAGTAGGAATTTAAATTTGAGCAGTGTATCAGCTTTTTTCTCTCTTCTCTCATTGACTTGGGGTTTTTTTGTTTAGTTTTTTCCTATTTTTTTGATTCAGTTGTATTCTGCTACCAAATATTAGAGCGAATATGGATAACTAATAAACTTGCGTACATCACTACTGATTTAAAAAATGAACAGCAGTATAAATATTAAAATAAACATTCCTTAATTATTTATCTTGTTAACTCATATCCAATTTGTATTTTGTTATTTCTTACCTAGAAGTGGAAGAACTGTTAACTTCTCTTAAGCATATCCAGCACGTTTTGGTAGACCCTCAGAGCCAAGAGGACATCTCGCTCATTTTACAGCTTGTCCAAAATAGCGATTTTCAGAATGCATTTAAGATACACAATGCTGTTACTGTGCACATGAACAAAGCCAGCCCTCCATATCCTCTCATCTCCAATGCACACGAACTAGCACAAGAGGTATGTACAGTATGCATCCCTGTGATATATGTGAGACCTATAATCATAGCTGCTGTTGAAATATGTACTCGTCAAGCTTGTCTGAGTTACTGAATGTTGAATATGAAAGGAATTATAATAGTCACTGATTGCTGTATCCGGTTTTTCCAGATTTCCAAACAGTAACCAGAAAAGTATTTTGAGGATAGGGACTCCATTTTTAGCATGGATAGATATGTAACAGAGAAGGTGTTGTGTTTAAACATAGGAAAAAGGAGCAGTAGTGAAAATCTAACTCTCTTACTATCGGTATTCTTTGTTTCAAGCATTCAGGGATTGAGTTACAGTTCTCTCTTTCTGTGGCTTTACTCTGAATTGAACCATGGTTCTTAGATTGGGAAGCATCTCTGAAAATACAACCACACTGGAAACAAGCATTCTGCTTTAAAGTGAGCAACAGATCCCTTAATACTTAATTTCAACGTTTTAATTGCTGCTGTGATGGTCAGATTACACTTAATTTTTTGTCTGACAGATGACAGCTCTTTTATGAGACTTGATGTTTTTTAGAAATTGTTAAAATACTCTGAGGGGTTGCTCAGTAACTTTTGTCACAATTTTCTTGGTATATATTTCAGTGAAATATATACATATATTCATCTTAGATGAATATATGTTCGTTAACTTTGAACTAGGTAGCTTAAATACCAGTATTAGTGCAAGTCTAGCACAGTAGTTCAGCAAAAGCAGATTTAGAGGCTGAATAAAGGCTCCAGCATTTAGCACCCAGTGAATGCAAACTGACTCAAGTATATTGGTTGGGGTATTTCAGTATGGCAGCAGGTTGTGGTTGTTGGTGGGTGGTTTTGGTTTTGTTTGTTTTAGTATCTGGTTTTCTTTCTGCCTGAGGCATTTTTTTTAACAGATTTTTCCACTCTCCTTCCTTTTTCTAGACTTCAACCTTGTAAGTCAACAGTATTGTAGCAAGCTTGAAGTTTTTTCCTGGAAAAAATTACTGATTCTTGAGGGGCATCATTTAAGTGCTATCTAAAGGTGCATATGCTGATTAAACTGCAGCTTAGGATTTTTCAGTTTAGGTTTGTCAGTAAGACTGTGCCAAAACCAGGTTGGGAGTATTTTACATATGAGCTTCCCTCCATCCTATTCATCAGCCTGTAGGCTGCTTCAGAAACCTCACTAGGCTTCTTCAGAGTCTGTAAGTCTGAAGGAACCTTTTCAGTTAACTTCTGTTTATAAACTACTTCCCCAAACATCCACTATACCTAGGCCTAGTTTGGGATTGCATTCAGTACAGGCCAGGGTTTTTTTAATTTCCTTTTGTAATTACAGATTTAACTCTTAAGGGTTAACTCTTAGGAGAGATTTAACTCTTAAGAAAGCTGTTTTTTCCCCTTCGTGAATATGATGTTCATTTATTTGCTACTTAATAGAAGTTTCCAAGAAGAAACTATGCCTAGGAAAACTCTAGGTCTGTTTTCAAAATTTCACGTTCCTCCGCATTTTTCACTACCCCTTACCTTCCCAACATATTCTTCTCTTTTTTTCAGGTGATTTGGTAAATCCTAAAATCAGAAGGTGGTGCAAAGCCAGTTTTGTCTCTTACCAGTCCATGAAGAAGGTTAAGCAAAAAGAAAATATTTCATTAATCCAAAGTTTTTAAACCAACACAATTTGATCATCACCTGCAAGACTATTACATAAAAGGCAAACATATCACTGCACTCATTTTGATTCTTCATCTCCCATCCCTGTCTTGTCCAGTCTTGAAATTCCTGAAAAGTCAATATTTTGCATATGTCTGTGCCCATTTTCAGATGTTATCTAGTTTCCTAGTGATTCAGCTTCTCATGTGTTTAAGTGACTTGTATTTTGCAATATGTTAAATAACATCCTAAAATGATAGAGCCAGAAATTCAGGACAAATATTTCTGTGTCAGACAGAAGTGTCTCAAGAGGAGGAACACCTTGAGGCCTTCATTCGCATCATTCTGTATTTCCTTGTCTTGTCTGAATAGAAGATCTTATGTTTGCTTTTCAGATCTTTTATTCATTTCGGAAAGGCTTCTCTATTTGTTATGGTAGCAGTATGGGAAGAAATTATTTCTGTTTTAGAAAACGTTGGTGCTGTTTTTGTTTTGTTTTGTTGGGGTTTGTTGTTGGTGTGGGGTTGTTTTTAACCCTGACAATGTGTCTATCTTGCATGGCCAAGTTTTTTCTTGTACGCTGATTTTTAGTTGTCTTTTGCTTTTTCCATCCCTAAGCATAGGCATGGGAAGCTCCCCCAGGAAGCAGGTCATTTACTTACTTCAGTGTTTTTGAAAAGACATTTGCAGAAGCCTGGATTTAAGATACTGATAACATCTTCATGATAAAGCCACAAGACATTACAAGGAAGAAGAATAGCAGATACATGCATGACATTAATTTTAAATGGCAGGTAGTGCTAGTGTGCATATTTTAGTGCACAGGTCATCAGGGACAGTGTATAACTCTGAAACTGTTTTGGACTGTGTGCCCTAATTTAAAGCTACAGGCATATTTTGTTTGAGGCTACATGCTGTGGAAGAGAAGAGCCCTAACAGGCAAAGGCAGTTTGCAACAGAGTTTCAGAAGGCAACATGAAACATCCTCACTTAAAAAAAAAAAAAAGTAATATTAGTTATATAAAAGTGTACTTCTTTTTTCTTTAATTTTCTAGTCCTCTTTAGAAAATACTTAGAATTAGTAGTATACCTGTACAGTTAATTTTTCCTACCAATTCTGATAACCAAACAGAAACAGCTCAAGATTTTTTTTTTTTTAGGAAACTTTAATTGAATTAAAAAGGTGGAATGAAGCACTTGAGCTTAAGGAATTTGAGAAAGCTTTTCTTCATGTAATGTGGTGAACTCCACGTCTTAAATAAAAATAGCCAGTAAATATCAAGTGTAATTAAATTGACTTTAAATCCATTTAAACTTGACCAAGATGGCGGCAAGGATTATGGGAACATGGTCTGAATCTTGACCTTGTAAGAATATTTGATGCAGCATTCAAGACAGTTTATAATTTTTGGCCTGTAACAGCACATACCAAGTACCTTAAAGATGTTCTTGCTATTAAATGTACTTAATAGCTTCAATTTATATAGGCTATGTTTCTAAATGTTTTGGATTTGTTACTGTTGCTTCTGCAAATTCAGGCAAATAAACCAGATCAGTACTTTTGAAGGGATGCACTGGAAGCTTGTAACTTCTAGTGTAAGTGCGCTAGAATGTGTATGTGTATTCCGTCTGACAGTCCAGCTCACCTGTGAGTAAACAACAACAGGATTTTGCAGGTGCAGTTAAATTCTTAATGTTTAGTATCACTCCAGCACGTGCCTCCAGCATATGTGCCTCCAAACTGCGGTGTGTGTATAATGAAACCAAATTAATAACTTTTGGAGGGCTGCTTGAACTAAAGTTAACTTAATTAACAATAAAAACTAGTCCAAAGAGGTAAGAAAATTATGGCCACATATTCAGCATGAATTGTCTATGCTTTATGTAGTGTTTCACTTCTGGAATGACAGGCTACTTCAAATTTCTTAGTCTGATAAAGCTGTGGGATTCATTACCATGAGTTACAAAGGACTCTGACATGCAGCAATACTGGTGTAATAGGTGGTATATTTGGCAGCCTGAAGCTTTCCTAGTGTTCATTAAATAAACAAGAGATGTATCTTTCTCTTAAAGCAGGGAGGAGTTATTAAACTTTTGAATAATCAAATTATTCAAAGCCAAAATTCAACTTGAATGAAGGATGTTCACCACACACAGAATAACTGGTTGGACCAGGTTGCTTTCTTTTCCACTGCCAAATCCCCAGCCTCTGACCATGCATTCGGAAGGTTGTCTTGCTTACAGGACTTCCAAGTTGCTTTTTGAGTAGGTTTTCCTGTAAAAAGGTCATAAATATTGGATAAATAAGGCTTTAAAGCTTCTTGTGTCTTCCTCAATAAAGGAATTCGAAGTCCCTTGGAAGTTAGAGACCTTAAATAAGCCTCTTTGAGAAAGTCTTTTGTAGAGAAGAATCCTTTCTCTTTACACAGGAGAACTTGTTAGTGAAATATGTCCTTTACAGTGCTCTGTCTGCTATATGACACTGTAAAATTCACTCTAAACCAGGTGTAATAGCTTCCTGGCTAATTCAGAGGTATGACTGAAGGCAGGCCCTTGTGAAACTGATTTCTTCCTGTTCTCTATGATTTTAAAGAAATTACTTAAATTCTTTAAATCTGTCTTCTTAAATCTGTTTGGCTATCTTAATGTATACTACATTCACCATGAGATATGCTTTAGGGATGTCAGAAGGAAGGCATTTGGAGCTTATGCCAGGTTTATTGCTAAGCATAGGAACTTGTTCCATGTGGCAGTGTTTTGTTGGCAGTGTGAGGATCCTGCTCCATGGAAACAGTTCATTTAGAGGCTTCTGCTAGAATTTGAAATTACCTTGACTTTTTTCAGTACTGCCATCTAGTTGCATCCAAGAGAGTTGTTCGCATTTCTGTAGACAATTGCTCCTAGGCTGGAGGCTTTCCCTTGAATGTCGTTAGATCATACAAAATGCTTAATTATTTTCTCTTTGAAACTTTTAGTTTCTTGATTCTCTGATGCCATCTGTAAGAGCAAAAAGCTTTCAAAAAAAATGTTTTCTGTCTCTCTGAAAGCTGCTGCTCTGATATGTATAATCTGCTCTTGATGCATCTGTATTCATTTGTGCTGTTGGACTTGTGTGCCTTTGGTCAGATTAAGCCAGAGGATAATGACTATGGAAAGTATCTTCTTCAGCCTCACCTTTACATAAGGAGGACTTCCCTCCTCCTGGCTTTGTCTACGAGCATACCGGTATTTGCAAGAGATGATGACAAAGCTTGTTTGGTAACTGTATGAGAAGGAAAATCTATTTTGGCAACTGAAGCTGCTTGAGCAAAACCTGTCCTTCTGTTTAGGTTTTTGGAACCAGTCAAGGAAACCAGGTTTTCAGGGAGGGACTTCTTGAAGTTTTGATTTGTACGCTTCCTGAGACAGGAGCTCTGGCTGCATTGCAAAACCTGTCTCAGAATCTTTGTCCTAGATGTTGGTGGAAATAGTTTGCTAACAAGGATATTATAGTCTGCTTTTAAGGAAGAGAAAGGCTTGTCACGTTAAGAAATTTCTCCAGTTTAAAAGCTCAGCATATTCACATAACACATTGTGATTGATTTCACTAACATGAAATCACTAACTTTCACTAACTTTCTAGAGTTTAATTGTTTTTGTGTGCATTTTTGTGATACCTGAGCTCATTGCCAGTCTCTGGTATTGACAAATCTGTGTGATATACTGGGTACCAGCTTAGATTTGGTAGATAATTACTGAGGCAAGATGTGCTGGATTAGTCCTGTGGTGTCATTGCATGTTTTCCTGATGTGTACCAGATTAAGTTCAATCCACAGCCAGTGTAACTACATGGATATACTTTATTTTCAGTAAAATGATTAATGGCAAGTAATGGCAAGGGTTGTGCTTTAGTAGACAAGGTAGGGTTGATAAATCACCAGGTAGATTAAGAATTTTACTACTTGATTTCTTTTTAGGTACAGTGTGTTTTGAAACCCAGCCACCATAAGGATGGACAGGAGCTTAATGCTTTGCTGAATGCCCCTCACATGCAGGTAAAACAAAATGAAACTTCTAATCTAATGTATTTATTTCTTGGTGCTGTTTTCATTTGCAAAAAATAAGTTATGTTGTCTTACACTGACTGGGCAAGGATAGATTTTATACCTTAACCCTCATTTTTCTAGGATGAGGAGTTTCCAATTTCCAGAAACCAATGAAAAGTTCTAATCAAGAGTAGTTTATTATTACATTTAGCCCTTGCTACAGTCTACAAGTTTTACAGGGTAATTTGTACATAAACAGTGTAGCAGTTGATCAGTAGCAACAGGGCAAGGCTTTGCTTATCTATGTTTTTACCTTTGACAACTGTTTCATGCTTACCATAGGATGCATAAAGGAAATTATATTCTGGGATGGTAATGTAAAACTGGTTTTCATTGCAAAACTTATGTCTGAATCTGCAGTCCCATACATAGTAAATTAGTGTCTGGTTTTTTTAGTACAGAGAAGCTAGAGGTACAGTCACAGTAGTGTTCAAAATTGCTTTTTATTATTTTCTAATTTGAAAGGAAAGTTTTGAAAAGCAGTAGGTGCTATATAGCTGTGATAAGTTATTCTTTTTATTGCTTGAGTCAGTTTGCAGGGTTCTGTAACCTGCAAAGTCTATTGAAATTGCAGAATTTCGCTGAACTCTACTATTCTGTATACATGTCAAGTGTAACATTTTCTGTAATTGAGTTGATTTTGTTTAACACCAGGCACTTTTACTGGCTCATGATAAAGTTGCAGAACAAGAAATGCAACCGGAGCCTATGACAGATGAAAAAATTTATGAGAATGTTGGCGTGTACGGAGGGGAGACAGTTAAAATAGTTCGCATTGAGAAAGCTCGGGATATTCCATTGGTAAGTACTGCTGCTCACTAAGTTGTATGTAAAGGAAGGAAGCTTTTTTTCCTTTTCAGATTGTTATGAAACTTTTAGAATTTGAATGTGAAGGTAATGTTTAATTAAGGTAAGTTTATACTCTCCCTCCTTCCCTCCAAAATAAGAAACAGTCACAGACAGTAAACCTGTGTTTAACTTCATTTAGCAGTAGCCATATGAACATGTAAAATCTGTTCAACTTCTGTCAACTTGGATTTGGACAGATCTCCTTGACATGAGTCACTATTCCAAGCTTGGCTGAAGGCGAGCTTAGAGCCTTGTGCCAACTGGGTGTGAGTTTTTATGGTTGGTTGATTTCTGGTTTTGGTTTGATGGGGTTTTTTTTAGTGATATCATCTTCTATTTGCATCTTTCAAATGAATGTTTCCGTAGGACTACGTTTCTAAAAAAAATAATCTTATGGTGTGGAGTAATTAAATTCTTCCGTCTTTAGTGTAGCTTGAAGGACTTGAGCAGTGTTTTTTTGAATTGGAGCATTGGGTTGCAATTGGGTTGGAGCATTGCATCTGAGCTGTTTACTTGCATTCTCTTTCAGCATAGTTCTTTCACTGTCTTGGAATATATACAATAGATGGCTTTGAGTTTCATGTGTATAATAAATTCAGAACGTGTTGCTACTACACAGGGTGCTACTGTTCGCAATGAAATGGATTCTGTTATCATTAGTCGAATTGTGAAAGGAGGTGCTGCAGAGAAGAGTGGGCTCTTACATGAAGGGGATGAAGTTCTGGAGATCAATGGCATTGAGATTCGTGGAAAAGATGTCAATGAAGTTTTTGACTTGTTGGTAAGTTGAAACACTTCTTGTTTTCTCTGCAACAAATACTCATTTCATAAGTCTAATGCCCGTTCACTCTGCTTGTCATTTTACTCATATTTAGCTTCAAAAATATTGTCATTCTGATAGCTGGTGTTTATACGTAAAGGGCCATTTCAAGTTTTCTTTCTGATGCATAAGATGATATTGATAAGTATAATGGCAATTATCTGCAAAAATGAAGCCCACAAATGTGGAACAACCAAGCTATTATCTTTAGACTTCTAATGATTTCTAAGAAAACCTTCGTTTAGCTCTGAAAAGCCATGACTTTTCATCTTCGTCTCTGGTTGAGTCCACAATTAATAAATGTGTGGCTGTGTGATTGTGGTAGTGTGTGGCTGGGATGGAGGTAATTTTTGTAATAGCAGCTTATATGTTACTGTGTTTTAGGCTGGCTTTAGGCTGAAACAGTGTTGATAAGCACCACTGTTTTAGCTATTGATGAACAGTGTCAAGGCCTTCTCTGTTTCTCACTCTATGCCCTGCATGCAAGTAAGCTGGGGTGAGCACGAGGTTGGGAGGGGACACACTGGAACAGCTGACCCAAATTGACCACAGTGATGTATCTTGCCACATTGCATCATGCTGAGCAGTAAAGACTGGGTGGTGAGTGACTGCTTTTGCATCACTAGTTGGGTTGGGGTTTTTCCCCTTCATTTATTAAACTGTCTTTACCTTGACCCAGGTTTTTTTCTTGCATTTGGTCTTCCGATTCTCTGCCCATCCTGCTGAGAAGCAGGAATGCATTTGGAGCTGATAAGGGCTTAAGTTGGAAGCCAGACCAAGACTTAACCCACGACAAATTGTATCACATGGGACCTTTATAAGACTAGGCTTCTTACTGTTTCCCTCCTGATAAAAGCCCTTTTGTCTAGCAGTTGGCTAACATAAACGTTTTTCTGTTTACCATACCATTCATGACAAGATTATACTTCACTTCAAAAGCAGCTGGGCAAAACTGCAGGCAAGAAATCTGTCAGGAATTAGTGAATGCAGAGGTACTTACTTTCACAAAGGCCCTGTGAGACAGAATGTCAAAAGCTGCCAATTACCGGTATTTTCTGTTGCCCAGTTGCACTTGTTTCATGCTTTTCTCTGGCATCTACTATGGATCAGTGTCCAAGATGGGACACCTGGAACTTGACTATGAATCTATTGTCCAGTTGGCAGCATGCAAGACCATTCTGTCCAAGTGAAAACAGATGCAAATGACAATTCTTTCTGAAGTTAATTTATAACTCTGGCACAAAACATTTGAAGTATGAGCAAGCACTTATTTAATAGGGTTCTTTGGGGGGAAAAAAGAGAGGAAAAATATATTTAGTAAATCTTCAAATTACTTAGTAGATTTATGTTCTACAGACATATCAGAATTAGGAAAAGACCTGGGTTCTGCTGTAAGCTGTGTCATTGTAGGAAGAATAGACATAGATGAAATTGTCTTATGGTACACTAAGACACTAGTTTTTAATGGACAATTTTCATTTTGTTGGACTTTTTTCTGAAATTTGCTGATAGAATTTTTCAGATAATTCATGCAGTGAGGTCAAGTGGAAGGAAGTAGAGGAAGAAATTTGTGGGGTTTGGAGGTTTTTGTTATATTGTTCTTAATTTTTAAGCTGTTTAGAAAGATTATTACAGTTCTTTGAAAAGCCTTCAATGCCCATGTGTTTTTTGGATCAGAGATATCTGAGATTCTTTATATTCTGTCATTGTCTCCATTTCCATCTGGTTTTTTTTCCAAGCCATATTTAGCTAAGTCCTATACTACTAAAAATAGTGTTTTGTAGGTGATTAACAGGTAATTCAGCTCTGGCAGTTTAGTTTTCTGCAGAGAGCTTATTCTGCTCCTGAGCAGCTCCTGCAGCCTAGGGTTAAAGAATGAAAGATTTCAAGCCACAATACATTAGCATAAGAAAAAATTACTTGCTGAAAATTTAAAAACACAAAGAAACAAAACAAACAAACAAAAAACCCCAACAAAACAAAAACACAAAACATAACCTTATATTTACATTTCTTTAAATATATTTTTAATACAATTAATTTAAAATAATACTTTTAATTCTTTGTATGTTATCACTTGTATTTTTTAAAGTGGATATAAAGTTTTAAAATACTTCAGACCCCCCAGAATACTGAAGCACCGAAGAAGGAAATTACTTACCTCCTTAGTTTTGCCTCGTTACTTGCTAGTCAAATGATAATAAACTACACGTGACTTTAGACTATTCACATGATCACTGTCAGATTATATACATTCCTCATGGAACTACACTTGCTGACTGAAAATAGTGGATTTTCCTTTCCTGCAGCCTCATCATGTTATGTTCAGTTATGTTTACTTTTTTTAAGCCTTAGGTCTGAATTTTTTGAGATGCATGCATTTGCAAGGGTGACTACAATGTTGATATCAAGTACTCTACATATGCAGGATTTGAGAATATTAGTTAAATTTTTTAACAGTGTTTTGCATTCTTTAATAATGCTAACAGCATAAAATCATAGTAGAAATATTTATATTTGAATATACTGTTCCATTTAAACAATTCTAGAAAAATAGTATTTTTTAATATGTGTTTTCTTCCTGGTGTAGATCCACTTGTTGGTATTTTTGAACAGAACAAGAGAATATTGTTATCCATTTCTCCTAAGTCTCTGTTTGACAGAATTGCAGCTTCACTATTTCAAATAGAAATAGTTAATAGAATGCAAGGCTTTTAAAATCTGAGTATCAACATTCGGCTTTCTAGCCTGACTGAATCACTGCATCTGTATCTGTACTATGTATTTTAAACCAATTAAGGGATAGATGATGTGTTGTTAGGAGCAACCTTTTATGGGGATTTTTAAAGCATTTCCTAAAATACATTATTCATTAAAATTCTTAAGGTTAAACCATATTTTGATACTGTATATGAAGAGTGTGTTTTTCCTCTCAGGCCGACATGCATGGTACTTTGACCTTTGTATTGATTCCCAGCCAGCAGAGCAAGCCACCTCCTGTGAAGGAGACAGTTGTAAGTAGCTCTACATGTGTTCTTGTGCTTGGTGATACATAATTTATTTTACCAGTAATGTGTAGAAAGTTCTTCTTTAGATCATTTACATTGTGGAACAAAACCAAAACTTAAATATTTAAATTGATTTGTTACCAGACTGACACCTGAATTAACTGTTGAAAATGATTGATGTCGTAAGCTGAAACTCTTAGTATGATTTTAGCTGAGTTTCTAAAATAGCAAGAAATTGTAAAAGTAGAACTTGGTGTGGTTCTGAATTTATTTTGAATTTACAAATTTCTCTCTTTTATTTATATATATATATATATGCATGTATGCATTAAAAGAAAATGGATTGATGGGACTTGCTAATATGCTTTGGGAGGAAAACTTTGTATACTGGAAGCTTTGTTTATTATCTTTTTGTCTAACATACTTTTCTTGAGGTGGTTTTAATAGTTTGAAGAAAAAGTGGCCAGACGTTAGTAATTGGTGACAAAATACTGTACAAGTGAAATTTCACTTAAAGCCCAGCATATGGGTTTCAGCCTGTGTGTTTATTAGGTATTTTAACCAATCAAATACCTCTGATAATTTTTGAATGTAAAGAACTTAAAATCATTGGGGTGGGGTGGGGGTGAGGAAATTGTGAGGACTTTAGAAATGGTGAGGAAATTGCATGGACTTCAGAATTAACAAGAGTTAAATTCAAGCCTTTATGTCCAACCTAGCAGAAGTGTGTCTTTTCTGCTGCTAACCTACCTAGGTAATGTTTTCATTGCAGTCAAGGAAGAGGGGGTGTAATTCTTCAGAAGTCACTGGGGTGTTTTATTTCTGATTTTACATTTGATCTCCCACAGATACACGTGAAAGCGCATTTTGACTACGATCCCTCTGATGACCCTTATGTCCCCTGCCGAGAGTTAGGCCTATCCTTTCAAAAAGGAGACATTCTCCATGTGATCAGTCAAGAAGATCCAAACTGGTGGCAGGCTTACAGAGATGGAGATGAAGATAATCAGCCATTGGCAGGCCTTATTCCTGGTAAATAAAGCTCTAGAAAGCTTGACAGTTCTCATAGCCACAGGAGTGATATTCAGGTTTTCAAAGACTCGTACACCCTTAAATATAAATTGCCTAGAATGTCTGTGACACTGAACCGTTTGCAACAGAGCCGACTGCTGCTTATGTAATTCACTTAAAAGTTGACCTTTTAGAGGCATCACTGCCTATTGCTGTTAAACCAGAGTAAGGCTGCTGCTGTCACTGCAGGTCACCTTTCAACAGCTACTCTCTCCTCTTCCTTTATTCCTCCACCCTGTGGAGACTCTGTGGATTCGGAGTTCCCTCTGGCTGCAGCAGAGATGGGGGACTGTAACCCACTTGTTCTCTGGAGATGCGTGCAGCTGTGAGCTTTCTTACTTTGTTCAAACAAACTGCTTGATACAGTGTCTTTTTTGTCGTGACTTTTCGGAATGTTTTCACTTAGCAAAGGGCATTAGTTACTTTTATCTGTCTGGCTTCCTTTCTCATTGTTAGGGGCCTTGAAGTAACAGGGTTTTCAGGGTTTTATAGATTCACTTCAAGTCAACTTACAATTTTTGCATTGCAATATTATTGTGCTCTAGTCCATTTAAGATCTGCTGATCTATTAAACACAGCAAACGAGACTTCTCAAATTCCATAAAATATCTCACTTTATGATGTTTGAATAAGTTGAGAGAAACACTGATTTAAATATAGGTTAATCTTTTTAAACTGAAGTTCAAAATATTTTGTATAAATAGAACACATTATTTTTGTATATAAAATAATTAGAAAAATAACAGAAAAATAATACAAAAATAATTAGAAAACCACAGCATCATAGTGGGAAAGCATGGTCTTTCCAGTAGTTTCAACTTTCCAGGCTACAAATGCTCTGCAAGTCTTTCTTGATGAATATGTTTTTTAAGTATTAAGTTCTGTAGTAATTTTAGTTTCTCTTTTTAAATTTGAATTTCTCTTTTAAAATTTCTTTTGCATATTTTATTCTGCTGGAACCTTCAGAGATGTAAAAGCTTAGGAAAAAGTCAAAGGAGTAAGTCATAATGAAAAAGCATTGAAATGTTTTCTAAATGTTAATGGCTCTTGTGCCTTTTCTTTTTTTTTTTTTTAATGCATCAAGGAAAAAGTTT
This sequence comes from Lophotriccus pileatus, assembly GCA_035583135.1. Taxonomy (NCBI): domain Eukaryota; kingdom Metazoa; phylum Chordata; class Aves; order Passeriformes; family Tyrannidae; genus Lophotriccus; species Lophotriccus pileatus. The sequence goes on along the minus strand of JAWWES010000168.1, from coordinate 29,941,990 downwards.
TCAGCAACAAAGAGAAGCAATGAAACAAACCATAGAAGAAGATAAGGAACCTGAAAAATCAGGTTGGATATATGCTTTCCAAGGGAAAAAAATATTTTTTGGAGGTGCTATATATATATGGATATATATGAAACTTTGTCATTGTGGATTTGTAGAAAATTCTCCTGTTTTTTTGTAATACAAGTGGGAGGATTCTTTGAAAGTCTTCACATAATTACAGGTCTGAATTTAGCACTTAATTGTATAAATCACATGGGATTTTTGTGCAATGTAATTAGGATGATGTAGGGAATTTGGAAAGCCCCTTTTTTCTTAAAGAATTTTATCTGCCATGACTCAGTTGAAGTTCTTGACATGAACATTTGCTTAATACACCAGACCACTGTAATCACTGAAGGATATTATGCCTTTTCAAAACTGCAGAATAAATTCTCCACTTTAAAGATCCAGATAGTGGGTGGAATAGGAGGATTTTTACTGGATGGGTGTTTGATTGTGATGATTTTTATTTTTTTGAAAATAAAATTTTCAGGAAAACTCTGGTGCGCGAAGAAAAACAAAAAGAAACGGAAAAAGATTTTATACAACGCAAATAAAAATGATGGTGAGTAACATGTTTTCCAGAATATGTGTACTTATAAGAACTATGAAAGATTCCACAAATAGCCTTGTGAACAGAATGCTGAAATTCAGGATACGATGTTAGAAATAATAGCTGATGAAGTTCTTTGTGAGAGCAGTAGTATGTTTTGTTATAGCATTTAGAGAAAGGCGTAAAAGTGGTGACAGGATGTGTAGGGTCATTTAGTGTCTTGAATAACGGCCAGATTATAGAGGTAAAAAACAGATGGCTTTTTAGGCATGGAAGCACTCATAATTTTACAATGATGAACTCATTTGTTATGGTTTTGCAGTGTCATCTCACTCTGCATAATTAAGTTTAGTAAACAAAAACTTTCTCCACAAAGATTTTTAGAAGCTATTTATACTATATTCTTACAAAAGTACTTTGGAATTGGAATGATTTTTGTTGTTGTTGGATATAAAGTGTTATTCTTGTACTAGAAACTTGTTTCTTGGCAAGAATGTTGTTTCCTGAATTTATGCTACTACTTATGTGAGTAATAGTAAGCGAAGACACACTTTCTTTCCCAAGAAAGGGAGAAAAGGTCTGATTTTACTGGGCAAGTGATGGTCTTTGGAATTCTGTTGCTTGGTGACTCAGAGATGCTGGGCGGAGAGTTTGGGAAACGCCTGAAACTTGATACTGCATGACAGGCAACTGTTAGCAAAGTATTTGTGACTGTTTTGTTGTTCTCTCTCAAGATTATGACAATGAGGAAATTTTGACCTACGAGGAAATGTCACTGTATCACCAACCAGCAAATAGGAAACGGCCCATTGTCCTGATTGGCCCACAGAACTGCGGCCAAAACGAGCTGCGGCAGAGGCTTATGAATAACGAAGTGGATCGCTTTGCCTCTGCAGTTCCACGTAAGTTTGGCGGGCAGATAAGATTCTGTATTCTAAATTTTGTCTGCAGACAATCCTGTTGTGTTGAAAATAGTAATTAGTGGCGTGGGGGGTTCAAACAGGTTATATTGAGGTCTTGAAAAATGGGCACGGAGAGTGACCTCTTGTATGGCAAAAAATAGTATTGGTAAGTTAATGCAGATCCAGTGTCTCAACACAATGCTAAAAAGGCATTATAAGGCATGCATTTATTCCTGTTTGCATAAAATTGGAGTGAGTTACAGAAGTTTATAAAAGAAACTGGTATATAGGACAAAGAATTTTTAACCAAATGTCCAGCATAAATTTAAATTTAGGTGGCTTTAGTGCCTTTCCAAACAACTTTCTGTGATTATTGTATTTTTAGTGCCTCGTACCCTAGATTATGTTTACAAGCAGTTTAGGAATGTATATTGTTATAAACTAATGGCTGGTCACAGCTGCACAGTTAAAACTATTCCTTTCATAGTTTACTGTTTTTTTTCCCTCTAGATAATGTAAGTGAAACCTTTGAATTAAGTTTGACAACTTAATCTGAACATTTATTGTATGAAACAAAATATATGGATTTCTTGGATATTTCATATGTTGGTGGGGGTTTTTTTTGCTTGATTAGCAACATGTCTCCTAAGAGAAATGCTGATTGCTTTTCTTCAGTTCTACAGGTGTATCACTCTCTGTGTCTTTTTTTTTGTCACTCTTGCTTGTAGATACTACTCGGAGTAGGCGAGAGACTGAAGCAGCTGGCAGGGATTACCATTTCGTTTCCAGACAGGCATTTGAGAGTGACATAGCTGCAGGGAAGTTCATTGAATATGGAGAGTTTGAAAAGAACCTCTATGGTACTAGCATAGACTCCGTGCGGCAAGTAATCAACTCAGGCAAGATATGCCTTTTAAATCTTCATACCCAGGTATGGCAAAAATGTTTCCTGTCGTGTTTGAATTGTAGAAGCTGCTGTGAGAACCTATAGAGCTCTATTTGGTTTATATAAAATGAGTGTGTTTTCAAGGTCCATATTCATATTTATTCCAAGTTTTCTTGCAGTGATGTTCAGTTGACTATAGAGTGTGTTATACAGCCTTCTTGTTCCTTGTTTGTAGATATGTACATCTTTATTCACTAAATGTAGTAGGGCCCTTTTCACTTTAAGTATCTGGAAACCATCCGAATTTAAAAAATGAATTAAAATAAGATTTATGTCTCTCAGTCCTCCAAATATTCTGTGAGCTCTGACGTTTTTGAAGATGGAGAGGAACTTGTTTGTGATTATACTTGGAAAGTGTTTTTTGGGACTGTTAATGCAGTTTCCAAATGCAGTTCAGGATTAAAGTATATCACATCATTAATATTGAAAAGCTGTTTAGCTGTGACCTTTTGGTTATGGAGAGGAAAACTATACTTATAGACCTCAACTTGGAAATTTAGTTAAACATGGGAAGAGGCAGAGTCCTGGAACACAACCCATTTTCTGATACACATAATATGTGTGAGCTCTGCTGCTTCTGTAGATCTACAAAAGAAGCCCCAAAACTCAGACACATCAGTAAAGTCTGGTAGTATAAAAGCTATAATTAGTCAACAATTAGTCATCACCAGTTGGGACCATGTGATACTTTACTAGAATACCATGTGGGTATTGCAAAGCATGTCATAAGGTGAAAATTCACAACTCTTTAAAAATTTGTTAATTTCTCTGGCTAAAAAAAAAATCTATTTCAGAGACAAGTTGTTTGTCCTGAGAGTGAGCCTTTTGGAAAAACCAAATGACAGTTTGCTTTTCTTTACTTCCTGTCTCTCAAAATAAATGTAACCTGACAAAACAAAATGCTATGCATATAGTAGTAGTGCATCTGATACTTGTATTTTAATCTTCAAACAGAAAAGGTTAAACTATAGTTTTTCAAGTAAACTGTAGTATTTAAAGACTCTTCTCTCTGTTCAAAGCTGATGCCATTCCTTAGCATTCTAAGGACACTTACCCCAATGCAGGTGACTTTTTTTGCTTTTGGATACCAAAAGATCTGTTCCTTCAGTTTGGTTAAGAAGAATATTCTTGAACAAAAGTAAATATTTCAGTTCCATGAAGCTGAAAAATGTTGGAATATCAATTTTATAGGAAGAGGTGGCTTAACTGTGAGTGGTGATGATAATACTGTTAGTTAATTATATAGCTGTTAATGTATTGTACAGTTGTTGTGTTTGAAGAGTATGTTATCAATCATAGCATGTGAATAATGCATCACTAAATGCCCTTTTCATGGGTGGAATTGTTAAATATTTAATAAATCCTATTTCTGCAGTCACTGAAGACACTCCGTAACTCTGACTTGAAGCCATATATTATATTTGTTGCACCACCTTCACAAGAGAGACTACGAGCTTTGTTGGCCAAAGAAGGGAAAAACCCAAAGGTAAGGTGTCCTACACTTCTTCTGAAACGATGTTGGCTTTGGAAAATGCGTGCACTTCCTTTGGAATTGGGACCCAGTAATGGCACTGCAGTGCAGCAGTATGGCTGGGATCTGTGAGCTCCGGGTTAGTAGGCAGACCATACTAAGGGAAGGGTTCAGGATGCTTTTGTCTAATGTGATGGAAGAAGTATTAGACACGAGAATACACTGCTAAATCAGTAATCCTGGGGCACAGTGTCTCTGCATTGGGATCCCTGTGTTCATGTACAAAAATATGAACTTTTATTTCAAAACTGTGGAAAACCCAACTTTGTCCTCAAGTAAACCCAGGAATAATTCTGTGGAGCAAATGATTACTGTGTTTCTTTTGAGAATTTAGCTGCTCTTGGGAAAGCATCTGCTTGAAAATCCGAAAGTCTTCAGATAAAATTATTTTAAAGCTTGATCCTGTAGGATCACTTCTCATGTTCAGCCAGAGTCATATCCAAGATTTGAGCTTATCCAGTTCAGATCCAGTGTAGTTACTGAGAAGGCAGTTCTGCAGAATGGACTCAAAAGCCATAGATTAAACCAGGACATACATCTGAAAGCTCAGAAAAGTTCTTTATCAGCTTATGAGATACAAAGTGCTTATTGCTAGGACGATGAAGTAGGTTCATCATCAGCTTTTGAGCTGAGGTCTACCTGGCAGTGGTTGATGGGAGCCCGTTGCCACCATGGCATTGTTGCCACCATGGTATTTTCAGAGTACTAATTGAGCATAATGCTGCTCAGACTGAGGAAAAACAATCTTCCCAGCATAACTCAGAGAGACTCCTGACATGGCTGTTGGTCAGGGATCAAACCCTCACTGTGTTCCCTGGCTGTGTTGTTTTGCTTACTTGGATGCAAGATCTAGAAATCCATTAAAGTCCAAGTGTTAAAACAGAGGGATTTTTCTTTTTTCCTTCCCTCCCCACCCCTGACTCAAATGGAATCATAGTCTTTAAATGGGTGTGTTTCCTCCTTCATGTTTGTGCAACTAATGAAGCTTTATTTTATGTAAACATTGCATCTTATGTAGGTTCTGGATTCTTACTGAGTAGTCAAGGAATCCATTTGCAATAAAAAGGAATATATTCCTTGGTGTTAAAGAATGCCTGTTTTCTTTCTGATTAATTGTACTGGAGTTGTATTTATTTCAGGGAGGTACATGCTCTCGTGTTAAACTCCTTCCCCAGTAAAGAAAAAGATATTTCTTGCATGTGTGCCTATATGTTACTTTGATTTTATCAAGAGTATATAATGATTAAGAAAAAAAATCTTAAAAGCCTGAAGTCCCTTTTGAAATTATCCTTTCTAGAAAATTAACTTAAAAATTATACCTGAATATTTCTTTATACAATAGAAAAATAAGTTGCAGAAGAGGAAAATAAATACACTTCTAGTAGATAATTGTAAAAAACAAAAACAAAACAAAAAAAACCCCAAACCTGAAGTAAAGCAAAACATTTCTATTTTTCCCTTTGTATCATTTATCTACATCTGCAGTATTCTTGCTTTTGACATAGACCCTTCCAGCTCCCAAATGGTGTTTTTCATTTTTCTGCAGCGTTGTTCACCAGATGTTATGGTGACTTGGTCACCTTAAACATGTAACTCTCACTGTGGTTCTCTTTGCTGTTTGTTGAGCAGTTTTCACCAGTGACAGCTGTCGCCTTTGGCTGTCTGGCATTTCTAGTGCTGCATCTTCAGAGGAATGTTGTCTTGTTCTATGCCATTCAGCCTTTCTCTCACACTCTCTCTGCCATCTCCAGTCTTTTTCAGAAAGGATAATGAGCTTAGCAACCTCACTTATTTTTCAGAAACATGATTTACGAACCTCAGTAAGATCAGTGTTGTGCAATGAGCAGTGCTGGATTTTCCTCGTTTTCCTCAGCCTGGGGCAGTTATTTACAGTTTGCCACTTACAGCCAATCAGACAGGATTGTCTCAAATGTCCTTAGCTTTCAAATATGTATCATGGTTCAGTGTTACTGTAAACCTTTCCATAGCCAATAGCAACACCATGAGAATGTGTATAATAAAGTTGTTACCTTTCACTACTCTGTTACTGTGAGTGAGAGGCTTGCACACCTACGCTAACTCTCTGGTTTTGATTGCAGCCAGAAGAGCTGAGAGAAATCATAGAGAAGACAAGGGAGATGGAACAGAACAATGGCCACTACTTTGATACAGCAATTGTGAATTCTGACCTTGATAAGGCCTATCAAGAATTACTTCGGTTAATAAACAAACTTGACACAGAACCCCAGTGGGTGCCCTCTACCTGGCTGCGATGAGAGCAGTTCAAGGGACAAGCAGACTTTAATCTAGTTATCTTTCCAAGGAGATTGTGTGTAGGCCTGCCCAATTCTAGTGTAAATGCATGTGAGCTGTGTGAGCTCTAGACCTCAGTGGCTGCATCCTTTGCCAGTGAAATTGCGTATTAATGAAAAATACGCTACTCAGCTTGTGAGCCAATGTAACTGATCTAAAGATTGTCCAAGTTTTCTTTCTCTGTGGTCTAGAAATGGAGACTGTGTCAATACTAAATTCTAAGGCTTTAGATAGATTTTTCTAGCAGCTACTTTTATACATAAATCCACCTTTTTTAACCTAGAATCACCCTTACAACAAAGATTTTAAGTATGTTTGTGTGTGTGTATATATATAGTCCATGCTGTCATATAGTTATAAATATGAATGTTATTTAACACTTAATGACTTTGTGGGACATAATGCTAGTTCAAGAACATTCAAGATCACCGGGCAGAGATATAATCCACATGTGAAAAATGTTACTATTAATGAGAAACCTCTCCTGTTCAAAAAATACACAGAATGAAGATGCTGCTCTGATCTGGAGCTGCCCTGTGAGGCTTGAGTTAATATTTTAATTCTCAAACATTCCACTTTCTAATAGCACTGTAATTGGAAAATGTGTATAATGTAAATATTTCAATCCTTGCGTCTTTTTAGTCAGACTTTTAAAATCAGATTTGACTGCACAGTAATTTTAGATCCAAAGATGATTGTTATATTGATCTTTTAGATGTGATATTTTTATGATATTTTCTTTAAAACACTGATTGGAGCCGCTGTTTTCCACAGATCTGTAGAGATATTTAGAAAGGCAGAGCTTATATTTTTGTGAAAATATATAGTTATAAGACATGCTGCTTGAAAGTCAACTGAAATTCTCATGTTTTATAACAGAATACTGACTAAAATAGACTGATATGCTGAATATTGGAAGACAGTGGGGTTTTTTGATCTCTGCAAATGGTTCACGTTGTGGCTGTTGGACTAATGGACAACTAACTGGAATTAAAATAGCTGAATGTAGCTACTATGTTATGAGTATTGTAATTTACTAGCCAACATATTGTCCTGCATTTGCTCAGTACTGCAGTGAAAATATGTGTAAAACACTGGTAACTGACTGAGAAGTCACAAGAAAGGGGAATATTTTTAATGGTTCAAACAAAAAAAAATAAACCAAAAACTTGAAACAAGGGAACAAAAGACAAGGTCTGTCTGTATCCTGGTGCATTTTGCAAAGCAGATCAGAACATCTCTGCATCCTCAAATTATTCTGGCTGTGAAAGTTTAAATACTAAGACTGCAGTAGGGCTGTTGTTGCTGACCCTAACTGAATAGTAGTATGCTGGCTGTTTTGGTTTTGGGTAGCACAAAGAACCTTAACTGTGAGTATCTCTTCATTTTAGCCATAGTGGTTCCTTGTTCCTACAGGTAAAACACTGGAGTTATGTCAGTGTGTAGTTCACTGCTGTCTAATGTTGAAGGATGAAAAAGTAGTTAATGTTTTCCATTCTGTCTTGCATATATTCTTTCTTCAAATGTTAATGGAACAAACTCACACCCATAGTTAGGGAGCTCAAAGTATAGAGCAGATATAAAGAAATTGTCAGATAACTATCCTAGGTACTGAACTAATAGTCAGTACATTTTTGTGTTGAAAAATGGAAGTATAGAGTGCATTCCTGTCTTGTTAGAAAGCAAATTGATTTGATAGTTTAATTAGTATTTAGGGCTGAAAGGCAATTAAGCAATTAGTGGAGATTAGTAATGACCCTTCAGAAAGAAAAGGGGGTGCAGACTTGAATATCTTTAGTTCAAATTAGTGTTAGAAATAATAATGGCTATTCAAAATAATGGCTTTTTGCCTCACATTGCAGGCATGTTCTCAGTTTCATCCAACAGTTTATGAGAACTACAATGTTCAGGTATATTGGATATACTTTATTGATTCTACCCTTTAAGAAAGATGATTGACACATGTATTAGGCTTCTGGGTATTGACTGTTTCACAGGTGGACAAGAAGGTGAGAAGCAGTAAAATATGTGTTGAGTAAGTGTAACCTAGCTCAAGTTACATAGGTGCTGTCCGAATTCTTGCAGTCACAATCAGCTCAAGATGGTTGCTGAAGCCCCATAGGTATTCAGTGTTCACAGGCATCATCAGTCCCAGTAAATCATGCCATTAATGTTATTTCACCAGTGTTTGTCTCTCCAGTTTTTTTTAAATGTACAGAATGTTTGTTTTTTTTATAAATGAGCTTCTGAATGTAGACTTAAAGCATATTGCTTGAAGTTCAGCTTTACTCTCTTAATTCCCAAGGCACACACTACTTGCTGACATCCATGTAGAGAGGTGCTATGATAGTTTATAACCAGTGTTAGCTGTGTCTCCTGCTGAAAGGAAGGGTTTGAGCAGCACTGAAATATGTACCTGGCTGTCAATCTGCTGTCAGCTTGGACCTGGAACTACCTTGTGTAAGAAATCATTGTCTTTAATGAAGAACGTGTGCTAGTTCCTCGAGAGTAGAAGAAAATACACAGACTTCACTGGTGAAACTCTTCGACTTTACCACAGGTTATGTAGTGAGCTGTATCAGACTGAAATGAGGGTATCTGCATTTTTACCAGTCCAGATTTAATTAAAAATAAATGTTAGCTGAATTGTATAAAAGAATTTTTGAATGTAATTAAATGTGACTTTTCAAAATATTAGATGGGGAGTTTCATGCCTTAAATAATTAAGGTAACTTTACTGACACCTGTGGTTAGCCCCACATTGTACTTTTATACATGTATCTGCACTCTGTATTTTGAGACATCATGAACTGCACACTAATGTAAAAATGTAAAATATTTCTAGATTTAAAATAAATCACTGTACAATTTTACTTCTCTTACTGGATCTTGGGAGTCTTCCTTCTGCGACTGTGCTGAATGGGTGAAACATGCTGTGACCCGTCAGTGCCGTAGAGGATGTCCTGTGCTCCAGACATCATCCATCCCATGGGAGAGGTAACAACATGTCCACAGAGCTACAGTGTCTTTCTTTCAAACTAATCTGTATCTTACAACAGAGTATGGACTTACTATTCAGCTGTGCTGTGTTCAGCTTCAAAAGGGAAGTACCCTTGTGCTTCATACAGTTCTACAATGAGTTTTTAAAGGTGTTAGTAGAAATTAATTTCCTTGCACTTACGCTGCATCTGCAATTACGTGCTGGATCATGTTTAAAACAAGATGCTTACCCTGAACAGACTGGTAGTATTAGAGACAATAGACTAGTGTTAGTTCTGGGCCATCTGTTGAGTTTGCTGATTGCAAACCAATGTCTTCAAGAACAAAGAACACAACCAATTGTGTTCAAGAAATAACTGGACGTGACCCTTAGTGCTATGGGCTAGCTGGCAATGTGGTGATCAGTCAAAGGTGGGACTTGATGAAATTGGAGGTCTTTTTCAACCTGCATGATTCTGTGATTCTGTCTTTAGGAAAACACCCCTTCAAACTGAGCAGAAGTTTTATTTTGAAATCAACACAAGCTTTTAAGACCACCATCTTCTAGCAACTTGAGCCAGACACCAGGTATTTTAACACTGAAAATTTACACTTGTTTCTAGCACAGACAGTACACTAGTTGGCAGAACCTCTAATTAAAAATGCAGATGTTTTAGGCCAATGGTAGCAATCGTGCAACAAAAATATATCACAGAAGACTGTGGATTTCATCAAAAGGTTAGAAACTAGAGTTTCCTTTACTGGCATTTGACCTCAGCTCTGCTAATGCTGGCTTGAAGCAACCTGAACATTAATAGTTCAGCAGTAAAGAACATTACATGCATCTCCCTCCTTAAGCGACATTTTCCTCCTCTTGTACAAGGAAGAGGAGCAGTTTAATAGGAATCTGATTAGGCAAATCCAGAGCCATCCTGCAAAAAGTGTAGCTATCACCAGTCATTCTTACTAAGTGAAGGAAGAGGCTAACCATGCAATAGAAGGCTTTCCTGATTGACAGTAAAGCATCTGACATATTTTTCCTTTTCTTCCTATGGTGTAGTCAAGTTCCCAGATTTCTAATCTCCCAGGAGAAATCCACAATCCATTCAACTCAAGACTTGGACACCAAATGAGAAGCCACATAAGTATCTTGTAGGCAACATGTCTTGAATTATATTGTAATTGGACATTCTGTATTCTGGACCCCCTGCTCCATACACAGCAACTGTGCAGGGTTACTCAAAGAGAAGATCTTCGTCCTTCTCTTCTGCTAAGAGGTTGGCTGGTTCAATTTCCCCACCAGCAGCTCTACGCAGCTCCCGCTCTTGATCAGATTTTTCTTTCAATACTTTTTTCTTTTCCTGGATCTTCTTTAGCCTATGAAGAGAAATGCAGCTTATCCGTGAAACAAATACGTTTTCATAAAACAGGCTAGCAATAAAGATGCCATACAACATGGATATGATGAAGCTTCCTGGAAAAGTTCCCTGGGAAATACAAATTATGTAACAAATGTCAAATTTGGCAAAATGGCAAAAATAAAAGGCTTTTATTGCTAGCTGCTGTAATTGAAAAACTTCATCCAAACTATAAATTATATTCTTGACCCTAAACACTGTTCTGTTTGTCTTTAATGAAATTAATTCCTCTGTTGTTCAATTCAGGTTCGCCATTTTTTGCTTGAGGTAGTCCAGAACACTGACCTCTGTAGGAGAGGTGTCCTTAAGGCAGAACACCTCAGTGTACGGTACCACATCACTCCCTCTGGAAAAATGATGACACCTATGTGCAACTTAGTGGTAGGGATTCATTGACAAGTTTCAAACAAATCACTGCAGATGCCCAAGTGCTCCAGAAACTCAACATGCAGTAAGAATGAGATCGTGTTTAACAATGTTTGTTGCCAGATGTGGTGAATAGTTCTCCCAAGTCCCTTCTGAGGAATGGTCTATTTCAGAAAGAGACCAGTCTAGACTAGATATTTACCTGTAGAACTCCTCTCGTTCTCGTTCATCCAGTTCTGTGATGATATAAGAAAGAGTACGCTCGATCCTGGGAATAATCACTAAAAACATAAATAAAGTTTTTAGACTGCTGTTATATTAGCCAGGAAGTCATATAACAGAATGCACAGATGTTGTTTGAAGTCAATCTACTAATTATTTTGTCTAGGGGAAATTTGTATCTTTCATGGAAGATCATACTATTTTCTGATGAACAAGTACACAGAATTGTTTCCTTTAGTAAGTCCAGGACTAAGTTATGACTCTGAATGTCACAAAATCTCCCACAGCATCTTCTTTAAAGATGCAATGGAATCAGTAAGCACTGATCCCTCATTGGTAAGGTTCCTTTTTCTCATGGAAGTGATTAAAAAAAAACCTGCAACAGGTGGGCAAAATTTGAATGTCCTTCCATCACATTCTTTCAGAAACTTCTGTTCAGTATAGCACTTTTACTCATAGAATTATCTCAGTTTAAAAAGGCCATCATGAAAACAAATATTCAGATATAACACTCAACAAGGGAAGAGAGAAGACACTAAACAGAGCTTTAACACCCAAGTGGACAAACAACCTATGTGTCAGAATCACTTCGTGAAAGGAGAAAGCTGTTATCAGCACTACTAGTATTATTTGGAAGGCTGCAGAGGAAACCTTTTCTAAGTAAAGTTCTCGAGAGTGATGATAAGCTGCAGTTAAGGCCTGCTGGTTCAAAGGAACAAGTTTATGGAAAACAGTACTGAAAAGGATGGTTTAGAAACACAAACTGAAATAAGTTATTGTGTTCAAGCAAAGTTGATTAAATCTAAGCTATCAAAACTCAGAAAGGAACTTGAAATAATCACATTCTGCAGCAAAAGGAATCACAGCAATGTTCTGGTTGTAGTAGTACTTAAGAAATTGCAAGAAGCAAATTTACAAACAAGAACATGAAGGATAAAAAATTCACATCAAAGACAAGTACCACGGTATTGACATAAGGACTGTTCCATCCAAAATGAACAAGAAGTCAACAGCTCCTCACTGGGGACCACTATTACAATTTTAAAGTTTATGAAAGTGATTTAAAGTTAAATCTATTTTGAAGTTATTTAAAGTTTATTATGCTAGCTGTTGGAACATCTTAACACCTAGAAACATATCTTTTGCTTCTCGTCAACAGACCTGACCAATTAAATCAAAGTCACTAGCAGAGACTCCAGAATGTGTTTGTGAAACTTTTGTCCTAAAGGTTCTCAATACAGTTTCATGATTACTTTATGTTTACATATTCATTTATCTCTGTAGCCCATTCCAATGGGCTTTTAATTTTTTTCTTTCTTGCAGTATGTTTCATTGTAATGCTTTCTAGAAAGAGTTCTTGAACTGCTTAGAAATTCTACTAACAAGCAAGAGGTCAAATGAGTGGCTTCCATGAACCTGCTCCTTATTTTGCATGGAGACAGAAAAATGTTATGCATCCCAAATGGAAAATACTCACCATGTTCAATTGCGTTCACACGTCTGTTTGTTATTTTAATGGCTTCATCCAAAGTAATAAAGGATGTCTGACGGAATGGGATTAAATAATTAACACATAACAAGACAAATCCAGCATTTCGATCAATTCTATACAGAAAACTGAATAGCACTTGAAAGCCAAGTCTATAACGTGGCTTTACAGATTATGTCCTTGAGAGAAGTAGAATTTTTTCTACTAATGTGACTGCCACACTGCATATCAGCAGTTACCCGCTCTCCAAAGAAAGTTTCTTCCTAGCATTAAGGAATAAGGACTTTTTTGAAGTGGTAATATAACTGTTTTATGGCTGAAAAAGGTTTGCAACTTTGTACAGCACTGAGACGAGATTATGCTACAATTACTGAGATGTTACTTTCCTTTCAGAAAAGTGAGAAATCAATTATGCCCTTCTTTTTTCTTCCCACCAACCTGTAAGGAGGCCAGTTCCACAAGCAGCTCCACAGCTTTGGCATAGTTCCTCTTCAGCTTAGCCAACTGTTCTCCACCTCTGGCCAAGCCAGTCAGCTCATAGCCTGAAAAAAATAACTTTTGTTATTATTGCTGCTATAGTGGTTTTTTTGGCTAGATAAAAATTAATACTTTACAGCGATACAAACAGCTCAGCAAGTGAGAAGCTAAAGCCTTTGCCTATTAACAAATTATCTTTATAGTGGTTTATGTTACTACAGATCACTGTTGTGCATGTCCACAGTAAGACTTAGTGATCTCAAAATCTGGTACCTTGAGACAAGTCTTCTCATCTGAAAAACTCATTGATTTAGAAAAGTAAAATCCACTATAGTCCTTAATAATCCTTCCATGTCACAGGAACAGGGCAAAGCATCAAAGGAAGAAAGTACAGCCATGCCTGTGATGTAAACTGACTTACCACCAAGACATGACAAGTATTTTTGTATTAGCATGGAATTGCTGTAAGTATGTGCAAGACAAAAAACCACTTGGTTTGTACTTACTGTCCCCTCCTTCCTGGTAATGCTCAAAAACTGGCAAGGTTACACCTGACAGGAGTGAACAAAAATGTAAGAGACATAAAGGGCTACAGATTTGTTAAGTACAAATCAGTTTTACCCCACTTGCTTCCAATTGTGTAAGATTATTTTCCAAAATCTTCCTATACAGCTTGGAACGATTAAGTCATGCTGGTGCTGACATATAACACGGGACTTCTGAACTGTGTTGAGATCAGAGAGATCTGTACTTCCCTGAATTTTTCAGGGAAATATTCCAATTTGTTCAGCTTTATTATGTTTCTGTTTGGTAATGTATTCTCTTTACTTAAGGAATATTTTAAGCATTCAATCATCTTTTTTGTTTTCTTCATAGACAAGTATTAATATTTAATTGCCTGAAATTATTTAATTTTGGTACTTAATTTCCCAATCTATTTTTCAGTAAAGCTCTATGGAACTTATACTTTGTCCAAAGATCTAGAAATTGGACTGCAATTTACACACATTCATTTAATTTTATGAAGGGTAAATAACTAAATATAAAAATCATATGCTGTATATGAAAAAAACCCTAACCAATTACAAGTGTTTCTACTGTCAGATAAATAACAGAAATAAAGAAAAGGAGACAGTCTTTGGATACATTCTTGCATACTTCCAAGTCTCCTTCCACAATTCCCTTGAGTCAAAACTCATGGCCTGGAAAAGTCACCTGCTACATTGTCTTTTTTAGCTCTGATCTTGACTTGTGCTTTGTTCACATTTTGGATCACAGTGGTACTGTAAAGAAGAAAACATACATCTGAATCAGGAGAGCTGAAGTGGTTCATTAAGTCACCATTACACACAAGATGAAGCACTTATCAGATAGCTGTAAAGACCTGGAAATTGTTGTCAGCTCAGTTCTCTATGCAATTCATTGCGCAGACTTTAAAGCTAACACAGAAGCTTTGAAAGAAATAGGTTTCCAGCGAAGTTTGGAAATGTAAAAGACACAGAGTCTGTGCATGTAACTTTAAAAATATCATAGGCCAAGTATATGAAGCATATCTAAAACTAGCCAGTTATCTGGCAAATTATTTTAATAACATCAAGTCTAATCAATCCATGAGACCTTTTTCCCAATAAAAGTCAAGAAATCTCAAGGCTTTAATGCAGACCAAGGCCACATCATTTTTTTCCTTTTAGTTTGTATGTATTTGTTCTTTCAGAACATCGGTGAGTATGTTTACCCACTGACTAGGATATTAATAAACTTGAGCTTGTACAACAATTCATCGTGAAAAATTCTGAAGTATCTCAAGGTCTTCCAAGAACAGGTCACTGTGGCTAACTCTTCTGCCTAAGTCCAGTTTACTTAACAGGGTGGAATCTGACTACTGTTTATAGCTAAACACTGTGACTAGTTAGGACAGGAAACAGAACAGCACCATATCCAAATGAAAAGCCAAAAAGACTTTTCTTCAGCAGCACACAGATTACTCCTGTGTCTGATCACTCAGTTCTTCCCCACTAGTTGGTCGGTAGTACCATCAGCTGAATCATTAACACTTCTCCAACTGTATTTCACAAGGTCCATGCACCCTTGAATGAATCACACAAACACTCTAGACAGAACTGTAATTTATTAAAATACAACTAAAAATATGCTACTGGAGGAAAAAGATTTGTTTCCCCTCTGGCATACAGCCCTCGTGAGCTCTGGTGAGACAAGAGGTCACTGAGGTAAGAGATTAGAACAACTCATAAAATCACTGCTCAGCAATCCTCACCTGAAATCTCCTGCTGTAAACTTTGCCTCAGCAAGTGAAAAGGCAGCTTCTCTCATCACCTCACCCATCAGCATCTTGGTCTGTTTAAAAAAAATAAAATAAAAAAAAAAGGCAGCAAATACAATACATTACTCCTTTTCCAGGATAAATAACTAACAGCATAATGAGAAGGAAACAGAAAGATACTGAAGAGAGTGAGAAAGTCCTATATGGATAGCTCACTTTTAAACTGCAAATTGTAATTCCCAGGTGACTGGCAAAAAAAAAAAAAAATTCAGCTATTTCACTGATCCAGCAAAAGACTTGCCTTCTTCATAATCATAAAATTCTATTGCATGGGGGTTAAATCAAAACAATAAAGTGGCTCATTAGGAAAACACTCTTCCTTCACATTGTGTGGAATACTATGGGACAGTTTGTTGTTTTTCAACATACAGATGTGTGCAGCTTTGTGAAGCTGCACTCTCCTACTCCATTTTTCCTAATTTTTACACATTTGTAGTCCTTGTAGCTAAAAAACATGCTATTGAGAAACAACAGCCTTTGTGTGTTGGACAATCTGTAGGAAACAATGATACAGAGTGCTGAGAGCTTTGCCTACAGCCTGGCAATGAAGCACTCCTGCTAACCATGGATACTGTAGCAGTTGCAGCCAAAACAGTACAGCTAAAACCCATCTGGCTTGGTGGAATAAAACAAGACATATTAGACTCTGTGTATCTTAGATTTGTCATCCATGTTGCAGAGGAAGAAGCAGGGAACAAGTTCAATGTGGGCAAAACTTCTGCTTGCAAGTGTACTTGTTCCTGCAAGTCATGCAGGAAACATAGATCTGCAGTGTACTCTTAAGCTGGATAAAGCAACAAAAATGGAGCTACAAAACACATTAAAACCACTCCTAAACCATCTGGCAGCATCAGAGCAAAGTCCCCATAATGTAGAAGAGATGATAGGGAACTTGGAACACAAACCAAAGCGGAACCTAAGACTGTCTGGAAAGAGGTGAAGAATATTAACTCTTCCAAATTTCTGTATCAATGCAGCCAAACAAACCATAATTCTGCTCAAGTGTCCTCAGTAGTCTCACTTACAAAAAGCAGGTTATCCACAAATTGTCCTATGTTCCAGCCTACCTAATGAAGTCAGCAGGACAGGAATGCAAAACTGGCAGAACAGACAGATTTCAAATCAAGCAAGGCAAACAAAGGAAAATTCTAATTTACCTACCTCAATAATTTTCTTAAGGATCTGCCTGAATCGAAGTGTCAAAGCATCAGATTTTTTTTTCAAGAGGTTACGACCTGTTTGGGCTCCTTTTAAACGAGCCTTCATGATGGTCTGAGCCCTGTTAAACAGAGGAATAAATAAAAATGTTCTGCACCATCTGAAGGGATTAGGAAAAAATCAATGGAAAGCTTTTTGACGTGGATGTGACTGAAATTATGAAGCAACTGAGACACATCATTGCAGTAGAGCAAATTGACGACTTCAGGATAGGATTTCATATTCTCATTTTAAAAATCAAGGGAATTTATTCTATTTATCTCCATCATCAATGAGAACTACAAGGTTATTATCTGCAAAGTCAAAGATTATGGAAAATCGATGAGATATTTTTCAGCACTTCCATAATAGGAAATAGGAGTTTTCATTTTTCTTGATGTCTTACAAATACCAGAAATCAAACTACCCCAAATGCCCACTGTTAGTGTGACACTGGTATTGCTTTTAAGTTCTTTTACTGCTGTGTCACCTTCTCAAAATCAGACAACACAGAAAATTCTTCATGTGATCATAACTGTTGATGCTGTGTTCTGATTTTATAGAGCAAGAAGATACAGCAGTTGTACATTCTGGTTTGAAGAAAGACAGAAAGTGCAATGATTCCTTATCTTCATATGCTGCATAAGAGATTTACAAGCTATTTAAGACAACCAAAGGCACAACTGAAGAAGTATATTAGTGAGTTAGATGTAGTTTTGTATATCCTTTACTATCAGTAGCACTCTTGAAGGTTCCTTGTATGAAATTATGCACTGAAGAAGGATCCAAACCTTGCTTTCCTCTCTGCTGTAGAGTATTTTTTAATCTGAAGAATCTTTTTGACTTAAGTTAACTAGAATAGCAGGAGCTATACTACAAAAAGGACAAGCTGTGCTAACGTAAGCTACTACTTTGTACATGCAGCCACTGTGCACAAAGGACAACATTCAAGTCCTTATTTCCTCTCTGACCTTGGAAAAAGTAATTAGAATTAAGATTCTATCTACACATTACTGTCCACATCTACTGGCATGTGATGAGAATAACTCCATTAACATCTACCAAATCCTTACAACTGAAAACCACAAATAATTTATGAATGTTTATGATTAAAAACAATCAGAGTAAAAAGGCAACTTTACTTTTCCAGCCAGCAGGTGTCTTGAACTAACCTTGAACTAACTTGTTCCTTCTGTTCCCCACCTGCCAGAGACTGGCTGGCCTTCTAGTTTGAGCAAGATTTCACAGGCTCTGAGAGTGCACTAAACAATGTCTTGTTTACCCTCAAAGAGACTGAGCAGTTTCTGGAACTGATGATACCCAGCACAGAAGAGGCTCATATCACCAAGCCACTTCATAAAGATTAAACAAATTAAATAAAAAAAACCAACCCCCCCAAAAACCCCAACAAAAAAAGCAAACCTTGTGAAATTCTCTGGTGTCAGTTAACAAAATCAACTGTTGCAAACACAGCCATCTTTATTTTGGCATTCTAAGGTACATTCCTCTGGAAACACCAGCCACATTATTTATTGGTCTGCTACCTCCCTTGAAACAATGCTTGCAAATATTAAGCCTTTCTACATGACCACCCTCCTGCCACAGTGGCATATCAGCCCACAAAACCAGATACCATTTTAAAAGTGACTGAAGTGCCCCCTCTTGGACATGTAAACTGAATGAAAAGAGCTCTACCAAAGAGCAGGAGTGAGACCAGATGACTTAAGTGCATGTAATAATTCATTTCTGTGTATGTAATAGTTTATTCCTGAACTAAGTTTCAAAACAGAACCTTCACCATGTAATGTATTAATCTTTTCATATAAACTGTTTCTTTATATGTCCTGAGCTCACACACGGGGGAATAATTATTGTTTTACATTTGAGGTTTTCTGTCCTGCAAGGCACGTTTTTATAAAGATTACATGCAGGCCCACTTTTATGCAAGATTTGAAAGAGCCTTTCAGCTTAAAGCAAAGTCTTTCTGCCCTGGAGGGTTCTAAAGAGAAACTGAAAAGCATTATTAAAACAGCAATTTTGTTCAGTTGTTTGTGTTTGTTCCAATGTTGGCAGCTTTGTAAGCCTTGTCAGGAGACATATGATCTAATGACAAATAGTCTGCTGTCAGGATCTGGAAAATTACCTGACTGTCCACTACACTTTGAGCATTTTACTTCCTTCTTCTTTTTTAACACTTTACGGCCAACCTCTCACACAGCAAGTATCGTCTGTGGCAAAGTTAATGGAAGCTATGGCTCGATCTGTCCATTTTCCCCTTACCCATACATTTTACAAAATGTTCTTTTTTAAGTCAGGTTTGCGTAATGTCATGACTTTAAACACCCCACCCGGCATGTTTGTGCCGGACCCCGCCACGGCCCTCTGAGGGCTGACAGAGCTGATGTGGAGCCCGAAAACAGAACCTGAAGGAGAGAACTAAGGGCGGCCTCCGAGTGCTCGGTCGCAGCACCGCGGGGGGAGCGGGCACACGACGGGCGGAACGCCGGCCAGTGCCGAGCGCCGACGGGAAGAGAAGCCCTGAGAGCCCCGCGAGCCGCCCCGCGCCCCCGCCGCCTCCCGCTCGGCGCTATCCCGGCCCGCCCCGGCGGACACTCACATCCGCGAGGGGAAGATTTCGATGCGGTCCTTGCCCGACATGCCGGCGGCGGGTCCGGCCCGGCTGTCACGGCTGTCGCCGCTGTGGCCGCTCCGGTGTCGCCGCCGCCGCCGTCACGTGACGCGACCCCGCCCTCGCGCGCAGGGCACCAAACCCGGATGTCCGCGCGGTTCCGCGCGCGCCGCCTGCCGTCACGTGTTCCCCGGGGCCGGCGAGGAGGCGGCGCGATTGGCCGAGTCCCCGGCCCCGCCCGCCGCGCGGGGGCGCCCTACGGCGCTCGGCCCTTCCGGCTCGGCTCCGTGGCGCCGGCGCCGACGCCTGCGCAGTGGTGCGGCGGGGCACGGGCGCACGCGGCGGCAGGAGCGGGGCCAGCGCGGGACCCCCCGGGCCGCAGTCACAGGTACCGCCCGCGGGCACCGCACACCGGGCACCGGGCACCGCACCGCACACAGCACCGCACACCGGCACCGCCCGGGCGGGGACGGGCCGGGACCCGCGCAGCTCACAGCCCGGCCCGGCGGACCGGCACCGCGCCCGTGCCCCCGGCCTCCCGCCCGCGCCGTGCCTGCGATGGGCATTGCCCGGCCCCCTCTCTGGTGCGGCGGCCGTGGGGCAGTGCCCGAGTCGGCGGCGCTGGGCAGGGCTGGCTCCGTTCCCGCAGGGCTGGCTCGGCCGCCAGGGCCGAAGCCTCGGCCGAGGCGTGTCCAATCTCGAGGAAAGATGATTTCCGGCTCCAGCGCGGTGGGCGCAGTGCTGTTCCTGGGAATCTTCCGCAGAAGGCCGAAATAAAAACCTTGTGACTGTGGAGAGAGGAGTAACTGTGACTGTGGAGAGTGCTGTGTGTGCAGGGCGGTGTTTGTCCCTCTCGTTGTGGCCCGGGGTTGTTCTTTGCAGCGCAGCTTCCTTATGCATCCTATAGGTACCTGTAGGATTGAGCAGAGCTGTATTGAAGGGACTAGAGAAAAGAACTGTAGTTTTTATTCGTAACCTTGGAGTTCCATGTTCAATTTCAAATTATAGAAAGTTATACAAAACCTTTAGAGGAGTGTTTTCATAATCTTTTGCCAGTCTGTATTTAACCTTTCCGAAAGTTAGGAATGGAAATAAGAGTGGACAGTGTTCTGAATTGTGTGGCCGTGTGTATATAGCATGTAGCATTACCATCCTACTCTGTTCTTAAACTTTTGTATAGCTAGAAAGCATTGATATTGCTGTAAAGATCAGGACTAAAACTTCAAAATGGTGACTACAACAAACCTTCTGAAGGAGCGATGCATTTCACTCTGCATCTTGGGCTCCTACTGCTGTAGAAAATTTTCCGTGTGAAACTTCAAGGCATAGACAAAAATGGATCTAACCTCATTAGGAGTTTAAAAGCATGTGGATTCATCATCAGGAAAGTGAAGCAGTTTAAGCATTCCTTCTTACCACTACTTGATTATGAAGTGTTATTTCTGCACTTTATTTTTTGAATGAATCGTGGTTTTTTTCATGTAGTTTGGGGGTTTTTTCTTCCATCCTGATTTGCAGTCTGTTGGAGGGGTGCTTTTTTTTGTTTTTTAGTACTTCATTCAGGCTAGGCTAGTTCTGTTCTGATTAATGCCTTTGTTTTCTTTGCTGACAGTTGGCCTCTGGAGCAGGTCTTACAGGATTATCCCAAACATCTTGTGCTGAGTGTAGAAAGTCATCCTCTGGAGTCTGCTCCTCCTCAGTATTGCAGAAACTTCCCTCTGCCTATTATTTTCTTATGTGCACACAAAAACCTTCTTGAGCACTGCAGGCTTCTTCTCTCCCATGTCCTCCTGCTCTTACAAGCTGATTGAAAATGTTACACAACCTCATGAATTTAGATGAGTGCAAGTGCCACCTTTCTACCACTTGAAGCCTCCCCATCGTGCTATGTTTAGGTAGTACAACAGTTGAAGTGGATAATGAGATGTCTGGGTAGCAAGCTTTTTTTACTTTAGTGCAAAAAATTTGGCATCTTAGCAAATGATTGTGGTAATACTACTTAAAACACTAGTTAATTTATTTTGTCATTTCTGTTAAAACCTGAGCAAAAGCCTTATCCTGATTTGCAATCTTTTGTGTCAGTGTTGCTCTCTGTCCTCCCCAGTCCTTGCTAATTTGTTGCCATGTTTGTAGAAGGCAGTGATGTGCTGTGAAATAAATCTTTGGGGTTTGTGCTTGAATTCCAGAATGCCGGGCCTAAGCTGTAGATTCTACCAGCATAAATTTCCAGAGGTGGAAGATGTAGTGATGGTCAATGTTCGGTCCATTGCTGAAATGGGAGCCTACGTCAGCCTGCTGGAATACAACAACATTGAAGGCATGATCCTCCTCAGTGAGCTGTCCAGGAGACGTATTCGTTCCATTAACAAACTCATCCGCATCGGGAGGAATGAATGTGTTGTGGTCATCAGGGTTGACAAAGAGAAAGGTATTTGGGGATACTGTGGGTATATCAAGAATGAATTCATAGAGAGAAATGCAGACAAACTAAGTGGTTTAGGTATTTGTGGGTTTTACCAGGGCTACTTTTTTTTAGGGCACTTAAGCAAAATAGATCATCATTGTCCCATCTGATATCTATGGTCGTTCTTCTGTTGCTCTGTTCTTTGGGAATTGGGTTAACAAAAGTGATTCATGTCAGTAAAGATTTGCTCAACTGGGTCCTCACCGGCTCAGTAAATGAACCAAAGTGAAGTGGAATTTTCTTTTGATATCTTCAAGTCTTAACTGAAGAGAAGCATCATATGCTGTAGAGATAAAAATCTAGTTGCTAAGCATTTAGTGTTCACAGTCTGTCCTGTTCATTAACAAGTCTCAAACCTTGTCAATAAAATAGGTGACGAGTATGTAATAATTGTGCCACATTAGCTCTGTAGGATGCAAGCTGAGATTGTACAGGCAGCTTTGTCTCTTCCTGTCTTGAATCTTTGAAGAATTTTTTTAATATATTTTCTTTTTAGAAGATGTTGGATTTTGATAATACTGATCCATGCAATCTCTAAAATCTATATCCAGGTATAAAGAAATAATAAAGGCTGAGCAGATCTCTTAGAAATGTTACTGTTGGTATGCTGTTTCTCAAGTAATAGGCTTTTCTATAATACTTCTCAAACTGCAGTTAACTCTGAGATTAAGTAATTAATTACAGGATAAGGAAGAGCAGAGAGGAAAGAAAGACAAGCATAAACTTATTTCAGACAGATCTGAAGTGAAATATGTTTCCCAGCATATCTAATGAAAAAATACTTCCTTCTACAAATTAATTCTATTCTCATACTAACAGAGAAACACAAGAGAAACAAACTCACCTAGTGGTCTTTCACTGAATCTGTGGAGGAACATATAGTTTGTGAGAAATAGGTGAAAGCCCTTTCAAATTTAGAAGAGGTGGTTCAAAGAATATTTTTCATGGGCATTTCTCCCAAAAGGGTACCGAAGAAATTAAAGTCAGAATTTCAGGCCAAGCCTATTATATTAGGAAGCAGTTCAGAACTAAAAGGGTGGAGTGCCAGCTTTGGTTGAAATTGCATTGAACACTACAAAAATATGCATTAAACTTGCTTCTTTGTATGCTGCTATGTTTTTTTTTCCAAAACTGTGTGCAGCAACATACAAATGGATCACAGATTGCTGAGATATTATGGAAATTTATTCAAAGTTTGCAGAGAAAACACTAAGGCAGTAATTTAAAAAAAACACCATACAAAGTATTTGCTATTTTAAGTAGTTGCAGTAGAAAGACAAACTTTATATCCTAATTTGGATTACAATTAGTTCAAATCCATTGAGGTTTGGTCTTGTTACTTTCGGTAGCAACATATAGGGATAATGTAGGCAACGGGCAAATCCTGGGCCAGAGTGTTTGTTCTTTGTTTGTCTTGAAGCAGTCAGACTTAGTTTGCACGATGGCTGACACTTTGACAATCGTCTTCCTCAATAGGTTATATTGACTTGTCAAAAAGAAGAGTATCTCCAGAGGAGGCAATCAAATGTGAAGACAAATTCACAAAATCAAAGACTGTAAGTTGCCTGTCTGTCTGTATTCAGGCACCATATATTTCCCACTTCTTTCTTGAATGACCAAAATGCACAGACATAAAATAGTATGAAAATAAAGTATTGTTCTTGTGTATTAGGCATACTCTAATTCTTATTTACCCATGCAAGATATATAACAAGTTCGTCTGTCCATGAGTTCTGTGGTAACTGTTTCTTAATTAATTAATTAATAGATCAGAAAGATGTCAGTAAAATTTATGATGTAAAGTGGTATATTTAAGTTATTATATTTAAACCCAAAAGTATATGCTGGTTTAGCACACTGTGGGCAACTATTTATTGAAAAGACATGCACGTAATTTCAGGCTCCCGTCCTTACTGCGGTATGGTCTTAGCACTTCTGAGCAGAAGTTTTGGTCTGCTTTCAGTATTTGTTTTGGGTTTTGTAACACTCCCGTGTTCCAGGTTTACAGCATCCTTCGCCATGTTGCTGAAGTCTTGGAGTACACTAAGGATGAGCAGCTTGAGAGTCTGTTCCAGAGAACTGCCTGGGTATTTGATGACAAGTACAAAAGACCGGGATATGGTGCTTATGATGCATTCAAGCACGCAGTCTCGTAAGGACACCTTTTACACTTCTAGGGCTTATTTCAAATTGCAGAGAACTGTTTCCTGAAATAGAACTATCATCACGTTCTTTTGAGTTGTTTTTTTGGGTTCCTTTCCCAGAGTCAGTATTGAGAATATACTGGTCAACTAAGCCTAGTAAATTTTTGTATCAGTCTTCCAGTTGCTTATTGCAGGTTTCTCTGTCTAATTGATTTTTTCGACTCTCTGATTTTTATTGCCACAGATGAGTCTGTGACAGTTCTAATAGGAAAAAGCACTGATTTTGGCTTGTCTGTCAGAATTTCTCTGTCCCAAGCAGATTTTATCAGAAATATCTAGCTCTGTGTCTGAAGATATTTCTACTCAGGTCTGATTGTCACTCTTCCACTGCCTGTGCCATGAAAGAGTGACAATTTCTTTTTTAAATGCAACGAGCTGGTTCTTTACTTCTCTACACTTCCAAACTTAAAGAATGGGATCATGAACTTAGAAATGCAAATATTAACGGAAAGAGATGGAAATCGTGATGCTAAGGAAGTATGTACAGAGATAGATTGCTTTTATATTTTTAATAGTCTGATATTGTAATTTTCTTTCAGAATTAAAGTATTTGGTTTCCCTCTAAAGAATCTATTGTGAAATTGGCAATCCAAAACTAGATTTCTCAATAAACATTTTTAGTTTTATTCTTTTATGCCACATGAATTGGAGTTGAACAGTAGATGGCAGTAATAAAACTTTCAGAAATTGTGTTGATTTTGGGAAATAGGAGGGCACTTGATAGCATTTTTAAATAGCTTAAAACCATCTCTATGTTTTGGAGTCTAAACTCGTTTAGACTGTGTTTTGTTTCATATAATAGTAATTTTCTGATGAGAACAAATTTACTGGTAAAGGGCAAATCTGGATACATTCCTGTAAAAGGAATTCCAGATAACTCTTACCTGATAAATACTTACTTAGACACCTGTATACCAGAAATAAAAAAAAGCCACCCTATAGTTACACTGGCTGTTTTAGCTTTTCTTGTACTCAGGAAAATTCCTGAGCACAGGCCTTTTGTTGCTCATTTGCTATTCAGTTTGGAGCACAAACATCTGAAGCTGTCTGTTCTCAAAACATGTTTCCATCAGTAATGCCTTAAGATTTCTGGCAATGGACTGCAACTTTATTTGTTCATGTTGTGCTCCTACATAAACCTATAACAATAGAGCAGAAAAATGTGGATATTTCTGCCTTCTTATTCTTGCTGAAGTGCTGTGTGAGGTTTAGCGTTCCCTCTAAGAATTTGACTTACTATTCCTTTCGTGAGGATTAGTATTTTGGGGTCTTAGACAGCAAAAATTGGAAAGTATATTTACCTTTTGATTAGTAAAAAAGTAAACATTGGGGACGTATTTGGTGAAAGCCTACCAGAAGCTTATGAAAGTAACTCAAAGATTTAACAGGATATTTTGTAAATAAAGCAGAATTTGTATGTCACATAAATAATTTCTGCCATGCAGGTTCCTATTTTGATGTGTTAAACCTGTCATATTTTTGGATTCCGTTTGCTTGTTTGGCCCTCCTACTATCTCTGTTGAGTGTACAAAAACATGAAAGATGATGTTGTATTAGCAGCAGAGACCAGTCTCCGTTACTGCATTCGGTTTTTGGACTGTTTTGTTTCACGTTTGCCTGCTGATAATATTGTAGGTGATCTGGTATTTTTTCCAGAAAACTGTTACTCTTGTCTCTGCAGAACAGCGACAGTTTTTGTGAGGAGTTTTTTATTATGTTCTCAGTTTCAGATATATTTGGGATAAGTTTAATGCAATAGAAAATTGACACCACTTCTTCAAACAAGAACTGCTAATTTATATTGGTAAACAGCAGAGGAGTTTGCTTCTGTGATCTCTGAATGTTGAACTATTAGCTTGCAATTTAAAAAGCCTTTATGGTTTCTTTAGCCAAGAATGTAGCCAGCAGATAAGTATCTGTCTGTGATCTATTAAAAAGGAGTACTGTTAAAAAGGAGTTACTGTTAAAAAGGAGTACAGAATAACATGGAATGAGAATAGGTTACTTTGTAGAATGAAAAAAATTTTGGTTTTGAAACATTGAAATAATTCAAACCCCCCAGATTCATCATGGTTTCGTTTTCATGTGATATGGGTTTGTCTTCATATTGGAGGAAACATAAATATCAAGTATCAATAGACTTGTCTCATTCCATGTATCATATACAAATGGAGGCAGACAGAAGTCATTCCTTTGCTTTAAAAAAAACTTAAAAATCATTCAGATGATTCCTTCCAGGAACAGATTGAATAAGGTACTTGTCTGCTTTGCTTGCCAATAGAAAATATTTTGAAAATAGATGTGTTTATTTTCTTCCAGTGTTTCAAGGGGCTCTTTAGAAACTTCCCTGTTTTGTTTGCCTAGAAGATATCTAGGGTTATTAGCAGGAATATAGAAATAGTACCAGAAGTTAATGTTGGGTCATATTCCACTTCAGTATAACTTCTGTAACATTGCTTTGCTTGGCTCAGAGACCCTGCAATCCTGGATAGCCTGGATCTGACAGAAGAAGAGAGACGTGTATTGATTGACAATATTAACAGACGTCTGACGCCTCAAGCAGTCAAAATTCGAGCTGGTGAGTTCTTCCCAGATGCTCATTGAACACATCTTGGCACTTTGTTAGTGTATCTTTTCGCAACTATGAATTCATTTAAAACTAGTGGTTTGTAATGCTGATATTTGAGTGGAACTGTTCAGAATTAAGACACCTTAATCGGGGATTGCTTTCAAAATGTCTCAGTGGGTTCTACCCCAAAGTACAAGGTGGTTTGGCTTTTTTTTTTCCTCTGGAACTGTGGACTTCTTGGAACACAAAGTAGTAGTCATGACATATAATGTAGTTTGTCAGATTGCATTGGCACACAATGAACTTAAATGTTTTATATTTACTACTGCATCTACAATATTCTTTTTCATCATTCAGAGTTTTAAATTAATTGATTCCTTGACAGGGTGATTGATCTCTGTCAGCACAGCTACAGCATGTATTTTAGCCACTTGTCCATGGGCATATGAAAATGGTATTTCTAGCTGATTGATTGCACAACATTTCTCTGGTATTTAATGCTTTTATATCTTCATCTCTCCATATGAAATACATAAGCATTCTTGTTGAGTTTATTGGATGAGAAGTGACTGAATGTGGGTGTATAACTTTATATCTTGGCTTTTCAAAGCACAACGTAAAATGTTACATGTGTGAAGAATTTAGGAAGACCTTTACCTCAAGTTATGAATCAAGCAAGTGTAATACCTTCCTCAGATTTGGGAGCTACTGAGGCTCTCGTTGTGGATAAACACTTGTTGCTAAAAAGATTTAAAAAGCTTTAAAGATTTTACAGCTTTTGGTGACCTTAAAGTTTCATTATTTTTATTTCTCTGTCCTAGATATTGAGGTGGCCTGTTATGGTTATGAAGGCATAGATGCAGTAAAAGAAGCTTTGAGAGCAGGCTTGAACTGTTCCACAGAGAACATGCCCATTAAAGTAAGTGCCATGGAATCAAAAGCAAAGTTTTCTGATGCCCTCAGGTACCAGTAGCATGCAATTGCTCTTTTCTCAGTCACCTAACTGAGCCTAGGGAGCCATGTGCCTGCTTTCCAGTTCTTCTCTAGCAGGTCTGTAACACACTTCCTTTCAGCTGTGTGCTGACATTGTTCCTGTAACTGTGCAGTGGCTTTCAAAGTTCGGGAAACTATTTATTCTGTTCAATTTGTTGAAGTCTGGTATTAGTACACTGCATACCTCCTGTTCCTTTATGTAGCCTTAAGTAGGGAGCAATGCATTTTATTTTCAGGTATAAGATTGTGTAAGAAAAGGAAAGTTTGCTCCACTTATGTTTGACTACTGACAGAATGGCTACTGTAGCCAGGGCTGGTTTTTCTTCCCCCCTATCCACAATTTGAGGATATTATGTATTCCTGAATAAGTTTTTAAATAAACTTGAAAGTACTCCCTTCTTTGAAAATTACTTCTTAAAATAGTTTCCTGTAACAAAAGAAGAAGTTTACTTATTCAGTCATCATAAAAAATAGTACATGTTGTGACACCTTTTTTTATCTAAACAGACATGTCAGCATATCATCTTTAGCTTTGTTACTGAGCTTGCTTTTTTCCTCCAATCCCTACAATTTGATAGATTAATCTGATAGCCCCTCCCCGTTATGTGATGACTACTACAACGCTGGAGAGAACTGAAGGACTGTCTGTTCTGAATCAAGCCATGGCTGTAATTAAAGAAAAAATTGAGGAGAAGAGAGGAGTCTTTAATGTGCAGATGGAGGTAAGAACAAATTACATTCTAAAATACAACTTTTTTCCTTACAGTATTTCTAAAGTAGAGCAAGATCAGTAACGCTACAAGAAATTTTAGTGAAAAGGTATTAAAGAAAAAAACAAACCTGAACTTCCATGTTCCTTAAATAAACAAATGGCCAAAAATTTTAACTTTCCTGGGTTTTATTGTATGACTTCAGGATGTATTTTATCTCTTGATCTTTATGTATAATCAGAGTCTACAAATACATGTGATGTTTCTTTGACTGTTTACCATGTGTTTTGGTTTGGTTTTTTGCAGCCTAAGGTGGTTACTGACACAGATGAGACTGAGCTTGCAAGGCAGTTGGAAAGACTGGAGAGGGAAAATGCTGAGGTGGATGGGGATGATGATGCTGAGGAAATGGAAGCCAAAACCGAAGACTAAATGTTCTGGAACACTTAGAAGAGAGACCATATGAAAAATTAGAAACCCCGTTGCAAACACTCTGGACTAAATGTTTTCCAGTATTGAAAACTTTGAAAGCAAATACTTGAAGTGTTTTACTGTTTTAAAAAGACCAAAATGTAAAAGGCTCTTCTAAATAACCTTTGATGCAACAAATTACACAAATTGAATCATTTGAAAGGAAGGTTCCTAGTCACAGATCTGTCCAGAAGGAGTTTGCAATCCCATGCTTAACACGTGCATACATAAAAATTCCTAATTGGTAATTACAGCTCAGTGCATCCGTTAATGATCTGTCATGGGAGCAGCAAAACCAAGCAAGCTGAACAGTTCTATTAAAAATGTATTTGAGCAAATATTCAATAAATTTCGGGGCTATGTAACTCCAAGGTTTTGGGAATTTTTCTCCTTTTTGTCACATGGCCTAGAGTGGTATGGATATAAAACCTGGAACAGTATGATCAGTGGGTGACTCCCTTTTAACACTGAAAGGTCTTTCTTTTCTTTGCTTTAAATCAAGCCAAGAATGAGTGGAACAAAATGTTTGTCTTGCAAGTTTGTTGATGCAGACTTGTTTATCATCTGCATTTATGGACTGAGAACTTGAAAAGTTTGAAAATAGCTTGTTACCATTCCAATAAACATAGCTAATAAATGAAAAATTACTTGCACTTTGTTCCTATAGCTGAATATAGCAGGAACTTTAATGAACTTACTGATACTTCAAAATGGGCAGCACTGTCTTGTGAGCTCACTGCTGCATGACCTTCAATTCTGCCTACTCTAAATCCCATTTATACTGGACTAAGCTGTTCACTCTAGAAACAGCCTGTTTATCTTCTCTGAGGAAGAGAAACAAGATGTGCTTTCTAAATTGGAATTAAAAAAATCCTGTTTTCCTTGTCAGTGGTAACCAAGGTGGAAGAGTTGGGCTTGTTTAAGTAACCTTTCCAAATTGCTAAATTTTTAAATGTTTTTTTTGTTTGGTTTTTTTTTATTGTCATGTCACATACTGCCCATCTCCTTTTTTTCTTAATGTTTTATGCTGCTAGAGGAAAATGCATGAAAAATTAGGCTTTGAGCCTTAAATAGGAATTTTTAACACTGCCACAGTACAAACAATATAATTGCTCTGTGTTGTTGGCCCACAAAAGGCATTCCCAAAGGGCATGCATATCGCAATCCATGCTGTGGTATCAGGGAAGTTCACGTGTACCCAACTCTTAACAGTAATGCAAAGCCAAGAAGGTTAAATAACTTTCAGTCTTTGCAGAATGTTGGAAAATACTTGAACGTGCCATCACAGAATGAAGTAACAGATATTTTTTAATGGTTATTTAACAAATATTTATTTAATGGTTATTGTCTTTTCAGCTGCTGTGTATGACAGCCTTGTGATAATGTAAGTTTCCTGTTTGAACAGCTCTTCCGCACTCTGCCATTGGCTAAAATAGTGATTTGACTTCCATTAAACACAATAGATGGGTAGTCAGACTAGGTAGCAAAGTATTTTAAAACTTTGTTACCATGTGGTCTGCATGCCAAAATAATGCTGTAAAGGAAAGCACTGAAAAACAAGCCACATGTGCTCCAAAGAAGGAAGGAGTGCTGTCAAGGGATTACAATTGTTATAATTTCTAAGAGCTGTTTCAGTGTGTCGATAGGTGAGCATTGTTTCTGTCAGTAAGTTAGGCAAAAGTTTGCTACCTTTTTTTTTCAGTGGCTACCAGAGCCTTTCCAATTAGAGCTGGAGCACTCTGGTGGGCACAATTCTGTGTCTGGTTTGAGTGCCCGAAAAAAATGATCAGGATGGTGAAGGCAATAACAAAGCAGGTTCAAGTAAATGCATTTCAATCCCTCGCTATCCTGACAGATAAAACCAGGCTCTCCTGATTTGCTCTCCTGAGCAAATTTTAACCAAGAAGATTAAATAAAAGACACAAGACAACATGGTGAATCCTTCTCAGGCATTACAGAAGCTTGAAGGAGGAGGTGTAAGGTGGGTGTTCTGGAGGCCTTTCAGCAAGGGATGCATAAGGGAGTGCTGGGGGTCAGCTGTGTTCCATCACTTAGGGATCATTAGAGTTGCTGAGATGATATCTTCTATCTCAACCTGTCTCTTTTCTGTTTGTGGAACTGCCTTTGCTTACCAAGTGCTTAAAATAAGGGTCTGGGTTTTGTGTGAATGCCTTTGTTGAATTGCTAAAGCTGGGTAGCATGTTCCTGCTGCTCATTAGCTGCTGTGCTGTTAACTCAGTTGTAATCACAAGGCCAACATTTCCACCTGCACTTGTGTAGTCCATGAACTAGTCAATGGAAAAGTACAAGTATACCTGTGGACAGGGCTTGGCCTGATGTGTGTAAGGATCTCAGCTTGACTCATACCCCAAATTAATTTTGTAAGATTGACAGCTTGGGAAGAGTTTTATTTACAGCATCTAATAAGGACTCATTAATTAAAAAAAAAAAAAAAAAAACAACCAAAACTAAACAGGGTTACCAGCTTACAGTCCAGTAACACACAGCCCAGTATCCTGTTTCTGGTGAGGGGAAATAGTGGCTGAAGAAGGGGTGCCCTGCTTGCTTGTGGCTGTTGTGGTTTGTCTGGTTTTTAATACAGTGACAATTCCTTGCTTTTTTCTCTCTGATTCTGGCCCTTGGTTTTTTTTCTGTAGGTGCAGTGCAGCTGGCATGTTGTTCTTCCTAGCAGAATCTGACCTTTGGGGTTTAATTTCTGATAGGGTTTTTTTTTGTTTGTTCCAGAGCCTAGACAATTAAACCACTATTTCCAAACACTCCACCTTTCTACAGTT
This sequence comes from Lophotriccus pileatus, assembly GCA_035583135.1. Lineage (NCBI taxonomy): Eukaryota > Metazoa > Chordata > Aves > Passeriformes > Tyrannidae > Lophotriccus > Lophotriccus pileatus. The sequence continues at coordinate 29,910,382 of JAWWES010000168.1, read as the reverse complement.
GATTTTAAAAGTGCTGTTACATCAGAATTCTTTTGAATGCTTGTTTTCTTTCACTTTTATCTAGAAATGTTTCAGCATTCTTTGTTTTGATGTGGTTTGTTTTCATCATCTTTCATCCCTAATCCACTAAGGAATTAAAATTTAATGGATTTTACACTGGAGGGCAAAATCCTGGCACCTTAAGAAGCTGGTTTGAAAAAGCTGGTGTTTGCAGTGCCCCCTGTGACACGATGCTGGGCACAGAGCATCGCAGAGCATGCGACCACGGAGGTTTCCTTTGGGCAGGTTCTCTTAATAAGCTGTTTTGTGGCTTTTTGAAGGACTGACTGGGAGGTACCAGCAATGTCTGCCAGGTCAGCCAGCTGAAATAGCACAGTCTGCACTCAGAGCTGGCTGCTCCTGCGCTCCTCTCGAACCCTGACTAGCTTCCTGCGGTCTTGAAGCTGGCTGGCTCTTCCTGGCCATCCTGATGCATATTCTATAGCGTTTAGCAATATATATAGCAAAGTATTTTGGGGTCACTTTGAATGGAAGAAAATGTCAAGCACTCAATTGTTTTTGTTGTTATAATAGTACACGGACACGTGGAAAACACTCTAAATTGTATCTGATGACATGGGTCCTCCTCCTTCAATGACTTTTAAGTCCCACAGATTTCATATCAAGCTCCCTAGGTTTATACAGATGGAATGAATCTTGTCTTTTTCCGCCAGAGGAATTCAATGCCAGAACTTGCCTCCCTAGCCCATGTGTGAATATGACAATTCAGACCTAATGACTCATTTTACACTATATGACCTTGCAAGATCTGTGTTTATTTAGCCTCAGGAAGCAATATAAGGGCAGTTTTTCAGCCTTGATTAACTACAGAATGAGACAGGGGGGAAGGGGTGTGTGCACATGATAAATATGCAAAGTATTGAAGAAATACTTTGAGGTACTGAAGGAAGTGAAGGCTCTAGATAATGAAAATTAGTTGATACAAAACCTATTGTTTAATGACCAGCTAAAGCAACATTTGCTTCACCATTCACCACCAGTTTGACAATAGAATTCTTTGTTGCTAATTTTAGTTTCGCCAAGATCCGTCTGCAGGGTTGTGGGTGGTCTGCATGCTGGAGAAAAAGAGCTTGTCAGATCCTCAGCAACGACTGGTTATGGAGCAATTCTGAGATCACTGTCTGAGCAAGAGCCCCCTGCAAGCGCTTACCTGCCCTCTCTAGTATGAAATAGCACCTTGTAATAAATTGCCTGCAGTAACAAGTTGAACAATGTAATTCAAACCTCAAATACCAAACTGTGGAACACGGTATTCCTGGAGCTGGTTATATAAAGAGTGCATGTCCAGGAAATGCATGCAGCAGTAAAGTTTCTTGTATACCTAGATTCAAGTTTTCTTCTTTTTTTCTCCAGCTTAATTCTCACATACAGAAACATTGTGAGCTGAAAATAATCTTCTTTATGATTTCTGCTTACTGCATCAGGGCTTTTTTTCCAAGATTCTGCTTCTGAATACAACTTTTTACATACACACATACATATATATATACAAACACAGATGGAGATTATTTTTTCAATTAAAATAAATACATTCTGTTAATTTCTGCTTTATTTTAAGGCAAACTAATTTTTTTTTTTAATTACAAAAACTTCCATTGGCAACTTTTAAAATACTACATACCAGCAGCAAAAAAAATACTCTTCTAAATGTTCTATTAAACTTACTGTGCTTACTTTAGGTGGACTGAAGAACGAACGTACTGGGAAATGACTTATGCAGCCAGTTTCATGGTGCCTGACTGCTTTTTTCCTGAAGAGGCAAAGGGTGTACAGTAGGAGCTACATAGGTAACTTCCATATGAGTCACCCTGCTTTTGAAATCTCAGGCAGCATGTTTTCTCTTTATACAGAATCAATTTTTCTTACTTCAAGTAGTGTTCAGTCACTCGTGTTCTCATGATCTCTGCAGGACTGTTCTCTGGGTTGTCTCCAGTACAATGTCAGTTTCAATTCTTCTGTGTTGTGCTATTCCTAGCTAAAAATTATAAAAATAGCATTAAGATTAAGAAATTATTTGTTTATTCCTTTTCCTTGGTGCATGAAAGTGTTCCCCATAATACTTGAGTCAATTTGTCTTACTGACCTTTGGACTCTTTACATAGCAACAAGTGCTTTTGTTTATTTGTTATATTCTACCTTGTACTTCTTATCACAGGCATAGCTCTGCCCACATATATCACCTTAATTTTAGTACAAGTCAGGGAATGCTAACAGTACAGCAAATTATTTCTGAACAGCAGGGCTGTCTGAAATACTAATACTGGTTTATTTCATCAGGACAAAAGACAAAAGTCTTCAAAAATGCAATAAACATCTAAGCTTGTATTCAGACACACAAAGGCACTCTGTTTCAGAGCTGCTCAGGAGGTACAGGAGGTCACTGCATAATGTTCGTGAATCAGACTGCCCTACAGAAAGCCCACTTATGTACGGATTTAGAATATTAGGTTGAGAGTCTTGGATTATATGTCCAGAGGTCACTGAAAGTAGAGTGGGCTTTTAGGTGCTTTGGTCCTTCTTTGGTAAAATAAATTTCTAGCATAAGAAGGTTCTGTAAGATTTGTAATCATAATATGCCATATGTTATACAGCATGCTGATCTGTAGAACTCCTGTGAGATGTGTTTTTTTAGTGGAGAAGTTTTAAGCAAGTTGATTAGTCTGAAGTTTTGAGGGATGCTATTTTATAGTTCTACTTCTCCCTCCCATGCAATACCTGATTTATTATCACGTAGCTACTTATATTGACCAGCTCATTCTGTGTGGGTTTCCTCTGAAATTCTGTGAAATTCTTTCTAGATTCTTTTTAGACGTCCCTTTGTTTTACTTCCCAGAGGGCAGGTAACGTATGAGCCAGCCCACTGCTTAACTAATGTCTCACAGGTAGGGAGGGAGGAAAAAAACAGGGTAGGGAGAGTACGTCACATTGGAGGAGGGGAGCAAAGAAAAATGAGCTTTCTTAAACAAATCATGTGCAGAGGGAGAGGCTGCCAGGGCTCAGGCAATTCCCAGCCGTGGCTCCGCTCTTTTCCCTGCTGGCCATGATGCAGGAAGAAGCTGGAATCCTGAAGGAGGGCTTCCTTGTCAAACGGGTAAGTGCTCTGGTTCCCCTTCTGTAGTTCTACTCGAATGCGGAAGCAACCCCTGAGCAGAGACGGGATTGAGCCGGGACTCATGGCAAGGCAACCTGTTGGGTGCTGGGTTTGAGGGGCTCCTGCCTTCTCCTGGGAAAGAAGCTCCTCCAGGTTTGTGCAGATGCCTCCCAGGGGAGCTGAGTGAACTGCAGGTGTTCACTACCCACCCTCAAGTTTCCCTGTGTTGGCATCTACCCAGAGGCAAGTGAATTTTGTATCAGGATTGCTCAGGTGTTAGAAAGCCAACATGTCTGCACCTCGCCCACACCTCTGCAAAGAGCACATCTGCGGCAGCAGCGGAAGCGACCATGGGAGGACAGAGAGAGGGGAGATGTTTTGACAGTCTCCTAAGATAGCTTGTGCCTTCTTTAGTGATCCAGCTGAGCAAGGTTTCCCATTTCATATGAGAGAATGGAGAATAGATTATCCTTTTTGAAGGGGCTGAGAGCAATGCAAACATAAAAATGCATTTGAAATAACTTTTTTCTTCCATAACCTCAAGCCAAAATGTGGTGAAAAGAGCTGAAAGATGGTGTCACAGATTTCAGCCTTCCCAATCCCTGTAAGATCAAGTCCCATAGCTGGAACACAAGAAGGCAATTTAGGAGGTGACATAAACTGCTCTTAGTACCATGACCCCGTCTCAGTGATTAATACGATCTTTGATTTCATATAAAAAATGTGATTCAGAGGTTTGTTCAAAGCTTTGCCACGCCTTGGGAAATGCTTTTCTACAGTACGTGGCAGTGTTTCTGGTGCTAACACGAAGGTAATCCTGGTCAGGAGCTCTCCTGGCAGGGCTCCCAGCCAGCCAGTCACTGGCCACATGAAGCCATGCTCTGTGTGGAGAAAGGGGCTATTCCCCTTCCTCCCTTCCACAGGAAGGGCAGAGCAGCCCCAGCTCTTGGTCTCTTTTCTGAGCTATAGTTGTATTTTTTGGCTCTTAAGTGACTATTGAATTCAAGATGGGAAGCCAGTGCATGAGAGGAACAGGTTATCACAGCACACGGAACTGTGACTGCCAGCAGGCTGTACAACATCAGAGACACACAGTTTGATAGGACAGACACCACAAAGAAAGCAACTAAAGGGAACTGAGGGAGAAGGGATCCAGGGATCCAGAGAGAAAAAAGGAGAAAGGGGTGGGATCAGGTAAAGAAAACAGCTTTCTTAAGAAGCGAGTAAAAGCAAGGAGATTATTTAAATGCATCATAAATTATTGAATTATGTATCATAATGCATTATAAATACAAAGTAAATGTGTGGAAGTCAGATAAAGTAAAAAAAGTGAGGCAACCTCCTGAAACTGAGAACATCTCCAAGAAGGAAAGAAAAGAGCTATAGCGAAGAACACACAGGAAAAATGTCCAATGGACTTTACAACACAAGGATGCAAAGGGATGGAGAACAAACCCGTGTTAGATAAATTGCACTTAGTATAGACTAAAAGATCTAAAATGCCCTGGATTTTAGAGGCTCGTTACCCCACCTTTACTTGGAAATTTCTGAATTTCACCTTCGTTCAAAGAGAATTAATGAGCTTTGACTCCTGCCAAAACTGGACCTTATATTTTCCTTTCTTTTAGCCATGCCCACCCTTTCCCAGGTGTCAGATCTTCCTCTACCCCATGCTTTGCCTCCTGGCTGTAATATTCCATTGCCTGTAGAAACACAAGTCAGGTCCTCACACGGCAAAGCTGGACCTGACACCTTCTGAAAAGACCGAGCCTGCCACTGCCAGCCCCCACTGGCTTTGCTCATCTTTCAGCCGGACTAAAGAGAGCTGGGGGCTGTTTACAGAGAGGAAATAGGAGGGTTTATCTGTATTCTGGTATAACCCAGGAGGCATTCAACAGCAACCTTTGTTCAGTCTTTTGTCAGTAAAAACCATATTTCTCTTGCAGGAAACAGTAGCACAGGGAATGTTTTAGCCCAGGAGATTGGAGGCAGGTAGGATAGAAATTAACTACTCATTAGTAGTAAGAGGGGAGGTAAGGAAAAGCTAATTCATCAGGCAAAGCATTTGCAAAACCACTTGGCATCTAAAGTCACAACAAAATGAAGAAAAAAAAGACATTCCCCAGGGTCACTGTAGAATAGGAATTGGTTGTCAAGAGCCCTCACACATTTTGTATTTAGCCCTGTTCCTGCCTGTACTGTCAGCAGACAGGTGTGCGCCTAAATGACAGCTCTTTGAGATAATTATGTGAGTTTTGCAAGAAACAATTCTCGCCATCAAAGAAATTTTCCTTGCTGGAAAAAGAGCAAAGCACTTTTCTATTGCTCTGTGATTTTATAGTGATGGAGCTGTTCTATTACTAAAAATGTATATTTTAGGGGGAACAGGACTCATGATGGCTTTCTGTGTTTCTTTTCATACAGTTTCCTATTAGCTTATGGTACTTTCACGACAAAACAAAAATAAGGGGGAAAAAAAGAAAATATGGTAATTTCTCAGTTCTTGTGTTAAAGTTGGCTATGCGGATTTCTTCCTTTCTAGGGACATGTTGTTCGTAACTGGAAAGTGAGATGGTTTGTTCTGCTTCAGGATAAGCTGCTGTATTACAAAATTGAAGGAGGCAAGAAGGAGCCTTCTCCAAAGGGCAGGATCCTTTTGGATGGCTGCACTATTATTTGTCCATGCCTGGAATATGAGAACAGACCGGTATGACTGAAAATATGTATCTCTTCTCAATGTCACTCACTTTCTAACTTCTCACTAGTCTTTTCCTCTCCTCCTGACTTCTTTGATTACTGCAACCATACCACTGGGGTGCTTTCAGAATTAAGCCCAGCCAAAAGCAAGCTACCATTAGCAATGTAACCAGGACAGGCAATGAACCTCCTTTTTGTGTCTTTGCTCTTCATTGTGCCCAAATGTGAATCACAGCCGTTAAAGAAAAAAAAAATAATCACTACTCCTGTTCACATGGTTGAAAAAATGCAAATGCATCAGCCCAACAGTGTGTGGAGAGACGACATGAACAAAAAAGCTGAGGATGGGAAAAAAGGGAAATGTTATCTATGGTAGTTGCCTTAAAACATGGCAGTATCCATGGGGTGCCCCCAGGCAGGCAGATCAGACTCCCTTTTCCTTCATCAATGGCACATTGCTACTGTAGAAATTTTCCAGCAAGAGGCCTCTGGAATGGAAAGTACCTCCTGGCCTTCTCTGCTGGCCCTTGGGTAGCGGCAATACAGACTTCCTCTGCATGGGGCCAGAACGGAAATGACTGGAAGTTGCTGATTATTTCAGAACTTCTCATGGCAGAAAAAGCTTAGTGAGGGTTTGTAGTTGTTGAGACCTGCATGTGAAAAGCTCCACAGTCAGCAGCACACTCCAGTAATCTATTCTGTGGTCTGCTCTCTGAATTACTGCGACCTCCATGCATGTGAACCATGCTTGGAATCGAAAACCCAGGGATTTGAGGGGGATGTTAGCAAAAACACACAAAAAAACCCAAACACAGAGTTTGCCCACAATCCTTCTGAACAAGAATTGCTCTGAACTGCTCAGGTGGGATCAGACTTCTTTGTGTCACTTTGGCCAGTGCTAAAAGCAAAAGGCAAGAGGAGGGAAACAGCTAAACAATGTTATTGCTTTGCATTTCTTTCTCCACAGCTACTCATCAAACTAAAGACAAAAACCAATACAGACTATTTCCTTGAATGTTGCTCCAGGGAGGAGCGTGACTCCTGGGCTTTGGACATCACTGGAGCTATTCATGCTGGTCACCCAGTACAGGTACAAGAACTTCACAGAATGAAGAACTCTTTCAAACTGCTAGATAACATCAGCCTCCAGTAAGTATATGCCATTTCTCCTTCTATTGCTCTAGTTCGCAAAGCACCAGAGCTGATGGATGGGGAGAGTCAAAGGAAGTTCCACTCTGCACTGATCCCCTTCCATGTGGCCAGGAAGCTCTAAACTGGCTGCCCTGTCCTAGATTTGCACATACTTTTGCCAGGGAATGCACATTTTCCTGACCATCATCTTTTAGGAGTATGTGGATTCTGCACCAACACCTCGCTGCTGGCTTGCAGACCCTCCTAGTCAGCTGTAAATGTTCTCACTGGAGAGATGTATTACCTCAGAAGATGAATTATCAGGGAAAGACTGGATGGTGACATTGTTCATGCCATGTTGGTGAGCCGGTAGCTGGAATCCAGACTAGGATTTCATGTTAAACAAGAGGAAACAGAGAACTGATCAGGAAATAGAAAAATTTCATTAATTTTATTTGCCTTGAGCAGATAAATCAAGGCTGACTACAGATCATTTTGAGTACTTTAAATTGTAAAATACTTTGTGAGGCATCTTGTTTAGTGCTGCTCTTGGGAGAATTAAATTTTCGTAGAACTTACTTAAGACAAATGTTCTGGGGGAGTATCGAGAATGCTTCTCATCTTTATGTGGGCAATCATGAGGACACCCCAGGAGCTGACAGAAGTACACGGCAATTTCTGCCTCTCTCTCTCATCTACTGATGTGCTGTGCTCTCGCTTACAGTGACATAGTGGAGAGAATGTATGACAGCAATACTGGAATTAAGCTGACCCGCAACTTGGATCAAGGCAACAGATATAAAGAGACCTTCACAGGTACGCTTACCGCAGGCAAAGAGCCACCTCACATCTGACATGCCACACTGCAGAGGCAAGGGAGCTACTATCCTGCCTTTCATAGTAGGACTGGTTGTGGCTCGGTTGTGGTGCAGCCAAGCTCTCCAATGCCTTTCTCTCTGGCTCTTTGGATATGTGGAAGCACTCACAGAACCCCACACAAGGTCAACCTTGCGCTTCATTGACAGCCTTTGTGATGGTGTCAAAATATTTCAGCAGGTGAAAACGTGGCAGGAGACCATCTGCCTTGCCTCAGGAGAGCACACTGTGTTGGTATGAGAGCTGCCTTTCTTTCTGCAGGTTCTGCCCTGGTGGACTGGCTCATTTCCAATAGCTTTGCTGTGTCCCGATTCGAGGCTGTCACCTTGGCATCCATGCTGATGGATGAGAACTTCATCAGGCCTGTGGGAACCCGCAGCACTGAGGCCATGCGCTTCAGCGACCCCTCTGAGAAATTCCTTGACGACTCCACCGCACTGTACATGTTTGTAAGTGATGCAGCTGCCAACAGAGGCACATCCTCTGCCCCTCCTCACGTGCTTGATTTGGGGCAGTGGTGAAGAGGACACACAGAGCTTGCAATCCAAGGCAAAATACGCAGGCTGAGAAAGTAAATATGCAGAAGGAGGAGCTCTAGGCTGTTAGTAGTATTAACACTGGCACATTTGCTGGAGGCAAGTAGCTACATGGTTATAGAGGGATCTACAAATTACATAATTGGTCATTAAAAGGGGTGTGTCCCTGGAGTGCAGTGCTGTGTCTGCATGTATTGGAGGCCACGCTGCAGTTCTGCTTCACCTCAGGGTCACAATGCATATACACAGCACATGCTTATTAATCTTGGGACTACAAGGCTTAGCAGCAAAGCTATGGAGTAGAATTTGCTCAGGAAATATGGGCTAAAAACATCTCAAGGAAAAAAAAATGCAGGATTTTTAAATTTCTTTTTAATCTAAACACACTTTTAAAAGTGTGTTTAGATTAAAAAGAAAAATGAAACCATCTTTACCCTATTTGCAGGCTGAGAGCGGTAAGAAAAATACCAGTTCCAAGGAAGAGGTACAATTTAACATCTCTGAGTTAAGCGGCACAATTGTGAAGCAAGGATTCTTAATGAAACAGGTAAGCATGGTCTTTGAACCTGCACTGGGAAACAGAAAAAATGACAGCTAGTAGAGTTTCTTAGAGAATAAACGTGACTTACACAAGCAGGGCTGAAGAGTGGTGGCCAGCAGAACTAACTTGCCTGTCGGAACTACTGCTAGAGATCGTGCAGTGAAGAGGATCTAGTTTTAAAGACATGAGTTATGGAACTTGCTGTTCAGGCAAGATTAATTGGATATTCTGTACATATTGAGCGTATACTGAAAGGTACAAAACGGTATCAGAAGAAAAATCCCACATAAACTCCAAATCCTACCAGAGGTGTTACATTCACTTCCAAGCAGAGCCACTGTTTCTCTGGTTTAGCATATCCCATCTGGGTAGTGTGAGCAGTGACGATGCTTTGCTGGTCACAGATAAATTTCAAAGCTGAGTAGTTTGACTTTTCTATGAAGTGGACATTTACTTGTGGGCAGTCACCCATGTACATGTGGGTGCTCTGGTGGTGGTGAAATCTGTTGCCAATAATTGTTTAAAGGATTGGTCTGCAAGATTTAATTTCTGACCCTTGCTGTGAAAAAGATGAGGGGCAATCATGCTTTTCAAAGCATAACACAGCCACCTGCAAATGGAACCCTAACTGCACTGTATGGCCACATTTCTACTCTGGAGCTTTGTACCCAGAGCTCTGATTTTGGTGTTGTGCAAACTGGCTCACCAGATGCTTCCCAACCCTCCCTCCAGCTGCCATGGTGCCACAAGGGTTGGTGGGGCACTGGGGGATCCTCACAGGCTAGCAGGACAGCCCCTCCATCACCACAGGACATGAGAGCTGTCCAGGAGCTTGTTCCCATGGCCAGCAGCAGCAAGGGGCAGCCCCCAGAACCTCAAAACCAGAGCTGCAAAAGGATCTGACATAATCCCTTCAGAGCATACACAGCATGAGTTTTAATCTGAAACCCATATTTAATATTAAAAGTGGGAATCAGGGATATGTTCATTTGGTCCTGTCACTTTGCTTTCTTAGTTCTAAGCACAGGGAAGGAAGAGAGGAAGGAATTATCAATGTGTGAAGAAGGAAGATATGCAGAAAATTCTGGGAACTACCAAGATGTCAGGAAAGCTTTTTCTCTGTTGGCTCCAAAAGCTCTTTTTTTTGGTACATATTTATGTCTCCCCTACAGCCTGCAGGAAAATGGCCATTTCAGGAGGTGGTAACTTTAATTCTTCCATTTTTCAGGGGCACAAGAGGAAAAACTGGAAGGTGAGGAAATTTGTTTTGAGAGCTGATCCTGCTTTTTTGCACTACTATGACCCCACTAAGGTATGTGAGTGGGAAGTTATCACCCCTAGAAATACTCTTGAAGATCTAAATATTATAATGAAAATACAGTTATGCTGTAAATATTTCTCTCACACAGGTCTCTTTCTAAGTTCCTCTATCTATTTCCTGGGGAATTAGACCTCTCTGACCTTACCCTAGGAGGTTGACCCTGTAGGATTTTGTATCCTGCATCTTCCATCCTGTCTTTTTCACAGAGAGATTCCTTTTCCTTAGCCAAGGGGCAGAAGTCTTCTTGAGACTGGTCTTTTGCTGCACCCACACAGTCTGGGATCATGGTCCTGCAGGGATTCTTCTTGGGATGTGATCTTTCTGGGCTGATATCCCACCACTTGAGGGTCATAATGGTACTGGGATTTTTTACATTCTTATTCTAACACTGAATGGGGTTTCCTTGATGACGAGGTATTTATAGGAATTTCTACTACTCAGTTTTAAACTTGCTCATGGAATAGTAGAATTTATCTTCATGGATATAATAATCAATATGAGCAACTCAGATGCATAGGGTACCACACAGCCCAATAGGATTGCTAAAAAAGTAATGTATAGAAATGTTTTATGTGACTTTTAAAGAAAACAGAAAAACATAACAGTGAAAAGAGCTTATAGAGCATGTTTATTTTTTGTTGCCCGTTCCTCTGTGAGTTTGTTTTTCTCTGGAACTCATCCTTGTGATACTATAAACTCAAACTGCAGAACCTGAAGGCAAGAAACAAGAGCACCAGCCAACTAGTGAAAACAGTCAGATTTTTCCATAAAGTCTCAGCAAAAAGTAGCAAGCTAAAAACATGCAGAAATATACATATAATATTCAGTGTGTGTTGTTGATAAAACTATACATAAGTTTGAAATGTGATTGCCTACCCTTGTGCTTTTAACTGATGTCTACCGTGCCCTGCTCTATCAGATAAATATCTAAGACTAAAACAATATAATAATGCATTTAATGATATGTTCTAATTGACTTCTTTTGTGACATGGATGTTTCATATGCGGAAGGACTGGTATTACATCCCCAACTTCCTAAAAATAATGTATGTGCTCTGGGAAATTATTCTAATGATATTTTCCAGCTAAGCCTTGTTTCCCTTTTCTTTGCAGGAAGAAAACAAGCCAGTCGGTGGATTCTCCCTCCGTGGCTGTCTTGTGTCAGCTCTAGAGGACAATGGAGTCCCAGCAGGTAAGCACAAGCCTCTAAACTTTTGTACATACATATTTATGACACAGCAATGCAGTCTTTGGGTATGGGTTTGCGTATGGCTGTTTGTATGCACAAGTGTGCTGGCCCTTCATTTCCCTCCATAAGCAGGGGAAGAGGCATGTCACAAATCCCTGTACAGCTGGGTTGTCCACACCAAAGGGGACTTTTTTTAGCATTATTTCCACATACCTTGGGTGTTACCAGGGTTTTATGGGCTTTTTATAGGCTTTTCTTGGTCATATGACCTCTGAGGCAGTCCTAAGGCACTACTGAATATTCCAGAGTTAACAGACAAACAGGAAACATCTTCATTTTGGATGTTTAACTCAAAGTTTTGGCATCCTCTGATGCCATCCCTTTTCTGCATGTCCTCTGTACTTATGCTATTACCTCTTCTTTTTTGATCTGCTAGAACCCAAATGTAGGGGAGACATAAACATGGCAGTACAGAAAACAGTTCTGTGAGAGCATATGCTTAGCTTAGGCATTTGTCTAAAACCTTGGCCACACAGATAAGCGGTTCTGCTTTTAAAGCAATTTGTTTTATGACAGTAAGCACAATGTGTGGATCTCAAATACTGAACACCTTTTAGAGAGAAGGTCTAAAAAAGCTTTGGTCTGGGGCAGGGGGACATGATAGACAATAGGTTTCCCTGCTAGGAGGAACCCAAATATGGGCAGAAGCAAATCTATCTACTGTATAAACTGGTAGGAAGTTCATCCCTCCAGCGTATAACTCGAGTAATAGTCTCCATCTAAAGAGAGACTATTATATATATGTTGCATAGTGCACAGTAGTTCATACAATCTATGGCAGGAATGTCTGTGCTACATCTTTATTTTTCATAGAATCACAGAATCATCAAATGGTTTGGGTTCGAAGGACCCCAGCGATCATCTTGTTCCAACTCCCCTCCCATGGACAAGGTCACCTTCCTCTAGACCAGGTTGCTCAAAGCCCTATCCAACCTGGCCTTGAACACTTCCAGGGATTTTGCAGAAGGAAAATCAAAGACACAAGAGCTTTAGAGGTCTTATCCATAATAAAAAGGGAAGATTTAATTCCATAATTCTTCCCTATGAATTTAAATTCTTAATAAAATTTAAATTCTTCCCTATGAAGCTTCATATCTGCCAGAAAACCTTTCTCTGTGTACTTTCCTGATCTCTTTTTTTTTTTTTCTTCTCTCTGCAGGAGTGAAGGGCAATGTGCAAGGCAATCTCTTCAAAATCATCACCAAAAATGACATTCATTATTACATCCAGGCCAGCTCCAAGGCAGAGCGAGTGCAGTGGATTGAGGCAATCAAACCACTGACATGAGTAACATGGACTCCATGCCAAATGACAAGTCATAGTTGTGACCAAGTTTTTTGCTCTCATTGTCTGGGAGTATTGTTTTCCCCTTGATGGTCTATTTCTGTTATTTGAATTACCATAACACTTAGCAATTCCTGGCAGACCAGCACCCTAGGTGTCTTAAAGTCGTATAGATCCAGAACAATTCTCCACCAAGAATTTACCATCTAAAAAAGAGGCAAAAGACGATAGGTGGATACAGACAAATGGGGCTTTACAATGAAAATATAAGATACAATATTCCAAAATGGAAGAAAATAATCTTTTGTACAAGTATTCAGTTTATACCTGACAGATCCACATTGTGCTTTATCTTAAAGCAGAAATGTCTTGCTCATTTCCCCTTTATAAAGGGGCTCATAAAATAATTAGTTAAGACTGAAACATCAAAGTCGTGAAAGGTGCTGGTGTCTGAGGCTGCCTTTCTTGGTATACCATATGAATCTTGTGCTAAGCCACAATCCAGCTGCCAGGATAATCACTACTGCAAAACAAACAAGGGATCTGTCTGTCCATCCATCTGCTTTACTATTTGACTCTCTGTTAGACTTGAAAAAACCCAAAGCATCTTCCTTTCCACTATATAGATTGCTCTTGGGCTGGTAGTGATACCAGAGCAGTACAAGATCCTGAGTATCAAATCAGACCCATGCCAGTTCCAGACAATTGCTGGTGCTGAATATATTGGAAGAAATCACTCAGCCATAAAAGCAAGACTTTTCCTTCAATTATCACCATGAGTCCATTTATGTTGAAAAACCATTTGGGCTGAGAATTACAGTAGCAGATATGGTTATTGCTTTTTCTATCTTAGGTCATTAATTTTTCCATTGTTTGTCTACTAAACTTGTCTTTGATATCATTAAATATAAAAAAAGCCAAACAAACAACCCCCCAAAACAGTGAGTTTGAATAACCTGTGCTCTTTAGAAATACGATTTTTCTTAGGGGGCAGTTTGAGTAGATGAAAAATAATGGTTTCATTCACTGTAATTTTAGATTTATACATAAACCGAGATAGTAGAGGGTAAAATGGAATGTGGGAAATCATTACAACATCTGATATACTATTTTCATAAAATTCCTAATTTTATCGGAGTACCAAACACTTCAGAGCGTTCAAAAGCCCTCTGAAGGCAACATGCTATATATCTTCCCTGAAGTCACAGAGGAATTTGATAGCTCTCTGTCCACAGATCTATCTCTTTGCAGATTTTATGTTCTCTGAGTTGTGTACTAAAAAAAGGTCTCATCACCAAAGGCAGCATATGATATATGCTTATATATTTATTAGAATAGCCATGTATGTAGGACTTTCTTCAAAAGCTACAGCAATGAAATAACAGCACAATGCTTACATATGTTCACATATTTAACAGAGTTTATTTAAAGAAGTTTAAAGAGTTTATTTAAAGCAGAGATGAAGTTTTAATTAGATACAAAAATGGGCAACGCAGTTTCAGCTACAGATACCATTTCCTAGGCCTGGTCCAGAGAAGACTGTGAAATCCACAGCTGTTGAAATCTTTCAGTTCAGTAAAAGCTACCTGGAAGAGACAGGGATGTTGGTAAGGCCTTTATTGCTCTGTACTCAGAAGCCCAGATGGCTTTGTGTTGACTGAGCAGAGCTTCCAGAAAAAGCAATTCCCTCCTGACAATGGGCCCCCTTGCTGGGGCCCATCAGATTCCCTGATTGACTTACAAGAAAATCTCCTGCTTCTCTTTTCTCAGTCCCATCACCTGCATAATGCCCAGTTCTAGTCACAAGGCTAACAGCCACCCCACTGCACAGGACTGAGCTCTGCAACCTGGCATGCGTGGGGAGTTAAGGGATCATAAGGATGTGAGATACTGCACAGCATCACAAATCTTGCAGTTTGGGAGGCCAAAAGTGTATCTCAGCAATGGGTCTCAGATTTACCCAGAACAGCCACAGCTCTGCAATTGCTGACTGTGTCTGAGAAAAAAAAAGTGTATATCTCAAACACATCAGCAAATTAAAAAAATACAGTTCCCACTCTCCAGAATCAACCAGAAGAAAGAGATAAAACATTTCTCAGACAAGAAAAAGTACATTTTCCTCTGTCCCCTGGTGATATTGTGGTCTCCTTTTTTTTCAAGCCACTTTGGTAAGCTTGATGTCCCCTGAGATCTGCAAAGCTTTCACCAAGTTCAGAGGCTGAATGCGGTGAGTGAAGTCACAGAGCTGCCGTCCATCAAGCAAGACTCGTATTTGCTGGTGTTCACATAAGAGCTCCATCTGCAATGGAAAACGACAGGGAAGGGTGTTAGAGGTCAGCAGCAGGGTTGATTTCACCAGCATGGGGTTATAACCAAATATTATGGGAGTAGTGAAGCACAAAGTCTATCAGTTGTTCTGAAATCCCCTAATAAATAACAGCCTCTGCTGGGATGATACTGCAAAGCTCCTTGCAGGGAGTACTCTCATTAAGATTAGAGAAAGGAATGCATCTCTCCCACCAGGGCTTGAATTGTTGCTGTCTGTGCCATACTAGACTAGTTAACCTGTCAATGCCAGTAGTTAGCTATTTGTTGTCACATACATAGCCTTCAGCCTTTCTCTCCTCCTTTTCTCTACCCTATTCATAGTACCCTAAAAATTACCTTGAACGTATCTCCTGCTGTAAATGGAAAGTACGGAATAGTCCTCTCTTCTCTTCCCCATTTCCCACCAATTCGTGCATTTCGGGTGATGGATTTCTCACTGAAGTTAACTGTAAATAGCATCCCAACATCTTTGTTTGCATCCACTGGATCACAGAGCAGTGTCACTGAAAAGCTGAAAAAAACCCAGTTAAATTACTGGAGCTTTCAGAAATGTTAAAGGACATGGAGAGCATGACAGATGCTTTTAAAGACTACAGACAGCTATTGATTGCATGTCAGACTGGTTTTTAAATGTTGCTGATTGCAACCCCCAGCAGACAACTAAGATGCAGGTTGAGAATTGCGCCTCTTCCTGAAGGAGAAATGCCACCTGTGTGCTCCCTTCTAGTTCACATTAGATAAGGGCAAGGCGTAGAAAATCCTGTCAGGGCAGCCAGAAAAGTCAAAGAGTAAACTCTTCCTTGACCTTTGATCTAAGTGCAGGAAAAGTAAAGCCAATAAATTATTAATATGTTTGACTTTCTTCCTCCAAAGAGCACAGACTTCCAAGAAAGCTACTGAGTTTAGAAAACAGGTAGGAGCATGTATAACATGGTGAATCCCCCGCCTTCACCTACCTCTTTGGGTTGGAGTGTACCATCCCTATGACTGTGAGTTTCATGGCTGGTCTCAGGCCACCTTTAATTTCACCAACATACTGCTCCACCTGCAGGGAACAGTGAAAAAGAATGCCCGCAGTGGGTGATGAGGGTAAAGAAGTTTTAACGGCTGCTTTGGTCACCTGATATAAATTGGTTTTATTTTTTACACGTACAAAAGAACTCAAAAATACTTCCAGCCTGAAGTACTACTTGCACTCTCAGTATAAATTCTGTATTCTGGTGTCTGAGGGGAGAGAGAGGGCTGCCATAACTGAGTGCCTGGTTACCAGGCACTGGCTGCCTGACAGGACTGCCGGCCCCCCGGGCAGCGTCTGACCAAAACTGCTGTCAGCAAGGGGAGTGAATGGCCTCTGTTGTCGCTCTACCTGAGTGATCTGTGTGACAGAGACCCCTGGAGGCACGGCTCTGGGAACACCCACCACTGCCTTCGGGTGACTGATGCCACTCCCCAAGACCAGAGCAGGTCCTGCAGGAACAGTGGGGGGACAGAACGGAGGGACAGGACCCAGATGGCTGGCACACCTGGGATGAGATGGCAATGGCTGCTGTGGTCTGATGACACAATAAAACTGGTTGCAGCGCTCCATGCAGCAGACAAAAAGCATTGTGGCAGCATGATGCAGAGCACAGACGGCATGAACTTACTGTGCCAGCTCAAATTCGTTACCAGATTTCAGTGGGCTAATTTGGCACCAGCAGGCTTTACACCAGGCCAGGCAGCCTCTCTGCTTCATCATAAAAGTGCAAAGCCAGCAGAGATGCTGCCCTGCCACTGCATTTTCACCACGCCCTCACAAGTGATTTTGAAAAGTCATACTCTTCCAAAGGTAGAAAATGGCTTCTTGCTGGGTCTACTTTTGTCCTTTCATAGAGATCTGTAGTTGCAAACTCCATCCAAAGATCCAAGCTACAGTCACTTTTTTCAACTAATTCTCTAACAGCTTAGATGGTCAGTGGAGGAAATAATACAAGCCATAGCTGACATGGAACTATTAAAGAGAGAGCTTGGAAACAAGTGATAGAGATGTTTTGAGATGTTTTGAGACTTCAGTTTCAGAAATGGCTTTAAAATGTAAATGCCAGAATACTACACTGCAGCATGTAATCACTCCCTATGCAAATTCACTTAGAAAGAAGCTTCTATAAAACACTAAACGTTACTAGCAACTTGCATAACATTGATAATATTCCAAGGCAATGCACAACAGACCCTGTTTTAGATAAAAAGAGCTTTATCATTCCAGTGTTCCAAGGTAAAAATTCAGACAGTTTTGCTAGAAGACCTGCACAATGTGCACACACAAATTCAAGATAAAAGTCTTGCCTATACCTCATTTCCTAATTTCAATATACTAGTTGTACCTTCTGCTAGGCTGACCTTATGCAATTCGTTTCCCCGCTTTGATATTTACATCCAGCTACCTTTACAGCTTCACAGATATATTAATAAACCTCTAATTCGTAACAAGATCAATATTGGAAGAAATTAATTAAAACGTATCTTCAAAGATTACAGTAGTACTGCTGATTGTTAATAATGTACATTTATCTTCCCAGAAGTGGGCAGATAACTCCTGCAGCTATGTTTTGAACTTTGTAAAAAAAAGAAAAGCATCAAGCACTTGACATGTCTAACACAAGGAAGCAGCTTCTCAAGGAAGGAGCCTGACTGTAGGGAGATACTTTAAACTGGATAAATCAATTAGAGTGTGTAATAAGCAAAAAGGATCCCAGGATAAATGAAGTCCATTGTCATACAGGTTCCATGTCCCACTAAAGCTCTTTTTTTGCCTAGAGAAGCAAAAAAGATCCCAGGATAAATGAAGTCCATTCTCATACAGGTTCCATGTCCCACTAAAGCTCTTTTCTTGCCTAGAGAAGAGACAAGATACAAAATAATACCCCAGACTGAAAGTACACGTTGAGAAATACCTTGCGCAGAGCTGTGCCATAATAAGCACCATCATTAAAAGCACAGGGTATCAGAATTCGATAGATTGAACGACAATGCCATGATCTCATAAGTTACAGCTCGTCTGGCATGGCTCGAGAAAGTTCAGAGGCATGACTGCCCACACACCATTTATCTGCTGACATGGAGTTGACAGGACAGGTTAAAAATACTTGGGAAGCTGTAGGTGGTGATGGTACAAACTCCTGCAGCATCTTACACGGTTTATTGGTGGGTCCCAGCATGTGCGCATGGACATAGCTCCCATCCCGTATTTTCCGTTCAGGAGCCCTGGGGACTCGCTCGGTCACTTACTTTGGCACACCTCTCCTCTGTCATCACCGCTCTGCCTCTTACACTTGCCTCGCCGCAGCACTGCACGGAGGAGTTTTTGTTTTGTGCGTCAGGACAAAAGCAAACAAAAAGCCCGGAATAAAGGGAGGATGCCGAGGAGGAGGGGGGGCTGCTTATCTCTGCCAAACACCGGCTGGACACCACCCAGCCCAGCAGCTGAGTCATGGCCCTCTGCACCTCGTCCCGCTGGGGGAGCTCACAAATAACAGGACTAGAGGGCAGGGGGACCCTGTGCCCTGCAAAGGAGCGCCAGGCCAGCCACGGCTGGAGCTGTGTCTGCTCCTGTACCTACACATTTTTACACAACTATTTAAAATTCTCTGTGTGTGTGTGCATAATGTACTGTATTTGTATATGTAATGCATATAAACCCCAAGCCATTTATTTATTGACACCAGTTCTGTCTTCTCTCAATGGGCTAAAAATAATAATTAAAACAAATATGCATACACAACTTGCAGCGGTATATATACACCTGTATACAGGTGCATACACCTATACAGGTCTACGTGTGTACACCGTATATAAACATCTATATGTGGGCGTATACACTGTAAGTGTATACACCTATATATATGTATAGGTATATATATGCATAGGTGTATATATGTGGGTACAGATACGCTTGTATGTATCTATAGATATATATATCTATATATCTATATATATGTATATATATATATATATGTATATGTATATGCGTATATATATGTACCAGAGTGAGGTATACATATAGTATACTTACAGAGTTATACAGCTATACAAGGGGTAAATGTACGCGCCCCTCTCTGTCTCTGTCGGTGTGTACAGCTGTACACAGGTACACACCTACGCTGTAGGAGACACGGACACACACCACGAAGGACTCGCACTGCCCCCACCTCGGACCCCCCGCCCCCTCACGGACCCCGCCTCCCAGCCAAGGGGCGGAGCTTCGAGCGGCAGCCAATCAGAGCCACGCGAGGCCCGAGCACGGGGCGGAGCTGGCGCGCGATGGCGGTGGGCGGGGAGGGGCGTGGTTAGCGGTGGAGGGCGGGGCTGGCGCTGGCCGGGCTCGTGCAGCGGCGTCAGGCGCCCCAAAGAAAGATGGCGCTTTATTGACATCCCCGCGCGGCGCGGCCAATGGACGCGCGCCTTGCCCGCGTGCCCGCCCGGCGGCGCGGTCAGCTGAGCCGGCGGCCAAGATGGCGGCGGCCAAGATGGCGGGGCTCCGGGGTGGCGGTGCTGGGGCCGTGCAGTAGAGCCCAGCGCCGCCGGGGCGGCCGCGCCCTGCCCCGACAGGAAACGCGGCATCGCCTGCGCCTGTGCCACCCCTCGTCTTGGGAAGATGCATTCTTTTGGGAGCGAAGAAGCGATCTCGCTGGAGCGTCTCTTTGGGTTCTTCTGCGAGTGCGTGCGGCATGGGCACTGGGAGCTCGCCCAGGCCTGTGTGCCCCAGCTGAGCCAGGGGCACGGCGATGACCCTGGGAAGGTGGAGGCAATTCTTCAGGCTCTGGTAGCTTGCCCCGTGGGGGTGAGGTAAGTCAGGTACTGCTCTGGCTCAGCAGACTTGAGTGTGAAGTGAGGAGGAGCAGTTGACTGTGTTGACTCTGTTGACTAGTGTTGACTGTGGGGAGCAAGGGAGGATCTGGAAAGTAGCAACTGTTTCAGTGCTCAGATGCCTTCGGTGTTCCTAGTGTTCCTGTTATCTGAACGTGGACACATTATCGCTGATCAAGAACTTAGCAAGCTTCACAGCCCACTAGGATAACGAGCTGTGTTCATTTACGTGGCTGACATGGTGTTTGAGACAAGCTTAAAACTACTTGTAAGCGTTTCAGAACTGTTTTTGTTAGATTTTAATGAAGGAGAAAGAACAACTCTTGAAATGACATTCCTTTGACACTGAGCTTCAGTTAATTTAGGAATGGAACCACCAAAATGAGTCCTGTAGTTATTTAAAATGTTCTCTTGTTTCCAGCTCTTGAAAAACCTCGCAGTTTCCAAAAATGTAAACTCTAAAAAACTCAAATTATGTTGTTGATTTCTTATTTTTCTCACACCACAATTTGAAATGGCATTTGTTTTACTCAATCCTAGTTACATTTTATCACTGCTTTTTAAGTAGGTGCATATGAAGGGTGACTTTCTGGCACTTCAGGGAACATTGGTATTCCCCCTGTGTAATCAGATGATCATACTTCTTCACATTTAAGTTTGTGTAACATTTTGGTAAAGGTTCTAAGAAACAATTTACACTAACAGCAGTTGGAGTCTGGAGGAAGGTGTGCACATAGTTAGATGAATATTGATAATAGCCATGTGAGACATAAGCATTTCAGTCTTTTTATCTTTGAGAGATAGGCTATCACATCTAAAGGTTTTAATTAGTAGTGCTGAGATTTTTAAAGGACAGTAAAATATATTGTACTTTTTCTTTTTCCTAGTCCTTTTGACTGTACTGAATATGTTCCCTGACTGTATAGACTGTGGGATGTCTATATTAGTACTGGAGCACGTGAAAAGCTGCAGAAAATTAGAGGGATTCTTCATTTAATGAGTACACTGCTTCACTTTCAGTTCGGGCATAGAGCTGCACTTGAGCTGCTGTGGCCTAAAGCTGTTTCAGTTTTTCGGGTAGAAATTGACAGAACAGGAAATAGCAGTGCTTGGCAAGTGGTCACATATCAGAGAAGTCTGCTGAAGTGCTCAAAGAGAGCACTGAAAAGACTGAACTTTAGACCAGAAATAAATGTAATTGCTTTGAAGTACTATGCCTGTGGTATTTCCCCAATCTAAAAGCAGTTATTTGCACAGCACTGAGTTAATGTGCAAGCAACACCAGTATTCTGGTTCTTCTTCATTGTTTTCTGTCTGACTTGTCTTCAGCTTTTTAGTCATCTTTGTTATCTTACACAAAGAAATACAAAACTCAAAATTATCTTTAACAGTGTTTTCCTGAATCTTGGACCTTGTATTATCCAGTGTATGTGCTTCTTGCCTTTGTAGATGGGGACAGAATTCTAGCCCATGGAGAACAGCATGGCTTTGGCTTCTTGTGCTGGAAAAATGGCTTGTCAGGAATCAGGTACAGAAACATCTTTCTGACTTGCAAATGCAGTTTAAAGCTCTGACTTCTAGCTGACTTCAAAGTGCAAAATGTCTGCCCAGTTGCTTATATAAATGGCAGCCTTTTCCACGTTTCATGGAACTAAGTTCTCAAGGTATCTGGAGAAGTTCATTGTTCTTATGTTTTACAAATTTGTCAGGAAACACCTGTTAAACTTCACACTGGAGAGGAAAACTGAGGGTTTTTTTGCAAGATATCGGAACTTGGCTTTTTCACTTTGAGCATTCTTACAAATGAAAAGCACAAGTGCATCAACTTTTGCATTTGTGTAGCACCTTTCTTACATTAGCAGTGAAATAGCTCAGGCGTCAGACAACTCTTTATAAGTTTTAGATGGTGAGGGATGTGCGTACTTTTTTTTAAATTAATTTGTCCTTGTCACTACTTAGACCTGCATTTTTTCTTAGCTTTCTGAGGAATTGATGGGTTTGTAGTTCTTGACAAAGTGACACTTATCTCTGTTTCCAAACTTATGGATAAATAAAGTCAGCTGGTGTGAAAGCAGAACCTAATTGTGGAATAGCCTTTAATTGAGAATGAGGTATCTTCAGAGCAGTATTTCAGTCTGCCTCACAATGTTAATGAAATAGCTAAGATAGGTTTATGTGGTGATGTAGATAAATAAGAGTGTTATTGACTAACATCTTTCCCATACTCATATATGGTTTCAGAAAACCGTACCAGTTGTCCTTCATAGAGAAACTGAATTTTTAGTGTTCTTGGAAGAACTACAAAAGGATGTCTCTGAGGAAGTCCTAAAGGTAAGCTACTTCTGTGCCCTCTTTCTTCTTGTTAGTTATGCAGAATGTCCAGTTATGCAGAATGTCCAGTTATGCAGAATGTGGGATTGAAGTTAATGCTTCCTGCTAACTTGACTGCCTGAGAGGTTAATGTGTTAATAATCTTCCAGGCAATTGAAAGGGACTGTAATTCAGATTCCTGTCTCAAGTTAATCCAGTGTGCCTGCAAGTGATTTCTCTGGCCAGAGTGGAGACTGCAGACAGGTTTTTCTACATGGTATTTCTAACACACGTCAGTCCTGACTGCAGCTACTTGCCACAGTTTCATGTCTATAGACACCTGTGATAATCATAAACCTAAACCACACTGTGAGCTAAAATAAACTGTAGTCAGCGAGCGCATTTTTAAAGTATGTCTATTTTCTTTTTTTTTCTTCTGAGATCTTAATTTTCATCTCCTATGCACCCCTTTTCCCTGTTCCTGGAAGTTTTTGAATGCTCTACTGTTATCACCGGTGTCGTTTGGTAATTGGTATGATGTGTGCTCTGAGGTCCAGGACCCATTTTTCCATTCTTAATTAATACATGCGGACTGATTTATTTGAGAAATGTGTGGAAATATGCAAAGATGGATTAATATCAAAAGCAAGTATAAAGCAGAAAATCAAGAAAGTTACTAATTGTAGAACTGACCTAATTTGGTGTTAGTTACAACAGATTTAGACCTGACATGGTGTGTGAAATGTCGTAAGATGTTACTTCTAGTCCTATACATTCTAACTCTTTAAAGATTTTTTTTTTTGGTTTGCCATTTTTTAAGAGAAAAATGGAGACTTACTATATTCAGAGCCTCTTGGCAACTTTTAAATATGAATAAGGAAAATATATTCAGTATTTTCTGAAAGATACAGAATTAGCAATTACAGGATGAAAACAAGCAAGGTAAACTTGAATGTTGATTAAAGTAAATCTGCTGAAAGTCTGTTAATGAGTAATGAAGTCTGTGCATGTTACCATTTAACCTCCAAGGTCAAGAATGTCCATGCTGTCCACCAGTGTTGCACAGAAACATGAGATTCAGCAACCTCTGTTACAGTTACTGTCAGAGGCATGTTGGTAGGTAGAGCTATGTTTTGATCCAGCAAATGAAAAAAAAAGGGTGCTGTGGAGTTGTCTTCTATTCTCATTTTTTATACACACCAACCGCCTCTTCCCAGCAGTGCCACAAGTGCTGCTTAACTGGCTTGGCCCTCATCTTCCCACCCCTTACTGGGAGAGCTAATTGGGATTTTTTTTGTTTGTACTTGTTTTCCCCTTCCTAGGTTCTGGATTGTAGGTGTGCTTCTGTTAGAAAATAAAAATATTGTTGCTTAAGAAAGAAGTGGCTTCTGAATGTGTTGGCCAGTTTTAAACAAGTTTGGAAAATTGAAGAGGATAATGTAGCTGGTAGATAGATAATATGAATCTGGAAAAGTAGGATTAAGAAAAAAACCACCACTAATCATTATGCTCTTAGTGGCTTATGAAGTCACATCAATATATTGCTAAGAGGTGCCTCATCCACCTCATAGGGCCTGCCTGTGAACTATGGTATCTTGCTTGCACGTGGGCCTTACAGTGTACGTGTGTGTTATAGGATTCTTTATATTTTGTTACATATTGAGACATATCCACTCTTCTAGGAAGGATATTGGATAACGTGAACCATTAATAATGGATTTCCTAGGTAGTATGGTGTTTCCAAATTGATTTATTTATCTGTTTGCTTTCAAGTTTCTCCTATTTTTTTAAATAATTCATCTCATATATTAATGGAGTCTAAAAGGCTTATTCTTTTATTATTTCCCTACCAGGAACTGTTTGAGGCATTTGAGTGCACCCAGAACAAGCACATCACAGACAGCAAAAGAAGAGATGACTGTTCTCACAAATTCAGTTTGGATGTTGTTTCAGCTCTCCGGAAGCTTTTGTTGCGGGCTCCCCAGAGGGCAAAAGCCCTGCTGGAGTTCTTCCAGGAGGAACAAGGCACACACAGCTCTTCACTCCAGCAGTATCGCTCTCTACAGAACATCTTTGTTGAATTTCTTTGTGACTCCTTGAAATCTCTGCAGAGGCTCCTGGGCAGTTCTGAGATTTCAGCCGCACTAGATCAAAGAGAACTAGTAGATACAATTTATGCTGCTCTCAGTATAGTGACTTTTGATGTGGAGCATCAGGCAGATGAAGTAAGGCACCTATTCAGGGAGCTCTTGGATGTGTGCTGGGCTGAGGGAAGCCCACTGAGGGAGGAGAAGATACTAAGCTGTATGCTGAGGAAACAGAGCCATGGCCTGTTAAGCCTTTATAGCAGTGTTCTCACAGAAAGAACAAGAGAAAAGTTTTTGTTGTCAAAATCTATACAAAAAGGTTTGTTTCACTTTATGCTTTGTTTTAATTTCCTGTTTAACAAAACCATTAAGGCATTAAACAGGGAAGTTGTCAAGCAGTTGAGCAGTGTTCTTACTAAGGTGCCTTAGTAAACCACAGTCTTGTGAAAGTTGATGCTAAAATGATCCTTAAAGCAAGGAATTGGCATAGGAACACCAGTTCTCTCTCTACATTTCTGCAGTCTATGCTGTCTTCTGTTGTGGTCATTTCCTTTATCACCCCTCTATTTCAATCTGCTCAGCATTTCTCTTGATGAAGACCTTGCTTGTAAGAAGATTGACAGTCCTTAGGTATGTAAAGTATGACTCCAGCTCAGGGTCATCCATGTCAGATGATGTTTGTTTCTGGCCTGTAACAGTTCAGTTACCTCAGTAATCCCAAAATGTTTAAACCCCTTAATACTGGAAAAGTAAACTTCTGAAAGTGGAAGGAGATGTGGAGTGGGCTGATATCCCACCTGGAAAGAACATGCAGTTTGATAACCTGCTCATTGTCCAGAGCCCAGCTATTGGTTTTGTACCAGCCATTCCCGGCCTCTGTCTAGCTCCCTATGACAGGTACATTTAGCTGTAATTCGATGATCCTGATGCGTCCCTTCCAACACAGCATATTCTGTGAGGATCTCAGCCAAAGCTGAATGGCAAGTGATGCCCGTGGTCTTGTCAGTAAAGTGGCAGGTGAGTGTGCAAGGAGGAAGAATTAGAATGCCTACCCTGTTTTGCTCACTTCTGTACACAGAGGTGTAAGTCAGTGGGGTTTGTATCCTCTCTTCTCTCTTCACTCAGGGATTCCTGAAGGGAAGTTCAGGCTAGTGTGGCCAATTCTAGCATTTCTGATAATAACTACAGTGTGTGCTTCCTCGTGGGGGAAGAGAAATGGAGATCTATATACCTTCACTCTCACTTTGAACAGATCTCACTTTGCACAGATCTGAGAAGTTCCTATGTTGGACAAGTCCTTGCTAAGGCCCTGCAAAGCAGCACAGCATCTCGGAGCACAAGAGACAATTCATGAAACATACAGGGGATGTGTGTATGGCTAAACAGAGTCAGGCAGGATAACCTGAGCTGATGCAAACAATCTGTGTGCTCAGCAGGCTCTTGCTATGATAATGACTGTCCAGACAGTTTCCTGGTTTCCAGTCTGACCTTTTATCAAATTTCTCTGCTTGGCCTTCTTATTATCCAGTAACAATATCCAAGAATCTTAGCTGTTAATATGTAACAGTTGGTTACTGTTTGAGAAAATGTTGAGTGTTTCTCAGTTTAAATAAGTACCAATTATGCATCTGTTAGAAGTACCCCTCTCTGCTGGAAACATCTTGTTTTGATGTTTTTTAGGTTCATCTGAGCAGCTGGATGCAGAGCGAATTGTGATGAGTTTGTTCTCAGATCCCATAGAAGCCTCTTCCTGGAAGACAGCCTATTTCTACTGCTTGAGCAGCAGCAAGCACTTTCTGGAACAGATTCTGGTATAGCCGTAAAATTATTAACAAGGAAACTCAATGGAGGCTAAAGTCAGTCCCTGCATTGATCATATCTTGGTGGTACACAGAAACATTTTGTATTCATATAGTGTTTACCAGGAGTTATGACTAATTGGAACAAGGTGGGGTAACTAGTGATAGCTCCCCAACTTGCAGCTGTGTGATGAACATAAAACAGCCAGTGAGATTTTGGGAAAAGCTTATCTTCATGCAGACTGAAGACTAAGTCTTCGGGGTTTAAGAAGTCCTGTGTTCTGCTTATAATTTTGTTGGATACTCAATTTACCTCATTACCTTGAAATTGTTGCTTTGCTTTTCTGGTGCTGATAGACTTGGGGTTATGAGACTAGTTTGTATGGTAAATTACGTTTTAATTTATGTTAATACACTATGTTTAAAAATTTATGTTTTAAAGAGCTTGAAGACCTGATGAAAAATAGTGTGTTTGGAATTAATTGAATGTATTTACATAGATAATAAAAACAGAATGCAGGGAGGTGGTCACTATTAAAATGCGATTTTTTAAGGTTGAACATATTTCCACTTCTAAGTAATGGGCTTATAGAAGTCTCCTTCATAATGCTCTTGACAGAGACATAAGCACTAGGAGGAACATAGAGGTAATGTAGGGTGAGTGTGAGTTGGCTCTTTAGTAAGCATTTGAAATGATGTTTTTTTTTCCTTAAGACAACTTTGCTGATGAGTAATCTGATGGTTTGGAAAATGTAAGATTAGGGAAGTTCCAGATGCAGAACTTCACTATTTTAGTGAAGCTGATGTTGAAATGGCTACTTGCTTACATAGTTTGCCAGCACTATGGGTCTCTCCATTTTGGAAAAATGAATACTTCCGTTTGTTTTCTAGATGACTGCATTAACTTTACTGAAAAGAGAAGACTACTCAAGCCTGAACAGTTTGTTGAGGAGAGAATTCAACCCTCTTAGCCGCCTCTTGGTGTTGCTAGGATGGACTCATTGTCAAAGCTTGGAATCAGCAAAAGCATTGCTATGGACTCTACACAAAACTCAGGTGAAAGAAAGTGCCAGTATCCCAGTCTGAGTCCGGATAACGCAATTTACTTGCAAAAATAAATAAAACCACAGAGTTTTCAGTGAGAATGTTGGTCTTTCTCAAAATTGGATTTAGAAAGCTAAGCTGCTACAGTTGTGTGTAGGTAACATACTTGGACACTTTCTTCTTATTCCTCAGCTGTGAAGGGAGTGTGATTGCGCAGGAGACTCTGAAAGTTTCTCTTGCATAAGCTCTTCAGCTTTTGCTGTTAACATAAGAGAAAGAAACCCAGCAATGGTTGTTGATTAGTTTTGAAAAGACCTGGTGGGTCTTTGTTTTGTGTAATTTCCTCCAGTGAGTCATCTCTGGGTAGTGACTAGTTCTGGTCACAATTAGACTGAGTTCAGCAACAGAGTAGCTTGGAAATTCCCCATATTTATTCTTACAGTGAAATGATAAATGACAAGAGTTGTGAGCGAAAGATCCACCATGTTTGGGGGAAGCCTTCATCTGTGCAGAAGAGAGGGTTCCAGCTCTGAGGGTGTAGTTGCACTTCAGGTGATGTCTTCTGGCTGGCAAGTGGCTTAGATGGCAGAGATGTGGGAATGATGAACCTTGTACTGCTGGATCATAGTGCAGATTGAAGCTGGTATTAAGGGAGTTATTGTAGCCTCTGCAAAGTGAAACACAGATATCTGATTTTAGCAGGCAGTTATCTTTAATAGAAAAGCACATGGAAAAGGAGAATAACTGTCTGCTACCCAGTATATCATCTGCTCTAGTACATGATTACTTCTAGAGTTTTTGGACCATTATTAAGAAGCATTAATTTGCATTTTGAAAGCTAATCTTGAAAACGGATGTAGCCACACCTTTCCATGGTCTGTAGATATGCCATGGGGGAGGCTGAGTGACCTCTGTGTTCCATCAGAATAGCCCTTCTTTGCTGGCTTTGTAATAAAACTGGCAAATTTCTGTATTTGAAAGTTATTATCTGGGTAAAGTCTTAGGAGCATACCATATGAGACACAGTCTTTAGTCTGCTGTCTGATTGAGGGATTTGTTGTAAAGAGGTTCTTTTATTTGTCTTTCCATTTAGGATCTGTGCAATGATTCAGTATTGAAAGATTTTTGTGATAGGCTGTGGGCTCATGTGGAAGTTCTTGAATGGTGCATGCAGCAAAACAGGTAAAGTGATCAGAAAGACTTTTTCCAAACTGTCTTGCCAAATCTACCTATTACATTATGTATGCAAATAGAAAAGGTGTTATTCTTGGCTAATCATCTGACACTGACTGTCTATCACAAGGGCTTGAAATTGCTTCGTGGGCTGCAGTTATGCTTTTTGGTTTTCTTTTTAACTGCAGTAGTTTGGTTCCAGTCAGAATTAGAGTGGTAGTTACGTCTTTAAACTTGACCAAGATCTAAATCTGTGCCACCTCTTTTTTCTCTCTTGTAGTATTACTGTCCCAAGGAAGGTTCTTTTGCAACACTTGCACAGTCTGGATTGCCACACAGCAGTGTACTCTCTGCATCATCTCACTAATCTTCTGGCACTGAATGAAGACGATGTTATTGAGCTTCTTCAAAAAGTTCCTGCTAGAGACCAACAGATGCAGGGTAAATGTGTAGGGTCATGAGAACACAGAAAACTCCCGATCCACTGAGTGTGTGTGCTCAGTATTTCTGCCAGGAAGAATCTGTTCTTTTGACCTACTTCTGTGACTGTGGAAGATACCACTTGTCAGCTGTTTTGGGGAGGAAATCTAGAGAGTATGTGGAAATTATTTTAGGGAGTAAATTGTCTCCCAAGAAGGAGTTGTGAAATCTCATAGATTTCTGGAAGTGCTTCAAAATGGTAACAAGACTTCGCACGTGTTCCTAAAATGTGCTGCTTATTGTAACTTCTGTACTGTGTAATACCCTTAGTTTGAAGTGTATGTGTATGGTTTGGATTTCAGTCACCTCTGCACTTAAATTTAAAATCAAAGGCCAAACCCAGATGAAATTGACAATATCTCATACTACAGCATCTTCATTTTTGAAAGATATAAAAATGTTTTTTCTTTCTTCTAATAGTAAGTGCTACCAACTTTACGTCAATATTTAAATCAGTAAGGCTTACCTACAGGCTGTGTTTGCATAACTCCTGCCTCATTTCTCTCACCTTCCCGTGTTGGAAGGTACCAACGTGGGGTGCCTAAAATACCTGAGATTACTAAACACACTTAGAAGTGACTTAAAAGTGACTCTGCCTGGACACTCTTGATTGAAACCTATGTCCATGTTCAGCTGCTGCTATTTTAAGGCTGTTTTCTCCTAGGGCCTCTTAATAATAATAATACAGAAGTTCAGTTTTCCTATGTTTACTAGAACCTAAGAAGCTGCAATTTTTTGTGCCTTATTCTTTCTATGGTTTGGAATTTGTACATGTGTAATTTCAACCTGAGGTGTGTGGAGAGCTCTCAGTGATGGATCTTTCACAGATTTTTCCAGATTGCCTAGTGGGAAGCAGCTTTCTCTGCTTCCAGTATCATGTTGTTGTGATATTGGTTACCAGTTCTACTTTCACAGGTTTTGGTGTTAAAATTATCTTGACAGTTGTCTTGAATAGTCTTAAAAGATGTAATGATTGAGACTCTATATACATCTTGATTTTCAGTGTCCTGCTTTCTGAAATTGTTTCGTTGCTGCTGGTATTGTTTTTGGTTTTTTTTAACCAGTTCTTATGTTTGATTTCTCTTCTGCTTAAATTCTATCAAAACTTCAAAAACAGGAAGAGGCAGTCCCATCATGTCTTCTGGGAGCTGCATGACTGCAGCAAAATAACTCTGGCTGCGGTTTCTTTTCTTTTTTTTTGTATTGCAGTAATTTATGGAACTAATTAATGGAAGATAAATCCTTCTCTTTTCAACCCAGTGATTATTGCAAAATTCAGATAATTCTATAAACACAGTCTATTAGAATGTCCTTTAAAATAATCTATTTTGAAACTTAAAAGGAAGAGAGGAGTTTTGATTCATCTGACATGGGAGGGCCTCCTCCTCTCACCCCATATACTTCCTTTTCTTCCTCTTCTTTCTCTTAGACATCTGTCAGCTTCATTGCTGTAGCCAAAGTGGTGATATTGGTAGACACTTGTGTTCAGGCCATGGGTAACACTGGCTTTGATCAGTCACAGTAACAAAAGAAATGCTGGACAGCAATTTCCTCATGAGTCACAGTATTCAAGAATAAGGTGTTAGAATTTCTGGCATAGAAAGAAAAGTGCTTATCATTAAAGGATAAATTTTCAGTATTGGTACAACGAAAAGGATTCATTTAGATGCAAATACTGACAGAGATTCACTGCATCTAAATCTTTCCACATGTAAGGCAAAAGTGTATTGAACTTATTTTTGATTACCAGTGTGTATCTTAGCTAGCTATTTCTCTGTTTCAGAGGATTATCAAATCTCAGGCTTTACTTGTCTGGAATCCTCTTAAGACAGTGAGCTTTTTGGGTGTCTACACATCAGTGTAGAGCTGCTGGTGAACTGTAGCATTTCCATGGCCATGTGGGTTCTGCAAAGGATTCATACTTGGATGTTTCCTCAGTTCTGTCTATACTTTCCACCATTGTCTCTGTTTAGAACGTCAGTGATAGGGAATAATGGTTTCCAACTGTGCTCTCAGTCATTTTTGTCTTGGCTGCTCTGTAGTTTTTCAGAAGAGTTCAGACTGGTGCTTTTTTTTTGCAATCATGCTCAAACCTTGTGGAGGACAGTGCTGAAACACGTTTTAGGTTAAGTAATGCTGTTCAGTCGCAGGGTTTGGATGCAGACATTATCGGTACATTGTATGTCGTACCTATGCTTTGTTTAATAAAAACTTGGCTAATCCTTTCCCCGCATGACAGTAGGCAGAGGGACAATCTACACCTTGTATACAGGATAGTGGATTCCAAGCACTAATTTAACACCCTGTGTAGTTGTATGTGGTTGTCTTTGTTTGTTGTGGATTTTCTGGTCTTTTTTAACCTTTGTTCAGTAGTTGGATAATTCATAACAGAACATATGACACTACGTTGTGTGACTGGGTGAAGGGGATGATGATGTGACTTTTACATAATTTGCAGTTCTGCTGTTCTGTTGTACTAAGAAGGGATCATGTCTCTGGCATGTGATACCTTTCCTCAAAAAAAGGGAGAAGTGGGTGCAGTACTTCTCTAAGTCACCTTTAGCATAAATGTGTGAAGGAGACTTGTGGGACTGTATTTTTCTTGAATCAACTGCAGATTGTATTTGATCTATATGGCCAGCCATTGTGGGTAGAATCAACTGTGATACCTATTTATTAGTACAAATCTGTAGAGGTGATGGTACTCTGTTCTCACCATGGTCACGGTCAGTCTACCCCGTCTCCCTACTTGTATAGTGGGTACTAGAACACAAAATTCTAAGATGCTGAAATGACAGAGGGTTTGTTTCTCTGTTGTAAATGAAGCAGTATTGCTTAACCACATACTTCTAATGAGGCTCATTATGAGCAGGTTTTGGTCCTTCTGTGCTGTAGCCAGGCCCTGTTACACAAATTCAGAGAAAATTTTCTTTTTAGAAAGGGATCCAGACCTGACTTTTCTGTGCCCATCTGTTGTGGGTTGGGTTGTTTGGTCTTTTTTCCAAAATTAACAGTGAGATAGGTCAAAAATGAGATAGAAGTGACATTGGGGAAGAAAGTCTGGATAAATATTGTCGTGCAGGAACTGCAGGAGAAAATTAACTTTTCTTATCTACCTCCTACCCCCTCACTGCCCTGATTTCCCTCCACAGCAGCAACACTCGCTAACGCACTGAGTCAGCAGCGTGATCTGGCGCTCTTCCGAGCGTTTTGTGCCATGAAGTATGCCATCTATGCTCTCTGTGTGAATTCACATAAGCATTCCAAGTGCAAGGATTGTGTACACAGCCTTTTTGGTCATATCCCTGAGGATGCAACTTCTGGGGAACCAGCAGGTGATTGGCCTCCTTTCTCAGGTTCAGTTAGCTTGTGCTTCTTTAGCTTGTGCTTCTCCAATTGCTGGGCTCTGAATTGGGATAATGTTGCACCCTGTGTACATATGGTGTTTTTATTCAGTGGGCTATGGATGCTCTGCAAACAAATATAATGGCATTTCTTTGAGGCGTTGTTATCTTTAGTAATAACAGATATAAATAAGCTACCTGCCTTGTTTTAAAACGTTTAAGGTAATTGTACAAAAACTATAATGCAGAAAATGATATTAGATATAGGATGATAGTTGCAGGGATGCTTTTGTAAGAGCTTTTGATTTCCCAGAGCTGAAACTGATTCAATGGCTAAAATGGATGTAATCTGAATTTACACATCATTGAACAAAGTGATAATTGACATTACTGAGAGGGAGGAGGCACACTACCTTTTTAAATGTAAAATGTTGGACAAATATTTACTTGATTTTTGGAGGAATGATTTGGTCTAAGACACTGGGACAGTTCCCTCGTCTAGGATTTTCTTAAAAGGAATCCCTGAAAAATGTAGTAAATCTTCTTTTCCTTTTTTTTTAATTATACAGATTGTTCTTCAGTATTTCCTCAGTACATTTTGAAGTGTCAGCAGTTCTTAAGGAGCATACCTGCTCCTCTGCGCCTGGAGGTTTTGGAGAATATTTTCTCCTTACTTTTTGTTTCCTACAGTGACCTCTATACTGAGACTCTTCTACCTGAGGACTATGCAGAGGATGAAGACCTTGACAAAAAGAGTAGTACTAGGACTGTAGAAGGCAGTGCTAGTTGTTGGTCTTCCACCTCAGAAAGTCCACAGCACCTAATAGAGGCTGAAAAGAAGTTAGAGGGGCACCTGCCAGCTGTACAGACAGTTCACACAGATACCCGAGATCTTTGTGACTCAGTGTTAGGTGGCAAAAGCTGTGAAACCTCTAAGCTGAACTACCTGGATCTGAAACACTTCACCAGTGATGTTACTGGATTTTTAGTGGATGATGTGGCCATGGATGCCTTCCTCACATTGCTTCTCAACCATCTGGAAGAAATTCAGAGTTCTCTCCCGTGGGACTCCAGTAATGTGCTTCATGAAGAACTGGAGCTTGTTGAGTGCTTGAACCTTTCTGCAAGCAGAGATGCCTTTGGAAGTCGCATGTTACAGTTTTCCAAATACCTTTCTGAAGCTCACTGGCGATTCAAGGTGGTGATGAGTAACAGAAATGCAGGTAGGCTTTCTATTTTGCACTTTCTCATATATCAATACTGTTCTTTTAAAGTTGTCCAGGCAGTGATCTCAAGACTAAATTCCCTGAGCATCTTACTGAGGGAGCACATTCTGGTAGATACTGGGAGAGTGACCGAGTTGAAGATCACTGGGTTCTTGTACCATTCTCCAACAGGAGTGATCTCTGTGCCAATCAGAAGTTTGGTGTTTCTTTTTTCCCTCCCTTTTGTGGACATGCTGCTTCTGTTTGCCTCTTTCTCCCGCCTCTTTGTCACAAGTCACAATGCAGTGATATGAAGGGACATGGTGGTGTTTGATCTAGTGCAAGCCAAATTGTCTCGGCTCATTCCTGGACAGTGTTGATTTAACCTAGTCTGGAAATTCTTGGAACATGTGTCAGAGTTGTTGACTGGGTCAGGGTTCATATTACCCTGCATTACTGAAGAACTCAGTTGTTTCAGCAAAACAAGTCAAACTCTCTCTTTTACTATTATAATTCTTAGAATTTCTGCTTTGTTTCTAGCTCCTTATACACTTCTACTATAGCTATTTTTCTGTGTAGTTAGAATCCTTCAGGTTGGAAAAGACTGTTAGTACTCATGAAAGATGAGTAGAAGGTAGAATATGTTCCAAGGAACTTTGGATGTGAATGTGAAAAATACACTATTGGTTGAATCACATCAAAATTACATCAAGGTGCAGGTTTAAACTTTACTGCAGAAGGGCTCCTAGCTAAGATAACTGTGTTTTCTTTGGACATTTGCCATCAGAGTTCTACCTATGTAGATGTGCTGCTAGATTCTTTAAGATAGACAAATAACAGTCGATGACCTGTTCAGCTATTTGGTAATGTTTTTGCTTAAATCTTTCACAGAACATCAGCTCGCAGCCTCCAGGAGATACTGCTCTTTAATCAGGTGCTCCAGCCTTAAGAAACGGAGTAGATCTCGAAGGTACAAGACAGGTGGGTTGAAACAGTGACTTGGAGAAGACATTTCTGAAATAATTTCATAATTGCATAATTTTGCTGGGCTCACAGATGCCATTAGTTTTAATGGCCTAGGAGTAGAGAACTAGATTTATTTCCATTAGTTTTGTGACTGGTTTGAAGTATCTTAGTCCAGTTCCACTTGAATTGAAGTTGTTTTCCTAAAGCTCACCTGTTTAAATAACTTCTTTCATATACAGTCTAATTTGGGGCAGGGGAGGACTTCAACTACAGTACAAATTTTTCCCTTTCTCCACTATGTCCAATGACTGTTTGGTATATTTTCTTTCCTATCACAGTGTTATCTAGGATGTGAATTTGCAGGAGTTTATGGTGTAAATCGGCAGCCTTAGAAGAAAGTTGTGTTCCTCACCGTTTTTTTCTATTTAGCCTTTAAAAGGCATTTGGACTCTTGGAGTGGCATGTTTCAAAATAAGAAGCTTAAAGTATCTGACGTGAGTCAGATGGGCCACCCCAACATAGTCTCTTGCCCAGCATTTTCTTTGAATCAGCAGTTTTTGTGTTTACTGTAGACATCAGTGGTGGCTGATTCGTGAGATACTCTTCAATATCTCTTGAGGTTGCCCGATCTGTTATTTGCAGTAAGTTTTTAATTACCTTTTTCTAGAAAAAGTGCATTTAATGTGCTGGTTTTGGTTTGTTTGCATTTTAGATGGGAAAGAGGGAATTTCCAGTCCATCATTAGAAGGTACAAGTAGTGAGCTAAGCACCAGTACCTCAGGTATTAAGCCACAAAAGCAGTATTTCTTTGTCTTGTCAATGTGCATGATGAAGTATTTGCTTGACTACTTAATGTGAATTACTGCTCTATGCAGGACAGAATTATGACTTTTCACTTCTCAGAGCTTCCATTTTTGGCTGACTTTTTTCTGATCAGAATAATATGTATGTCTTCGTCTGGAATAAGAAAATTAGATTTCTCTTGCAATCTTTGGCTTGCAGGAAACAGTGTGCAATGTAGTGATGTGCAGACCATGAAAAAAGTTAGTGGACTAGTAGCCATGTAATCTAAAACATGCTTAGGCATGCTGGATTGATTTAATAGGTCCAATACTTTAGACTTGTCCCTTTATCCAGATTGAACCAGTCCCCTAGCACTGCATGCATGTTACGTAACTGCTGAACAGTGTTACAATGGGCTGAGATCCAAACTGGAAGTTCTGACTGAATAGTGAAATATTATGAGAATTTTTAACAAGATATTGACCTCTTTACCATAAAACTTGCTTGTAACTCTGCTCCTATATTTTTGTGTTAAATATATGAAGTGCTGTTATCCAGTGAAATGTGTTTTCCTTAATATATACTGATTAATTCTCTCTTGCAGAGGGAAGTACGAGTAGTGTGTCTGGCTCGAGTGATTTGGAAAGCAGGGCTAGACCACATCAGCAGAACCCCCTCATTCCTATGATGCTTTCCCCTCCAGAATCACTGTTAGTTTCTTGTGTTTTGAGAGGAAACTTCTTAGAAGCCCATCAGGTAAATGAGTTGCATGTATATTTTGATTTTTGAATGAAGTTCCTGCTTCTTCTGCATTTAGCAAGCACAGGGCTGAAGCATCTGCATTCCAAGTGAAAGAATCACTTCAGAAGTAGAAGTAAGTATAAGGAACAAAGATATTGCAAACCAACATCCTAAGGATTCAGGTGGTCTTTTGCCTTGTTACATAAAAATACTTTCTCTAAACCTGGGTTCTCAAAGCATGCAGATGTTTGATGAGAGCTAGCCAAGCATGGTGTTTCAGCTGAATGAAGACCAGAAAGAATTCATGAGGAAATGAGCTGCTAATCAGTTATTCAAAACCACAACACTCTGCCACTTGTAAGCTTGGCAGAAACATGCAAATTGTAGTTCTTTGCTCCCTGACAGCATACCTTTGTCTGTGTGGCTTTCGGGTCGATGCTCTGAAAAAACATCTTGAGGTGCATCAATGATTGGATCTTCTGCAAAAAGCAGTGGCCTGGCTAAATTTCAGATGGCCATACCAGAGCAATTACAATCATTTAAACATTGCATTAGCATCAACTTACTGCTCAACCCATTAGTTCTGTTTGATGCCAAGCCTGTCATTTCATCTTTTCCCTATTGAGAGGGCCAAAGAAGCATTTTGTTTTGCTTTGTTGCCTTGATTTTCAGTATCACTGATGATAAAGAATTTAAGCTTGGTTTGTGTTCTGTTGTTATTTTGATAATAGAACTTGCACAGCTCTGCCTAGGTACTCTGTGTTTAAATTTCTAGAAGGTATTCCTTGCTGAATAAGAATGTGTTTAAAATAGTTTACTTTGGAGGGCAAACTTGATACATTTCTCTTGTTACATAATATATTGAAACTGTGAAGAGTCATTCTGAAAGGTGTGGTTTATGGAAGTTAATTCAACACTAGCCCTGCAGCAAATAGTAGCTGAGCTTTATAAAAATAATTGAAAAATGTCTTTAAGGTCCTTTTTTT
>JAWWES010000168.1:29834822-29864945 GCA_035583135.1 Lophotriccus pileatus | reverse complement strand
TTAATAAATGGAGAAATTAGGCAGTGAGTAGTCTATAAATGCATTTTTAAATCATCCTTATGTATATAAGGCACTTGTACCAACTAATTTACTTGCTGGAACATTGTAGGATAATAATGTGTCATGGACTGCCTTTATAAGTTTGCCTTCCAGGAATGTTGTAGAGTTTCACTGTATTTTGTTTGCTTTTGTAGCTTTTACAAAGAATTGAAGACCCTGGTATTTGCCTTGCCATCAGTGAACAGTCCCTTGACCAGCATCCAAACTTGGCAGCCTCTCACTTCTTAGCTGATTACCTCACAGCTCACTTCTATGCGAGTTTGACAACAGCACGCCGCAATGAAATCCAGGCGCTCTACATAGGATCCAAGGTGA
Organism: Lophotriccus pileatus; assembly: GCA_035583135.1. Classification (NCBI taxonomy): domain Eukaryota; kingdom Metazoa; phylum Chordata; class Aves; order Passeriformes; family Tyrannidae; genus Lophotriccus; species Lophotriccus pileatus. The sequence goes on along the minus strand of JAWWES010000168.1, from coordinate 29,864,570 downwards.
GTAACACTCTTGCACTGTGGGATTAATGGCAGTATAGAATTGTGTAAGTAATTTTATAATGCATAATATTGTCATAATATAAGAAGCCTGTATATATTGCCAGAGCATTCTCACCATATCAGGTCTAAGATCCTGAGTCTCAGGATCCAAAGGAAAGTTAGAGATGCCTTAAAACTTTTCTTCCCCTTCTCCATCTTTGTGGTTCCATATTATGAGGTGGTTCTAACTCCCAGTACATACAGAGCAGTCTTGTGTTTGAGTTGTAGGGAGTAGAGGAACGCACAGGCTAAGAGAGGGTAGGGTGGAATAAAAATAAAATTGTGTTGTTTTTCAGAACAGTTGCTATCTTTGTCCCAAGTGAAGAAAAAAGTATGCTCAACTTACTCTCTGTGTCAGTAACACCAGGTGTCCTACATATGGCCACCTGTATGGCGGTCTTTGACACTTCATGTTTCTCCCAAGTGCCTTCCAGAGGGCAGACCGTATTACTTATTTGTCGTTACAAGATCTGTGGTCAGCCTGGGAATAGATGCATTAATCAATACATTGCCTTAGTTGAATGCTTTACATGTAAACAAAATGTAGTGCAATGTCTGTTTTGGTGTAAGACTGTAAATAACAACTTGCTCCAGTGTATGCCACAACAGTATTCTGCTGGGCTTCCTGTGTCCTTACTTGTTCCTTTTGAAGACATGATTTAATTTAAAAAGTGTTCATATTAAGTGTCCATCTAGGGAAGAATTGCTCTTATTTTCTCCTCTTAACATTTCCTCAAATGATGGAAGGATAAGGATTGGGCTAATACACTTTTTATAAGCTTATTTTAGTAAGAGAATATGCTGTACTCTGCTACAACGTACTTGTCACAGGGTCACAAAAGGTTTTCCACTCTTCAATATCCTCTGAAATGAGGCAGTGTTTTATAGAATAGAAAGTGGAAACTAAATAATTTCTTCAAATCCACTCAATAATTTATAACAAAAGTAGGAATGAGTCTAAGAAGTCCCACCTCCTTTTTTTGGCCTCCAGCTGCTATTCCATTCTCTGCATAAGCTACTGTGCTAGTTTCTTGTCTTTAGTCTCACAGAAACACAGATTTGAAGGTGTATAATTTTGTCTTACACTTTTTTCTTGTGTCTCAGGTGCTGCTGACTTTACCTGAGCTCTCCCGTGTGAACTACTTCCACCTCTCTTCAAGGCCACTGCTCATGCTGGAACAGCTCCTCATGAATATGAAGGTGGACTGGGTAGCTGTCGCTGTGCAGACGCTGCACCAGCTCTTGGCTGGGCAGGAAATTGGTTTTACTGTAGAAGACATTAACAGTTTGCTTTCCAAGTATGCAGAAAAAGCTCTCAACTTCCCTTTCACATTAAAAGAAAAGAGATCAGGTGACTATCTATCAGAATGCTGGTTTTCATTTTGGAAAGAAGGACCAATATCCCCCCAGAATCGTTTCAGTAGTCATGCCACAACATTTTTAGAGGTGTGCCTCCAGTCTCCCTATAGCCCAGATCATGTTCTTCAAGTCTTTGCCTTTCTTGTAAACAGATATTTTCAAGGACCAACAGCTTCAAAAATTTCTTGGACTTTTCCTCTATTGGTCCTTCTTGGGGTTTTCTTTTATTGCATGATACTGATCAATTTTATTTTATTCCTCTTTAAAGCGAAGTCACTGATGATTTAAGCAGTTCTAAAACCGGCAGCCAACTGCATCTTCCCTCAAGTAGAATTGGGATTGAATCTTCTCTAGTATTTTCTCCTACCACAGTCCTATTCCTTTTTCTCATATAGAAGACTTTTAAACTTTTAATTCTGTTTAACATTCTCAGTATAGTTCTCCTTTCTGGTTTGCCAATCCCTTTTCATCCAGGTTGTCTTTGGTTCTCCTGCATTTGGCTCCCATTAAGGTTTTAGAATTGGAACAGCAGAGGGTGCTGCAGATCCAGTCCAATGCTTTAAGTGTCACTGTATTAAAAATTATGTGTGTACCTACCTACAGATAGGTACCAACTTGTATTATGCCAGTTTCCAAATGTTGACTTTATTTTATGATTTAAAGATGCAGCTCTTTCTAACTTAAAAGCATCAGACTTATCTATCTTTTCCTGCCAAATGACCTATAACTTTGACAGTATGTATGTTCCTTCCACTGCAATGTGAAGCACTTTTTGCCATGAGTATCTCGTGTCAACCAATTGTTTTTACATCTGAGATTTCTCTGCTGCATTATTCCTTTACCTGTCAGTACTCCATTGATTTGATAAGGATCCCTTTCTTTGTTTTTTAGGTAATTGAAATTTATATAGTTTTGCATTAATTACTGTGGACTCATTTTCATGAAAACAGGAATTTTTAATTACATGAGTAGTCTTGTTTTGTGCTGACCTTCTTATGTACTCCTGTTGAATGGATTCCTCTAATCTTGAAAACAGGTAGATGTATTGGCCAGTATTGTCCTAATTTTTTTTTCTTTCTTCCCTTTGTCCTAGATTCTCTGATACGTATCCAAGAAAGTCTCGGTCAGGTATTGGATTGTGAAGCATTGTCTAAATCAGGATCATCGGAACTATCTCCTGTCAGCTTTACTGGTAAGATAAAGATCTTGGTGCCTGTCATGGTTTAACCTCAGCAGCACCTAAGTATCACACAGCTGCTCACTCACCCCCCTCACCAGCCCCTTCACAAGTGGGATGTGAAGGAGAATCGGAAAAGAGTAAAACCTGTGGGTTGAGATAAGGACAGTTTAATAACTGAAATGAATTAAAATACAATAATGATAATGATGAAGATGCTGCTGATGAAAAGGGAAATAAGAAATAGAGAGGAATAAAACCCAAGAAAAACAGGTGCTGCAAAATACAATTGCCCACCACCCGCTGACCAATGCCCAGCGAATTCCCCAGCAGCAATCAGCCCCTCCCAGCAAATTTTCCCCAGTTCATATACTGGGCATGTTGTTCTAGGGTCCTTCAATTTACTTTTTTTCTAGGATCTCTCCTGTGACCTGAGGAACATAGCACACCTCGTTTTTTCTGAGAGGCTCCACTCACAGTTCTTTTACACAAATAAATAGAAACTTAAGCAATTTAAGCCAAAACAACTGAAGAAAATTTGTAGCTAGGAAACAACCACAAATTCTTCTGTAGGTTCTCTTTAGCATCTAATGCAAGAGATGCTCTCTTTGTAAGAGATGCAAAGTCTCTGCTCCTGGAGAAAGGCTAGCAAAGAATATCCTCAGACCTCCAAATGATCATTCTCAGAAAGTGATGGGCCTGAATTAGAACTGCACAGTGATATCCTGATCTACAGTTGAGGGTGTCTGAAGTATTTCCTTGTCTATATCCTGAACTGAAGACTCTTCTTGCCTACATGAAATGACAGCAGTGTTTTGGATTGGGCTGTGTGCCTCTTCATTTTTTTTGTAATGGTCAGCTTAGTATCTGTATGCTGTTACAAAACTTGAATGCATTGTTGTCCTTAAACATTTCTTTGCAATGTGGTATCCACTTGGAGGACCATGAATTAGCTTTAGTGGAATGGACATTTTTGTCCTCTTTTGGTTTAGTATTCAGGTACACAGCAGGTGGCTTGTGGGGCTGCAATGACATGTTGCACTTTTTAATTAGCCTCTCGTGTAACTGACTCATATAAACTAAAAGCTTCTAAACTTGATTCAGTGAGTATTTAATTGTCAAGGTCAAAGATCCCAAAGGCCAAAGGCTTAACCTCTTGCCTGTCTGAACTGATTTCTTCACAGTAGATTGAAAAGACCAGAATAGGGAGGGATGTGCTGTTGCTAGCCATACCACATCTCTCCTGAGATTACAAAGGAAACTCTCAGTCTTCGGGAATGTCAACACTGGGTGTACTTCAGATTCTATTTTATGCTATATTGTTTTTTGGTATCAAGTGACCATGGTGGTTTTTTTTTTATTTTCCCCCTCTAAGTCCTTGCTTGTGATACTACAACAGATGTTGACAAGTTGTCTTCTCTAACTGTTATGCTAAAAGTCTCTTAATAAGTATGTAGTCTTGCTTATCTGTATTGAAGCACTATGAGTTTACAATCGTAGATTAAAGCATATGTGTTGCTTACACAATGTTACTCTGCCGTGCCTAGCTGAAAGATAACGGTAGTCATCTTGTGAGCCAGAAAGATCTTACAGCCTCCGTAAGTCTGTAGTGTTTTGTGGTACCCAAGACTCCATCAAACAGCTTAAATCCCGTTCCATGTTTTTCTTGGCCTGACTCATTTTCAGGTGTAACAATATCTGCAAGTCCCAGAGACAAATGTCTGCAGCAGAATTTGTTTCCTCAAGAATTTGTGCCTCCTGAGAAGCCACCACCAAAGCAGCAATGGATACCTGATGACACTGAAACAATATGTATGGTTTGCAAAACTGAACGCTTTACTATGGTAAGGCACAAAATGAAAGTACAGACAATCCTAGAACTGTGACCTTAATATGAACTCTTCCTCATAATCTGTCTCTTAAGAGACACTGGCTACTTTAAGTTTGTCTGCATCACCATAGGCCTGACAAGATTGACAGTCTTTTGATATTTAACGACTGGTTTCAATTTAGTGTAGTTGAGGAGACTGGCAACAGTTTGCTCCTTGTAGAGTTCTGTGAAATGATAGAGCCTAAAGAGGATCTGGTCATCAGAGAGAAGGCAACTATGAGATCTCAAAAATGTGTAACAGCAGTATTAATATTTCAAAAGGCTGTCTAGTTGATTGTGCTGGCAAGAAATACCGTGATCATAATAAAATTCAGATTACCAATATAGCAAATTAAATCTTTGCTGTTGGTTACACTTTTCTAAAACATACTGTTTCAGAGTATTTGAGCAACTGCATTGGTGGACACCAATGGGAGAAGGGAGAAGATTAATTTTTAATTTTGCAGGCAGTCTGTTATCTTCTACTGCTTAGAAACAGTACTGTTTTCTCAAAGTATCTGTTGCTTCTGAATTTTGAAACTACTAAGATGGTGTCAGAAAAACAACCTACAGCTTTCTAACTTTTCCAAGAGATGATCTGATTGTGATAAAAATTGGAACAATTTAAATAATGGAAAGCTCAAGACTACAGCAGACATATTTTAATTATTGGCCTTTGGGTTTTGGTTTTGGTTTTTTTCTTTGCCATGCCCTCTTCAAAAAGGAATTGTAACAGGGAGAATTAATCATTGTGTAGTTCTGAAAAGCCTTATCCTGCATGGTGTTTCCTCTATCCAGATGGAGTTAGATTACTCATGAGTGGAGATAGATACAGGAGAGGACTTCAGTAAATTTTTTGTGGCTCGTCCATGACCTCTTTTGCTTAGTTTAACAGGCGCCATCACTGCAGGCGCTGTGGGAGGCTGGTGTGCAGCTCTTGCTCCACCAAGAAAATGGCAGTAGAAGCTTGCAGAGAAAATCTGTCTCGTGTGTGTGATCAATGCTATGGCTACTACAACAGAGAAAGTTTGCCTGGCTTGGTGCAAGACACAAACAGGTGAGTCCTTCTGCTCTAGTTCTCCTCAATTATGTGTACACAGCAGAGTACATGAAAGGAATGAGAGAGACATAAGCATTTGTTTTATCTGGATAATATAATAACATCAGTTTTTTTGGCCTCTAGCTGTTGGGATTTCCAGGTTTAATAGGAATGGGAATGTTCCTTATGCCTCAGCTTACTTTTCCCATTAGAAAGGACACTGGAGAGCAAGGCATGTCTTGAATTCTTTAAGCATCAATTAATTATAAACCTAAAAACTGAATTCTTTTATGCAAAACATAGCGCATACTGCTACAGTGTCACAAAGTTTCTTGAGGTATACTCTGTTCCTTGATTAACATTGCATGTTAACTAGCTCTGCTGAACATTTCATTGTTTTAATGTTATTCCATAATCCCTTGATTTTGACTCCTTGAACCCTTGAGGATTAAAAAGCAAGTTCGTGATTAGATAGGCTTTGAAACTGCCTTTATTAAAAGGGACAGCTGTGATGACATATTTTCATGATGTGGTTGCTTTAAGCCGAGAATTGGACTGAAATTCGTTCTGTGTACATAGGCCAGCTGCTGAGAAGTGCATCTGAAAACAGTTTTACTCTCTGTGACCTTGAGCAGGCTTGGCAGGGTCACAGAGTAAAATTTGCTCTTTCCAGCCACACTTTCAGGTGCATTTCCTCTTTTCTCTAGCAAGCCTGCAGATAGCAGTATCCACTATGGCCGTATCGACAGGCTTCCTAGGAAAAGAGCAATACTGTGCAGGTCTGAAGAGGAACCTGTGGAAAAACAAGCAGTCACTTGTAGCTGAACCAGTTTGCGTCAGAACAGTTGCTTATGCTGCCAGATTAGGTCAGCAGAGCCTAACAGTGAGCTTGAGTGCCACCTGTCATGTTTTAATTCATTAATGCCTGGGGTTTTTATACTCACCATATTTGTATATCAAAACCAACTACGTCTTAAGGACAGAGACCCGGATGCCAGAGACTTCATTTTAGCTCTGACATATCCTGGTACTGTGCAGTTCTCATTCTTGGTGTCTGCTTTTTCATGATGTGTGCAACTATAGTACTATTCCTACAGAAGGTCACAAGAGCCAATTACTTTGTGCAGTTGAAACACAACAATGCAGAGGCAGGATCTTAGATTTCCAGACAGAAGGGGTAGTGGCAGGGCAGTGGGTTGGAGAGGGCAGGGAGGAATAGACATTAGATTTTTACACAACAGTGTTCTGAAAAGGCTAGCCATGGTGATGTCTTTTAAAACTATGTTTCCCCTAGTGTGTTGAAGTAGGCATGATGGTTCTTTCTGTTGTTTTATTACAGCAGAAAAGAAGATCAGGACCAAGTGGAAGGTAAGGCATGGAGTAATGTTAAACCTCTGTTTTTTAAAGTTCCTCATTAGCAATTAGAAACTGGAAACCGATACGTCTAGAAATATCTAGTTACAGCTGAAGGGTGATCAAAACTTCAGTTACATAACATCACTGATGATTTTTGCATATACAGGCTGAGATGAGCATTCCAAACTTATGTAAATTGAGGTTTAGCAGATACGTCTGAGGCAGTATTGGATGGGTGTAAAAGGAAGGAACTGAAAAACAGCAGTTGGAGAGTGTACTTTGCATTCTAGAAAGAGTCAGAGGCTGTGGTATGAGTGGGAATTAATTATCCCACTACAGAGCTGTGCTGAGTGGTTCTCTTTTTACAAACCATGACAGTACAATTCTGAATACTACTGCAGTGTGCTGTGGTGTTTTATATAAAACCCCATGCTGGCTCAACATAGCATAGAATTAGGCCCCTGTCATGCATCTGGTTCTGTCCTGAGTTCCATTTCCTGCGCTGGTTGTGTGAATATAGTAATTTTTCTTTGGTGTCTGTTTCCACATCTAATATCATAAAGCTTCAGGAATAATAACAAAATTTAATTGACCTTTTCTCTACCATACCAGAAGCTATTTACTGTTTTTAACTTGTTCTAGTGTGGATCTCACCTACACTCGGATGACAGACAGTATTTGATTTGAAGCTGTTATGGGTTATGAATTTAGAAACAGATATTTCCTTAATCTGCAGGAAAGATAACGACTTTTCACAGAAATTAAATGTCTTGAATTGTTTGGTCAAAACTCCAATTTTCTGCAGTACTATTTTATATGAAAATCTAACATTAGAAGTTAGGTCGTCTTCTCACAATCTTTTGGCTTTAAGATCCTGGATTATATGTTCAAATAAGCTGAATTATAGAAGATAAAAGCAGTTTTAAGTCAATTTAGCCTTTCTCTTACAACTGTTTTTTCTGTTTCCCTTTGGAGTGAAAAACCCACAGGTCTCATAATTCTACTTGCCTCCTCAGAAGTATTAGTGAGTTGTGTGAGGGAAGGCTAAAGAGGGGAGTTTCCTGTGCTTGATGCCCAGTAGGATAAAAGTTGGATAATCATTTGAAGATGTGTTACTGGAACCAGGTTTTGGTAACAGTTATAGTAAGTTTAGGTACAATTTCACAGCCTGCTGAGGAATGGAAATACTTCTGTAATCTGTGTGCTGGACATGTGATGCTGGTAGGAAGTGACACAATGAGAGGGTTATAGATAACTGTTGCAGGAGAGTGTAGGGATACTCTGCATTATGTGTCCTTAGCCAGGTTTCTTGCTTCTTGTACAAGGATTTTACCTCGTGCTTTCTTTTTTGCTGCAGAAATTTCTAATAATGAATATTCCACAGTGGTGCGAACACCCAAGGCAACTGAGCTTGAATGGATTTTTTCCCTGAATGAAGAGGAGAATGAAATTGTACGCAGTGAATTTTATTACGAACAGGTGAGAAAGAGAGTGCAGTATAAGCAGTTCCCTGGAGAACTACCTCGATACCTATTTTTGTCTGCTTTTCCTCAAATTGTCAGGCTCCCAGTTCTTCCTTGTGCATTGCCATCCTTAGCCTGCACAGTGACAGCATAGTGTGTGGCCACCAACTGATAGAACACTGCTGCAAGTTGTCCCAGGGGCTCACTAATCCTGAGGTGGATGCTGGTCTCCTTATGGACATCATGAAACAATTGCTCTTCAGTGCAAAAATGATGTTTGTAAAAGCTGGAAGGAGCCAGGATCTAGCTCTCTGTGACAGGTAACTTAATCAGTTGTTCACTAGGATGTATTGAGGTACTGTTAAGAGCATTATCCTTTTTCACTGGGGAATGGAGGGTGGGAGGATTATTTTATGTTTGTATATGGACATTTTAAACAAGAAGTTCATAATGTAGTAAGAACATAAGAGTTCAAGTAGTAGAAATTCAAGTAATATGACCACTTAATAATTACTGAGGAAATTCTCTGACTAGGAAGAAATGATTCACAAAGACTAAGGTGAATATTTCACTTCTGATGTTGTTTATCTGCTTCCAGTCTATATTTTAATACAGGATTTTAAACCTGTGCTTCCCGTGAATGAACATTTTATACTTCCTTAAGTTTTGTCCTACAGAACTTGAGGTGGCAGGTGTAATATATAAATGTTACATGTACTGTTTCAATTTGGTAAGATTTAGGTGGTGTCTGCAATTAGCATGTTACACTGAACATGGCAAAAAACCCCCAGACAATAACAAATGGTCTGAATGGGATAGTATGATGGATAGAGAAACCCGGTACACTGGTGATTAGGAACAACTCTTCTAAGAGATGTCATTGGCATAAAGTTCTTTACTGTGTGATAATAGTGAGAGTGTATGTATTTGTTTAACCTCTAGCTACATCAGCAAAGTGGATGTGTTGAACATTTTGGTTGCTGCTGCCTACCATCCTATACCATCTTTGGATCAGATTCTTCTCCCTGCAGCAGTAACCAGATTAAGAAATCAGCTTCTGGAAGCAGAGTACTATCAACTAGCTATAGAGGTAATGCCAACGGAGGGATGTCAGTGTTAATGCCTCTGTGCTGGCTTCTGTTTTTCTCCCTCCTGAATTCAGATGGATGTGATGTGTTAATGGACAATATTTAAACAGTTACAAACTAAATTTGTAAACAAGGAAGAAATAATTTTCTGGACATGGCAAAAAATTTCTGAGAAGGGAAAGTCCTGCTGTGGAGCGGGCTGCAGAAGGGAAAGGTAGCGACCTTGCTTCCTGGTACAACTGAGGTTGGAATGGACTAACTGCAAGGAAAGACATTAAATGGAGGACTTTTGCATCCAGTAGAAGGGATGAGACATCCTTTGTGGCAGGACTTTATCTGAAGCTTGTATGTTTGATTTTATTTGTCTGTAATCCCACAGCAGACAAAAGTAAGGGATGTTTCCTGAGTGTTTACTTGGAAATCAGCAATGATGACAAATCAGTGCATCAGAGCTCATCTGGTATAGTTTATCATATTCTGTCTTCCTCCTACTCCCAAGATTTTGTAATCCTGTTTGATGGCATTGCAATTTATTAAATACAGGATTTCGATACTACAAACAGGATTATGATTTGTTAAGGGGTAATAAGCAGATGACCTATATAAATAAAAAGTATTAATAAATAGCTGACCTATATGAATAAAAATTGTTCATGTTTAAAAGCAGCTGGTCTACTGAAGAAAGTCAGGAATAAATTTTATCAGCAAAGTTTTATCCTGGTGGTTCATGAAGCATCTTCTGTTGCTTTTTTTAAAACCACAGACCTGATGAATTCTGCTCTGTAAAAAGCATCTGCTTTAGAAAAGCAGATGTGAAAATGTCATGTTTTAGCACCGATGAACTGAAACTTCCAGATAAATGGTAGTTTAAACTTGTACGATAAAAAATACTTCCACATTTGGAGATCATGGGTGTTTTGGTGGTTGACCTTTTGTGCCAGTAATATGGAAATAATCCGCACAAGTTTTTCATGTGTTTTCTTAGTTGTTGTTTTTAATGGGAAATGCACTCTGAGAAGTGAAAGGTCACAATCACAGACTGTATGATAAGACAGTTTTCAGATTTTCTGTACTGAGACTGTGTTGCATTACATTTTTACATCATTTGCAATAACAAATTATTTTGATTTTAGGTTTCTACAAAATCTGGATTGGATCCAGGTGGAGCATGGCATGCCTGGGGCATGGCTTGCCTTAAAGCTGGAAATTTAAGTTCAGCAAGAGAGAAGTTTAACCGATGTTTAAAGCCACCTATGGACCTAAACCAGCTGAACCATGGTTCAAGGCTTGTCCAGGATGTGATACAGTACCTGGAGGCCACAGTGAAGCCAATACTCATTGCAGTAAGAATCTTCTGTCTGCTCGGAAGGGCTATAGCAAAGCCAAGTAATGATGTTTTCATACACAGCTTATAGCAATGCATGTTGCAATATCAGGTGTTAGGTTTTTTTGTTTTTTCTTAGTCATGATTGCATATTGCAAACTGAATATTGTTGAGAAATTTGTTAGGTATTTCATCGCAGGATTTGATAGTAAGTTGGGGCATACTTTGTGGAGGAGAAAGAAGCTGTACTGCTTAACATGTTATTACTACAGTTTGAGGAAGCTAAACTCAATCCCTGCAACATATTGTGATTCTGCGATGATGCAGTTTTTCTACTGAAACTAGTAACTTTGCAGAAATCCAAAGGAGAATTTCAAATGCTGTCCCACTCTTCTTTTCTCATCAAAAACCACTATTACATCATTTGGAATTAGCTCTGGAAGTTCAGATTAGGGACCAAAAAATTACTTTTAGGGCCTAATTAACTGCAGAATCATAATGATTAAAGACCACTTAGTAGTACATGTTTTAGGAGAATGAAAAAACCTGTTTGAACTAGGCTATTAAGTAGCTGTTGGCAGTGGAATTGTGTTTAAATAAGCCTTTTCCTTGTCCTTAGAAACAGCCATGTTGGCTACAGCAACATTCAGCACCTCTGTTGATCGCAGGGTTCCAATCTAGTGTTTATAAAAAGCATTACTGGATTCTCACCCCTCTAAAATTATATATCTTTTAAAAACAACAATAACAGAAATGCTTTAGGGCTGAGTGACAAGACCTAACCAAGAAGAAAATTTTGCTCTTACCACCTGTCACTGATTCTCTGTGTTGGCGGCAGGATGATGATTACTTTGCCACATTGAGGGAACTTGAAGCAACACTGAGAACGAGAAGTCTGTCTCTGGAGATGATGTGTGAGGGGAAGATTCAACACAACAGCTACTATCAGGAGTGCTTGTTCTATTTACATAGTTATGGCACTAATCTGGCGATAATAAGCTTTTATATGAGGCACGACTGTATGAGAGAAGCACTGCTTCACTTATTAAATAAGGTGAGTAATTTCATTTGCCATTATTGAAACTAAAATCTGAAAAATGGTTATGAGCATCAGGTAGCATTCTGGGTGGTTTTCTGCACCAGAGTTTTCTGAGGTCCTGAATGTTGTTACGTTGAACTGACAGTTCAGTGACATGAAAAAACAACTTTGATCTTTATATCTTGTGTTTAATCTCTTTTCCACATTTTGTTGAAGCAGGAGTTTCTAGAGGGGAGAAAACACTGCTTGTTTGTTTTTTTCTCATAGATATTCTGCATCAACAGCACTTTGTCTTTTTTTTTTTCTAAAAAGCTGAAAACTTTTTAGGGACCGTTGTCATACAGTTCAGAGGACATGGAAAATTTGCCTTTCAAATGTGTCCTTTATACCAGTTTAAATTTGCTTTTAAAAAAAGTTGCATATTTTTGCAATGTTGGTGACATAATTTCACTGGTTAAGTAGTAGACTTAGAAAATACTCTAGGCATACAATTTGATGGGTAAGTTTTGGGCAAGGAAACTGGTAGTGATCATGCAAACTAGAGAGCAGAGTATGTTCCCTGAAGGTGTAAGGTAGAGCTTCTGATGAAAACATCTTGCAGTTGGTTGGAAGCATTTTATTTCTATCTTATTTAAAACAAAACCAAAAACAAAACCAAAAACAAAACAAAACAAAACAAAACAAAAAAAACAAAACAAAACAAACCAAACAAATCCAAACAATTCATCTCAAGTCTTTAAAGCATATATATAGGCCATGTTGGCACATATTAATGTTAGTACGAAAAGAAGCACATGTGAGGCTGCATTTGCGAGACCACAGTCAAGAGAACAAGGGAAGTAAATATCCCCCTCAGCTCACTGCTTGTGGGGTTTCATCTGAACTACTGTGCCCAGTCGTGGGTTCCAAAGTATACAAGCCAGACGCTGTCAGTGTGGAGCAAGTCTAGTGGAAGGCCACCAATGGCTGGGGGCCTGAAGCACATGATGGAAGAGGAGAGTGATAGAGCCAGGTTTTTCCAGGTGGAAGAAGAGGAGGCAGGAGGAGATCTATGTGCTGTTTTCAGCTACCAAGTGGGTGATTAGAGGGAAAATAGAGCCATGCTTATCTCACATGTGCCCAGTAAAACAGAACGAGACAGTGGACACAGTCTGGAGCAAGGGAAATTCCAACTGGATATAAAGAAAAGTTTTGAGGGTTTTTTTCAGTGTGTGTGTATTTAGACATGGGAACTGGGCTGCAAAGAGCCTGTTGCCTCTTTGTCATGCTCATAACTTAACTGGACAGGTCCAAGAACAATGTGACCTAACTTGGAATTTATTCTTTGAGTGGTGTTTTGAACAGAGACTCCTTTCAGTATAAATTAGTTATTAATTTTATGATCTCTGTCACTTAATACTCCTTTATGTTACATAAGAAAAATAAGCTACAGTGGCTTTACTTAAGCTAATTTTTGTTTGTGTAGGAATCCCCATCAGAAGTGTTTATTGAAGGGATCTTCATTCCAAGTTATGAAAGTGGAAAACTGCATATGCTGGAGAACTTGCTGGAAACCATTGATCCAGGATTGGAGAGCTGGGGAGTTTACTTGATTGCAGCCTGCAAACACTTGCAAAGAAAGAACTATTACCATATTCTGTATGAGCTACAACAGTTCATGAAGGTAAGCTAAGGGACAGTGCCATCTCTTTCAAAGAAATGCTGAATAATGTCAGACTTTGGGTCATTTACTTTGGTGTAAATCTCCATGTTGGACAAGTATATTTTTGCTACTTGACGGTCCTAACAAACAGATAGAAAGGCTGAGCGTCACTGACCTGCTAATTGTGTCATAGATCTGACACATTGCAGTAGCTTAACTGTGCTTTAAAGAAAACAGAGCATTGCCTGCTTTGTGTGAGTGCTTTAGTATGGACAACGATTAGTTTGGTCCATCTGATCTTCAGTACATTTCTTCTAGGATCATGTCCGTGCTGCTATGACCTGCATTAGATTTTTCACTCATGGAGCAAAGTCTTACACTGAACTGGGAGGAAAACAGACATGGCTTCTAAAGATCAAGGACCACCTCAAAGTCTACTTGCAGGAGGTCTCAAGAAGTTCAGGAAGGAAAAAAATGGCATTCACTTTTCGGAAGAAAATGTCTGCTACAGATGTATCGAGGTATCTATAAACAAAAAGTTGAGTTGTAGGAGAGGGGAAATTCAGACTTCAGATTCTTTTTTTTTTATTGGCTGCAGCTAACATATGCTGGTTGTGCTTGACCCAAATCTGACTTTTATGTAGTTACAAGTATAGGATTCCCATCACTTTTTCCATCAACAACCCAACCCAGGAGATTATCAATTTGTTTCTACTAAAAATATGTCTATGTATCAGATTATCTTCCTTTAATTTAAAAAACAAAAGCCCTACACTGCATAGACAATTATACATCAATCCACAAGTTTTTTTCTTTTTATCTTCCTTTCCTCTCCAAAAAGCAAGCAGCTTTATGGTGCTTCACTGTCTAATGGAGTTAATTCACAACATTCAACTATGTACAAGTTATAGGTGCTAGAGGTAATTAAAGCCCTGTATTCAAAAATCAAAGTGTAACTTTAGCCAAATCTCTCTTGTACTTGGGGTTTTTATATCTTGGTTTTCTTAGGGGCTTTTTTCTTTCTTTTTTTAGGCTAGACTCTCATTTAAATTTGGGGGGGAGAGTGTGTGTGATGAGATGAAAAAGTGGGTGTGGGTATTTATTTGGAATCCAGATTCTCTGGCTCACTACTTTGAAATAATGTGAACAATTGCTTAACTTGTCATGCATATTAAGCACACAGATCTGAAAAGTAATCTCATTGCTGCAGACTTGGCTGCACAAAAGACAAAGTCAAAAAACAACTAAAATAATTCTTCATAGGTGTATCTTCTTTTGAAATATCTTGAAGAAATTACTAAGTTCACATAAATAATAATTGACACTTTCTCTATTGCAAAATAAAGTCAGAATTTTTTCACTATCTAGACACATCAATACGGTTGATCTGCAGATGGAAGTAACAAAATTCCTGCATCAGTGTGAGAGCTCAGGGACATCTCAAATGACAGGTTCCTCCTTGCCCACGCTCTTTGGAAACAATAACATGAAAATGGATGTTGCTTGCAAGGTATTTATTGGTATTTTAGAGATAGCTCTATTTTTCATCAATAGTACTAACTTGCTATGAGGGTTTGAAGCACTTAATGGCTGGGGCAGCTGGTTGTATTTTTCATAGGGAGGTTACTTATGCATGCATGCAACCCATCATTTATGAAAAGTTCGTGATTTTCCTCAAAGTAGCAGCAAACGTGAGAAATTGGAGCTCCTCTCCTCAAAGTTTCAATTTTCAGAGGCAGAGGATCTCAAATACAAATAGTAATATGCCTTTTGACTATACATCCTATTGTGTTCTGAAGCAAGGCAAATACAGCTGTTATTCTAAACATTCTTAACTTCAGCTCGTCTCCATCTGGAAGTTGCCTAATATCCCACAGGGAATCAATCAGTGTGTGACAACAGAGCCTATATTTGCTGTAGTTGTTGGGATGGTGCTGTTTTCTGTTGAAGTGATGCATTGTCTTTTGGCCTCTGGGCCAAATCTGGATTTGCATTAATATTATTTAACTGTATGTAATGAAAATGGCATGTGCATCCCCAGACTTGTCTCTGCCTCTCTTTTCAGGTCATATTGGAAGGCAAAAACATTGAGGAGGGTTTTGGAATTGCATTTAGAGTTCTCCAGGTATGGAAAAGCTTGATATAACAAACAATATTATTACAAAGTAACTCCTGCAAGTAGCAACTGTTTAAACAAAAGCCTTTTTATTTTTTTTTCCAAAATGTATTTTAAGCCCCAAAATGAAAAACCTCTTGTGAAGAAAGTCACAAGTTCAAGTCTTACATGTCCATGTATTTGGAGGAAACTTGGTAAGGAAATTAAGATGCTGCTTCAGTCAGACATTTCCAAACTAATTTGGTCCTACAAAGGAATTAAGTACAGCTTTTCCTTTGCTGTGCACCTTGTTCAGTGCCTTAGCACCGGAAACCACAATCATAGATGTCATACTCTGACATGGTAGCTCTCTGCAATTGATGAGAGCCATACAAAGACACAATGAGTACATAAGGCCTGGGCTATCCCTGCACTATTCTCCTGATTTGAGAGAGCAAAGCTAATTAACTGGAAACTCTTTGGGGACCTCTCCTTCCTCATATCTGGGTAGGAGTTGAGGTGTTTATCAGTCAGCATAGCTCATGAGCCTCCAAAGTCTTCGGAGTGTTTCTTGCCCATATAGTCCCAGATGGTAGAGGAAGGACACTTTTGGACAGAGGTGGCACACTGAAAGAGTATTTATGGATGTGGCAGGCCCTGCTCCTTCTTTCGGGTAGGATGTACAAGGCAGAACACTTGTTTGTAGTGAGATGAAGAGCCTTAGAAAAATAGCCCTTAGCAGCAGCAGCAGTCATTACTCCCCAGTAAAAATGGAGCAGTGAGTCCAGCTGCCCAGCAACACTTCTGTTTCCATCCTTTTTTTCTTTTCTTGCCTTATTCATGGCAGGATCAGTCTGAAATTTTTATCATCTCTTCCTTCATATGGGAGCTGTGCAGCGGTCAGTTGCCTCCTGTTTCTTGGAGTACACAAAGGGTGACTGCTGGTCAGTGGCTGGAGAGATGTAGTGGGAACATACTGAATGAGGGAGGGGTGGGTAGGGACCTAGGAAAGATCTTTTGCCAGAAGAAATAAAACTGATTTTATGCTACCCTGAAAGGAAGGCAGTAACAGTGCTCTTGTTCTTAAGCAAAATTGATTTTTACCAGTCTGGTTATAGAAAACCTTTCAGCCAACCCTGAGCATTAGTGACTGGAAAACCAGAGGCTCCCAAAACAGCTTTGACTTTTTGGAGCATGGCGTGCCATTTTGTCTTTTGGAGAGATTGTCTCAGTTGTATAAACTCCCTGTGAGAAAACCTGCTGAGAACATTAAACATGTTGCTCTGATATTCCAACTACCCCTAGGACTTCCAGCTGGAGGCTACAGAAGTCTACAGCAAAGTGGCCAAGCAGCTGGTGAAGCAGCAGAAGTACAGTGAGATCCGGCAGCTCCTGAAGTGTGTCAATGAGTCTGGAGTGGCAGCAAAAAATGATGGGGATAACATTATCCTAAACTGTCTAAATGAGTTCAAGAACATTCCTGCTGAGGTAATTCCACCCTGCATTGTGTCCCTTTTGAAGTAAAATGGGTATATACAGTACTGCCTGCAGGGAAATCTGGTGCCTGTGCTGCTCTCCTAGTGAGTCTTTCAGATCTTCTGGCTCCATACTACGTGCGCAGTTTAAAGGTGGGAGTGCATGGTTTGCTGTATACAAGGCACTCTGAGAGGAAACAAGAAGTAGCTGTATCATGCTCCTTCCCTGCACTTCCCAAATGAATACCCATGGCAGGGAGAGAACCTTTGCTTCACAACATCCTGCCAAATGCTGCTGTTTGGAGTGGGAGGTGTTCCCTTCAGTGAAGCTTCCCGGGCTAACACAGAGAATGTGTCGAGGCACAAACCTCCTGCCTCCATAGGAGACAATTTTATGATTCCCTTTGCCTACCACAGTGTTTTTTCCATCAAAGTTGAGGAAGGTGCTGCACTCTACTGTTCTACTAATCAGGTTAGGGGACACCATCCACCCTTTGGGTCAGGGTGGGCCACAGGGCCCAACTCCTGCTGTGATGCAGAGAACCTACAAATTCATTTCATGTAACATGAGCTATGTCCCTGGGAGACTCCCAGGCTCATAGCATTCTCTAGGGATACCCTGTAGACGTGGAATGCAGGAGAAGCTGTGGTAAAGGGAAGAATTGGAATTTGTATTTTTTTGTATTTTCTACATCTGCAGCCTTTGCAGTTAGGACAGTGTAACCCGTGCTGTGATCTCTGCAGCCCTCTCTGTCCACGGGGGTTTGATCCTTGATGTGATAAGAGGTTTGCAGACTATTGTCACTTTAAATATGAACACCTTTTCCCTTCTTTGGATACAGGATCTCGATAATCTGATTCAGGATATGGACAGTGATGAAAACAAGGTAAGTGAAAGTACACTAGAGGAACTCCTTTAGCAAGAGCTGAACACCCAAGTCTTGGTCTACAGCTTGTGGGTTTTCTTTCACGATCTTCTTTCTCATCCTCATGCAAGCCAAATTTTTGAAGGCTACTTCCTAGATTGTAGAGATCATAGTGAATTCCTCAAGGCCCTGGTCTTTGTGACTGTAGAGCTGTGACATGAAGGTACCAATTGGTACTATCCCAGTTAGCAACTTGAGAGTCCTCAGAGTGAGAGCTAGGCATTTGTTATACTGGGAGGAAAAGTATTTCAGAGAGGCACATTGGTGGGTTTGTTGTTTTTGTTACTCGACTTTTCACATAGGTGCACGTAAGTTTCTAGGAATGGCAGAGAGCTAATGATGACCATTTCAGCTTACTGTTTCAGGATTATGCTGTTTTATGGTGATCAACAGTAGGATGATAAAACTTCTCAAGTTCTGGTATTTTTTTTCTCTTAGAAGAAGTGAGGCCTAAACTACTTTGTTTCTTTGCTAGCTGTCATAGCAGCTGGCCAAGCCACTGGAGAGTCACATAAATATAGATATACTATAAATATAGAACACTATAGATACATGTTTATAGAGGTGGCTGTGGCTCAGCGTTTGTGGATTCTCGTAGATCCTGAATGGCGTAGCTGGGAATGAAATCTTAAGATTTGTGACTGTCCTCTGTCCTGCTACAAATGGGCTTTTAATTGTGCCTTTCTGTAAGATCTATCACTGAAAGATGGGAGCTGTTCTAGAAACAGCAGTGGAAGAAAATGACAGGGTTAGACTCCTTGCTATGAGGATGTGGTAAATTAATGCACAAGGTAGGATTCCTGATGGTATTTTCATGGTCTCACAATAAAGGAATTTCTACAAGACACAAACTTAATAAAATGCAGCTGTCTGTCCGCCTTTTCATTGGAATTTGCTTCATGCCATGCTCTGTTTGGTAACATGGTACTACTGCCTTGTAATACAGACTTCTGAACTGGGTATTTCCCAAGAATCCTTGCTTAGGCTTGTGCAGTTAGTTTACTACAGATTTCTAACCGAGGTCTGATTGCCTCTTCTGCTTCAGATCCAGGCCTATGTGATGTGTAACAAGCTGCGCTCCGCGTATCTGGTCTCGGTGAGGCAGGAGAAGGCCAGAGCGGTGCAGCTGGTGCAGCACGTGTGGCAGCTGGCCGAGAGCAGCGGCGACGACGTTGTGAAGGCCATCTGTGCCCAGTGGCTCTCAGTGCACCAGCCCAAGATGAGAAATCGGCTTCCCCAGGGCACTAGGAAGTAATAAGTAATTGACATTCACCATCGTACAGGAAGAAGGCTTCAAGACAGCTTAAAGGTATCTGGTTCAGTACTTCTTGGTAAAGTGGAAGTCTCTTGACTCATGTTGGTGGGAAATGGATGCTGCTAATGTGCCTTTGGTGGGGAGGGAACTAAATTACAAGTGCCAGTCCTGTATTTTGACACAGTCACTACCTCAGGGTGTTTTTTGGCTCTTTTTCTGACAGAGGTGGGGGGTGGGGCGGTTTCAAACTGAACAAGCAATGATTTAGGTTTATGGAGAGAGACTTCTCTTTCTGTTTCTGGTTTTGGCTTTTATTTTTTGATATTTTTGAAAGCACTGAACTTAATAATATAGGGTTTATTTTTAATCCAGAAAACATGTAGAGTGGACAGAAAAAATTTCTCAACTCAGTGTAGCCTAGAGGACAAACTTTGTGATTCAGGGTTTCCTGTAAAATTTTTCAAGATTGGAGAGATATTCTGTTACAAAGACTAAAATTCAGAGATTTTTTTTTTAAGCCTCTATACAAACAATTGCTAATTCTTTTTTTTTTTATTATTCCCTCCTCTAGTACAGTGTACCCAGTTCCCTTTGTTTGTTTGAAAAGGTAGGAACTGATTCCTTATAGCATGTTTGTACTTAACAGTCACACTGTGTGATGTGTGCCATACATATGGCACTTCAACCCTTACTAGATGAATGACGTTATAAAGGGCATATGCTGTAAGGGGAGTACAAAGGGAAAATAAGCCTTTAAAATATTTGAAGAATTGCGTACCTCTTTCTTTGCTATGGCAATACCCAAAAAATTGTTGTCATGCAGCTTTATGACTGAGTAGTTAACAGTAAACTTCCATAGTTTTTCATCAGGTATAGCAGAGAATATGGACAAAGCAAGCTGTGGCAAAATTCAACAGGTGGTCTTGTATCCCTGTCACACAGGGATTTATTTATTACCAGGATAATCTGTCGCTGTCAAGTACAATAGAATACAAAACTGGACCTACTGTATAGACAGGCTTTGCTCTGGAAGTGTTAGGTTAATGAAAAAAGCAGCAATCTTTGTGTAATGGCTGTATAATGAGGGATGCTGAAAAAAGCAGCTGCTTCCCTTCAACTGTGATTGGGACATGAAAAATTGGCAAAAGTGTGGTAGACAGTAGTATGACCTTCAAAAAAAGGAAAATCAGAACAAAACATGGTGTTTCACAACAGTTTGTGGTTACTGTTTACATGTGTTTCAGCAGAAGTAGGAAAACTAATTCACTTTTTTATTAAAAAGTTGTTTACTTCAAAAGAAATGACAGGTTTTCTGAAGTGTAACCTAATTGTAAATAGTTTTAGTACTTAAAATAATTGAGACTGTCAAGTAAGAGTTTTGCACTAACCCCAAGCTCACTGTAATGAAAGAAGAGGCTTCCATGGTGTTGGAAAGGATTTGGTCCATCTTCTTCAGGGTTTCAAGAGCAGTGCCCCACTGACACAAACACCTCTCTTTGGAGGTACTCTGCTCACTAGAGCAGGGCTAGAATTGTCTGAGTGAAGCAGTCAGAACTGACCACATGGAGGTTTCAGAATCCCCTGACCCCAGATTTACATTATCTCATTAGTGAGCAGTACTAATGAAAGCTTTTGTTTCCTTGGCCAGACTGACGTAGCTTTTCATCGGCTTACAGCCGTTAGGCTAATCCTAAAACGTGACACTACCTATGTCTTCAATCATTTTTAAATCTCTAATTATAGGGAGGAGGTTTTACTGTTTGTGGGTATCCAGATCTGCATTTCTGTAACCCCTTCTTTTCTGCTCGAGTTCCTTCAGCTGTATAGAGCACAGAGTGGAGTTTGCCGTGCAGACCTGTCAGTTCCGTACCTGCCTTTCTTCCTGACCTCTTTGCACTGTACCTGATGCACTTTATATAGTGTTTGTTTTAATTTGATGTTCTTAACCCAGAATCATAGGGATCTTTCTCATACCAGCAGAACCTCAAATTTTGATCCTGACTGCCTTGTGTCACAAGTAATGCAATTATCAAGGGGGTTTGAATTTTTGTCAGCAAAAAGGGATTGACTACTGCCAGTTAAAAAGAACTTCTCTGTTAATGACTAAGGTTTGTTTACAATGATAAAAGAGAATAAAGTATTATGACTGTTAACGTATCTCCTGTTTACTTTTAATCTCAGCATAGCTGGGGCTCTCTTTTTAGATCTGCATTTTGCTTTTGGCTAAGCTTAGCAAAGTAATTAGAAGAGGGATAATTTTTCTGTCATGCCAAATCTGCTACAGTGTCCTCAACATTTAGATCAATTGGAACGTCACATCTTTAGAAGTCCTCCCAGTAGCTTGGTAGCTAGTTCAGCCTCATACGTGTACTTAGTAATCTTCTTCAGAGCTTTGCTACTTAATCTAACTCTCCCTTACAAGCTTCTCTTTGAGACAGCTAAATGAGCTTTAGTTCCCTCATTTTTTTCAGATCAGCTGAGAAGTATAAATGACTTGCTCAAGGTCAAAATGAGTGGGTGTCTCTCTGTGGAAATACGTAGTTTAATATGTCTTAAGTTAAATCTACAATCAGACTTCCTTGCGAAAAGCATTGACCTGCAAGGGCAAACATACTAGAGGCACTTTCTGCTTTTTAAAAAATGGTTTCTCTTGCTCCTGAAAACTACTTTCAAGATAGAGAATCACACAGAGAAAGCAAGCCTAGTCTCCAATGCTACGTAGCATTCTACTGCTACGCTGGAGTTGTGGATTTAGCTTAATAATCAGGATGAAGCAGAAAGAGGGATAGAAAAAAGGTACAGTGACAGGGAGAAACACAAATGGACTTTGAAATGTTACCTGAACTGTGTTCTCTACATTAGTAAGGCAGGTGCAGATAACAGCATCACCAAGTAAACTGATTCAACATTTCTGAAAGAAGATACCGTCTCCTGTTGTAAAAGGAAAATGGCTTTATTTAGTATTGCTCAGAGGTAGCACAGGACAGATCTCCATAGATAACATCCAGACAGAATTAAAATCAGCATTTGTTTCCCAAAACTGGCAGTTGGTCACAGTGGCAGGCTCATATGCAAATCCAAAAATTTCCAGACTTTTTTTCAGAAGCAGAAGATAATCCAATGAGATGTGGCACTTGGTTTCTGACTGCTTAACTCTTTCAGAAATAATCTCTGATTATGGATCAGACTCTAGCAATTGCACCCAAGTAGCACTGGAGTTCCAAGGGAGCAGTCTCGTTGCTATGTGGACTGACCCAGCTGCCCTCTGGAAGTGCAAGCTGTGTGTCCAGCTCAGGCTGACTGACAGCCAAGGCCAGCCAAAGCCAGTAACTGCTGGGCAGACAAATGCCAGGATTTCTGTATATCTTACCTTCCCGTGCTGTAGCTGGCTTAACCATAATCGCTCAAACAAGATAGTCCCAACTCCTGCTTCAGCTATTTAGCTTGGCAATTTGGTGTCATTTAAAGCTAAAGTCTCAGCTGAAGTTGTTTAATGTTTTCTGACACAGTTCAGATTTTCTTTATTCATTCACTCTCTTTTCTAGGTTCTGAAGTCCTTTAAATACAGCTGGGGGGTTTACTGTGACAATTTTTACACCATCTTTGCTCAGTGTTACACAGGAGAGATGTTGATTTCTTTAATAAGATAACTTGGCCATGCACAATTCCAGTGCTCCTGCAACTTTTAACCTCCCAGTCACTGAGACCTGGATTCTCGGAAGATAAGCCCAACCCTCAGTGAACTCACTGCAATCAATGGGCACTTAGGGCCAGGATAGCTCAGTGGCTAGGGTCCAGCTACTTAGAGAGAAAAATTATTCCACTTAAAAACTTTACCTATTGCTTGGCACAGAAAGGCCCACACCGGTTTCTGTGTGCTTGAGAGCAGTTGTATTGCATTTCCTGGCCAGAGAATCTAATACCCTAGAGTACTTTCACTCTGCCAGGTCAAACTGTAGGAACTGAACATAACCTTAGACCATAAGTTTAGAGTCCTACCTTTTTACTATTGCTGTTAGGAAGAAAAACGAACTTTATTTAAGGTAATTTTTTTTTCTTCATAATCTAAACCTAAGTCTGCAACCTCCCTTTCTATTCTAAAGCCAGAGGACAATAGCCTGGGCTGTTGTGTGAGATACCAAGCAAAGGTTGGTCCCTGCATCAGTGCTTTAATTCTCCAGCTAGGAAGAGGGAGTGATTGCTTACAAATCTCAATTCTTAAGTGTAGTATTCCAGAAATTCAAAGTAGGTTGTGCCCACAGAGCCATCACTGGGGTAGCTGAAGTACAGCATTCTACTCTTGAGGTCTCTCAGCAGTGCTCTTCCCCAGAGAGGCATCACTGGACCCAGCCCGGTACACGCGAGGTCTGCGCTGCTCAGTCCCACTGGATTCCGAGGAGCTCACAGCTCACGCTCCAGAGCTTCCTTGCTGTCTCGTCATCCCGGCCACGAGGAGATACGTATGCTGGCTGGCAATCACTGTAAGAGGAACGTTCTGTTAATTTGTTAAGTCAAAGATCTCCATCTGCATTAGCACACTGAATGTCTGTGTCAAGATAAGGGAGTTGCTTTCTATCAGTTTAATTCAAGACCAGTTGAAGAACGGTGTGAAGTTATCCAGCAAATGAGCAAGGGTTGGTGCTAAGCCACCATGAGAAAGCTTTTAGGGCAGAATCTCTCCCAACAGCACCAAGAACTGACAAACAAGTCTATTTTTATCTGTTGTTTCAACTCTTAAAGAAACCTCTTTAGTGTACATTCTCATTAATACCACTAAAAAGGGCTATTAATGCTAACCAAACTTCTTCAGGGGCACCTTTTCTAGTAAACACTACAAAAAAGCCATTCAAACAGCCCTTCATTCTAAACTATTTATCCCATCCTATTCATCCCACGATATGCCCAAGAATAATCACACTGTAATAACCGTACATGGTTATCCCCTTTTCCATTATCCTCTAAACTGTGGCTCCTTTCTTCTCAGCACTCTCTCTGGATAGAGATCCTGCGTTCTCATCTGTAATGCTAGATTGTGCAATAAATGGGAGTTTCAGAGCACAGAAGAAATGGCATCTTGTAAGGTTTCCATTCAGCCCAGTGTTTTTAGAACTCCAAATGCACAGTCTTTGATGTTCCTGAAATTACTTTGGTGGACTTTACCTGTCTTCTTGTAGCATGCAAATTCTTTTTTTAATGTCTATACTTGTGCTTTATACTCTAATGCCTGGAAAGTGAAAAGGATTTTAGGCTAGTCCAATGTTAATTGTGACTTACTGTTGAAGCTACTTATTTCCCACCAAGTCCAAAATTCCCTTTTTTCTCTGAGTTTAAAATGCATCAAAGTTTTCCATACTCCAGCACATAAATGCTACGTTTTTATCCTGGGATCGACAGTCATTCAGAGAAGATTAAGACACCTATTTATATGTTCAAG
Source organism: Lophotriccus pileatus (assembly GCA_035583135.1). Lineage (NCBI taxonomy): Eukaryota > Metazoa > Chordata > Aves > Passeriformes > Tyrannidae > Lophotriccus > Lophotriccus pileatus. Next base: position 29,839,990 of record JAWWES010000168.1, on the reverse strand, counting down.
TCTGATTAAGATACTTCAAACTCCCAAATAAAGATCAGGCAAAGTCATTATAGAGACTAATCTGGTCACGAATCACAAGAGGAAAGCTCTGCAAAGACACAAAGGCTCCAAAAGCATTCAGGGATGGGGAGTGAGGGGAAGACAGAAAAATTTTCACATTCATTTTCCAAAAAATGAGATTGTTACAGTGCTCTACATGCAGTGGGAAGCTGACATATCTGCATGAATCTGTTCAAATGGCAGTCTTCAAATCTAGGATGATGGTGATTTGGAACTCTGGGCTGTAGTTTTGGTGATGGGAAAGGCCACGACTGTGCAGGGTCCTGGAGTAAGTCAAAGTAGCCAAGAAATAACAGGTTTTGTAGTGGGAGCTACACAAGACCATTTGCAGGATAGAGTGATAAGTGTCCCAGCAGGAGTCCCTGCCAGCTAGTGGGTCTGTCACGCTGGAGAATCAAGTTATTTTGTCACATGTCAGACCTGAGAATCTCACCTCCTAGCATTACATCTCCATCAGCCCTCAGCTCCCTGGGAGCACAGGCCCCTTCTGCTTCAGACCAAAGTGGTCTTTCCAGAATTGACTGAAGTGACTTCATTAACTAAACAGTTCTACAAAAAAAGTGATTTTTCCCAAGTCACACATCAGATTAGAGCTCTGAGAATGTGACAGCCATTCCTGCACTTTCAGTACATTGATATTCCTGGCACTAAAGGACCTGCTGTTCTGTGAAGTGTTACACAGGTCGGGGATTTCTTCTAACACAATTGCAACAGAGCTGGCAGGGGTAATGTTCTAATATCTGTCATCCTCAGTCTTACCAGACAGCCTTATACCCAGTCCCTTTTTAATGAAGAATGACAGTAAGTCTCATATTGCCCAGCCAACAAGGTAGCCTTCCACAGTGTATCACTTCATCAGCTTGCACCCACCTGAAATACTGTCCTGTCACAGAGTCTAGTTCCTCAGCTACTGCACAGTAGACACTGGTCTGAGCTCCTTCCCAAGGTGTCTTCAAGAAGAAGGAGAATATCTTCCACAGCCAAGTCATTATAAATGAGTGCCGGACCAAGTCAGAATAGACAGAACCAGGATGGAGAGCATTTGCTGTGACTTTAGTGCCTATGGCAAAATAAAGTAGTTCAGAACAAATCTGTATACATCAAAGTGTCTTTAAAAAGAGGGTAATATACTCCTCAATTCTACCTGCAGATATTCTGTAAGGAATTATCTGGATATTGTTAAAGGAGGAGTCCAGACGTGGATACAGAGAGAGCTAAGTGAAGTCCTCTGTAGTTACTGCTTGCTGGATGTGATGGATACACTTCACCTTTTAAGCAAACCAGCAGTAGTTTGATAAAGGCCTGAGCCCTGTCTGAGCCAAGAACTCTAGGAAACCCACAAAGAGGACAGTGAGCATCAGTGCATGGGAATTTGGAAAAGCATCATGCAGTTCACACAAGTAGCATGTGGCTTTTCCAAGACTGATTTATCAAGGAACAAAGAGAGTTGTTGATACAATGAGTCTCATATGTACCTTTCCCACTGCATGCAATTTGACTACAAGCCAACCACTTTATTCCACGAGTATGACAGCCTAAGTGAGCTTTCTCTGAGCATTCCCTACCGGGCAGTGTAACTGCATGGAAATGATCTCCCCTTGAGCTGGGTCACTTCTAAAGGTTGCTCCTCAAAGGCAGAGACCTTTGCGCAACAGCACACCTTTGGATGAGCCCATCTGGAGCTGAGCCCGAACTGCAAATGGACTGCACACCAGGTGACTCTCCCCTTGAGCATGGATGCCTCTCAAGGTTTAGAGATTCCTTACCTGAGACTAAGAAAGGCTTCCTTACCCAGGCAGAGAGACCCTTGATTTCAACAGATCCTCAGTAAGTGACTGATGGCATGCTGAATTAGTACTGAGGAAACATTACTAATCCATATAGCTACTCAGTAATAATTACTATAAACTTCGTATAAACAATTCCATCAGACATAAATCATTGTCCAAGTCTGAGACTAAGACTGGACCTATCTGCATCTAGGCTCCCTAAGGAGTCTAGAAAGCCAGGGGGTCCAATCTGAACTTCATGACTCAACAGGAGGGTGTTCCTTACCCTTTGTGCTTCTAGTCCTGTGTGAATCACTCTAACTCAACTTTCCTTAATAAATTTCTTACATGCCATCGAACTTTGTTAAGTCATACTTTTATGACATCATGTTAAAACCACTTTTGTTAATACCTTTAATGGTGATCCTTTAAGCATTCTAAATCACTCATCTGTGACACTGGAGCATCCCCTGCTCCCTTCCAAACACTGCAGTCACCATATGCCTTTTGCAGAACAAAGTGCTAGAGGACCCAAGTGCCAAAACATCAGCAATTTCCATCAGGCTTTTGAGAACACCTCTTTCTTTTGATTTACTCTAATAGTAATTTCCTAGGGAAGACACTGCTTCTGTTTTAGTAAATAAATACTACTTAAGCTGATGTGAATGACATGACTGTGACAGATACTGTGGCTTAAGAGGTACTGTTTAATCTTATGCTTGTTCTAGCACTCACCAACACTTAAGGCAGCTGAGTGTGCATTAGCTTTTCTATTTGGAGACTGCAGCTGTAGTTGTTTTAAGCTTCCACTCACCTACCACAACTGTCTATGTGGATGCAGCTAGTTTTTGCCAAGCACCAAAGAAAAATGAGATACATTCAACTGTGCCAAGCTACTAAATTCTTCTGCCCTATTGTTGTAAAGACTATTAGTGTTGTAAGTCTCCTGGTTCCACAGACAGAAGATATTTTCTTCCTGCAAAAAGCTCTCAGTGACACTTGCCTCAAACCACTCAATTTCTGCATAGTCGATTTTCAGACCTTTCTTCAATCCACTGTCCCCATCCACGGTGCTCAAAAAGCCAAGCGGAAAAACACTCCCCTTGGCTCTGGAACTTGCCTTGCAGCCGCCTCGCCAGCTCCCGGGTGAAGAGCACGTTGGCCAATTTGCTGTGACAGTAGGCAAGGCCACGGTTGTAACTCTTCTCACCATGGAGATCATGGAAGCGGATTCGGCCTCCGTGATGAGCCAGCGAGGACACGTTCACTATGCGGGCTGGGGCAGACTGCTTCAGACGCTCCAGCAGGAGGAAAGTCAAGAGAAAATGACCTAGGGGTGAGACAAAGGGTTTCCCTGCTTGCTTATGTGTTGTGTCTTACTGCTGCCCTCATTTCAAGTCCAGGAAAAACAAAATCCCCTTAAACAGCTAAACTTTTTGGGGGCCTTCAAATTCTGCTCCTCATCTTCAAAAAGTTGGAGCTGTCATACATTTCAAAATGTCCCAAGTAACATGGACAGATACTTAAACTGGATCCATGATAAGCAAATACACCACACTGCATGTCCAGAACTCTAACTCTGGCCCCAAGAAGAAAGATTGAGAAAGAGAGAATCTGAAAGCAGGATTTCCCTTCAGCATTTTGCCACAGATATTGGTGTTGAAAGATGACAATCTTTTAGGTCCTTTCCGACCCATTCTACAATTCTATACTGAGTGCAAACGTGATTCCACTGGCCTTACCAAGATGATTGACTCCCATATGCATCTCAAAGCCATCAGCGGTCTTGGAATAAGGGCACAACATTACCCCAGCATTATTAATGAGAATATGGAGTTCCTTCTCCTCTGCAAGAAACAACAGACATCCTTAATCAGGGAAACAGAGAATGAAGACAGACAGCATAAGTCAGCCAAAAAAACTCTTGCTGTCTGAGTTGCAGCCACATCACCATAAAAAAAAAAAAAAGGATAAGTCTCCTCCCACAAACCAGCTCATGGTCTCTGACCTGCCCCTGCTGTGAACCACAGTACCCAACATGGTACAGAGATACGCAGGGCAGGGATTTAACATTGGCTAGAAGAGCAGATGGCAGTCCTTGGTAAAATATTCTCACTGAAAAGAATGATCTAGAGACTGTACCTGCTAGAAATTTCTCAGCAAACTCCCGGATGGACTTCGTATCAGCCAAGTCCAGCTTTTTCACAATGACTTGCTGGTTCCCTGTCTCAGCTCGGATTTCACTGGCTGCAGCTTCTGCCTTTGCAATGTCTCTGCATGCAATGATCACTCTCGCACCTGCAAGGAGGGGAGGGGAGAACAGCAAGAACAGAAACAGTTCACTAGAACACACTGGATGATCAAGGCTACAACAAGCAGGCTGACCATGCACAGCATTACGAACTTTTAATCTGGGGAACTGGCATCAGTCAGGGGAGCAGCTGGAAGGGACAAAGCCTTTCCTACTATATTGTAAGCTATGATTCAACTAAAGCATTCTTTCAGACCAAGAAAAAACATCTGAAGTGCCTCTGTCCAGGTTCTCCTAGGTCAGGAATATGTACCACAACACTGGTATGAGAGGGTTAATCTGCCCTATAATGGGAATGTCAACTCAAGGGCACATAAAGGTACTTGGACACCAGCGTAATTTCTAAACGGATTGTGATCAGGTAGTTTAATCTTCTTATCAGTTACCCAAAAAAACCAAATTAGCTTAAAACATGAATAAGTAAAGCACACAGCAGTGGACCTGTGGCATTTCCCAGCTTCATAAAGCAGAACCCAGTGATAACTAGGAATTTCCCCAGCCCTGTCAAAGCAGTTGCAGTGCAGAGCATTTCCATGTACCCAAGGCACATTTTTGGAGTTTGAGCAGTGAAACCAGTTGAAGAACTGGGGACTTGCACCTCAGTAGCTACAGCCTCTGGAAGACCAACACTTGGGCTCATCTGCAATAACTCTGGAAAATTGACTTCCGTGTAAGCATGAAACACTCCTCTGTTAGGTCCAGAAAAGGGACTATTGACACACAGGCACGGCCACCTCAGCTGCACAGGGATGCCTGCTGATGAATTGTGACTTGCCTCTTCGTGCTAGGTCTCTGGCAGTCTCCTTCCCGATGCCTGTGTTAGCTCCTGTGATTATCACCACCTTCCCCTCCATCTTTGCTGTCGACTTACAGCGTCCTCCAGCGACATACCTCCTGCAAAAGGGGAAGGCACCAGTCACCTCAGCCTCCTTAGGGGGCTCAGGCGGGGGCTGAGCGCTCAGAGCCGCGGCGTTCGCCCTAACACTGAGGCTCACCGCTGCGCTCAGGGCCCCGGGGTTTCACGGGCG
>JAWWES010000168.1:29804848-29833081 GCA_035583135.1 Lophotriccus pileatus | reverse complement strand
GCGGCTGCGGGGCCGTGTCGGGGTCGTTCGGGTGCTGCTCGTCAGACAGACATGTCTGTGCAGCCGAGGGGCAAAGTTCCTCCGAGACACCCCGTGTGCGGGGAGATTTGCAATTGCAGGGATTCGGGACCTCTCTTTCGGTATCGCCTGCTTGGAGGAGACGGGGGGCCATGCCAGGTCCGGCCTCGCCTTGTGTTTTCACATGTCCTGATGGCTTTGCATATGTGTGGCTTCACTGCCCTGGAGCACCTCCTCCGGGCTGGCAGATTTCAACCCCTGAGCCAAGCGCAGCCTTGCTGGGCTCACAGCATCATCTCTGAGGAGGTGGTGTTATTTGGATGTTCTTTCGTGCTGTTCCTAGTTGAACTGGAGTTGTTTAACCTGGAGAAGAGGAGGCTCAGGGGTAACCTTCTCACTCTCTACAACTATCTGAAAGGAGGCTGTGGCCAGGTGGAGGTCGTTCTCTTCCACCAGGTAACAAGCGTCAGGACAAGAGGACCTGGCCTCAGAAGGCCAGGGGAGGTTCTGGTTGGACATCAGGAACACTTTCTTCGTAGAAAGGGTGATTACATATTGGAATGAACTGACCAGGAAGGTAGTGGAGTCACTGTCCCTGGAGTTGTTTAAGGAAACACTGGATGTGGCACTGGGTGTTCACTCATAGGTTGGACTCAGTGATCTCCGAGGTCTTTTCCAAACTTACTGGTTCCATAACAACTTCAGTGCCGTTGGGGTTTTGGGGGTTTTTCTTCTTTTTTTTCTTTTTCTTTTTTTTTTTTTTTTTGTATGTGTGTATGTGTGTTGGGCTCGTGTTTAAAAACTCACTGACAGAACTAAAATTAGTTTTTACTATCACAAGTGCCCACGAGCATCTGTAGAAGATTTCTTTACTGAAGAAGGTGTACATTTTAAATTACTGTTTTAAAAGTCTGTTTTGTGCACTACCTACCCACAAAATAGAAAAAACGTATATATCTAGCCACTCAAAGTGGTGTTGGAAGCACAGCCTGATTTTATGGGTATTCTTTATGCCACACTGGTGGCAGAACAGTTCTCAGTAAGGCTTTGTGCTTCTGATTCAGTTCTCGATATTTGCAGTGTTCTGAGAACCAAAAAGGGAAGCGATCCAGGGGAACTTTACCAATGTTACTGAATGCCTCTGATTAAACTCTTCCTATGAGAGACCTGATACATGGCTGTCATGAGCTGGTGTAGCTCAGTTCAGGTTTTGTACCCCAGCGATGGGTAGGGGCTGTCATCCATGCTCTGCAAAAGTCTTCATTCTCCCACAATTGATCAATTTAGTGTAAAATCATAAAAATGGTTTGTTCAGAATATACCAGGCTGTGCTAGATTACACAGGCTATGAAAAGCTTAATATCCTGGTTTTTACCTGGCTTTCTGTTTAATGAGTTAAATTCACGGTCACAGTCCTTGTCATCAGCATTTCCGGAAAGTTTGGTGCATATTCCCCTGTAGAATAGGGAACAGTCAGTTTTTCGGTGGAATAAAACTTTGTTTTCTTGGAACTGGGGTAGTCTTGAGCAATGAATTCTGAGCCATTGGCTTAAGTGTAGGATTTACAGGCAACAGGTTTTGTGATGCTGCCTTTTTTTTTTTTTTTTTTTTTATTTTTTTTTTTTCCCAACACTTTGCAAGTAATTGCAAGCTGAATTTTTAGACATGCTAAGGAAGTTTAATATGACTGTTCTGCTCTTTAAATTTGTTCCTGCAAAAATCCTGATAATATTTTTTGAAAGTGTTTCTAAGACAGTTTAAGATAAGTCAGGAATTTGTCTATCTGTTGTAGGCATTCTACTCTCCTGATGTGTTCAGTTTACTTCCCTTCCCATAAGTACAAGAAGTATATCTTTATTTTTGACTTATCTGATCCTGAAATATTCAGGAGATAAAAGGTATCTTGGAATACGCTTTTAAGATGATTGACACAGTCCAAAACTTGAGGGAAGACAGAATCTGTAGTCCTTGGGATGTCTTTCTTTGAGGACCAAAGGTTTGGAAATGCTGTTTCACTCTGTATAAACAAGATGACAAATTCCTAACTCTAGAAACACTTTTTTTTTTTCCTTCTAAATTTGTAAGAAGCATTTTGAACAGCCTGAATTATTTCAAATGCAGATGTTTTCCTCTAAATTATTTTGGTTAGCTGTACTTTACAACTGAATCTGTTTCTAACTGACTGAAAACAAATCGGGTGAACGCTGATGAGCATGTGGGTGACAGTGCTGTAGTGTGGGTCCTTTTGCTGCATCTGTCTGTGCACTTTGAGTCATGGTTCAATCCGGAGGGATGGGAACTGAACTGCTCACTGTGTTCCAGTATTTCTGTGCACTGGACAGATCCAGTGGAATACTTTCAAGCCACATTGCCAGATCTCTTGTTGGCTTAGAGACAAAAAAGTTCAAAGCTGTTGCTGCTTGGCTTACCTAAACCACTCGGTGATGCTGTCCCTTTTGGAAGCTGGCATTTCTTTGGCTGCATGTTTATGCACGTTTTGGCAGCAGCATCTTCTTGGTCCGTGCAAGGGACACGAAGCAAGGAAATGCTGCTTTTCCAGTTCTGTGCCAGGTTTCTATGAGTTTGAGGCAGCAGTGGGTTTTTAGAGGGCACTGCTTAAATTGGATTAGTGAAATGACCTGTATGAAACAAACTGTTGGCTTCTGAAGGCTGTTTGTCTGCACTTCATGATTTTTCTTGCAACCCAGCTACACAAACAAGGGCATCAGCACAACTGCATATGGGACAAGTTGAGAAGAGTGTATTTAGAAACCTTATAAGTCAGCATTTTCTCCTGAATAAACTGGGATGTGAAACTGCATTTCCTGATACCAGTTGATTTTCTGATGTAGCTTAGTCTGTAATAATTCCTTATGCTGAGTGACAGCATAACTTCTTAGATGATGGTTTTTAATTCTGTCTTAAATTCTTTACAGTTCAAATTCTGGGGCTTAATGTGAATTTGAACTTAGAAGGAAAGCCTACAGCTTAGGTGTGTTGTGTATGTGAGAGGAGCTATATAACAATGTTCTGATCACTTCAAATTTTCTCCTATTTTCTGTTGAGAGCTCAGTGGTTTAAATGCTGCTTCTTTTGCAGAGGACTGTGTTTACCAAAAGGTATTATCAAGCAAGTTTTTTTACTGCAATGAAATTTTTGTAATATTGTATTTAATTTTGCCTTTAATCAAATTAGAGGAATTTTACCAGGATGACAGTCTACATGTTTTTCTACCCAACATTTTACTTAAGACTCAATTATAGTCTTCTGAGAGAGATGAATTAGGCTAGGTGGATATTTGTCAGACTCCAGATAAAATTTGATTTCATTTGCAGTCCTCTTCAATTTTTTTTGCAAAAGCTTACAGAACTTGTTTTGTCTCCATTGAGATAAGGGAATTTTCAGATTTATACTTACATTGATTGTGGATGTTAGAGAGGTGTGGTAGATTTTTAACACATGAAAAGTACAGGCCTTGAGGTATTGTTTAAAAACAGAGTAACAGCAGTGAAACCCATTCTTTGGTCTCCAAAGCCCTAGGCACATGGATCTTAGTAAATTACTGTCTCAAACAACTAAAATGTATAGGTTTGTTGGCTGATCCAAACAACTAAGCTCATTCCAGAAGAGGGAGGCCTTTAGGCTTTAATCCAGGAACCTGAGGTGATATCTTGATGGCATCTTTTGTCTCAGAGAACTCTAGAATGCTTACCCCATGTACTCAGGTACTTTATGACCATGAGAATGAAGAGCACTGGGTCTGCCAGGAACTTCAGGGCTCACTTGGAAATGTAGATTGACTTGATTTTCTGTTCAAATCCAAACTGTAGTTTTAGCCTTCACTAATCTTGCCAAATAGTTTCAAAAAATAGTAAATATTTATGAGCTGTTCACCAACGTGTCCTGTTTGCTATTCTTCCACACTACATGTTTTTCAACATGCAATTCTGTCAGTGGGCACTGGATGACAGTAGGTCAGAAAAATATTTCAAGTTTGGAAAATTACTCCTTTTGTCTACCAGAGGTAGTGGCCAGCATTTGGAAGAGTGGTTTCAGCTCTCTCGACCTACTCCCTTCTGAAAAGTTGTCATAAGAACAGGCTGTTCCCATTTGAGTTAAATTTTGACTTGGTGTCTCTATAATCAGCCACCTGTAGCAGCTTCCTTGTTTTTAATGGATTGAGTTGGAGTGTCGTTTCTCTGTAGTTTATCTGACATACTGCTTTGTCTTTCGCAGAGGAGAAGAAAAAACTGGTTCGAGAATTTGATGATAAACAGCGTGAAGCCAATGAGACAGTAAGTGTAAGGCTGGGCTTCCAGCCTTCCTGATGGTGGAAATACTGTGGCCTGAAAAGGACAGTACTTCCAAATGTTAATTTTTTTTATGGATTCTATTCTGGCAGGCAGATGTTTTATGTTTTTAATGGTTGATTAATTGATCTGATAGGTGTGTCTGTGTTCGTCAAGACTGTTATATGTATCTATATAGAGACATAAGTATGACAAATATTCTTATGTGCATTTTTTGAGGGGATTTTCAGTGCTTGGTTTTGATAGCAACTTTGCTTTGTTGAACAAAGGAGAATGATGGAGGTGCAGTTAAAGTTGCTAGAGATTGTAAGGAGAGCATGTAGAGAATCTGCTGCTTGGGTTTTTTTCCCCTTAATGTTGGTTTTAGCCCATCTGATCTTTCTAAAATAGTCTGATGGGTTAAGTATATAGGGTTTGAGATTAATCCCCCTCACCCAGTCCAGTAAAAACATGTGAATCCTTTCATCTGAGGGTGAGTTTTGAGTATAGCTGCTGCTGAGAATAGATGTGGTGCTTTAAAAAATAAACATACTTTCTTTTGTTAAAGCTGCGTGAAATGGAGGAAGAACTGAAGTATGCTCCCCTGCCTTTCCGCAACCAAATGATGAGCAAAATCCGAGCCTACAGAAGAGACCTGTCCATGTTCCAGAGAGAGATGAGAAGCACAGATTTGGGACTGGGCCATGGAAGTCAAGGCGATATGAAATACGGAATCTTCTCCACAGAAAATGAACAAAGTGTGAGGATTAGATGTAAATTTTATTTAACTTTGCTGTGATTGTTTAAAAACAATATTGCAGGTGTATTGTTTAGTTTTTCTACTTTAAACCACTTCTGTGCTTTTATAGCTCCATGTATATCTCTCTGCATGTAACAGGAGAAAGGCAGGAGAAAGAACACCTGGAACTCAGAGGAGAGTTTTTCTGTTCTAAAACAAAGATAGGAGTATAATCAAAATGGAACTCCTTGAAAGCTGTGCAGTTAGTAACTTGCACAACATTCAGTACTGAAATTCTTCATTTAATCATCCCCTACAGAAGTGAAAACATAGAAGTGATGCTACTGAGTAAAAAAAAGGTTAACTTACCTAGTTTTAGGCTCCAAAACTAGTAAAGTGTGAATCATGCATTGTATAGGTTCTTTGGTAAAATTCTCTTTTAAGCAATCTCCGTGTAAGTAATTTTAAGAAAATGTAAGAACTCTAGATCCTCTAGCACTTTGTTCACTGTGGTTTTGCTGCTACAGTGCAAGAAGTATACTAATTTCTTTGTTTACCAGATATGCTTAGAGATATCTGAGCTAGTGAGACTGAATCTCCTCATTGTTTTCCAAGTGCTGTGATCTGTACAGGAAGTTCATGGAGGTGGGCTTTTTGTTTGTCTGCCTTAGATAAGGAAGGTTTGAGGGAGGCTCTTTTTGTGTAGTATTTCCTTCTGCGGTAGCTTGGTAAATTTTTGTATTTTATTCCTCTTGACTGAATCCTCTAAAACTTGAGAGCAGGGTGGTAGCTTTCTGAAGCTTAAGAAAGTATTTCATTTTGAGCTACCTTTTGATGCCAAGGTCAGCAAATATACCTTATCCTCTAGCCCAGGCTACTGGCATGAAAAGAAGATCTTTGTTACTTAGCAGTCCATCTGTTAGTGCTGTTCCTTTTGACTGTAAACTCTTACTGATCTCCCTGGCAACCAACTGTGAATTCACAAATTAGGCTGACTTTAGATGTGAATGGAAGGACAAGGTAGCATCTGGAAAGAAAGATACTATTTTCATGTAAATGTTCTTTGATGGAAAAGTAAATTGCTGCAAAGGCAGATTTTTGTAACTGTTTTAAGTCTTCAGAAATGTATTCTTTTTTGAGATTTAACCAGATTTACCATGTAAACAAGGCTCTGTCAAAATTAACTGGGCCACATCATTTAACATAAGAAGCACGTGCAGGTAATACAAATGGATGGCCTATGGAGTCACATTCTAACTTTTTAATCTGTCAGAATACTAATACTTCTGTCTTTGTGCTTAATAGTTAATCATTATTTTCATAGTAATACATTATTTTTCAGACTAATCTGCAGTCACAGAGGGTGCTGCTTCTCCAGGGAACAGACAGTCTGAACCGAGCCAGTCAGAGCATTGAGCGCTCGCACCGAATTGCCGCCGAAACAGATCAGATTGGCACCGATATAATCGAAGAACTCGGGGAGCAGCGGGAGCAGCTGGAACGCACCAAGAGCAGGGTGAGCAGGGAAACTGTGGGCATTGCCTTGAAACAACCTGATGTTAGTTTAGGGGGAACTGTGTGCCAATAACTACTCTGACACACCCCCCTAGATATAGTAATCTAATGGGATGTTTCTACAGACCAAATCCAGACTGCCACACTTCTGTGCTGTCCTCATTAAAAGGAAAATGATTACTGTAGAAGGGCCCAAAGCATGGTGGTCAAATGTACTGTGCCTGTACAAGATTAGATATTAGACCTATAAACCTGCTAAAAATAAAAAAGGCATTACTGAAAATATTACAGATTAAAAAATTGCTAAGGAGTTTCCCACCACTAGATTACTAGTAAAAGTTTAGATCTAGGAAGCAAATTTAGCAAGTTTTTGTAATTAAATTAAATTTAGTAGAAGTGTAATTACCTAATTACTATCCTTCCAATATTTGTAGGGAGGGAGAAAGTGGTGTCAGACAAGAGGCCTGTTCCTCATCCTTGGTTCAAGGCTCTGCTTCTACTGTGAAAGCTTCAAAAACTAGTTTTGTTTACACACATATGCAAAACTGAGAATTTGATTTTTGAAGTAACAAGCTGATGGGATTTTCTGTGTGTGCAAGGGATCCTGAGTGTAAAGCTATTAGGTGAGTGACTTGTAGCGGGATGGCTGAGTTTGGCAAGTAAGCACACTCAGCCAAAACAAAAAGCATACCCCATTTCTTAGGAGTTATATCTACTCATTTCAACAAAGCCTGCAGCTTTTTCATTTAAGTAGTTCTATCATTTCAGTCAGAATTTGATTTGTCCTGTTCCCAAATTTGGGTTGGAGAGCAGGAAAGGAAATTGATCTTAAGATTTGTAAGTACAGTTTTTGTCCTTTTTCTAACAGAAAAAAAAATACAGTCCTTCAAGCATCTCAGTCTATCTATCAGCAGATTGCTCATAGAAGCATGGAATTGTTTAGGTTGGAAAAGATCAAGTCCAGCCATTAACCCAGCACTGCTGTGTTCACTGCTAAACTGTGTCTGTGACTTTTATTGTGACCCTTTTAGGCATGTGTTGCTAAATTGTGTGAACCACATGCTTCAGCTGGAAGCAGACTTTCTTCTTGTTTGTTCTTTCATAGTGAAGGTTGGAAATCTACTAAGCTCTGAATGGACTTGGTAGTTTTCTTCCCAGCTTCATCCAGTCCATCTCAGTTCCAAGCAACATACAGGCAGAGCCAGTTTTGCAGCTGAGGGCAATAGTTTAAACCACAGAGGAATTGTGCAGGAAGGTGTCTGTGTTGTAAGACCTAGCTTATGCTTCACTTCCCTAGTTCTGGAAGTAGAATAGCAAAATCTTAACCGGAGACGAGTAGCCGTACATCATGGATCCATCCTGCCTCTCTCTGTGAGGCAACACCTTTTTTAGCTGGCTATAATGTCACTTAATTACGTGCTTCTTAATAGCTGACTGGATATACTAGACAGTTAATTTCTGAGCATTACGAAGTTGAAATGGATCATCTGTTAACAGCTCAGAGCTCCTACCCACTGGGTCACTTAGACCTGTCAGTGGAACACACTTCTTTCTTTGCTAGAAATTGAAAGGCATTTCAAAGCAGTTTGATATGCACTGGGAGGGAACATGTCAGTATAATTTCCTTATATTTCAATTAGAATAATGAAATGAAATATAATGAAAGGATCTAATTTCTGATATTTCTAGATTAACTAAAGAGGCAGAAAGAGGTCCTAAATTGCGTATCTTTGTATTTGTCTAATGGAAAGTATACACAGAAGTCTTACTTCCTCCTTAGAAAAGAGGCAATGGTTCCAGCTGGTATTGTGCGTAGAAAGCAATGTTGTCTTGGAATTTTGAGAATATATGGTTGTCCTTGGTCCCATTATTAATTGCAACATTTCAACACCAGCTGCTTTCAGCTGCCTTTTTATAGAGCTGGTGTATTTGTTCAACTGATTTCTGTCCTATTCAAGTAACTTCTGTCTCTTCTTAGCTGGTGAATACAAGTGAGAACTTGAGTAAGAGTCGCAAGATTCTACGTTCGATGTCCAGGAGGTGAGTAGCGTGGCTGACAGCAGCACAGAACAGTGTTGCCTCTGGTTTTAGACAGGAAAAAAGTAAGTGTCACCTGGAACTGCAGGGAGGTTTTACGGAATGTGTAAACATGTGCACCCATATGCAGGTGCTAATCTGTGTGCTTTCCTCCCTGGTAGTTACTTAATGGAGTACAGGCAGTTGAACGCTACTGAATTATGCTGCTTGGTCAGGATAATGTGGAATCTTTAACCATCCAAAGTGTCGTGAGGACACAAGCAAGTTACAGTGAATTGCTAATGGTGACTTTCCTCCTTATTCAGGTTGGAAAAGCTGTGCCATCAATCACTGCATTAAGCAGCATCAATGCATTGCATTGCAATCAATGCATTGCAGCATTAAGCAAGTTAGATATCTGATGACACAGACAAATCTGTTTAGGCCACAGCACTGCCCTAGAGTAGCCAGGCTATCCTATGAGACACACTGAGCCTCATCATATACTGTTTTGATGACTGAAGCCACAGATGTTTAAGTGGATTTGCAGTTTTTTAACAATATTGTTTAGTTGGCCTTACAAACCAATTAATGGATTGTATTTCTAGTAGGTACTTATTCCCTAACAAGCTTTCCTTTACAGGCATTGCTGAAGGAAGTTATGATAACTGTATAATTTTCAACAGTAAAAGCACATTATTATTTTGATAGCTTTACTTCAACTATGTAGTTCCAGGGAAAAGCACCACAATGAGAGTTTTAGCATTTAAGTGACTTTATGTGACATTAAAGGATTTAGCATTTAAGTGACATTAAGGACTTCAATTGTTATTTTCCTCTTTGCTTAGTTGAATGAGTAGGCACATAAAGAGCAGTGATCTGTCTTTTGTGGGGCAGGGGAAGAGGGACAGAACTGCTACTGTTGAAATAGAAGATTGCAGCAATTTACAGGAAAACATGAGTAGTAAATTGCTGTTTGTCCCCTTCTGCTTGTTAAGAGCTATTTGAAAGGCACTGTGGGGTCTAGCTGAAACAGGGAGTATACTTACAGAAGGTAAGATGGTGATCTAGATCTAGAATCTACTTTCATAAACAAGGTGGGGGGAAAAAGCTATCTTGGATTTTTAATTCTTTTATATATTTTTTTTAACTCTAGAATAACCACTAATAAGTTGTTGCTGTCAATTATCATCATCCTGGAACTGGCCATCCTAGGAGGTGTGGTGTACTACAGGTTCTTCCGCAGATGAATCTTCATGATGGAGATGAACTTTTCCACTGTTGAGGAACAGGATGGGCTGTCTGTTCCCTTTGATTGTCTGAAGAATGAACTGAGTGGTGAGACAGCACATTCACCTGAAACTGTACTGACATTAAAAAGACAGAAAATGGGAGTAAAAGGAAAATGCAGAGACAGACTTGAACTACTGGTAAGATTAATAAGAAGGTAATAAATATTTTATTGTCTCATTTTGTATATACTTAACTAAATGAATAAATTTTGGTACATAATAAAGTAACCACCAATCAATGGAAAAGCTAGTTTATTTAAAAATTGAGAAGTTAACAGTATTTGCCAAGTGTTGACAATCTATCCACTCAAGTGCCCCGGCAGAGCTCTGCAATGTCCAATATACCCAATGCTTTGGGTTCTTAAATCCTCACTTGCTCTTCGCTGTCAGATTCATCTGGAGAACTGGGTGTTGGGAGTCCATCAAACGCGGTGTGTGCTCCTTCCCTTGTCTGCCCAAAGCACGATGCTATCACATCAACTGCAAGACTAGCAGTTGCATTCACTGCTTCTTGAGAAGCTCCAAGCAATGGATTGACTTCAACCATGTCTACAGCTGAAAGCATTCCTGTGAAAGTGATTCACAGCTTTGTTACTCTGATAGAGGGTACAACATCCTGTAAGATTTCTTTGGTAGCCTTTTATTCATTGCAGCAAGTCTGGTATTTGGGCTTGTGACCCCTTGGACAAGTAAGACTGGCTCTCAAGTGAGAGGTGAGGTTATTGGTCTCAGATGCAAGTTTGTGTTTTAAACTTGGTTCTTTCTTACATCACCACTACCTCATCCATTCATGCTTTTAGCGTTCAAGAAAACTAAGTTTGATGTTCCATACACATTTATGAGAGGAATTTTTTTAATCTTGTTTTCTTCCAATCTGAACATGAGGGGACATAAAAAAAGATCTCACCTAGTATTCTTTTGCCATCCTATTCATGATTCTATTCTGGTTGTGATTTTTATTTCCTTCTTTTACTACAAATAGCATTGTTTAAACACATTAAATAAAACCTCCATGGTATAAGATGAAAAGTCCTCATATATCAAGTCAACTGCAGTATATTTTGTGAAAGCTTGATTTGTTAGCCTTGAATCCCAGAATGGAACTTTAGACTATTTAAAATTGTTTGCACCCATTTTTTTATTCTGGATCCCATTTTTACATCTTACCTCACGCCTTTAGAATTAGGAAACAGTATTACAAATTTTTGACATGAGTTGTTAATATATTGTGTATTTTATTTCCTTTTCATAAGTTGAAGTTTTTGATGGTTAAGCTGCTTCCAACACCATAGGTATTGCCCAGCTATAGGACTTCTTTTGCCCTTACTGAAGGCTGAATTGATTTTACAGGCACCTTTGCTTTGACTACATTTATATCTTACCTAGTTATGCAGGAAAAACTTAACCAATATGAGCTCTCTGTATCTTGCCCTGTCCTTGCTTAGCCCCATACTGCTGGTCAGCTCCTACCTGTGTTGTGTATTTCCTCTGTGATGTACATGCCTTCTCTGTAAGTTAATCCACCTAGAACAGGAGTCCCTGTCGCTGGAGCCAGTGAGGGATCAAAAGCATCAATGTCAAAACTCAGGTGAATTGGTCTCTGTCTCCTGAGGCAGAATAAAACAAGAAAAGCAATCTCAGAACCTTAACTTTTTCTGCATGCATTTCCTACAGTCCAGGCTGGTCAGCAAATTACCACTGAGCTCCATGATGCTAAAGGCTTCCCCTGTGCCCTGTACTCTGTCTCATATACATTCAGAAGGATCCTTTTTTTAAATATCTTTGGACTCTGAAACACCTCTTAGCTCAGCACATGTGGGAAAAATAGAAATTCATCTTTCTAGCTTCACTGAGCATCTGCTCAGGTGAAGATAAGTACTTTAGTTCTAACCACCTTATCTGATACTTGTCTCCTTAGTTGGAAAAATGTAGAGAAATGTATGATACAATCCAGCCTTTTCTACTTTTGTACAGAAGGCCAGGTGACAGGCTAAAACACTGATATGCATGGCATCTAGGATGGAGGAAGCATCAAGCTTAAGGATTTCTCTGACAGCTCAGCAAGATGAGCATTTTTCAGGTCAATAGTTGAAGACTGCCTCCAAACGGTACCATGGAGCCTAGTTGAAGAAGAAAAAGGATAATCTCTAACCTAAAATGTTACTCACTTACTATATCAAGTCTGCCAGCTGATGACAGCTTAATAAATTGGACACTGCTTGTCATGAGTTAAGTGGTAGATTGTGTACATCCAACTTACTGCAGATGCTCAGTAGGGAGAAGCATCTGGATTAGCATCTTTTTTGCTTGGCACAGCTGCAGCAAAGAAAGGTGAGCACACCTTTAGAAAACAACAGCGCGCAGCACAGGACCTAACCTGTGGTGAGAGGTTACCCTTTCTAACTCTGACCCTCTCCCTGCTCCTAGACTATCACGATATGCTCCCTGACCAGGTTCCCCAACTTGAACAGGGTAAAAGACAGCTGTAGTGAACTGCAGTAAGGCAGTGGTTACAGTGAACTTTTCCAGCTGCACTGAAAGTAGCAGCCACCATCAGGACAGCGTGGGTGAGCACAGTAGGAGGAAGTCTTTAAATGCTTCCACCTCACACACTAACAGCTGAATTCAAGTTACTGTCAAATTGCTATATGTATTTACGGGTATCCTGGACTCTGAGGTGATTCCAACATCTTATCAAACTGAGAAAAATGCAGAATTCCTCAAAAACAGAACAAAACATATAAAACAGAGCCACAACTGTATTGACTAATGTAAGCTGTCTCATAGCTTTTTGCCAAACACTGTGAAATGGTTCCAGTTCAAGATGTGGAAATTGAGAACTAAAGTCAGTGCAAAGACTTTGCTATTTACTGGACATTGTCACAGTTCTGTGCAGCTGCCTGACATCAAGTGACTTCACTTAAATAACTTTCAGGAAAGTAGATATTCAGCAAGAGTAGTTTAAATCAGATAATAGCTTGGGCTTACCTGCCCATCAGTTGTTCAAATGTTCTTTCCATAACTTTCCGAATTCCAAGGCGATCAATATCCCTCATGGAAAAATACTGGATATCAAAGTTCTTCAAAATATAGCTGTTAAAATAATTTTTTAAAAACAATCATTACCAGTCTAAGCTTAAATCTAGAAATGCTTGCGAACATGATTTCAAGCTCATGATTTCAGCCTTTACAAAGAGCCCTTTAATCTAAACCAACTTACTATTCAGCAGGATCCACATCCCTCAAACCAATATACACAATATCAGATGCTGAAAGACAGGGCTTTATCCAGGAAAAGCCAGGAAGTTGTGGTACCTGAAAGCAGTGGTTTGATATTAGGTTAGTTTAATGACATATACAAAACTGTATTTAATGCTTCCTTAAGAACTTGTTATTTATAACATCCTTTCTCTGTCTAAACAGAGAAACTTGAGAGTGGCATCCTGATGTAATTAGCCCTTACCTTCAACTCAAGTAAAATGGTACAACTTTACCTGAGTTGAATGTTAATGGATGAAGTTTCTTCATTCTTCAGTTTGAAGAGGAGGAGGAATAAAAAGCCCAAATCCACAAGCAGTAAGTAATTAGCATCAGTGAGTGTAAGGGGGAATTATAAGAAACTAGATACCCAGATGCAGATCACTTACCCAGAGCATTTAATGGTGGTGCTCTGTAACTTACCCAGTACATCACACTTAAATGGAAAAATGAAAACCAAGGCACCTGTATCTTTTTGGAAGAACTACCAAAGTCATGGAAACCTTGTTGCAAAACCAGTATTAAAAATGGACAAAGTAGGAAGTTAAAAACAAAAAAAAGATTAAAAAAAAAGAGCAGGGCAAGATGTTGGGCCTCCACAGTGGGCTACATCATACTGGTTTTAATACAGAACTGAAGAGAGCAGATTTAAGACAGCAGCTGAAAGATTATGAGATCACCATTTTTCAGCTTTGGTAATTAAGTAGCCATGTTACACCATATAAAAGTCATTCAGTTGGTAATATCTACTAAGTTTAGCAGTGCTTTAAATTAACTCATATTTCTCTTCTCCCAGCTCTGAAAATGGCTACAGCCAACACAGCTGTCAAGCAGCAAGGTGGCTTTGTTTCCCTCTTATATTTCTCAATTACTAATTATATTCTAGTTACAAGATCGGATTTGTTTTTGAAGGCTAACACACATGTAGCTATATTTAGTTACATTAGGATTAAATTAGCACAGATTATGAAAGTATTTGTTACTCTGGGGCAATGACCTATGAATTCAGAAGAAGGATAAATGGAGACCACTACAAAAAATAATTCGAGTTTCCAAAATTAACAACTGCAAAACCCATCACCATACCATAAACTGAGCATAGTATTGATAGGATTGTCAGATAGTCAGCTGATTTAATACTGCCAATTTTAAGTACACCTCTTTATATATAAATAAAATGGAATGCCTTAACTGCCTTTGGCAGGCTCTGGTTTTGCTTTGTTGCAGTAGAAAAGTAGTTGCTGATAGTAAAGCCAAAGTGTTTTCATTGCTAATAGCAGTTTATGAGTTTAAATGGTTCCAGGAGCCCTGAAGCAATCAGGAAAGGAGGACAGTAAATTTTTTTGTCCCATTATCGACTTAGTGCTCTACTAGATGAGAGAGAGAGCGAGCCACATGCCCTTGTGCACACATATAATGGTTTGCTCCAGAGAGTCAAGAAAAGTATTAGCCAGACAAACTATTGGGCAGACTACTGACAAACAATTGACCACTGACATCTTCAGTAGATGCTGTAGGTTCCTGTACAGGGCAATACAGCCAAGGCAGAAAGAGTTCATAGGCCATAGTCAACCTACTGTTAAGCATCTTGACAGCAGCAACAACAGGCCATGCACATTCATTCCATGTGTCCCAATAAACAGCTCTTTTTGATAACCTGAACTCTTTCCAAGACTATCTCTTTAAAAGCATACTGTAAGCAGGTACAGCTGTTCTGATTTGTAATATTTGCCAGTGGGGCCAACACCAGCAACCAGATCATGCAAGAGCAGCCCTTGTCAGGCCCCAAGGTTGTCAAAACATGGAGGAGCCAAACTAAGCAGAAGCAGCATGCCAGGTATACAGGAACCAGCTGTCACTGGAGGTGAGCTCAGCGCAGCTCTCACAGGCTGGGCTGGGGGGAGGTTCCTGCTCATTTGGCAGCAGTGCTGCCTTTGCCCAACCTGGGCAACAACCCCACTCATTATGTAGAAGCAACACCACAGTCAGCTGCTGTGTACAGCTGGTGTGAAGTCTGGCTCACTGTACAGCCCACAAGGGGGACAACATACAGGAAAGCCTTTTCTGATTCTTGTTTCTAAGTGTGAGGATCTGTATTGACGTGTGTGTGGCACTTGTGCATAAGTGTTCATACATGTGCATGTGTACAAACACAATCATACATGGGGGGTTTTGTGCTCAGAAAAGGTCTGCATTTGCAGCAGGTAAGAAAGTACCTCACACCAGAAATAGTAAAATATTCTGAGGATGCCATACAGGCTAACTGTACAACCAGGATACTTACTTTATCTTGAAGCTCTCTCAAGAGAAATGAGAGAGGTTGTCCATGGAGGCTTCCAGACTGAGTTGTGAGAGGTGTGTTGATATCAGCATGGGCATCCACCCAGATCACTCCAAGGTGTGGGCACTGCCGTGCATGGCCACTGACGGAACCAAGTGCCAAGCTGGAAGTACAGTAGCAAAGTCTTTAGTCACCATTTCTCCTTCAGAACAACTGCCAGGACAATGGGAAGTCTCTACAACTTCAGTCAGCCATACTGTCATGTTTCCATACATCAGACGTGTGACAGTAAAGGGTGCATCCCATACAAACTGCATGGCATGCCACTATCATGATTCCAGGAGACTCCCTAGTAACTCTACGGGACTACAGTCGTAGTGACTGATAAGACAGAGTTCTTAGCTGTCTCTGCTCTCAGCCTTCCCGCAGTCTTAATTTTCACTTGCGCTAGATCCAAATGATCTAGAAAATCTAGTCTGCTATTCACCCATTTTTTATTCTAGTCATGACACCTCCGCCCACAATTCATTCTTACATGCCCGCCCTTACTTCAACCAATTCTCA
Organism: Lophotriccus pileatus; assembly: GCA_035583135.1. Taxonomy (NCBI): domain Eukaryota; kingdom Metazoa; phylum Chordata; class Aves; order Passeriformes; family Tyrannidae; genus Lophotriccus; species Lophotriccus pileatus. The sequence continues at coordinate 29,817,109 of JAWWES010000168.1, read as the reverse complement.
GGCCAAAGGTTAGTGAAAAAGAGGAAAAAGATTCACACGTAATAGGATCTGTAACAAAATTGTCTGTGTGCAGGCACTAGAAACCTATCCTAAGAACTGATGGGCAAAAGTGACATGTCACTAAACACTCAACAGTAAAGAAAGTTCCCCTATAAAGCAGTTCCTCTATAAAGAAACCTGATGGCACAAACTTTCCCAAACAGGAAAATCTCATTTTTATGTCTGCAGGTAGACTGACCAGTCTAGAACTAAGCAGAACTGTCTAAGAAGGTCAGGTTTTTGTAACTGTCTTCTATGTTCCACTCTAAAAACCTGTACCCTATGGTATTGCCAGGGAATTACCCCAAATTGTAAGCCCCCTTCTTTTTTAATTAAATTCTTACACTCCAAATGTCAACCCACAGCATGAACCACTACTTGCTTTCAGTTCAGCTCACCTGTGATCACCTCCTAGAGTCACACATCTGTGTCCAGCAGCTACTGCTCTGCTGACAGCATCGGCCAGTACCTGGCTGGCCAAACCCACCGACCGGGGATACAAAACCAGGTTGTTGTACAGTTCATCATTGGGAACTTGAGTGAAATCCAAATCTCCAAAGTCGTGCACTTGGCATCCTGGGAACACAGCAGCAAAAGGAGAAATGAGTTACTTGGGTAAGTTCCCGGAAAAATGTTCAAAATGAGAAAATCAGTTGGGAAAGTATGAAAGGAAAAACAGGAAGGGAATGGATCCATTTGACTATTTGCATGCCCTTGCAAGCTGTCACAGCTTTATAGATTAGAAGCTTAAGACAGCATTATCACTTTAATTCAGCAATAAGCTAAGCTATACCAGTCATAAAAAGTCACTTAGAAAAACAGTTTGGTTTTTTTAATTATTTCTTGGTCATTTTTAACATGAAAAATTACAGTTTGTATTGCCATCTTCCTTCTCATTGAGATAGTATACAGCCTTAAATGAGCTCAGTTGCTCAAAGATACCTAGGACTACAAGTTTCACTAACTACACTCAAGTCCTAACAGTTATCTTCCATTTTCAAGGCCCACAAAAATCCAGGCAATTGTATCACGAAGCTCCATCTTCAGATCAGTGTAAGACAAAAACCCAACCATGCCATCTTTCATTGCACTTTAAAGAATTGGTTAAAACTTTCAAGGTTAGGCTCAAGGCAGGCCACACATAGCAGATTCTAGCAAGTGTGTTTAGAGAAGTACCAAGTGTTCAAGAATTTCTTTCTACTTTACCCTGCCATCCTCCCTGTTCCCACTGTAGGGCAAAAAGACTTGGTTCAGCCTCTGAATAAAAAAAGTCATTGGTTTCCTAGGATCACATCAGGTTCATATACCTTAACATGTGGCTATGGTAGAGATGGATGGACAGAATTTTGGGGTCCAAAATTCTGCAATCTTGTCCAAGCATATAATGTCTTTAACATATGGTATTTTCATAACTTCCTCTAATTATTTTTATAGAAAAGTCTAATGTCTGTTAAAGACATTAGATGCCTTCAGGTGTTGTTACTATCTTTACTACTATCTGCTATTTTGTTACTATCTTAGGGTTCATAAACCTTGTAGCATAAACCTTGTACCTTTCTTTTCTCAGCTTTGTGAGTCCCTGTTCTTTAGACCCACTGTTTTTATGCGCTTGCAGAGGACAGCTCAAGTTTCCCAGGGTGATAAGGAATGTTTTCAGTCAAGTATTCAAAGGCTATCTGATTAAGATACAGTTAATTTCAGAAGTACACATTAATCCAATACTCAAACATTAATATCTTCTCTTCCTACTATTTAATTGTGCCTAGTGTTTTGGAAACTAAGATTAAATGATCTTAGGGCAAAGGGAAAGCTTAGTGAATAGATAGTACACAGAGAAAAAAATTCACAGTACTTGGTTAAACCAAGTATCCCAAACTGATTAGAAGTGTGTATGCAGGTGTCCACATTTTTTTGTTTGATCAGATATTAGAGAGATGAAATCAACATGCACATTTTTCTTAATGCTTACCAAACAAAAATAGTTCACGTCAAATTATTAAGGTAATTATTGATGTATTCTCTTAGCTTCTATTTACACTCTCAGCTATTAGTCTGAAACTGAATTGGTTTCCATTTCATCTGCCTGCTTGCATGTAGTTTTGATTTAAGAAATAAAAACCTTAAACTTTCTCAACTACATTATTTTGTGCAACACAGAAACTTCTCAATGGACAGATGTGCTGTAGAGCACTGCAATGTCGTGGACCTTGCTGTTATTTGGCCATCAGTGAAAGATTTTATGATGTACCTGGCCAAGCAATATGCTCTTACTTTCTTTGTAGGGGCACTAAGATACTAACACTTATAAATAAAGTTTTCTAAATCAGCACAGAAAGTTAAGATGAAGAATATATGGGGCCTTTTAAAAGACAGTAGATGCAAGTGCTAAAAGCTGTGGGCAGATAGAAAAGCCAGCTTCCTTACATGCATTATAAAGGACAGCATCCACACCATTTGTCAGTAAAGGAGATCGGGTCTAGCCAGAATTGAAGTTCTTTTAAAATTAAACTGTACCATACAGTACTTATGGAGTAAACACCACAGATATTTTGCTAGTAACTAAATAATAAGAAATGAAATGTGATCAAAAGTCTTTTGTTCACACTTTCAAGCTCTAACAGAAATTACATTCAAATGAAAAATATATTCTGTTTGATTCATTAGTCAATTATCAACAGCACAGAAAATTTATAACAATGAAATCCATACAAGTCAGCTCCATCAGCACTCTATCTTAAGAGGAGATCTCTTTCCCTTTTTGAAGTGAGAGAAACAAAAAAGCAGGCCTGAATAGTCTATTTCTGTTACAGAAGCATGAAATATATCAAGGAGATAAAAGTGCAATCTGAGTATGAACAAACAGTGTAGTTCCACAACTAAGATGCACATGTACACAACAGTCCTGTCAGTATGAATGACCAGCATGTAAAGGCAGCACCCTCTCGCTTCTACAGCTTAGGAGTACAATCCCCCCTCTGAGTGTCATCAACAGCGCTGCCTGGCAGCATATTTTAGCCAAAATTAATAAATTAGCTTGAAATAGTTTGTACAGTAGAACATTCCTAGGTTAACTTCTTTTGACCAGCACAGGTTAGGGAAAGGTCACACAGGCATTCAACCAGCAGACCAGGGGATGGACAGCAGTCATTTATGCAGCCTGCACAGCCAGAACCAGAACCTTACCTGTACCAGGTAAAAGAAATCCACATTTTTCCTACTTAGCAGCCTTACTCAGACTTAAAGAAAAGGAAAAAAAAAAGGTAGACATACTAATTAAGAACATTAAGAAAATAAAGTTCCTTGCATGCCTTTTCAAATAAGTTACTGATGTAGTAGTACTCAGGCTCAACTCTATGCTTATAATGGGGGCATAAGATGTCATATAGCTTTGCTAAAAGGCAAGGCTAAAGATCACTTCCTATCATCCTAAGCAACATACACACAGTAGGCAGCAGTTACTACAGTAATTTCCCTGCACAGATTTAGAGACAACTTCCTTCTGTAAAACAGGTAGCTCATGTCAGGTGGCATTTAACTGGAAAACATCTGGGCAGTAGCAGGGAAAGCTTCCCCTCCCATCTTCCTCTAGTAGGAAACTGTACCAGCAACAGAAGCAGCAAACTGACAGTAGAAGATTCAGCTTTCCAAATCCAGGCTGTCTGCTGACATTACCCCTCCTGTAACAAATATAACAGCTCTACAAGGCAGCAAATGGGAACTGGAACAAAAGTACGTGGACCATGAGACAGAAATGGTCTCCCAACACTGCCAGTTTACACTGGATCTCTGTGAGATAGACTTTTTAAAAAGTCCTAAATTAATGGGAAAAGTAAATATTTCCTCTTCTGGATGAACCACTTAAAAAGAATCTGGAAATCTCAGGTAATAGACCTTACTTCATACTATGTGTTATATAAAGCTGTTTATGAAAGCATCACTCCTGCAAACTGTTTTCTTATAGACCCATTTATCAAATCACCAGACACAGAAAGGCTTTTTGGGAAGCAATGACTATTATGAACAATGTTTATAGACATTTCACCTCCTGTGAACAAAACAAAATTAACACCCTTTCCAGTATAAGTCTATTTGCTTATGGTGCAGACTTTGTAATCCTTTCTCAGAGACACTGTCAAAACGTTACACAACAGGAAACAAATGGCTCAATTCATGAGCGGTGCATTCCGAAGGGGTTTTTGTAAAGACAGTTTTAACCCTCCAGTATTATCCAGTGTGTGTGTGTGTGTATGTGTGTGTTAAAAATATACAAACAAACTGCAAAGTTTTAGGCTAGCAACTAGGTTAGCAAGGTTCTTACTACAAGAGACTCAGAGTTCAGCAGCCTAGTTTAATCGTAACCTTCTTGCTTCAAAGTTACACAGCATCTAATTCTCTTTAACACAGTATTGTATCTACTGGAAGAAATCTCCTACTGGATACAGACATTGGTTAAATAAGTTTCTGTCAGCTCTAAAATTTCACTTCCTAAAAGGCAGGTTCTTGTCTGAGCAATCCCTACCCATTTGGAATTTTGAAAGGTCTGGTTTAAGACAAAGTTTCTGTAGTGTATGATTTAAAAGGCTTCAGCTCATACAACAGCAACAAGCAAACCAATTCCAACTGCTACCATAAGTCTCTAGGCTCAGGTTGTCCCTTGTATGACATCAGGAAAAAAAGTATTTTGCCAACCCCATATCGAGAAGCCACCTTATTTCCCTTTGAAAACTGCTTGTAACTTTAATCTCTTATGAAATCCAGTGCACTTGACCTGAAGAGGTCTTCAAAAACGTCAGTGTCAGGTGTTGGGAAACATTTGCACTGTGGCTTGCATCAGAGAGCAGGGTGTAGCTATTGCGTCTGCCACATGACCAACCAACCCTGCACAAGTTCTAATTCCCTTCAAATAAGCTTAACCCAGAAGCAGTTCCTGATAACTAGAGCACAGTGAGGCTTTTACAGCCACAGGGAATCATAATACCAAAACAACTTTCCTCAGCAACAAGCACTTCGTGCTTTAGGTTGCTACAGAAGTAATTACAGTAAGTATATTAGTTAACCCAGACAGGTAACACTTGAAGGGAGAACAGAAGGTATCAGAGGTTACTGAAGTTCTGTTCCTCCCTCTTACCAGCTGCAAGAAACTAACCACTAATCTAATCACTTCACTTCTTAACTCACTACCTAAGTTTTCCCTGTCATCTCCCTTTGTGCCCCTCCCCAGTAACTCCACTCCTGCAATACCATTCATAATAGTAAAAATAAAACAGCATGTGATTTGAATTTACTCCAATCCAGAGAGAATTATATACATGCAGAAGTTCAGCTGTCATGTATTAAAACTTATTTTATAATATAAAAATATCAAGGATGAAGGGCATGACCATAAACCCAAGGAAATACAAAACCCCCAAGAGCTCTGTTCATTGGTCCTTGAATCTAGTCTCCCTTTATTGAAAAATTAGGAAGAAATAATCAGGTCAGGTTTCCTGATCTTCATCAGCATAGCTTAATTTTTTACATGTATTTGAACTAAACCGATACATGGAACAATTACAGTTAAAGAACCAAGTGACATTTACCCCATATTAAAAGTTTATTTTAAAGCCAACTTCATAGATAATTCACAACTTCAACTGTGCATCAGCCAAGTGGGAGAGCGAAAAACAAACTGACACAAAGCTTTTTGTTCCAAAGCAAAACCAAGCAGATTGTACATTCCATCCGTGTGGGGAAGGGAAGAGAATCAGAATCAACCTACTGCAAGGACTGCTGACTCTGTACATTTTTACTGTTGGCATTTTTCTTGTAACTTCCAAGGCTAGGTGTTGTCATGCAAATATCAAACGGTAGAGCATTCAAAAGGATAAACCATAACTGCTGTCAGAGCACATTTCTGCTCTAGAAGCTTAGCCTCCCATGCTCAAGGCAAGCTAGCAGATGAGGTCTGTAGGGAAGCAGTAACCTAAAAACAGCCTCAGTACAGGCCTTCCCAAAACAGGTCTCCTCCAAAACCCCAGCAGGGCTCCTTCTGCCTGCCTGGTCATCAGAGCTAGTTCCTGGCTGCCTTCCCTCACGGAGTGGAGCAGCACCTGCCCCTGATGCATTCTGACAACTGGCATCATTTCAAAGATTCATTGCAAATGCCAGTTACAACCAGCCCATTTGGCTGTGTTTGATTTTTGACAAACCACTGGTCTTTGAAGCTAACCAATCATGGCTAATCCACATTTGAAAAGTAAACAAGAATAAGAGAGTGTCTTGGATCTTTATCTATCCATGTATAATTAAAAAAAAAAAAAAAGAGGTAATTTATTCTAGTTCCAAAAATAAGCTACAGTACTACATAAGCATGTTTTACTGATATTATTAAACAGAAGTGTTTAGGCATGCTTGTGTTGAAGAGAAAGAAAGGAAAGAAGACGACTGCCATTTACCCATTCTGTTTCAGGGGAAAAAAGCAGGGGGGGGAGAGGGTGTGCCTGGGTAAAAAAAAGTGCATTCCTATTTCTCTTTTGCAGGGCAGAAGACTTAGCTGTTCGTTTAACCTCTTTATGCTATATCCAAAATGATTTTTTCCCTGAGAATGTCCCTAGCAAATGAATACTTAGCATTGATAATACTGACATCAAATTTGATCAGAAAAAAAACCCCACAAACAAACCAAAAACATAAGCAGTAGCATTTCTTATCTCAGCAATGCAGAGATCTAACTAAACAACATGCTGCTTAAATGCCAGCAGTTGTTTAAAATTTTGTCCATCTCCCATTTCAGCTTTATCAACAGCAGAAAATGTTAGGACAGTCTAAAAGAGCCAGATCTTGATGCTATCTATACAATGAATTTAGAATTTATTGGAATTCTACAGATTAGATATATTTGACTGGCTCTACTAGTGTCTTTACAAGCCTAAAATAGTTTTTAAGAGAAACAGTTGAGGTAAGAGCTAGTGCAAAGCTAAACTAGAATCTAATCCAAGAGTACAGCATTCCTGACAGATCTTGTTTCTAACATAAGTGGATCTTTCTCAAACTACAGACTGTAGATCCAATCTTAACTCAAATACAGGCAAGCAGAATAGTACAGTTACCAAATTCTTCAGGGACACAGGCAACTCTTTAAACACATATTTACTGGATGGACTGATGAAAATTATTTTCCCAGCAATGCAGCTGTAACAGTGCACATGTGCTGAACACCAGTACCTGTACTTATTTATGCACAATTGGTGTATAATCAAAAAACTGCTTATCTTCCTCCTAAACTCTTCACCCAAGAAGACTTAGGTGGAAAAACAGGAGATATATGTAGAATAAGCCGCTTCATGATTTATTTTGAAGACTGAAACTAACCATATGAGCTATGTTGGGGAGACAGCAAAGTTGAATTCTATTTTTGGCAGCAGATGTCAATAGGAGTCCAATGGTTTTGGGTAAAGCAGGAGCATAACTCCAGTGACATGGGGATTAGCAGCTCCACTCCTCTTTTAGAGGAGGTTACTCCTTTCTGAGTCACTATACTGACCTCATGAAACCTATCACTGAACAACTTTTTCTGGTCAAAGAAAAGAATAGTGATATGATGGTCATTCTCTGCGACAAATCTAGTTCTACTTTGTGTGTAAGCCACATGTCTCTGCAGTCCAGCAACTTGTCAAGCCAGCAACTCAGATCCAAACTTGGTTAATCAATTCTATAGTAATCCAAGCCTGACTAAACTCAGCAAGCCAGCTATATCTAGCTCTAAATAACGAAAAAAACATTTAATCCAACAATCAACAACAGTCAACATACAAGAATAAGTACTTGGGAAGAAATTTTGTACTAAAGTTGTTCCCACCTTAGCAAGAGCAGGTGCTCTAAGTCACATCAGGTGCTACAGAAGACAAAGGAGCTATCTATTATGTAAAAAAATTTGAGAAAGACCCTTCTTTCCTTGAAATAAGAGGACTAGGCAACACTCTGGATTAAAGTTTGGTTAGATACTCTGCCCAATCTGCAGCAAACAGGAGAGGCCCAAGACATTCTCACTTTTAAAAACTCCATACTTAACACCTTCTATAGCTTAGGTCAAGTGCATCTGCCACTTATCTTCCCCGCTCCTTCCCACCACAAGTCCAAGAGACTCCATGTATTGCACTTATTTCTGTTTACTGTCAGAGCAATACACAGCCCTACATGCTTTTCTCCCCCATGCCAAGGAGTTATGGGTCTCTATTTCCACATGGCACTTTTACTTCTTTGGCAAGATGGAAGGGTCCTTTAAGGTGATAATATTTTAGTTTCCCTTAGGAGAAGAAACAAAGCCAAAAGACAGACATCACGAAGGTGAAAAAAAATCCCCACAAGCGTAGTCAGTTATATCTTAAATTATCCCTGCTAGACTTGCACACCCACTGTTTTTGGCTTGGGAGCTAGACTCCTACTACAGTAACTCCCTTCCCGAGTACACCTTCAGCTACTACCAACAGGTAACAGTGTTCTCTCTGCTTCTAACAAGGGGATAAAAGTCAAGTTGGTGGCTCGGATTCATCTCTGACAGTCTGCTGCAGACAAATTATAACATCTGCCTCTGAGCTCCCTCCTCATATTTCAGCCTAAGCGTAAACAAGCCATTCATAGGCAGTCACTACTTAAGGCGGCCAAGAAGTTACTAAAACACGTAAGTATAGTCACACAATCTTTCAAGGGAGGGATCCCCCCAAAACCAGAAAACAGAATAGCAGCTCAGAACACTGCAATAAGACTACGAAAGAACAGAAATTAGGATAGGGTGAAAGGAACAACAAAATCCCCTCCCAAATACACCAGCCAGTGAAATCAAAGTGCAAAACAATGCAAAAAGAGGAAACAAAGATCTCACTCTTTCTGATGTGGGTTGAGCACTATAAACTGAAGTCACGGAACCTGGCACACATGCATATGAAAAGCCATGTGGCTGTTTCATATTGAAAGTAACAAACACAGTACATGCATCTCACTATCAGAATGCTACCTTTTAGAGGACAATCCAGAGCACATTCATTTTATACGGGTCGAATTGAACTTGAATTACGAATGGAAAATGAATAAATCAAACTTTAAAATTCAGGCAAACAGAAGAGTCTGATCACCAGAAATCTCTTCCAGGCAAGAGCAATTTTGACAGTTACTGTTAATACAGAGTTTTCGTTACAGGAACACTGCTGGTTTCCTCCATCTATACTTCTTTAGACTGCCAGAATCCACCCTCGCTCCTCTATTGGGAAGCATCATTCCACATCTGACCTCATGCCTGGTTCCAAACTTCTAATGACAAGGAAAATCAAAGTTATAGCATTCTCTCACATCTGAGGAGGGAAGGGGGGCATGCAACAACATACACTTTCCACATGCACATACACCCCATAGACTCTATGGTCACAAACGCTTCAAGATCAGACAATACAGACAGAGCCATCTATCTTAGACAAATGTTATTTCTTTTTAGTGGAGAAACGTGGTCTGCTGCAGTATAATTTGCCTGTTCCTGGAAAACAATCAAGATCTCATGAAAATTATTAACTCTTGTAACAAAACAGATAAATAGAACATCCAAGTTAATAATAAGAATAATACTGTGGCTCCATTGCCTTCTTCAAAGTATGAGAAGAAAATTATAGTGTTAGAAAGACAAAGCAGCTAAAGTTTTACTGCCAGTTCAGCATACCACAGGACTCCAAGTAATAGCACTATTATCACAGTACTACAGCCAAAGCTATGCTGCCAACCCGAGAAAGAAAAATAAACAGCCCCCACACAAAACCAAGTATTTGTTAAGTAAGTTTCCATGACCAACATATGTGTACAATAGAAAAGGCTACATGGTAGCGTCCTCCTCTATCTACCACCCTACCCTCGAGCAAATTGTCTTTGCTCTGTAAACCACTCCTCTGTGCATGCTGAAGACTGCCATTGTTTCAGGATGGGTCGTCACAGCAGAACCTGTTCTTTAAAGAGCTGCAGAGATTTAAGCAGCAGTAGACCAACCCCGACTGAAAAAAACAGAACAACCCTACCCTAGCGGAAGAACATGTCAGCAATAGGAAACTGCAATCGCAGAAGGAATAAACTGTAAGGGAACAGTAACAAAATATCTCCACGTGCATTACTGATTGATGAGCAACGAGTCTATAAGCAACTAAATAGTCAAAGTATTTTTCACCTTCCACTTCTTTTTTTTTTTAGTTTAGCTTGCTTCATTTCTATCCCACAACATTTTGTTACTGGAATCCAGAAAGAACTTGAATTCTCTTTTCTTCCTACCTTCTACAAGTTCCTTTGAAGTGAGCTTGTGTCACACAAATGAGAGGGCTTTTTCTCCTAGTTTTTTAATTTGTTGTGTTTTGTGGTTTTTTCTTTTTTTTCCCCGCTAAAGAAATCTTACAAAATGGAAATATTAGCTCTGAACCACTTGAAAGAGAACTCCAAGCCTTCCATTATAAAAGGCTGTTATTAATATGAAATAAACTGTTGCCTATAGTCTCATTTAGAGCAACATCCTCCTTTCAAATCTGGTAACTTGCTAGTTTTAAATAAACTCTAAGCTCAGTAACTATCCCAGTATATAAAACCTCTTTTAGATGCCCTCTTCAACATTTTCTGAGCTTATAGATCATGCTCAGCAGAATTAAAATATCGCCAAGGACAGCACGTGTCTCTACTTAGCACAAAACAAGACAGGAAGAGAATGCTTACTCATCTGATTGCAAACTGGGACTTTTCAACTTGTGAATCACAAGATATGCAAGATAAGCCTACAGAACTTATCATAATAAGGACTGCACAGAATAACTGCTTTTGTTTTGAAGAGATCTTAAAATTCAGAATAAAATTGCTAGAGGATTATTAGGCGATTATCTCTGTACGCATCTTAACTCCACTGGCTAACCGGAGAGCAGATAACAATTCTTTCTGTGGTCCAGTCCTGCAATCCATCCCCATAATACAGTTTTCAGTTAACACTTTTTAGATTAAATTAAATTTCTATCCCTTGTGTCCTATTTCTAATAACTGTGATACAGTTTTCTGCAGGTCTCAGCTTGTAGAAGGATAGAGGGAGAAGCTGAATCACAAATAAGTTCATGGGTTTCCTTGCACAAAAAGGCCAGAAACTCTCCATTCACAAAGTGGTATTTGCAACTTTTCAAAGTAAAGCTGCAGGCGAGACTTCATACACAAAACTGCAGATTTCTCCAGAAAGCTCTGAATTTCATCACCTGAAAGCACACAAGCATTTTAGGAACAAGCTAAGTAGCTGGTAAGGTACATGGGCGATAAAAAAAAAAAACGACGAAAGAAACCCACTGTGTGGGTGGGTTTCCATGTGTAAGAAACAGATTACCTCGTCAAGGGTTACTTGGCTGGATGCACAGAGCGCACACAGCGTTTCGAACGGCCTCTGGCTTCTCCAGCTTTCCCGGGGTCACCAGGGGAACAGCACACGCCCCATGTGCCGGTGCAGCGCTCGCTGTGCCGGCACAGCCGCTCCCGGCTCCCCGCTGGTCCCGAGCAGCCGGAGCGTCGGCCTCTTTGTTCTGGGGGACCCCGCGAAGCCCCGGCGTGACTCCGCCGGGTGCGGAATGCGACAAGCCTCTGCCTCCCGGCACCACGGCCAGACTGCGGGCATCGCCGGCCCTGGGGCACGGCGGGCTCCGGAGCGCACTGGAAGCAGGACCCGTCCCCGCGCACCCCGCAGCGACCGGCTGAGTCACGCTTTCCCGAAAGGGTAGGGGGACGACGCGGGCATCCCCGCAGTCCCCGCCGCCACCCCCGCCCCGCCGCGCGGTGCTCACCGAGCCCGGCCAGCCGCTCCACCAGCCCCGCGGCGCGGAGGGTCGCGGGGCCGTGGTCCACTCCCCGCCGCTTCTGCGAGACAAAGAGAAGGGAAGGCGTGAGCGGCGCTGCCCTCAGCGGGCGCTGCCCTCGGCCGGCCCCCCGCGCGCGGTGTCCCCGTGCCCACCTGCCCGCGGGACAGCGGCGCTCCCACCAGCGCCACGGACCGCGCGCGCCGGGCCGGCTGCGGCGCCGCGTCCGCCCGCGTGCGCAGGAGCCGCGCGAGGCCGCCGCGCAGGGACATGGCGCGCGCTGCCCACCGGTGCCGGCGATGCTGCCGCGCGCCGCCCGCGCGCCGCTCCTTTCCCCGTGCGCCCCCGCCCCGCGCGCGCCCCGGCCCCCCCCCCCCCCCCCCCCCGCCCCCCGCCCCCC
>JAWWES010000168.1:29744484-29804748 GCA_035583135.1 Lophotriccus pileatus | reverse complement strand
GCGCCCGGAGGTGTGTCCCGCCCCCCCGCGGCGCACGCGGCTGCTCCTGCTCCTGCTCCTGCTCCTGCTCCCGCCCCGCCTGCTGCGCCCGGGGTTTTTCCACTCCAGCCGCCTCGTCTCGCGGCCGCTGCCGGCAGGGCCCCCGCGGCGCGGCGGTGCCTTTGCGGGCTCCACCCGCAGCCCCTTCGGCGGGGCAGGTGCGATACCGGCCCCCCTCGCGCTGCCGGGGGACGGGCAGGGAGCGGGGCCGGGGGCACCCGCGGCGACGGTTCGGAGGATAAGCGGGACCTCAGCCACGCAAAACTCCCGAGAGCTTCCGTGCGGGAACGCTGATCCCTGGCTTTCCTGAAGGAAAACCGGGGTGACGCTCCTCATCTGATGATAACACAGTGAGGAGCCACCTCTCCTGCACCTGCCTTGAATATCTCATCTCGGGGAGTCGTGGCCTGAGACGACTCTCAAGTCTGAAAGCTCCAACTACTCCTATTCACGGCATATTTGAAGGATGGTTAAGAAATTATTTCAAAACAAGTAAAGGCCCCCGTTTTTCCCTTTTGTGACGAGGCAGCAGGCCTCCCACTGACAAATGTGCAGTCTCATGTACACGCTTGAAAGAAAAGCTGACAGTGTTCATAAGATGACAGGCCACAAATGTGGTTAAACTGGGACTTGCCACTGACACAAAAAAAATCCAAACAAACTTTTGCTTTTTCCTCTTAAGATTTCCAAGTCCTCTCCCTGCTTCTGTATCTCAGTAATTCCCCATGTCTTGTTGCTATTGTGAATTACCATTACCACTCCTCCAGGAGCTTATGTTTCTTTTCCCTTCTATCAATGACCTTGCTCTTCACACTGCTTTTACCTCTTTTACCATTTATTCTGATTTTTCTTTCCCCTTCTCCCTGTCCCCATCTCTGAGGCTGTCATACCAGAGCTTGTTTATTTACTTCAGTCCTTCTCACATTTCTTCCCTCTTTTAAAAACTTGTAACACTGCTTTCAATTTATTACTTTTTCCTCCTTTCACTCCATCTATCAACTTCTTTCACCCTCTTTTAAACTTCAACATTTTCTGCTCCATTTCTGGAGTTCATTGCCTGTTGTTACTTTTTCCAGCTCCAGGTCAGCTCACCTTTCCTATTCAGAGTTCCAGCCCATCCACCATGAGTAATTCCACTAATGCCAGCCATCACCCACTCCCTCCAGGCCAAGCAAAGATCTCTGTAGTAATTCTTCAATGCTCCTTGGTTTCTCACGTTTATTAAAGACTCCTTTGCTGCCCCTACAAAAACAAGTTAATAGGTTTATATATAGTATCTACCCAAGAGTTCTGAAGATACTGTGAATGAAGAATATTGCTCACAGAAAGATGGCACCTGCAATTAAAGCTAAGATTCACTCCAAAACGGTGAGAGAAGGGAAATAATAAATAGACCAAGGGAGTCAGGATGGAAGTTTGGAAGTTACAGAGGTGTTGCTTTATATCACTGCCAGGTAAGTCACATGAAGTAATAACTGAAATGCACGATAGAGAACACAATACAAAGACTCATTAAGTCTCTGTACACAAAGCCAAGTCTCCAATTTTTTATGTACTTAGATGGCAAGGAACCAGAAAACACTGTGTTAAACTTTGAAAAAAATGTTGAAAAAAAAACCTCAAAAGAGCTTGTAGCTTAGCATGGTACAGACAAGAAAATAGACCACTCATCACTCTCTACAACTACCTGAAAGGAGGTTGTAGCCAGGTGGGGGTTGGTCTCTTTTCCCAGATAGGGATAAGATAGGGCATGGCCTCAAGCTCTGCCAGGGGAGATTTAGGTTAGGTTAGGAAGAAATTCTTTACAGAGAGAGTAATCAGTCATTGAAATGGGCTGCCCAGAGAGGTGGTGGATTCTCCATCCCTGGAAGTATTTAAGAAGAGACTGGATGTGGCACTTGGTGCCATGGTCTAGTAACTGTGCTAGTAGTAGTCAAGATCAAGGGTTGGACTCGATGATCTCAGAGGTCCTTTTCAACCCATCTGATTCTATGATTCTAAGAAAATACATTTACATAGTCACAAGTGGTTAAGATGAATGGGGGAAAGAGAACCTTCTGGAGAAGAGAAGGTTGTGAGGAAACCTCATAGCAACTTCCCAGTATCTGAAGCGGGCCTATAAGCAAGTTGGAGAGGAACTCTGTCAGAAATTGTAGTGATGAACAAGGAGCAATGGGTACAAATCACAAAAGGGGAAATTTAGGTTAGATATGAGGAAGAAATGTTTTACTATGACAGTGGTGAGACACTGGAAGAGGTTGCCCAGGGAGGTTGTGGATGCCCCATTCCTGGCAGTGTTCCAAGGCCAGATTGGATATGGCCCTGAGCAACCTGGTCTAGTGGGAGGTGTCCCTGCCCATGGCAGGAGCGTTGGAACTCCATGATGTTTAAGGTCCATTCCAACCCCTTAACATTTTATGATTCTATGAAAACCTCCGTCTCTTCATCGCGGCAAGAGACACGCACAGCACCACTAAAACCTGTGTCCTTTAAAACTGATATTCAAAAAACAGGAAGCACGCAGTGAATTATCAACATGTGCAAGCCGCCGAAACTTTTGATGTCATTGGGATTAAGGAAAAACGGCTGGCGAGGGTCAGCCAAGCGAGGCAATCCCTCGGCACCGCTCTGCAGGCAGAACGGGGCCGGGCGCGGCGAGGCGGGCGGGGATAGAGCACCGGGCCTGCAGCGCTTCCCTCGGCTCAGGCTCCTCCCGCAAGACCGCGGAAACTCTGCGGCTCCGCTCCGCGGGGCCGGGCCCGGCGGGATCGGCCCCGCCCGCCGCTCCGGGGCCGCGGCTCCGCCTGCCCGCCATGGCGGAGGAGCGGCGGTTCCGCTCGGCCTCCGGGGCGCCCATCGCGCTGCGGCGCCGCCAGCACAGCGCGTCCTGCCGGGAGCTGGCCGTGCGCGGGCCCCGCCTGCAGCTCCGCTCGCTCAGCGCCGCCACCTCCGCCGTCTGGCTGGCGGCCTACGGGCTCTTCGCGCTAAGCGAGGTACCGACCCCTGCCCGCCGCCCTCGGACCCCTCCGCGGCTCAGGCACCGAGCGGTGACCCGGCTGCACCCCGGGGCCGCCGTCCCGCTGGCACACCGGGGCGGTCAGGGGCACCCGAGGGCCTCGGTGGCCGCGTGTGTCCCCAGATCCCGCCGGGCTCGGGGAGCCGCGCAGCCTTCGCCGAGCGGCGCCCGGGAGATGGAGGGCGGCCGGAGCGGTGGGAAGGCGGTCATCGCGTGTCCCGGGCATTCCCCCGCGTCCTGGGAACGCCGGGCCTGATGGTTGTGTGGTGAAAAAGAGAGGGCTGTGCCAGCCTGAGGGCCGCGGGCTGCCAGCCGGCAGCCTCTTGACAGATAGGGTACATGTGCGAATGGGTGCTGAGTGATGCCTGGCGCATGCTTGTGAGTTCAACAAGTAATGGTTATTTGAAGAGAAAGGTGTGTGAATCTGGAATAAAAGAGGTATCGAAGAAGCTGATTGTTAGTTCCCAAAAGGAATTTTCCGGAGTGACTCAAGAGAGCACTGCACCGTGAATGTCATCACATTTCACAGCTGAGGGAAGGATGTTGGCAGTACAGATTTCAAAAGCTGCTGACATCTAAACTAATACCTTTGGATTTATCAAAAACTAGACCCAACCAGTTATGTCCAGTCTGAAGTCAGTAGTTTGACCAAAGAAGCTGGTCACTTTGACCTGTGCTTTGACTGTTGCACCGTTTTTTCAGTAATCTTTCCCAAGCAATGAAGACAGAGATTGCAATGTGAGTGAGGTGTTTCTCTCTTTATGTGAATTTCGGTGTCGTAGTTCATGACAGGGTTTTTTTTCCATGGTAACAAACTTTTGGAGTCCTGTATGTTTTCCAAAGCCATGGCTTCCTTAGCTCACATGGTGGTCCAGGCCCAGCTTGAGTGGTAGGGCTGTGCAGTTCTGGTCCCTCAGGAAGCATCAGTTATAACTTTGATTCATGTGTATGTGGCCTGGAGCTCTCTAAAATATGTCCCAGAAATAGATTGTAGGTTGCAGACCTTCAGAATTTATTACAAGGTCTTCAGATGACTTACTGGTGACTGTAGTTTCATCAGTTATATATTAAAATGTAATGGCAGTCCCAAGATTATAGCATGCAAAAGACATTTGTCCTCAGACAAAGCACAGGGAAATGCAAATGTTCTTTAGATTGGTGATTAAGGCAGGAAGAGAGTGAGGTTTGAACAAGTTTAGACTTGTAAGAAGAAAACCACCAGGCCGGTGGTTTTTCCTGGAGGAGGGTTCTTTCCTTCCGAGGGGAAAGAACCTCCTGTTCTTTCACAACACTTCTTTGTCAATAACATCATCCTTATAGACATTGGTATAATACACAGTCATTGATATAATTAGCTTGTGTTGGTTGAGATTTCTGCACTAAATTTACAAGAGAATAGAATTGTCTTGCAGTTTTCAGTTTCAATTACCAATTCTTTCAGTCTATACTTTTCAGTCTGTGAATCAGTGAAGACTGATTTGAATCTGATTACACATGTATCAGACAGCCTGATGAATAAAAAGGCTGACTCTACTTAAAATTGCTTTGTAACTATAGCTTTAATATTTTAATTTACTGTGCAATTCTACTTTCTCTAAAGCTGTGTTCAATTAATTGTAAGACCAGAGCTCTGCCTTTGCTTGGCTTGTGTTACAGAATAGTGTGGTGCTTTCTGCTGCAATCTTCATCTCACTGATTGGCCTGATCATATACCTGCACTTCGTCAAAATTGACCAGGAATCCCTGTTGGTCATTGGCTCACTCGGCATTCAGGTGACTTCATCCTACGCTTCAGGAAAAGAGAGCACAACCTTCATTGAGATGGGTCAAGTGAAGGATGTGGTTATCAATGAAGCCATCCATATGGTAATCATACACAGCCTTTCTTCTTGTCTCTGTGGGCACACTCACATCCACTGTATTTTCATGAGTATGGTTTACCAGAGCAATTAAACCCAGCACTATCCATAGCTTTACTGACATCAGGAGCTTTGTTTCAGATTTCCCTCTTTATTTTCTCACCTGTTCTCTCACTTTTAAAGGAGAACTCAAACTAAAGGAAAAACCTCAAAAAGCCAAATCCATCTCTTAGATAATGCCACTGACATTAAGCTAATGGTTTTAGTTCTTTGGGTTATTCTGTTCTCACAAATCCTGATGGCCAGCTCTGTACGTAGTTAAGACAGAGATGAGGAGGTAGAAGACACAAATGATGATTTTTCCCATTGCTGGGATTTTCTGCAAAGCTCCTTGTAGAAGAGCAGACCTCACCCTTCCAGCATGTGTGTGTTCTTTTCAGGTTAAAAATTTAATAGAAAAAAACCACAGCTAAAGTTATTTTTTTATTGTGTGAAAGCTATAGATATAAATGGGTAGACTTGACTGTGGCCTGGGATGATCGGCCTTCAGCCCAGTGAGTTGAAACAGTTCCTCTTTATGTGCTAACTCCAGGCAGTTTGATAGCTTTTTCAAACTCCAATGATTGTGTCTGTTTGTGTTGTAGCAAAAAGTTATCTACTACCTGTGTATCCTCCTCCAGGACCCTGAAGATCCTCAGGGAGTATCTGAGGTTGTGCCACTCTTTCAGGTGAGTTTGACTGAATGGTGGAAAAATCCAGATCTGTGGTCTGTGTGTGCACACCAGTTGTCCAGGCATATCTTTATTCCACTACAGGTAGCTGATTACAGTTGCCTTTCCCTGCCTGGGCTGTCAGGGTGGGTGGTATTAGAAGCCTCATAGAACTATGTACTGGGGATGTTTTCTTTCATTTGCTCTCCATTCAAAGAGCAGGGAGTTGTGTCAATCTGAACCCAGCCAGGAGTTTGCATGAACTAAAAGCCTTTGGCTCATGTAGGGTACTGAAGACTCATATACAGCTTTCTGTGTAGTCCTGTGTAGTCCTTTATTCTTTTATAATTTACTGTGCAATTTTAATTTTATTTTCTCTAAAGCTGTGTTGAAATAATTCTAAGACCAGAGCTCTGCCTTACTTGGCTTGTGTCATAGAATAGAGTGGTGCTTTCTGCTTTGATCTTCATCACACCGATTGGCCTATGGCACTGTGCTGCAGCTGATTTTTTTGTCAGCTCGGTGTGCCAAAAGTGTTCATAAAGCCTCCTTGGCACTGGAATGACTTCCCCTGTCTTATCCATTGACAAAGATCACAGGACAAGCCGTGACCAATTTGCTTAATGTATAATAACTTGTGTTACCGTTACCCCGTCTCCCCTTTCTCTTCTCTTGCTAACTTATTCTGACTGTTTATAATCCCATTTTTGGGATGGAATTTCTTTGTGTGTGTTCATGCCTAACACAAGAATGCCCTGAGCCATGAGCGGGGGTAAGCTGTACAGAGGTACCTCACTTTTTAGATCACTGAACTGTATAGCTCTCTCTGTCCTTAATTCATCTGCTGTTGCTGACTGTCATTTTGTAATCTTCATACAGTTTATGATTAGATACAGTTAGTCTTCTTCTAAAAAACTTAGAGGTATAAGTAGGCTATTCCATTGATTCTTGCTGTTAACTCAGTCCCACGATTGTAAAGACTATATTACTAACAGTAATATAAATTAAATATTTCACACATAGACAAGGGAAACAAGGGATTTGCTGGAAATCAACAGCTAATAAATTCCAGAGAGCTGCATTCAGGAACCTGGTTTTAGTTAGATGTGCTCCTTTCCAGCTTCAGAGAGGCTGCCTGGTATCTGTATAGTTTCCTTTTTTTTAATATCTCAACTCTGAACAGTTTTATTTTCATGGAAACATCTTGGTACTGCTAGAGTTGACTCCACCAGCAAAGGAGGTACAGAACTGTGCCAGTTTGAAATTCAGTACCTGTCTGTAATTCTCACTTTAACATGCAAGTTCGTATGTTACTTAGTTTTGAAGAAGCAATGATTATTTGACTGTATTGTGTCACCTTCATTAGGTTCATATAAGTTATGTCAGCCTTCAAAAATACAATTTCCTGTGTCACTGAGCCCAGAGTCCTTCTGCACTGAATTGACCTTTTGTTCTCTTATGCAACACTTGCAAGGAGACATTTGATGGACTTTACACAGCAATGCTGTTTTGGGAGCTCAAAAGTCATGGAATCACAGCGATGTGAAACTTTCCCTTCCTTGCTGGTTTTAATCTGGTGCAGTTTAGAATTGATGAAAAATTATTATCCTTTGACCACCATTTGCTGTTTGTGTAAAATTAATGGATGTTTTCAGTTAACCTTCCATTTCCCTTATGTTGACAGAACTAGCAGAGACCAAGGGTCAGGTGTCTAAACTCCCTGTTCTGAAGGTTGATTTTTCAGGGGAGAGGTCTTCTAGGATGTTAGATCCAGTATATGGAAATCTGCTGTTCATTGGTCTCTAGAGAGAGTATGGCCTAACAGATAGGGTGATGGCTGGGAAAGTGTGGATGTTCTTCCATGCTGTCACTGTGAACTGTGCACTGAGAAAGGAGCGGCTTTCAGATCTGGTGAGGAATTCAGGCTACCTGCAGAATGGTGCTGCATGTCTTGACCTGACAACTTTAGGGACTGGTGTTTTTCATCACAGAGCAGGTATGGCTTAGGGAATGACTTTGCATTCCTATATCATCAGCTTACATCCAACACCTCCTGGGGTCTGATGGATTATTTCTCAATGAACATGTACAAGTCTCCACTGACTCGATGTGAGAAAGCTAACCAGCTACAGGTGTCTTACTGTTGCACTCCTTACACCTACACACTTCTGCTAGCTTTGTCGACTGTCTCCACATTCCTACCTCTACCTGTCTCGCTAGTGGGAAGTTACAAGCTTTCCAGTTGTTTTACAGCCAGTCCAGAACTTGATTCTCTGTTGTTTGACTTCTAGAGCTCCAAGCCACGTCTGGACTGCTTGATAGAAGTGTATAAAAGTTGTCAAGAAATCCTGGAGCAGAGGAAGACAGCTCCACAGTCAAGTGGAATAAAATAGCTGAAAAAAAACAAACAAGGCAGCAGAGTTTCAGCAGAACTCAGAAGGACACATGGAAAAGCAAGGAAAAGTGCCCCGTGGCTTTTATTTATTAGATGAGTAGAAAGAGGGGCAATGATGTTGGGGCTAAAGACCTGCACAGCCCCATAGAGTTATTAGGGAAAATGTCAGCTCAAGCACAGAAGTGAACCTTGAAATCCTCTACTATGAAGACAGGTGAGCGGAACTTTTTAGGCTTAGACAGAAAAGAATTATGGAGAAATAGGGCAAAGGGAGACAAAAAATGCATTGATTGTTTACTTTTTTGTGCATCTGAAAATTATGCTAAAATCCTAATGTAACCTTGGCTGGACTGCCAAAAAGATGCATTCTTTGGTTTCTATTTAACCCTTTGTTTGAAAAAAAACACTTTAAATACCAAAGCTGTTGTGTGGGCTGGGATGGCAAATTCCTGATCACAGGAGAATTTCATGAAGACAGTTACAGAAAACAAAAACATACTGTTGCATTCAGTTACAATTAATGAAATAAACATAAAAGAGCAGACTTACCTCTTCAGGGATCTGCTTGAAAGAGCCCCATGGGATGGGGCCCTAGAGGCAAAATGAGTCCAAGAAAGCTGACTGATAATTAAGGATCATTTTTTCTAAGCTCAAGAACAGTCCATCCCAATGAGCAGGAAGTCAAGCAGAAATGCCAGGAAGCCTGCACGGATGAGCAAGTTGCTCCTGGCAAAACTTGAACACAAAAAGGAAGTATACAGAATGTGAAATTAGGGACAGGTAACTTCGGAGGAATACAGCAACACTGTTCAAGATGTGGTTAGGATAGTTAAAGACTGTCTGGAGATGAATCGGTTGAGGGATGTCAAAAGCAACAAGGACGGCTTCAGAAGTACTTCAGTGTCAAAAGGAATAGAGGGAAAATGTGAACCCATTGCTAAATGGGGCAGGGACCTGGTGACACAGGACGTGGAAAAGATGTGGCATTAAAAGGGCCACATCAATTACTCCAAGAATATGAGGCAGCTTGAAGGCAGATATGTTGTTGAAATCATGGTAATGTCAATGTGAATAAAGCTTTATTGATCTGTGCTCTTGGGAGTAACTTAAAGTTGGGAAATTCTTCCTTGTTGTTAAGCTAAAAGTCACTGTAACCCTTAACTGGTATTTTTCTCTTTTTTTTTCCCATGACTCCTTAGTAATATAACTGAGCTAAACCCACGTGTTGGTAGGAGCCTGGGGTCATGCTTCATTTGCATACAATACTGTATTGTGCTTGTCTACATAATCTGTAAATAAAAGCATGTGTCAACATACCATCATGCAGTAGGGTAGAGATAAGGTGAGTTGGTTTTTTGCATGAAGTTTGAAAGACGCAGGTTAGCTCATGTCACAGGAAGTATTCTGGTTGTCCAAGTGAAAGGCAGCAGCTTGGGTATGTGCCACTGGCTTTTGTGTCAGAAAATAAATGATGTCTTAACAGAATGAACAGAGTCTTAGGCTTAAGAGTGTGCAGGGAATGCTGATTATGCTATAAAAATCCCATTAAGTCCTCACAGTGTGCACTGAAGAAATTACCAAGAAGCTGTGTCACAGGAGGAAGTCTGAAAGATTGTTTTAGCTATCTCTTGAAGGAGTCAACATCCTGTGCCCGTAGTTTAGTCATCCACTGAAGCTGAGAAATCAGCAGAGAGAAACAGGAATCAGACTAGGGCAGGTTTGCACCAGGTATGTGCCTGGATAGCAAACACAATCTTTGTTCATTTTTGTTTACATCAAGAATATGTTGGCTTTTAAAATAGTTTCTTTCATTCTGAGAATAATACAGTTTAACTCATGATAGCTGCATTTTATTAAGAACAAACAGAAATCTCACAGTATATTCCAGGCAGCCTTTTATATACACACAGCAGTTAGGAAAACAAAGGCTTTTGTCATCTCATTCTATGGTGCATCAATAGCCATGGCCAAAAGCATTGATTAAAATAAAAAAACTGTTTTCTCTACCAAAGAATCATACAAAATAGATATCTACACAGGGTGGGTTGGTTGGTTGAAGACAGGTAAGCTATAAATAGGAGGGGTATGTGCATCCATCAGAGTGGGGTGGTCCCTGAAATACTCAAGTATTTGTGAATATTTTTAAGAAATAAGGAAGGAAAAGAAGTTCTGTATATCATGCTTCTCAGTTTAAAGTGCGGTTATGGTAGAAAATAACGAGCTTCAGGACAGCTCCTGCCTATTTAACATCTCTGCTTCCTGTTTGCCCTGGTACAAGTCTCTGAGGACATGAGTGTTAACACACTATAGGGAAGTACAACCTCTCTGAACTGTGAACTGGAGACTTCTATGCCTTGAGCATCTCCAGCACTGATGACAGCTGGGACTTCACATGCCTTCAGCCTGTTCTAAAGCAGCTTTGTCATTGGTGGGATACCAGAGGCAGACTGCCAAACAGACCTTCAGGTGCAGGAGAACTTGTTAGGCACAGGTGATTGAGTGAGGAGGAGTAACACTTCACATATTCAAACTGACATAGCTATACTGATATCACTGTGTGTGTGAGAGAGAGGAAATACAAACTACTATCAGGAGATATAGTCACTTAAAAGTATCTAAGGGAAAACAAAAAAGACAAAATAACTTCTTAAAATTATTTTTGGCTCAGAAAGCTTCTACCCTTTTCTGTACCTTCAAGGGATGGTCTTTAAATTCATAACAAGTGGCTACATTACAGTATGTGCAACTCAGGTCACCGTTCATACAATCTTTTCCAGTCTTATGTCTGCCGTAGTGTTTCCATAACCCACCATAGGGTGGTTTGGGGGTCGGTTTTTTTTTGTTTGTAATATGAAAAAAAAAAATGCCCAAAGAGCAATTTTTGTCTGTCCCATACTCAGCTCCCTTGTGTGCATTAGTTGGATGTTTCAAGGTTGGTGGCAAGTACTAAAAACACTGGTATGGTGGGTTTGTTCATTTGCTTTGTTCATAGCTTTAATATCTAGAAATACCACAAGAATATCTAGTGGTTGGGTTCACACTGTTTTAGTTTGGGAAAGTTGCCCAGAAATGCATAATTATTATGAAGTTGCACATGGTACTTTTGAAAGTGCAGTGATGATGCTTATCAAAAGAGCTGAACTCAAGCTATGTAAATTTAGATTTTTCATGAAGAATTGCTATTTTTCTTTTACTTGTTTAAACTTCAATAACCTTCTCATAACAAAGTCCCTTTGAAACAGATAAAAAAATTAAACCTACCACAATTCTTTAGGAAAGCCAGAAGAACAGTACTTGAGTACACATTGGCTGACTACCTCCTCCTTGCTTATGGTAGCATAAAGGAAGCAGGTTGAAAGGAGCAGCTTCTGTCAAGTCAGAATGGCAGAGCTTGTTTGGGAACAAGATCTGTTTGAGTTGCTGAAGGATAGAAAAAGTACAAAATTTGCTTGTCTTGTCTTCCCTTGTCTGAGAAAATGTGCAGTTTCAAACACATCTACCACAGTGATTAGCAGAAAGTCTTTGAAAATGCTTGTCTGACAG
Source organism: Lophotriccus pileatus (assembly GCA_035583135.1). Classification (NCBI taxonomy): domain Eukaryota; kingdom Metazoa; phylum Chordata; class Aves; order Passeriformes; family Tyrannidae; genus Lophotriccus; species Lophotriccus pileatus. The sequence continues at coordinate 29,793,186 of JAWWES010000168.1, read as the reverse complement.
TGGAGCACGTGACACATTCAGCCCTGCAGCATCAATTTAATGTTCATCTATTGCGTAGAACAGCATCAGCTTCTGAAATGCATCAGTCCTGTAGGAGCTGACAGCCTCTGACACTGTTCTAGTCTCAGTAGTTCTGAGTCCTCAACATCCAAAGACACTAGGTTTCCACCTTTGTTTAAAGTTGAAAACATTCTTAAGTACCACTGAACTTTAATTCTATACTCCTTATTTCAGGTCTAAAATCACTCTTGACTTGCATTGGAATTATTCTTGTCAGTTTAGTTCCTTTTCAGTAATGTCTTTTTTCATGTCTGGAGCAAGGACTTGGAAAGTTTCTGTCTTCTGCAAGCTGAAATGTGAGGGATCAAAGAAAATGTGTGTTTCTCTTAAACAAAGCAGAAAGTTACGAGATGGAATAACCAGTGTAGGGAAAGAGAGCAGATGTAATGTGACTGGAGCACTGTGCAGGTAAATGACCTGAGGCATGGTATTTTGGATGGAGTGTGTTATGGGAAGGAAACTCCTGCACAGTCCCCCAAAACAATTTTTTTTTTCCCCCCCAAGAGAAAGGACACTGCCTCTACCTCTAAGGAACTTTGTTCATTATTATGGAAAAAGAATCAGAGTCCATATTAAAGTAGTGGTGTGTAACCAGAAGAATTGTAGCTCATTTGGAATGAGCCCTCAGAGCAGGGTAGGCCCCTTAGTGCTTCGGGGCCCAGAAGGAAAAAAGCACCGATTTTCAGTCTCCCAGAGCTTCTTAGCAGGTGTTTTGCTTTGGGAGGGCTGTGTAGAAGACAGGAGTGAAGGTGATGAGCGGTAGTTAATGTAGCTGGCAATAAGAAGTGTTGCTTCAACAATCTGGGGAAAGAAAGAAAATGATTAACTGTAAGTCAACTAGAGGTAAAAGTGCCCTTTGATTCTTAGAACCTATTTGACTGCCTAACTTTCGTAAATAGCTTTCTCACGTGGAATTGTTCAGTTTTGAAAGGAAGATCTGTCTCCAAGAGTTAAGTAAAATAAGTCTCTCGTTCAAAGGTTCCAGCTTACAAGGGATTTGTTGAACGTGTATAGGTAGTGCAACACCCACAAGTACCAGGCCCCAGGGCTTATACAAAGCACCCGGCTCTGATGCTGCCAGTTGGAAAGAAACTTGCGTTTCATTTTATAATTACCTTAGGAACTGCCATTGTGAAGAGGAGTTTTTCAGTGCTGTTTTTTCCAGAACTTTTTTCTTTCATTTGACTGACTACAATCATGAAGTCATCTCGACAGCCTCCAAAGGTCAGCACAGAGGAGTATGAATAAGAGACTTTCAAATGCTGCAGATAGAGAATTTGAAAAAGTCATAGTTCTGTAAAAAATCCAAAATGCTCACCTTAAAATAATATATTAATTTATATTACTGCCTGCTGCAGGAACACCAGATCTCCAGCAGTAACAGGCACTACAGCTAATTTGCTCTATAGGTAACAGCTGGTAGAGAAAGCACAAGTGACAATTGCATTTCTAGTTTTCTCCTGGCTTGCTCGATACCTGACTGCTTCAAAGTCCAAATTATGTTATATCCCAGATGGTGGTAGTAAAGCACACATTACTGAGATTTTGCAAAGATGCATGAGCATGTTTGCTAGCCTAACTTACACTGCAGCTGTAATTTTCCTTTGTCAAAAACAGCATTGACTTCCATCATCTGACTTTTACAAATTAACTTCTGGATCCATTTGAAGATAAAGACAAACTTTTAGTGACTTTCAGTGGACTTGGGAATGTCTTTCCGGGGGCAGGGGATAAGGTATCTTTCTTAAACAGTGTTCCTTAACATACCATGGTGTTATAATCCAGTATGCTGATACCATCTTCATTCACAGCTATCCAGACTGGACAGTCTTCCAGTGAGGAAGGCAAAATAGGCTAGACAGAAAGAAAATTATTAATTCAGGTATTTCTTGATGACCAACAGAATGATGTTTCTGACATAAATGTTGGATTTTAAGGATAAAGAGATGATGAGAAAGAATCCTATAGGCTTACTGGTGTGACCTGGTTTGATTTTTAGAGGGCTTTTCTCAAAAGTTGGAATAATATTTTCAGATTTACATACAATTTTCAGAGTAGTAGCACAAGAGATAAAAGGATAACAAAGGCTTTGAGATTAATTAGATTCCATTGGTGTAGTTAAAATGGAAGGAAATGCTAGGACAGAGCAATAAAATGCAGGTCTGCTCTACACATGTTTTTTATACTGCTCCTGTCAGTCAGGCAGGCAGTGAAACCTGTTGGTTTCTGTAACGCCAGTGCACCCAGTACTATCACACCAATGCAATTTCATTTCTTACAGTCTTACAGACAAATGTGCATCAATTATCTATTAAAGATGAGTTGTTATGGTTAATGACATAAATCTTTCCTAGGAATCTGCAATTACATGGCTAATGCCATAGGCTTTGCTGCTCAACTGTTGAAAAGTTATAAAATGTGCTGATCATCAGAAATACCAACATTATTTGAACTGTGAGTAGAACTGTTCATTATTCTGATTCTCCAGCATCCATAACTTCAAATACCAGTAACTTCTGCTTTTACTCCTGACAGTGGAAATAATTATCTTTTCAAAAACTTTTTGTATATTTACTCAAGAGGTCTGTTTCATCCTTAGACTTTATTCCATAACTACAGCAGCTTTGAAGCCAAAGCAAGAGATATGTAACCATGAAGAAGACCTATCTTAAGCTTTCAACAGGGGAAGTTTCTGCTGGGATGGGGAAGATGGTTAATGCCAAAACAAGATTTCTCAGACAGCCATCATGTGCTAAGACATCAGTTCAGACAAGGGTGATAGGTACAGAGCTCTAGCCTGGGACTGAGGGATGGTACAAGCTCCTGGGGGAAGTACTCCCTCCAGATATTCTTTGCTCTCCTGCCGATGCCTGTGGTCTGGCAGCTTACCCAATACATGCTTTAGCTTTTGTTTCTGCAATAGGATACTAGCAGTGCTTGCCTCTCTCATGTGGCAAGGAAAGCATCCAGCTCTGTGTCTGTGTCAAGCAGAGAACAGGACTCAGCATCCAGCTCTTGTCTGTGTCAAGCAGAGAACAGGACTAGCTAGCATCAGCTGCCAGGTGTGACTTACTGGGTACTCTTCCCTCCCACCCCCATGGTGGTAAATAATATTTTTTAAACTGTCACTGCAGCCGTGCTCACCAGGGAAATTTCTGTTTAAGCAAGCTTTGGCAAGGTTTGTAAGGGCAGGTAGCACTCTGTATCACAATAAACTGACACAGCCAAGGAACCTTCAGTATTTATTTACCCAACACTAGCAACCCCTAGTGTTTAGAACATACTTGTCTGCCTTCTTTTTAGCCTGTGTGGTACCAAGGCTATTTGTTCAGAACAGAGAATACTGTCCAGTTTTTTCCTTTCCCAAAAGTAGAAGCATTTTCAACCCATGTTACCAGAGACTGTAAGTATATTTCTGCTCAGGTAGTTCACTCTTGGCAACAGAAAAAGGTGTGGTCTAGTTACCTTAGCAGCAAATATTTTGGTTCCAAAGAGAGGCCATTTCCGGGCCACCGTCAAATAAATTCGAATGCATTCTAGTGGGGAGCATCCCTGCAGCACCATCCACTTCATCACCAGCCTGTCTGTCAGTTGCCTTTCAGAATCCAAGATACAAGACAGTGTTATTTACTAATGTTTTCCAAGGAAAGGTAAAATTATAACAGTTAATAGATGTCCCTCTTTACTCCAACAGGGCTTTTCTACACAGCTCTTACAGACAAAGCTGTTAGCACTAGCACTTACAAGGATTGTACAACATGAGTTTATTTTAGCATTTTCTCCACTTCTGTAATTATTTTATTAGTAATTATACTGTAATGCCCAGGACTCCCAGTCACATATGGGTTGCTCATTGGTGTATATATTAAACAACTGTAACTACAAACACCGGGTCAGGTGTTACAGTAAAACTCTGCCCAGCTTGTCTTCACATTCAGTTACACTCCTGCCTTCCTCATACCTTGCTGTAGTATGCTCTATATGGAATGGCAATATATATTAATTCTTGATTTGGCTCACTAGGGTAGTTTGGGAGCTACCTCGCTACATGCAGAGGGAATTTGCTCCCAAAAGGAGGTAACTGTGTTAGCTACACCACTGCATTCCTAAGTAGCTTAGGTTCTAGAATAAAACCATTCTCTCAGATAGATATGTATATCTTCTATCCATTTTTCTCAGAAAGCAGATAAATCTGAAATCTGTGGCAGCGTCTGAATTCTGTACTTGAGCTCTCTGGATTGTGTGTGAGAATTTCCAAGTCAGAACATCAAAAAGCCCTACCAAAATATGCCTAACCAGAATTACTGCATGGCCTGAAGCAACTCATATGTGCTGGCATTATGACTCATTGCAACTGTTAGGCATCTGTATTCAATTGACACTTGGGGGAAGGGTAAAACAAAAACTCAGGAAGAGAATTCACCTTAGGCTTAGGTTAGTTTGTTGGAACTAAGATGCCTAATTTGGAAGTGAAAGGCCTAAACTTCTTGTCTGGGGAAAATTAGTTGGTGATATGGCTATTTTCATGTTAGTTTTTCTTTTAAGGGAACCTTTTCTTGACACTTGTGTTTTGTTTAAGTTTCTACAGCAAATAATCTTGACAGGGTTCCTTGAAACTACTTAAACATACAAGACAGAATTTTGCAAGTAAAAGCTATTTTCAGTGCAAAGTTTTGAAGAACCAACAATTTACCTGAGCTGTTCAGGAGTAATGTTTTGCTTGTAGCGTTTGGGGTAGAATTTATCTAAGACCTGATGGAGAAGATGCTGCATTTTCAATTGTGATGTTCCCCCAGGACTTGAAGATCCTGATCGATCCAAATCCCCATATTCCACCTAAGACAACATTATTATTTATAGTGCAACAGAACTATGGGGGTTTTAATGCAGTAGAACATTCCATGAATTCCCATACCAATAACGACTGTGTTTATTAGTCACACAAAAAGGCATAATTAGGCTGGGGAATTTTGTCTATAGCATTTACCATAGTAAATATATACAAAAGAGAACTACTGAGAACATGACTGCCCAAGGAATTATTTACTGATCTAAGAAAGTGAAACAAGATCTCGCCCAGATATTTGTAAGGAGACACATCTGTATAACTGCCAGGCTTTGGGGGTTTATTTCAATTGGCCAATTAAAACAGCAACATATTTGGACCACATCCCCGGGTTATTCATCTCAGTTTACACTCTTCAACAAATACAACAATCAGTTTCAGCTCAGTAAGAAAATACTATCCTGCTTATCATGCCCACAACCCACATTGTATGTTTTATGTGGCAAAATGCTAAATGCAAACCTGCAGATCTAATGGAGGATCCTACAAGATGCTCTTCCGGAGTAAGAGGGTATTGGCAGTGCAACAAGGAAGGTTTTTACTCTTAATGGCATTCTAGTAGTGGTACTATTTCCATATTTCTGCTAAGGTACTAACTTGAGCAGTTTGGATGATATTCCACTCTCGCTGCTCTTTCTGATATTTTCCTTGAGAAGTAAAGGACAGGCACTCCTAGAGCAAGTTTTCCTACAGCAAAAGATGTTCTAACATATGTATACTGGTATAATATATTTGGCATGGGACATCTCTGTATCTTTGGTAAGAAGAAGCACTTTTGGTGTAAAAGGTAGCTGCTTAGTCAAAGATATTCAGTATACAGCTGAAGGAAGACAAAAGAAAGGATTTCTGCCTACAGCCATACCCACCTGAGCCATCAGGGCCACCATTTCCAGAGCCAATTCCTTATTAACAGGAAACCTTCCATTGGCTATTTCATTGCTGACTTGGAAGGCCAGTAGCAACCGCTCACGGTCTGTCTCACCTTTGGCCTGGCTCCGAAAGTATAGTCTGAAAAGTAGAGATGATTGTAAAGGTAAAAAGATATAATGAACTGAAAGTACAACTGGGAACTTTAATCAAGGTGAGGCAAAATAAAAGTGGGTTGTTCTTTTTTTTTTTTTTTTATTGAGGGCGTACTGGACAGATTTGGAAGCTGAGATTTGGGCAAGGAGGCTTGAAACATGCCTTTTAGCTTTGGAAGCTCTTTGAATTCTGCAAGCCAACCACAGTGAACCCTTATTAAACACAGCTAAACCAGTATCCATTGGTCCCCATCAAGCACAGAGAGGTGATGTTTAAGTTATGGCCTTCTGTGCTTATCACAGAAAAGAGAACTACCTCTGCTGTACATGTATAAGTTTCTACAAGACAGCCTTGTAGACTTGCCAGCTTGGATTTGACCACTTACACTTAAGACATTAAAAAAGTCTTTCTTTTGCTTCAGCAAGAAATAAGAGGCTCAATTAGCAGGCTTTATTTCAAAACTTAAAGAAACATGCTTGTGCATCAAAATTTCTTATGATTTTTTATTCTATCCACACTTGCAATTTTTTTTGATGTGGTATAGCAAGATTACTAATGGGGGTGAAGACACCAGCTTGGGGAATGCTTCCCAGAACCACTCCTTATACATGCCAATTTACAGTCCAAACCATCTCATTCTAATATTAAAGCTATATATTCCACAATACTGCATTAGATATTAATTCTAGTAGATTGGTTTGTTTATTTTCATGTTGCTTTGAGATTAATAGCACCATTAGGACCATATTGACCTGACACATTTCTTATCAGAGTCCTTGGTGTTAGAACAGCCCATCCTTGGAAAGACCTTATCAAAACATCCTTGCTGTCCAGTCTGTGCACATTCCAGTCCAACAAAATAATATTTGTTTCACTCCTGAAACAAATACTGCCTTCTAGGTCAAAAGCAGTAATTTCTGCTTCCGCCTCTGTTATACCAACTAGCAAAGTTGACAGAAATTTGTTTCCACTATGATAGTCAACAAAATCATCCTATGTTCAATACAGAACTTTGTCTCTTTCCAGTTTTGGAGTAGCCCTTGTTTTGCCTGCAAAGAGAATTCACATGCAGAACGCCATTCCTTGTTCTTGTACAGCTCTTGATTCACTGTAAGTCAGAATTCCTGTCTGTATTATAAGTGATGAACTTATTCCAGTTTTTTATTTAGATCTTTGTCTTGTACTTCTCTATCATTTTTCATCATCTAACTTTTAACACTTCTTTCTTTATAAGGTTTGGGCACTGCTAGTATGTCTCTTCTACAGCTCATGTGATTTAGAACATTGTTCTTGTATCTTTTTATCTTTGTGATTGTTCACTTAATTGCAAGTTTCAGCATATTTTTTTTCCAGTGGTGATTTTTCCTCTAGGTCTTTCTTCCTCTCACCTAACACACATTATTTAATTATGTTTTAGTATCTAGTCAAATGAAATTGTGCCAAGTATACCTTATTGTACTAGAGCCAGTTCTTAACTCTTTTTAAGTCTATTCTGCTATTGCAAAGTGTTTTGGGTTTTACCTCTAGGCCATGTGCTTTTGTATATGTAACACACAAAAGTCATCATATCTCGTGTAGGATTTAAATGCATCTTAGCTAAAATAGGTTTGGCACTAATGATATTATAAGTTACTGATCTTGTACAGAGATATATGTATCTCTAGATACATAAAATATTTAATTAACAGCAGTAGTGAGGCCACCCAACAAAAGACAGTACCTGTTCTTATAGGTCAACTTTACAATTCTTGTGCCACCTTCGTATTTCCCAGGATGCAATTCTTTTAAGGCTTGTTCCCATTTAGAAATGACATCACAGATCTTTAAAAAATATGAAGGAGAGAGGAGACACAAACTGAGATGAGATATATAGCCAAGGCTTGAGGGGAAAGTAAGTGAATGAAGTATTATGGAACACAGAAGATAAAGAAACAGACTGGATCAGCATAAACACAGCCAAAAGTGACAAAACACTTCCTTTTTCTATTACACAATATGTAAAAATTAAAGCATTCCAACTGAAAACTCCAGCTCTAACCTGCAGGGGGGCATGTTTGAATGAATTCTGGTCTGGTAGTAACTCTTGTGGTTGTGTCTACATTAGCAAGTAGAAAAGCTCAGGAGGAGCATCTATGCACAGAGAAACACCCATTCCTAAGTCTCTATGCTCATGCTATATGAGTTGTAAAGGCTTTTTCATTGGATTAACTTTAGTCCGATTAAGTGACCTGAAAGCCCACTACTATTTTGGATCACACCTTCCAGTTCATGTTTCATGTTAAAGGAGTCAACATCACACTCTCAGGTTACTCCTTAATGTGAGTCAAAGCATGGTTAACAGGAATGATTGATAGGTTTGCTTCAGAAGTGTCCCCCCGGAGCCAGACTAATGCACTAAAGTATCCTCTGAACAGTAGCTGTTTACATGCATGGCTAAACCAAACCCTTGGATTCAAATGTCCAAACTTTGGCCCTGGATTCCAACTCTGCAACTCAGACATATTTTTAGTAATAACATGGTTAATTTGTTCAGTTTCATTCAGCTCGTATTCGTTATTCTAGTCCTTTTATAAGTGGTCTAATGAAGGCCCCTACTTCTCTTTTGATGGTATCCCAGTAAAAGGAATGTGAACATAAAAATCCACATGAAATACATAATCAGATTTCTAAACCTCTCTTAAGAAGCTATTGAGATTGCCTTGGCAAATAAATAATAACTAGTAAAAGCGATGCCTTTGATTATCTCAAGCTCCTTTGTTTACTCTGATACTTCATCTCTCTAGATGATGGTCAAATTACCATCAAAGCTCCAGATTATCTGATCTATAATCAGGCCATGAAAGCAAACTATATAATTTGGCACTGTCTGTGGCAGTTTCCTTTTCAAATCATCTAATTCAAAGTTATTTGTATCTTCTCCCTCTGTTTCCTAATGTGAAATTTTACACCATGTAACATTGATTGTTTAAGTTCCATAGAGGTATCAGAGTCTATTCAATGTTGCCACTACAACTATTCTTCTTCCATCAATGCTGTATGACAAATTATTCTCCCAGATTTGTACCAAAATCTGATGTGTCTCATTCATGGTGGCTAGCCTGCTCAATTAAGGCAGTTATTCAGCTGCAGGACGGGTAAAAATCTCCATATGAAAGACACAGATGTTAATACTTTATCTGCTTTGCTTTTCTCTTGATCTGAGGCACTCTACTCTTAAGCCATACCCAGTAGAGCTTTCTCTGCTAAGTACACTCATCAACAGTGAAAGCCTGAGTTATCTGGAGACAGCAAGGAGATACTTCATAATCCAATAGATGGAATTTATGTAGACATGCCAAAAGACTCACAGCCTAACATAAATTTGTCTCAATTAAGAGTGTCACATTTGATGTCAGTTCTGATATCATGCTCGTGCTGACTAGTTCAGTCATATTTCAATTTTGTCATCAAGACAAATTAAACTTTAATATGTGATAAAATCTGAGTTAAAGACTTTTTAAAAATTGACCAATTTATCATCTACTAAAATTAGAACTTGCTTTGTATTAAGAAGTATATCAGATTAGACTGAGCTAATTATAGGATCACAGGATCATTTAGATTGGAAAAGATCTTTAAGATCTGCAAGTCTAACCGTTAATCCAGCACTGCCAAGTCCACCACTTAATCATGTCCCCAAATGCCACATCTACATGTCTTTCAAATACCTCCAAATACCACCACTTCCCTGGGCAGCCTGTTCCAATGCTTGACACCCTTTCACAGAGAAATTTTGCTTAATAGCCAATCTAAACCTACCCTGGAGCAACCTAAGGCCATTTCCTTGTCCTGTCACTTGTTACTTGGGAGAAGAGACCATCCCCCACCTCCCTACAGCCTCCTGTCAGGTAGTTGTGAGAGCAGTAAGGTCTGCCCTTAAACCTTCTTTTCTCCAGGCTAAATGACCACAGCTCCCTCAGCCACTTACTCTCCAGACCCTTCACCAGCTCCATTGCCCTTCTCTGGACACACTCCAGCACCTCAATGTCTTTCTGGTAGTGAGGGGCCCAAAACTGAGCAAGTATTGAGGTGCAGCCTCACCAATGCCAAGTACATGGGAATAATCTCTTCCCTGATCCTGGTGGCCACACTATTTATGATACAGGCCAAGATGCCATTGGCCTTCTTGGCCCCCTGGGCACACTGCTGGCTCACATTGGGCTGGTCATTGACCAAGACCCCCAGACCCTTTTCCTCTGAGCAGCTTTCCAGCCTGTAGGGTTGCATGGGGTTGTTGTGACTCAAGTGCAGGAATTAGTATCTCATCTGTGAATATAAGTCTAGATAGACTATATCCAACTTTATTTGATCTTGAATCATTAAGAAAAAATTATTAGTTATTTAGCAGTTTATTAGCCATTTATCAGTTCTTCAGAGAAGTATACGGAAGGTAGCAGAGGGGAAAAATAAATACCTTCATGTTGCCCTGCAAACAATGTTCCAGATTCCTACCAGAAGGATCATCCGTGAAGAGAGAAAATCCCATGTGGGATGGCTTCCTCATTCCTGTCTCCTGATTGAGTCGTTGGATGAATTCATCTACTGTTGAAGAACCATCAAAACCTATAACCTGCAGTGAAAGAGGAATTAATTGAGGATACAAGAACAGTTCAAGAAACATGACACTGATGGGTATCACAGCTAATGAAGGCTGGTTTCAGACAGATTAATGTCTCAGGATTAACTGCCAGTTCCAGTGACAGCACTTGCATATTGTCTCTCTTCACACTGCATTCTTTCCTGTATTGAGACACTTTTGCCCAGCTATCTTTTCTTTCTAAGACCTGTAGATCTGGGGCTGGATTCTTTTAATTTTCTCAGGGAAAACAGCTAAAATGACAAGGAGGAGAAGTAGTGTCTATCTCCCAGTATCTGATAAGTGTAAATACCATGGTTCCACCCACATGAAGGAGGCAGGTTATGGTGCAGTCCTCTAGGTCCCAGAAGAAAGGCAGCTGTGGTGGCTCACCTGGTAGGTTCCGTTCATGAAATGTACAGGGATGCTGAAGGGGAGTGAGTGGTGGTAGGGATTTCTTAGCAGGATGGACACAATCTCCATCCGGGAGGGCTTGGCTTCCCGCTCTCCAGCCTGCACCGTGCGGTCTACTGATCTCTGGCAGTAGATGGCATACTTGCCTATTTCACTCCTAGGTGAAGAGGTGGAGAAGAACATGAACATGCTCTAAGTGCCATGTCCTCTTCAATTTCCCATGCCATGACTAAGCATTCCTCCCTCAGGCTTTTGCTCAAGCAAAGATATATCTCTGTGCAGATGTACTGATCATCTCAACAGCTCAAGTGAAAAGCTACAACACAAACCTAAGCTCCAAGGACCTGTAAAATTAGGGTAGACAATGGACTCTCCAGGAAGCACAAGAGCATTCCCTACTTCTAGGTGGACTGGACATAGTATAGGAATATTCTCTTCTGTACCCTGTTGCCATCATAGTATCCGTTAAGCCAAGACTTGTTCACCCTCAAAGTCGCTGTCATGCCAGTGGAATTTAGTTACTGTCATATCAAGTCCTGGTAAATATTAAAAATAAATTGTAATGCATTAGTCTCACAGGATTACACAAGTTGTATTTATCAATTTACATAGTTATACAACTTACAAGTTTCCATGTATTAACCCTATCTGCCAGTCAAGAGACTTGACAGAGATTCAAAGCAAGCTTAGATTTGTTGATAGTTCAATACAGGATAGGTATAGTTTACTGTCTACTAAAGAGAGTGTTCCACTGAACAGCACCAAAAAAATGTGTCTCTAAAGGCAGGCAGGAACAATCAATTATATCTTTTAAAAAATGTTAAGAATGTATATACTGAGTAAGCTTTGAAATGGAAGGACTTATATAGATTTATAATCGTGCTATGACTTTGCAGGGGAAACTAATCCCATTCAAGATGCCTTCAGGAGCTCAGTACATGATTAAACCTTTGGTTAAATCCCTGCAAGCAACATGGAAGTCAGGAGTTCTGGCTTTTCACTGTAGCAATATATTGCTTACCTCCCCAGTCATACGTTCGGACCATTTTCAAACAGAGAATCTTGCTTAAACAAGAACCTGTTGTGTCTGGCTTCCAAATGCTCCTGAGCCCTGCTGTCTTCTCACCTAGAACTCTGCCCCACTTTGCTTCCTCTTTATGAGACTGGAAATATACTCTAAGGTCACCTTTCATGAAAAACAATAGCTAGAATTAAGACCCGGTATAAATCTAGACCATAGGTATTATGCAGTATAAACACTCAGTATCTTGCTTTGCTGTGTGAAACAGGGGAAGTATATCTATTTAACTAGTCAAGAAACAGCCAGAGACATGAGTATTCCTAAAGCTAGGCAGAAGGAACCAAGCTGAGTCATACTTAGCAACTGCTCTAAATCTAACCTAAACTACAGATGAATATAGACACATTTTCATGTAATTTCTGGTTTTTTTTTCTAGCCCTAAGAATTGTTTCATAGCTGGATTGTGTAAATAAATTTCCTCTTTCCTTCTACTTAGAGTATATTTGTTAAAAAAGGTACTTTGGGGCTAAGAACCTGATGGTAGAACATCAGCACAGTAATGCTTGAAACTGATTGAATAGATCAGTTCACAGAGCCCAGCACATCCTTATGAAATTCAATAGTCCCTCACAGCAGCTTCACTACTGGGTTGAATGGCCTGCTTTAGGAGCTGGTAATGTACAGGTTTGAAGAGACGGTTTCTAATACTACACAAAAGATCCCTAACATGTTGTCTTAGCAAACAGAGAGAGAGCCTGAACATTGAGGAGTGCCTGATATCCATATTTTCACTTTTGAGAAGAAATTGCAAACGTGAGGCAGCATATAAGAAAATAAAAAAGGCTTGATAGGAGTACCCAAATTTCTTTGCAGTGCCAGGAAACTTGGGACCTGAGGTCCAAGGCAGAATTAGGCTTATTATTAGAATATGAATATTTGTTTGAAAGGAAACAACTCTTTTACCTATGTCTTAACAGCAGTATATTGTTGCAACAGACAACTAGACATCTCTAGCTGTGACCTCCCCCTTAAGGTCACAGTGAGATATGCTGAAGATGAGATCAACATGGAAACAAACCAAGAGCACAGCATGAACAATGGAGAAAAAGTTATTGCCCTTACTGTGGGTCTTGTACTGCTTTCTTTCAAGGGAAAATATTACATGCCAAAGAGGCAATAGAAAACACAACTAGCATTTATTTCAGATTAGTTAGTTTTTCCTAACTTTTTACAGTTTCCTGAGATGTCCTCTGCCTCACTTTTGTTCTGTCAGTATGCCTGCTAACCTGACAGCAGAATGTTATCACCTAAAATTTTAATAATTCATTCTAAATAATTACTTTGGTCTGTCTTTCTATCAGTAAAAGAAAGTTGCTCCATTACTAAAAAAATCTCCCTATGTAGCTCCAGTTATATCTGCAAGAAGTTCTTTTGCTAATATAGGTCACTCTCTTTTGTGAACTAGATTAATCTAAGTGACAAATTAATGTGAATGACTGAAGGGACACAGCTTTATACCACTGGAAACCTGTCCTCTCCCACAACATGTTTGTGCAGGTGTGTGTTTGCAAATGCTTCCCTCTTTATCTGTTGCGGATACAAAGGGCAGTCAGCTTAGCAGAAGAAAATGCTGCTGCAGTCCTTACCTGGGGTCTGCATGTCGCTGCAAGTGCTGCTTGATGTACCAGAGGAAGTGATGTTGAGGCAGGAATAGAGGAGCACATAAAGCAAGGAGTTGCCAGCACTGTGAACATAAAACTGGACGTCATTCTTGTTCTGTATTTCTTACCTGTTGTCTTTCATAGAATACTGCAACTAAAATGTCGGATGGTGACTAATGCTTTTTGAAGTTATTAGTTTTAGACATGTAGTTCAAAATGCTACAGAGGGAAGTGATGGTCAGACAGACTGCTCTTCAGTATCTCAACCTGAATTCTAAGAAGACTTCTAAATGATTGTCTACTTCTGAAAATTTTGACTAGTGTAACCAGAGCTGAGTGAACAATTAAGACTTAAATTAATACTACATAACTGGAAATCACAACAAAAAAAATACACTGGGGAATTTTGCTTCAGATTGGACCCATTATTCTTCAACTTGATTTTAATTTCTCATTTGAGCTGGGAATATTATAATTGAGTATGTCCATTCATACTGTAACTTATTAATTTATTCAGTATTTATAGTGCAAAATTCAGATTTCATGCTTAATAGTAATATTTATGATTTGTGTGCTGTTGATTATCTAACATGGAAGACAAAATTAATACCATGTGACAGTTATACCTAGCCAACACAAGCTATGAATTTTGATTCTGAATATGGTCTAAACAGACCATTTGCAACTGGTAAATGGTTACATTTAAACTAAAATTTATTTTGCACATGGTTACATTCTTAGTGTTTTTCTTTGCACATCAATGCTGAGATTCTCTTTCCTCTAGCACACCTTTGTGAGAACCAGTCCCATTGCTAATTATTAAAAACAAGGCATTAGATAGCAAGTATTTGAAGAGTGGAAGTAACAAAAGAGGAACTGACCTGAATGACTGAGTGGTTCTGGGGTTGTCGGCAGCTGGTCTGTTTAACAAGCTGACAGTAAATTTCATTCTGCAGCTCAGTATGCGTCAAGCAGACCTGCAGTGCCGTCTGGGCCAGCGACACGTGGTAATCAATAGAGGATGCCTCCACCGGAACATTGATGAACAGCTGACAGGACTGTAAAAGAATGGAAGTTACTCAATGCCATGAATATAGAAAGTCTTCTCTGGTACTTTCCAGGCCAGGTTCCTCAGATGCATTACAGACAACTAATAAATAACCTTGAGAGGAAGAAGGAGAATCAATACTTAATTCCTATTCCTCTCTCTTCAGTTATGGCAACTAGAAAATTCACTCAACCTCCCCCAGTCTGAGGAACATACAAGTCAGCAAGAGAATCAAGGGGCAAATGTGCTTTCTGCCTTCCATACCTGTGCTTTACCTTGCTCATACTGTCCAGTCTTACTGCTGATCTTACACTTGTTGAGTGCAAAAAATGCAATCTCCAGTGGCTTCACCACTGGTCTTACTGACACAACTGAGTTTGCCAGTAAATTGTTTCTATTTCCTTCAATCCAACTACTGGAGAGGAAAGAGGAAGATAAAGCTAACTTTGAAGCATAAAGTTTGTGGGGGACTCCTGTGTTTAGTGCTCCTAAACCCAGATTACGCACAAGAAAAATTAAACCTCTAAAGAATGAACGACACCTAATATTCAACTGTCCTATTGTAATTAAATAACCCAGCAGGCTTGTCTAAAGCAACCAATAGTGACAGTAAATGTGAAAACATGACCAAATACTGTTGGTACCCCAACAACAAAATAACTGAAACCCATGCAATATCCCTTTAAATACCTTAAAAAGTTTCAGAGCTTCAGTCTGTAGAGCCTCTGATGGCAGAGTGGTGAGGGATGTGTGCAACCCATCTTTACTGTAGCACAACATAGGATGTTTCCACAGAGGAGAATCTGAGGTAGCAAATGGGCAAAAACATGCAGTGTCAGAAACAGAAGAAAGACAACAGTGCCAATGTTGTCGAGAAGCTTTGCTGAAATGGCAGAGCACCCAAGGAAGCAGCACTGCACTAGGCCACATTATCTGTGGTGACACTTCACTGCTTTCAGCAAAGCCTGCCACAGATAAGGAGTCACCGTCAGCAGAAAGCGTTGCCATCCTCAGCTGTGCTACGTCAGAGCTTCTCATCAGCTCTTACCAGGATTCTGGTAAGAAGCTGTTCAGCTGTGTGTTCAAACCAGAGACACAAACCTTGCCAGGGAAGCTGCCTACTGCTGTTGTTCTCTTTTAGTGCAAGTCATTTTTCAACAGTAAGCAAGGTTCACATATAGGTCCAGGAATATGTGAGTGTGCAGAAAAAGAGCCTTAAGTATGAATGTGTAGGTTAATACATATTTGAGAACATGGTGCATGAACATACATACATGAGCATGTATCAAAGATGAGGAGGAATGGACAAACATGGATGCATGTGTAAGGGTTTATACATGCAGACAAACAGATATGAAGATAATTGTCTGTGAGTGTATTTAGAGGGAAGAGCATGTGTTTGTATGGTCAAGAGTCCCTGCAAAGGAAAATCAAGACTCACAAAACCAGGAAAAAACCCAAACTCCAGTTCTTTATTTTATTTTGAATTAACGTTACAGACATTTCAGAGGCTTTGATAAATGATGTGACAATGAGATGGACTTGTCTGGGAACTAGGGGAAAAGGACACTGTATAATATGATGTACTACTGAAATCCCCTTCCCTCACCTTTGGCTGGATTAAAACTGAAAATTGAAGTTACTCTTCTTACTACTTTGCTACCATGAAAGAGTTTGTGGTTTCTACTTACTAGGGTCTCCCTCTGCATCCAGTAGTTTTCCAATGAGTTGCTCGTATGATGTGCCCACTGTGGCATTTCTGCTACCAGCTGCAACAGTCAGATGGTACAGCCAGGTATTCTAGGCATGAGAACAGTGTGGGTCAATTCTACAAACAGATTCAGCCTGTATGACCCCTTTGTTCATTATTACCAAACAGACTCTCGCTCTCCAAAAAAAAGACTGTCTTTTATACCTTCTCCTGTTTGGTGCGGATGAGTAAGTATGTGGGACTCTGGTCCTGTGGGTGAATCACCAATGTACAGTGGGATGAGAGAAGTCCTCCACCAGTGGCTTCATAATCCTCATCAGAGTCACAGGAACGGTCTACTTCTTCCACTTTGGACTCACGCATAGGCAGGTGCCCTAGGGGACACTGTAAGGAGCAGAAGCGAGTTAGATAAGTGTAGCTAATCTTCCAGTATGGACAGGAACACTGGGAAAGAAAAGCCAGATCAAAATGCTGGCAGTTCTTTAAAGGTAAGGAATAAATGATAAATTCAGTGTTTAGTAATGTAATCTTGCATTTCTATAGAACCTCTTCTCTATCATAAAGTGTGACACTTAGAAAGTATGCCACTACTTTTATTATTTTTCTTGGGAGAGCATCTACAGGTCAGAATGAGAATATGCAAATAAAAAGATGGCTTTCCCCATAAGGTACTGTTTTCTTCCCATTACACTTGATGTCAGTTGCTCAGTATCTTCAGCCACTGTTTTCTGATCCTGGTCAGTCTTTCTACTTGGTAATGGAAAGTTACCAACTTCTAAAGTTACATAAGTGAGTAGATTCAGACAAAGAGAAGATATGTGCTGTGCTAACTCTGGAGGCCAATCCCAAATATGAATCAGAGTATTTCTTGATATTCTAAAACTTGGGTTTTGAGATAACCAGGACAAAGTAATGTACTATTGGCCCAAGCTTCCAGAAATGGAAGCATATTATACTAATTAAATGACCCCCCTTTTCCCATATTGTTGTTGCTAATAATTTTCATGAGAGTATGCAGATATATCAGCTGCTGTAATTAAGTCTGCTCTAAAGGCTTGACAAGACCAAATGGAGAAAGTGAGAAACAAGATATACAGTGATATGAGAAAGTTCAATCAATTGCCTTTTAAGTCTGCTGTCATTCTAGTAAAAAAAAAAAAAAATAAAATCAGAAAATACTGATTCTGTTTGTGGAACAGATGCTGTTAGAAGAGGAAAAGTACAACCAAGGAAGAGCTTGAAGCATGAGACACAGAAGCAGTAAAAGGAAAGAAAGTTTCATGAGAAATGGGAGAGTTCAGGATCAAAAAGGGATAAAGGAACTACCTTATCTTCATGATTTCGATAGTAGTAGAAAGTTTTTCCAATCAGTGCACACCAGACCAGCTTAGAGTGACCATGCTTGACCTGTAAGGAGGACAAAGAAATACATGCTTTTAACATCAGTAGTGTTGCTGGAACAATTTTCTAGAATTTCAACTTCCAATTCACCTCTCCCCTAAAACCTTGCCTATATTATTTGTCTTATGCTAATGTAAAGCTCCTCTCAAAACATACAGGGCACCACTTCCAAAAGCAGGAAAGTACACCTAAGTAGATGGGACATAGGTACTTATGGAAATGGGTCTAAGATTTTGTGAAGTATTTTACTCATTCATAATAATTTATTGTTTCTGTATTCTGAAATACAATATGAAGAATCACCTATTTAAAATTATAAAACCAAATCAGTTCATCTCAGCAGGAAAAGACCAGTCAAACCTGTAGTCTGGGGAGCTGTTTCCTATTGCAGACAAACAATCTTCAGATACAGGTTGTCTTTAGCCATCTTAGAAGCTGATCAGAATTACATTAAAACATTCATAGTAACTTGCAATGCAAAACTAATCTATGTAAATGGTATAAAGCATAAAACTTCTCACCCTTTGTAGTTTGCACTAATGTACATGCAGTCTGTTATGACTGGAATAAATGCTAACCTAGAACCATACAAGACATTTCCTTGGAACTCTCCAAGTTACAGATCAATTAAATGTGACTTAACAGTTTCCTGATTTTTTTGCTATGATATGCTGTGAATTCTGTTGAAGAAAATCATACATAAGATAGCTATTTGTTATTACTTACTATTTGACAAAGTCGGTATCTTTCACTAGCCTTGTTTGTCCCATTCCTCATCATTTATATAAATGTTTGCTTTGAAATACATAAATCTACTTCCACTTTTCTTTCTTCTCCTACTCTTATAGGGAGTATTGAAATACTAATTTCTTGCTCACATTTACTGTAGAAACCAAGAAGCTGGTACACTGTCAATACTGATCCAAACTGAATAAAGTACCAAATGTTATTTTACCTTGGTTAGCCAACCTTTCACAGTAGGTTTATCATCACTATGAGGAACACCAACAGGACTGGTCACTTGTACTCTCAGGATACTCTGTAGGACATGAATCCATTCCTCCAGGATGTTGGGTGAGTCTGCTGTCAGGAAGTAGGTCCTCTTTTCTGTCACAAGCTGGAAGGAAAAAGAGTGAGAAAATATAAGTGTACGCACCTACAAATCTTTTCTTGAGCTGCTGGGTTTCTTTATCCCATACAGATTTTTTTTTGGTCATTCAGGAGGGATTTTTTGAGAGTAAGAAGAAAGGTGCTAATCCTCAAAGCCTAAGTGAAAGAAATTAATATCTTCTCTCAAATCAATCAAATTCTCATAAGCTCTCTTGATGTTTTTCTTGGGTATTGAGGCTTTATGTCCTCTCTCATCCTTTCTTGCTTCTCAGTGCTCCTGCTAAGTTTTCATTTTAAAGGTGTCTACATAAATGTGGGGGTTTTGCTGCCTTCACTTTGTATTGCATTCTGCATTTGCAACCTTGTAACTCTGAAAGGGAAGATGCTATGAATTTAATAGTATTAAGCCGTAGCAACTTCAATTCCATAAGAGCAGAAAGGTAGCTCACAGGTCAGGCCATGTGCCTTTCAGAATATGAGAGAAACTTCAATGGTGCCTTTATAATAGAGTCTTCTAACATAATGATGTAAAACTGAATCCACTGATGGGCTAACTTCTAATACTTCAAAAGTAGGAATCCAATACTTCAGATTCTCCAGGCATGTAAAATCAGGCTAGAGAACTTGTGAGAAGAGTTTTTCAAAAAGATGAGATCCTAGGTACTATCTCACTCACCCAGCCACTGACTGTATGGTTATCTGCAGGATTAAAAAAGCAATGCCTACCTGAAATGTTTGTGACCCTTCACCTCTGACAATTTGGCATGAGGAATTCAGTTCCATCTGCCCTTGTGGTTTGCGTATAACATCGCTCTGAGGAAAGAAAAGCACAGTTTTTTTCAGTAGGCAACCTCAGGTGGATCTTAGAGTACTTATATACTGCATAATATGCATGTGCAGGTCGGAGTCTGCATTCATGAGCTGGAAAAGACAGCTGAAGGCTGCCAGGTTGACTATGAGACAGTGTGATCCCACTGCAATGATGAAGCAAAAGTCTCCTCAGTAGTGGCAGACAATATAACAGGTAATGGTGACAAATACTGTCTTATGTAGTTCAAATTGGACACTAGGAAAAAAACCCAGTATACGGACAGATGAGTATTTCTGTGCCTCCAGAGAGGAATAAATGTATCCCAGTGACTTACCGGAGACTTGTAGTACATGATTTGTCTGTTTCGAAGAACAAACCATCGTCTCTTCCACATCTTTACCTGGCTGCCCATTTTGAGCAAGTAACCTGATTTCTCAATGGGTTCCTGGAGGGCAAAAACCAAAGGGGATAGGAGATTATCCTGCACCTCTTAAAATACAAATGAAAGTGTGCTGAAGTCAAGCCCAGATGTTTGCTGCATCTCCATCATTTCCTGCTTTGTTCAGCCATCAAAGGTCAGTGCTCTCTGCTCAGCTTGGAAAGAGTTCTAAACTATCTGTGTAGCTGCAAATACCACTTTGTGTTGCTTTAACAAAGCAGGCATCTGAAGATAATTTCACTGGTTGTCTGATGCATTGTAAACTTATTTGTCTTCCTACCAAAGCACTGATATTCCAAATAAAAGTGAAGGCTGTCTCTATGCCATGATTAGACTCCTGTTCCTTGTCTGCTTGACCTCTTACATTCAAGAGTACAGAATTCATGCTACCCATGTTTGAGTTTTTTTCCTAGGCCAAAATATTATATCCTGTCTCATTCCTTCCTCTGAATTTCCAAATTTGTTTTGTCCCAGAAGTGTAAGGCCATCATTAGAGTAGAATATGACTACAGGAAATCAGTACAGGCCATCAGGAAAGAATACAGCCCTTGATGCACATACTTTAATCTAACCACGTAACAGAAATTGCACCTTCTTCTGAAGCATTAGATAGTGCCTTTTGACACCCGTCAGCTGGACCAATAGCCCAGTCTGTCAGAGCATCACTTTGCAGGGGATAACTTTTCAAGGCCAAGGCTCTGTTGGCATCCCTTTACAACTGTAATGTAGCAAGACTTACAGTGCAGATTCCACCATCAGTGGAATAGGAAGATGTTCGCTGTAGCTTATGTTCTGGCTCTGAATAGTCATCATCCAAGGAATAGGCATCAGGAGGGATGGCATAGTCACTCTCAGAGCTCAGTGAGGACATAGATACACCTGTTTAAAATAAAGGAAGGAATGAGAATCATGGCTGCACTGAACTTTTTCCCACTCTGAAAAAGTTTGAGTTCACCACTAAGGCTTTTTTTTATTCAAGAAGAAAAAATCAAATCAGACTTCGGAAACTCAAACCCCACTAACCAGACTTCTGAGACCCCTTTTTCCCTAGGAAGACAAGCAGTGAAAGTGAGTTTTGGATACTGACAGTGAAATAAATTTATTGTCGAATAAAGACAGAATAAAAAATATTTAAAAAAAAATTAACAGACTTGTTATCTTAAGGACAGACAGATTGTTTTCAGCTGTAAACATCCATTATAAAGTCTAAAGTCCCTCTCCTTCCAACTAAGGAAAAAGCTCCCTCACTAACAATAGGGCTTTGCTTTCTGTGAATCTTCCACCACTGGTCCATGGCAATGCAGAGACACATCAGCCAATCATCACAAAAGTTAAGACTACATGAAATATGATTCTATTTTACTGACTACCAATTACAATGAAAATTCCATTCAAAGATCCAGTTTAGCCTTCCCAGCAGGTAAGAATAAATGTCCTAGTCAGGACGCAAAGTACCTGATGCCTCTCAAAGATAGGAAAGACTTCCTTAGTGGTCAAGACATTACCAGCCAGTGACAAAGACAAACAAAAAACATTTTCTTTACTGTGCCCGTACTAGCTTGCTTTCAAGGAAAAGTCACAGAAAAGGTACAGACAACTGTGTTGATATGTGATGAATTTGGGAGATAATCCTTCCCACAGTCTAAGTTTAACAATTGCCTGAGTGGAAATCTATCAGCAGTAAAAACCATCTAAGAGAACAGGTTTCTACTGAGTAGCTGTTGATGTCTGCGCACATTCTGGGAGAACTCCTTAGTAGCATCACTATGGCTGAGCATTTGCATGTCACTGATGATGTTGTTCAGGGCATCTTGCCTCACCTGTGATGACAACAGTTCATCCTGCTCAGTAGCAATACTCCCACTTTACCTCTTTTCACTGCACGAGGGCTGCCTGGCATGCTAGCTTTCCTGTTCTCAGATCCAGCAGTGGAAGTCCTTAAGCTGGCATGGGAGCCACAGTCATCATCAGATCCTGAAGATTCGTCTAAGAAAGGCACGTTGCTGATCTGTGTGGCTTTCTGAAAAACAGACCTGTATTGGTTAGCATGTGAAAGAAGAGTTTCTTCAGGACAATCTCTGCTTAATAAGGAGGCAGAGCAATCAAAGCCCTTCATTTTCACACCATCTTGCCCACTTCTGCCCCGGGGTTCTTCATTTCCTCCCCTTCTGGTCTGAGAACTTCCATGCTGGGCTCTCTAGTCCCATCTGTTTGGGTCTCCTCTGGTTACACCCTAATACTATTCCACAAGCCCTGTGCCCTATTTCATTCTTTAGATTACACCCACCATCACCTCTAGGTTTCTACAGCCTCATAGTGCAGCTTCCTGGACCAAAACCTGCTGCAATGTTCTGTATTCCTAAACACATTTATCATTTGCTACTCCTTCTGCATTCTTTTGGTGTCCAATACTTCCTGACATTCTCTAATTTTCTTTCCTTCGCTGCACAGCTTCATCCTGTTTTCTCTAAAATTACTAGCAGGCCTGGACCATGCTTTTCATAACAGGAAAAATGAGGTAACTCCTTACCCCCTTCAGCGTAGTGTAGACTGGCACAGTGACATTTCTGTAGATGAGACAGGTAAATGGCCCAGAAGTTGAACACGAGAAATTGGAAACTGGAAAAATTCAGAGAGAAAGCAAGAGAGCAAGTAATACAAACTGGTGAAAAAGTGAAGATTTTAATGGAGAAGCATATCAAGGATTGCCATCCTGGACAATCTGGCCTTAAAAAGGCCAGGGAAATGTTATTAATAACATACGACTCCCGCAGAGAGCTGCAAAGTTCTCTCCATTTAGCCTGTAAAATGTCTTACCCACTCTGTGCTCTCCATGGTACAATGGCAACCTGGTGCCCCCTGTCCAAACAGATGAAAGCCCTAACAGGGGTCAGTGATGGTGAATAAGACTAAAAGTAGGCCACAGACATGCAGAGGCAGAAGAGTGGCTACAAAAGTGATGAAGGAGATAATGGAATCCCTGAAGATGTCACTGAACATAGAGGCACAAACAGCCCAGCACAAACCATCCCTGAGATCAGACGTGTCCTCCTCCGGTCCTTTCTTTATCATGGCTCTCTATGAAATCAAATTTACTTTGAAAACAGGGAAGGAAATGATGAAATGTGAACTGCCAGAAGCCCAGGTACCACACTGTCACCATAAACTTCCTCTAAGGATGGATCTTGTATAGAACTTACAGCATCTGGAGGTATCATTCACCATGGCCACTTCAGACAACCTCATGCCAGACTTTGCCACAGCATAGATTCGGCTCTCCTGAAACAATAATACCACGAACAACAATGATCAGACAAAAATGTGATTCTTGCAGAAAGAAATGCTCATGTCACAGAATCACACCCCATTCACACCTTTGGGCAGGAAGGAGGGGCTCTCTGAGATTGCTGTATTCCACCCTGTGTTGTATGAATGACCATTAGTGGAAGCATGTTACTCTGTGTGAATCCCCAGCTACAGAGATGATATCACAAACTGGAACACTTACATGCAATTATCATTAAATGACTATATCACAGTTTGGAAAAAGGTGGGAGTTTTCCACTTTATAAGCAATGCATTAAAATGAATAAAGAACTGCCATAAACCAGGACAATTTGAGTCATCACCTGCAAAGGATGCCCATTCTCTGACAAGGGAATGAAAGAAATGCCTGGAATGATCTCAATAAGCCTGTGTCTCAGTTATAACAACATATGGAACTTTCAGTTCAAAGGATCTCCAAGTGCTTCATGAATTAGTAACATTTCCAGCAGGAAACCCCAAATCTGTATCTACATGCAATATTGTGACTAAGACATTAACCACTCTGAAATGGATAAAATCCAAAGCTAGGAAACCTGTTGCTGCTCCTAAAAGAATACAAGCAATAACTATGAAATAGCACACACAATACATATGTATGAAAGTACCTAAGACTGTGAAGTCATGTACACAAAAAAAAAAAGAAATTACAGAATAAGTATTTTTTTATGTATTCACATTGAAATTTAGTTTCTAATGAAATACTATGTGAATCTTTTCTCCAGACAACTCCTATTCAGGGAATATAATGGATATTTCTTACTGATTATGCTACTATTTATTATTCTATTCATGACTTAGTTAAATTTGCCCTACTTGGATACATTTACTTGACTCTGGTCTAAAGAAAAAATACTGGATTTTTCATGTGATGTTACTGACTATAATAATGCAATGCATCACAAAAAATGCTTTAAAAATTTACAATAACCCTGGGAGGGACATTGATGGGCACTGTCAGTGTTTTTCAGAAGAACTCAGACATAAGTTCTTTGAAGTATTCAATAACTTTGGAATATCCATTTCAAGATGTCCAACAAATGACTTTTTGAGAATTTAGCGTCATATAACATTGTAATGAGAACAAATTAATAGAGTCATAGCAGAGAAGTGATCAGCACTTCTGTAATCAAATTTAGTTGCCAAATTCAAGTTAGACATTCAGAAGGTGTGTGTGGATCTGATAATCACCTGTGAAAAGTCAAGCTTAAGAGACTAGAAGAACCTTATATGGGAACTCTAGATCAGAGGCAGGAATAGTAGCCAATCTCTGAGTCATATGTCCCTTCTTCCAAGTGAGTACCCTGTTCATTGACACCTTTCTGACTTCTGCAGCAAATGAAACAGACATCTTGAAAAACTGCAGTTTCTTTTACCATACTATCCATCTTCACTCCCAGCACAATTCCATATTATGAACTGAAAGAAAATAAATTTATTTGGAAAAACAGATGTGATTATACTGGGCTTTAAATGGGTATCATAAAGGATACAGCCAAAGACCACAATTAACATTTAGTTTTCCATGAAAATAAATTTATAAAACATAAGAATTAACAAAAAGTGTTTGACTTTGCACCTGCAATAAATCACTCGTTTGCATATGCCTTTTAAAAAAGCAAATAAAAACAATAGAATCATCTCTTTTGATACTACATTGATTTCCACCAGCTTAGACTGATGCAGACTTTGGCCTCTTTAAGAGCCAAAGTTGACAGAGTCCCTTGGGAGTTAGTGCTGAAGGGCAAAGAAGTCCAGCAAAACTGAACATTCTTCAAGAAGGAAATCATAAGGGTGCAGGAGTAGGCTGTCCCCATGTGCTGAAAGATGAGACAGTGAGGAAGAATGGCCTGGCTGAACAGAGAGCTTTGGCTTAACCCAGTGAAAAAAGGAGAGTTTATTACCTCTAGAAGAAGGGGCAGGCAACTTAGAAGGACTACAGGCAGGTTATACAGGGAGAAAATAAGAAGGGCCAAAGTCCAACTAGAATTTCACTTGACTACTGCAGTAAAAGACACTAAAAGATTTCTATAAGTACATGAGAAACAAAAGGAGAATCACAATCCTTTATTGGATATGGTGGGAAACATAGTGACAAAGGATAAGGAAACAACAGAGGTACTTAATGCCTTCTTTGCTTCAGTCTTTTATAGTAAAGCCAGTTGTTTTCCAGGTACCCAGCCCTCTGAGCTGGAAGACAAGGACAGGGAGAAGAATGAAGCCCTCACAATCCAATGGAAAATGCTAATCCACCTGCTAACGCCCCTTAAACAAGCACAAGTCTATGGGGCCAGGAGGGTACTGAGGGAGCTGGCTGAAGAGATCACTGAGCCACTGTCCATCATTTACCAGCAGTCTTGGTCAACTGGGGAAGTCACAGGTGACTGGAAGTTGGCAAATGTGACACCCATCTATCAGAAGGGCCAGAAGAGGATCTGGGGAGCTACAGGCTTGTCAGTCTGACCTCAGTGCAGAGAAGGTCATAGAGCAGATCATCTTGAGTACCATCACACAGCATGTACAGGACAACCAATTGATCAGGCCCAGCTGGCATGGGGTTTATGAAAGACAAGTCCTGCATGACCAACCCAATCTCCTTCTGTGACAAGGTAACCTGGCCAGTGGTCGAGGAGGAGGCTTTTTTTTTTTCCCGACCTGAACAATTCTATGACTAGCAAACAATCCAGCTAACAAGCAACTGGAAGCAAGAACAACAAACCCCTTTCTCATGTAATGTAAGCAACAGGACATGTACATCACTTTACCAAAGGTTTTCACAAAATTTTCCTAATAGCAGAAGCACACCATGAGATAGGAATGTTGAGATCTAATCCATATATTTATTCTAGTATTCACAGATTTTTCTCACTCTGGAGCTATGTCATGTGGTCCACTGCATTTATGAGTGATTTTTCTATCTTACACATGTGACAACAAAACTAACTTTTGATGACCCATAATGATAAATCACAATGCAGCACCTTTTGACTTTCCTTTATATTCCTATGTTTCCTGAGCACTGTTTTTTTCCAAGAATTTTTTTTCCCCTTATAAAGAGAAAAGAGGAAAAAAAAACTGTCAGTGGAACCAGCATGTCCCTGTCATGCTGGAACTGTCAGACTTGGTGGTTCAAGAATGTAACCCGTGATGTCCACAGGTAACAACTGCTTGAGCTGTTGTAGCCTAACTACTGGGGACTACTCAAAGATAAGCAGCACTTCTCAGCCTGTTGTCCTTGCATTTCTTACCCATGATGGGAATCTGTGCAGCGGTGGTGTGGGAGGTTTACCTCCTGGGTCGAGTATGCCAGCCTCAGAACTCACAGCTTCTCTCTGCCCTGCAGGTAAGTGGTACATCTCCTCACATGTTCCAGCTTGTTCCCTCAGCAGTCCACATTCCGTATCCATCTTCTCCAATACTCCATCGTCATCAATATCTGTCTCCTCCACAAGCCCATGGCAGACTGGAGGGTCTGTTATGGGCTGGAAAGCGCTAGTCTCTAAGTGCATTACATGATGGAAAGAACTGGCCCCTGGCTGTGGTTGGCTGTGATGTCTCTTGGCCAGTTGGATACTGTCTCTTGGTGTATTGGGTGTTCGTATTTTTGGAAAGGTCATACTACTCCCAAGGCTGCATTCCCTCCCTGCACAGGAGGAATGTGCTGTAACAGCTGATGTCGACACAACCAGGGATGGTTCAGCAGTCTGGAGACGGCCCTCAAGCATGCTCATTATTTCTCCTGAAGAAGAGGAGTCCAGCCGGTGGGAGTGGAATCTGGCACTCAGATCATCAGAGAAGCGGGTGCCATCGAAACCCACTTGTTTCAAGGTGCTCACAGCACTACAGTTTTCTTTCAAAGATGACTGGAAGGTCAAAGCCTCAAGAATTCTTGTGGTGTCAGCTGGAGGGTCCACTGATACAGGATCAGAGCACCCTAAACCGTATTCAGATGGGAATACATCTTTCTCTGTGGAGAGATTCCAGCTTGACGGGTCAGACATGAGCTTCAGCTTACTCTGGGAAAGCAGAGATTTATCCTCCCCATTCTCAATAAAGGTGTCATTGGCAAGGACTGTATTTGCTGAAGAAAGGACATGCTTGGTAGGCCCTGTCTGACACACCTCTCTGAAACCAGATGCAAGGAGCACAGATTTCTGGTCTATCTTCTCAGCAAAAGAGGCCTGTGATGCTCTGGGCTTCAGGGAGTTACAGTTCCAAAGAGATTCAAAGGGAGGAATGCTGGTCATATCTACAAGGGAGGAGAGCATATGGTTAGGGCATTCAAATGCTTTAAGTGTCTTAACTGTTGCTTTCCAGTGTATGTTCATGCCACTTGTATTTCAATAACACCCTGGCCTGGTTAGGACTATACAGAACAGGAAAGAGGTTGCTGGGCACAGTTATAACAAAAGTGCTATACATTTATAACTGGGAATAGCTTAGAAGAGATGAGCAGGAAATGATTAATCACTGTTTCTTACAAAAGTGGAATTAAGGGGTGCCTAATGAAATTATCAAGCAGCGCATTTGAAATTTACAGAAGGAAAGGTTTTTTCCAGACAAAAAAGGAAATACAATGCTGCAGATATGCCAGAAAAGGTAATGTATCAGTAGTATGGAAGCTCTGGCCTAGAAACTTCCTAAACTACTGACAGCAGAAGCTGTAAGGGTATATGGAGAGGAGGACAGGTTTACTTGCAGTATTTCCTACACTCTTTCCTGAAACATCCACAACCAACCAGGACATGGGATACTGGCCTAGGCAAGCTTTCACTCTAATGCAATATAAGAGTTTTTACTCTTATCTATACACAATTATGACTGTTCTCTTAAAACAGCCATGAGAAGGAAGTGCACTTACCCACACAATACTGGCAAAAAACATCCAAGTGGCCAGAACATTGTTTAGCATTGCTTCTGGCTTTAGTGGACCTACAGTGATTTAAGTCATCAAATAAGATGGTATGATTCCATCCCTTCCCAAGGGCTAGATAAGACTTACAGGAAAGGTATGGAGAACTTCTTAAGCATCACATCAATCACTGAGGTTACTCTCTTTTCAAGAATTTCCCTAGAGCCTTTTGCTATCCTTTCGTGCTATATGACCCATGCAGTACTTTTTGTCACAAAGTCTTACAATAGTTTTTTACATGATTTTGCTGTAAAATCTTTTTTTTTCTTAGTTCTTTCTCTGCCCTTTCAGTTGCTATATTAGAAGATTACATAAAAATAGATCCTAGATTGTTTCCATTGTCCTTTTTCTATTTAGTACCTACACTTTACAGTTCTTGTACTTTTTTCCTTTCCATAATCAGCAGATTTAAAGACTATTTCAGTTCTACAATTTCTTCTGAATAGTAGCTTTAGGGTATGAGAAAGTGGATAAAACCTGGAGTGGCAAAGGATGTTTGATTGACATTGGCATTTATATACTGCCTGACTGAAAAAGAACCAAATCATTAGATGCTTTGGAAATTGCAAAATACAGGTGAGTATGACTCTGCATAGGTATCACTGAAAATGCTGCCTTAACATCAAACTCTGTGGGTATTGCTTAACCAGCAATGGGATTAACAAGGAAGTAGAAACAAACTGAAGATACAAAATTACAGAGGGAAGACCAAACAGTAGAATAAATTACTGTTGACAGTGGAGAGGATGAAACCTGCTGAGAAAGACAACCATGAGACCTTGGTGCTTGAGTCACAAGGAACTGAATGTTAACAAAGCTAACACATAACGCTGGCACACAGAGATCCTGGCATACGTTTTCTCCTGACCCTGAGGTAAATCATTAGTGTAGGCTGAAAAGAGGCCATTCATTTTAAATATTGCTGGTATTTTTGCAGCCTCCTGGATGTGACAGGAGATTAAGAGGAGGAAGCTGTTACTATTAGCATAGCAAGCAAGAAGAGATTTGTCTCGCTGCAGAGGCCTCTAACTTCAGCCTGGCATAGTGAGACTAGTGAGGCATAAGAAGAGAGGGCAGTGCTGTTTACTGCCCAGAGAGTTGGGATCCAGGGAACACTTAATACCAGATTATTAACGCAGCTTACCAGGCATTCTCCTTTTGTGAATAGTCAGAGCCAGAGGGGATGAGAAAAACTCAGTCATAAAGCATTTTGCTAGAAACATGGCAGGATTTAGAAGGAATTTTGCCCTATTCCCTTGCTGTGGAGTGATCGGAATGCCAGAAAGACTTCTGCAGGAAAGAAATGCCCCCTGCCCACATGCCCAGTGAAGTTCTGGAAGTAGGTATCTAACTGTGACCAAACCAAGCTCATGAAAAAATAAAAGAAAGAAAATAGTTAAGAGAGAATTTCCTCTGCAAAGTGTGTTGCAATGAAAGGTGCTGAATACAAGCCCTGTAAACTAAATTTTTCCATCTGTCCACCAGAGAAGAACTGCAAAAGCCCAAGCACCATAAGCAGCTTTCTCCAATCCAACCTGATAGCACAGAGGAACCCAACTTCCTAAGGGCAGGCCCGACACCTGCTGCCTCAGATTATTCAGTTCCTCAGCTCACATGCCAGCAGAGGTTCTGTGGGGATGAGAATAACTCGCATGTGGAGGTAAAGTGAAATACCTTGGGGACTTTTCCCCTCCAGCACTGAAGTGAATGGAGAATTTTACTATATACTTCAATGAATGCTTCTAATTCAGGAGCTCAGTGGCTTATTTTAATGGCAAAAGCAGATTTTAAAAAAAGGGTTCTGTGTTCAATTATTAGTGTGAAAACAATTAAGAGTTTAAGGCAGGTAAGCATGTTATTCCCATCTTAAAAATAGATCCACTGAGGAACAGAGCAATTCCACTGCTTGCTGTTACAAGTGTTAATTTCTGACAAAGTTAAGAATACAACCTGGGAATCCTAACTTCCACTCTTGTGGTAGTTACTAGGTTACAATGCCAGGTGAACACTTTTACCTTGCAATGTATCCTGAAGGGCTTCAATTTGCTCCATCAGCCTCTGATTACAGTTTTTCAGGTGGTAATTCTCTAGCTCCAGCTACGAAACAACAACAATAAAAACTGGAAAATAATGCAAAACTGTGTGTGCATGTGATCCACTCTACAGAACATGTCTCATCTTTATCACATTCAAGTGTTTTAACAAGTTAAAAAATGATGTGTGAGTCTACCAGTCACCTTGAAATCGTTCTAGTCAGCAGCTGCACTGGACAACCCACCTAAACATTTTGCTGTCCTTTCTCAAACAGCCTCTGCATATACTACTGCATTTCTCAAACAGGTCTCTTAACTTACTTCCCTGATATTGTTTATCATTTACTCCTGTTCAGAAATAACTCATGAAAGAGAGAATCAAAAAAACCATTACCCAGAAGGGGCATTTTTCCATCTCACCCTGTATGTAGTAAAAGAAGGGGGCCAAATTAAAAAGCCAACAAACATTACGGGTGCATTTACATTTCCAATTAGGGCATGAGAGATTCTTTGCTCCAATTGGCAGTGCTCCACTTTTGCATGGTATGCACCTAGAATCAGCATCCAGCACAAACTTCATTGGCAGTAAAGACATAATGTGAATGTATGGTCCTGGATTCACAGCAGGCCACATCAAATTAACCCCTGTGCTTCTTCCTTTGTGCTGCACCAGTCAGTAATATAAATGCACCATAAGTTATCTCATACAGGAAAATGAAAGAGAAGCAGCACAGCAGCTTGGTGAATTATCTAGGCAATCCAATGATATTACAAAGTCCCATCATAAAATAATTAGTGCCCACAAAGACTGTTTCTTCCAACCCTAACAAATTCCCTTTCTGGCATAAACTGGGAAATGCATGTCTTTAACTTGGAGCAAAAGACCAGATAGCCCCACTCCCAGTTGTAAACTATTACTGCATCTTTAAAACTGCATGCTGACCCACTGCTATCTTTGTTTTTCTAGTGGGTAGGCTCAGATAGAGGCACAAGTCCATAGGATGGATAGGACAGAGAGGTTAGAGATGAGAAAATAGTGGGCAGTAGGAAAACAGCATTAGTCAGAGTTAGTAAATTAAGGCAGAGCAAAGGACATGTTTGTGTTACAGCTGGTTTGTCAGAGAGACAGAAACAGCACTCAGATAAAAAAAAGGGAGAGGCAGAGGAAAGCTAGGTGAAAAACACTTGTGAGTAGTAAATCTTCTTCAGAGACTGCTTTTGGGCACTGGTGACTTCACAGTCCCTTACAGTTTGCCCAATAAAGTCCTCACCTAAGAGTGATGACCCTAGCTCTACAACTGAGTATGGGTAGGGCCAAGCAAGCAGAGAGCCTCTGTGGCAGACTGACTGTCCTCAAATCACTGTCCTATATAGGAGCCCACTGGCAGTGCAGCCACTGCACCTACTCACAGGCCTTGAAACTTGGCAGTAAGCTAAAGACTTACCTCCCTGAGCTTAAATGTTACCCATTCTTTGATTTTGGCAGCTTTCTCTTGAACAATTTTGGCTTCTTCAGTCCTCAGCTGTTTCTGTGCCAAAAAAACAAAACCAACATTAGACACATTAGGAGAGTACAACTAACTGTTCTCAGTAAGTTACTGCACTCAGACTGAAACACTGAAGCTCCCATTCCAGACAGGGATTTAAGACTGCTATTTGGATATCATTATTTAGCTGGCCTTTGAAAAAATCAAGATCTAAGTTGTCTTACATGGCCTCTAGAGTTAAATTCAGAGGGTTGTTTCAAGAGTTTATTCCAGAATAGCAAAATCCAGCTCAGGTAATGATTGCTCACCTACCAGAGTTTGAGTACAATCTGCAACTTTTTTGGTTTTAGATGATTTTGCAATATTGCTGTTTGCTATTGACATCTGTAGTGTTACCCCAACCTGCACCAACACACATTATTGCCCCCAATTAATAAGAATTAAGCAATGCTTATAAATGACTTATAATATCTAATCATTCCAAGCAAAAGGGAGTCAATTGCTGTAAGCACAGGTGTAGGGCACAGACTTTCAAGATACACAAGATGGAAATTAATACCAACAACATATTTAACACACACACAATTGTCATCGAGAAAGTAAACAAAAACAAAAAAATCCACAAAAAATGAAAACAAACAAACCAACCAACCCCCCAAAACAAAACAAAAAAAAACACCAGCTCTAAAACTCAACCTTGAAACACTAAGACCTGCTAGGATATTTTCAGGTGGTGTAAGTGGTTGTATGTTTACATATCCATTAAAACAGGTTCTAGTCCACACAAAGGTGTTATGGCAATACGATTGATTTCCACAGTGAGCATTTTCCCTCCAAATATCTGCTTGGGCAATATTGCTACATCATTTTTGTAGCTGTGTTTTCACAGCTGTGTTATTAACTTTTCTGGAAATTTCCTTTGAAAGATGTTGGATTAATACCATGAACACCTGAAGCCTTCTGTTTGTCTCCTGTGTAGCTCCATCAGAACCAACATCACCGAGAGCTCTCCTATCTACACAATGATTTAAACATCTGCAGGAAGAAAACAGTTCCAGGAGCAAGGGAGGGAGGGAGGGAGAAAGGAGGAATATATGCTGCATGGCACATTCAGCTCTGGTTTCTCCAATTAATGGGCAAAAAACTTTTGGTAGCACTTGGTGGTTTCCCTGCTAGATTGTTTTTTCTGATGTGAACAAATATTGGTAATTATGATAATAAAAATGTCAGTGCTTCCCCCCCACTTTAAGTTTTTCACACTGATGAACACCATATAAATACATAGCAGATTGTGCAAAATTCCCCACATCTTCACATCACTTTTAGTCACCACATGCTATTTATCACCACAACTGCACATTTCAGTGTTCTTATTCAAGTATGTTTGCATACATGCATGCTTCACATGCTTCAAAAAGAGGATTTATTTAGCTTTTTTTCCCTTTTATATGACTGTATGTGTTCCTAATCATCAGGTCTCAACCTCTGCTGAAGTTAGAATACTAGATGTGCCTACAGGTCTGAAATGATTTGGCTCATATAGTAGATCTACCATCTCTGAATATCCATCATATGGGAAATGGTTTTGAATCCCTAATGACCTGGACTTGTCTCAAATCAGGGTCCAAAAGGTAAAAGATTCAGAATACTACGACACTATATGGCAAAGTACAATGCCAAGATTTTATTTAGGGTCCTAAAGTAGAATAGTGGCATGACAACATCATTGTCACCAAGCTTAGTAAGCTCTGCTTCTAAGCAGAACCAATTCACTCAGGCACAGCACTCATAGATGGAGTTACTGTGCTTAAAGATCCAAAGGCAATTAGAGATTCTTTGTGTCCCACACTATTGTGTAGTCCAGACATGACCTCAGTGTTCTCTTAATAACACTCTGAACTCCACAGCTTTTTCCATCCCAGGGAGAATAGGATGCCTTACATGGATCCTTAGTGACCTTCTGTCATTGCTACTATCTCATCCCATTCTGAAACTAAACCAGTGACTCACACAAAGAGCATTTCTTCTCTGGAACTGTCAAGTTTTAGCTTTCATTTCTAGAGTCTCATTTGCCTCTTGTTGCTGGGACAATAAGATTTCTACTAACAGTCCTTGAAATAGGTGACAGTTAAATGTAACTCAAATGACCTTTTTTTTTCTTTTTGTTTAAAATTCTACTGAGCTATTTCTATTCAAAAGTAATTTACTTAGCAACACATAGGAATACCTCATTCCTCGTGTTATAAAAACCACAGGGGAAGGCCTTTACCAGAGCCAAAAGAGAAGCCCTGCTGTAGAACCAGCTCCTTCCTTCAACCAACTGAAAATGGAAGAGACTAAGAAGAATCCATATTGTGAAACAGCTGCTCTTTTACAATGAGGACACCTGACAAGAGACGACAGAATCAATTAGGTTGGAAAAGACCTCTGAGACCATTGAGTCCAACCTTTGATGCAACACCACCTTGCCTACTAGACCATGGCACCAAGTGCCACATCCAGTCTCTTCTTAAATGCTTCAGGGATGGTGACTCCATCACCTCCCTGAGCAGCCCATTCCAATGCCCAATCACTATCTATAAAGAACTTCTTCCAAGATGAACTATGCTAAAGGATTGCTGAAGACTGGGAAAAGACCATTCTCAAGAAGCAGCATAAACAGAGTCACAGAGAAGGACTACATAATGATTTTGTAAAGCAATCTATATGCTAGGAAGCCGGAGAAACACTGTGACCAGACGGTAGCATTACAGTGTAGAGTCTCAACACTAACATAAGGAAGCCCTTTAAGCACACTGATCGATCTCCTGTAATGAAGAGACATGGACTACTGAAGCAGAGTGGACGTTCTGCGTGAAAAGGAAAGAGAGGATCTTGTACTGAGCAGGCATCATTTTACAGCTGATCTGAAGGCAACTGAGAGGCTGACATGCAAAGAGATATAATCCACACCTTTGAACCACACATTATAGAATCTCCCTAACTCATGAAAGCTGCAGGTCTCCCTGTAGAAAATATCCCTACCTGTTTTGCCAGCTGTGCCTCCAGCCTGCTGATCAGATCCTCTTTTCCTTGCACTGTGCCCATCAGGTCTTGGTATTTCCTGTGCAGGGTGCTGTCTGATTCACAAGTCTTCACATTGGCTAGTTTCATCTTCTCTTCCATAACTCTGACCTATAATAATAACCAGAAGGAGATAAAAAAAAACCCAAACACAACAAAACAACAAAAAATAAACCACTGTGTTTCAGCAAACCGAAAGTGTTTCAGCAACTCCCATCTTTCTGACAAGTGTTTTCTCCAGACCTACCAAGGAGTTATCATGTTAGATATTTCAGAAGACTTGCCTATCTTTGAGCTCCTGCCATTGCCAACACTTCTTCATCTCAGCAAGAGAAACACCATTGTAATGCTCCTTCACTACAAAGTTTCAGTGCTCTAAAATCTAGCTGCTGTTGAAGCATTGCAGGTTTTCAGAAAATTTTTAACATCTCTTTGCTGTCTTCAAAACCTAGGTTTCATTTTACCATTACTTCATTCTGTTGCAATGGATTAAAAGACTTCATTTCTAAAGATGAATGGAATCCCCTCAGTTTAACTCAGATGTGCTAATTGCAGAATTTGATGATGGGAAAATATCTGGTTCCAACACCAGCTTCTTCCCAAAGAAGCTAAATCTGTAAAGAAACCAACTCTAGATACCATTAATTTAGCATGAATTTAGAACCAGAAAGGCAAAATGCAGGCAGCAATCTGAGCACTTCACAGAGTCTGTGCAAGAGAGTTACTCATGCTCTGTTGAGCAGCCTGCACTTCATACTTGCAGAAGCTGTGTTTTGTCCTCTTGTCTGCCTGTATTAGGCAGAGAAACCAACTGCCTCTTCCTCATACTGAATCAGAAAGGTAGGCGCCCAACATCTGAGCCAGAAAACTAAGCCTGCTGAGTCGGATGTGTTTTCATTAGAGTTTAGGGTGATTACAGTAAAAAGAAATGGCCCCTCCTTTCTGTCTGATGCCCAAATGCTGACTCTGTACTAGAGGCTCAGCGAGGGGACTGCAAACATGTGATTTCCTTAATTGAGGTTGGCAGCTACAGGGAGTCCATTGAATTAATAAATCCAACCCCCCAGACTCCTGGAGAGAAAGATAACAAGGGATTTTGCACTTGATGTGGAGCCTTCTCATTTGTCAGCTGCTTCTCATTCATGGTGAGTGTACTCATTAGCGAAAGGGAATGGTCCTGCTCTTATGCTGTCACTTCTTCAGGCTGTCAGGCAGCAATGGAGTATTTCTCTAGGAACACTTATCTCTGGATGTGGATAAGGCTGCTGTAAAGGCAAACATTGAGGGTTGCTAGTCTTTAGGACCTGCCAACATATGGCTACAGAACTGCTGCTGGCAGGTGAGTGAAGGAAACCCTCATTTCTGCTACACCTTCCCAGACAAGTTCTCCCTTTCTTGCCCATTCTCGGATCTGGATTTGACTTGCTCTCCATC
Source organism: Lophotriccus pileatus (assembly GCA_035583135.1). Taxonomy (NCBI): domain Eukaryota; kingdom Metazoa; phylum Chordata; class Aves; order Passeriformes; family Tyrannidae; genus Lophotriccus; species Lophotriccus pileatus. Next base: position 29,756,773 of record JAWWES010000168.1, on the reverse strand, counting down.
TTCTCCCTTGCTGTCACTGCATCTTACCATATCATGGACACTCTACATCTGTCATTGAAGTGTCTGCTAGTATGAAACCTTCTTCACTGGCCTGTGGTAATAATTGTATTTCCAGCTGTCACTTTTGCCTGTATTATGTTACCTTTGCCTGTCTTGGTTGGGTGTGAACTTACTGACACCACTCTCAAGAATAATTCTTGTTCTTGGTTGGCAGCTGCTTATCTAGTAAAGAAGCCAACAATGTGGTGTCTAGACATAGCATCTTTCCTATAATTAACATGGTCAGTGAAAAAAATCTTGATGTCAATATCAAACTGGCATAAAAAAGTATGTTCTGCAGACAGAATACCTTTCCTGGTACTTCAAGTTCTTGATTCCTAGGAAATATGTTTCCCAGTGCTTATAACACTGCCTATTCAGTCCTTCTCTACTGAAGTCATCTTTGACAGTGATTCTCAGCCATCCTGTACGGCTTTTAGTTCTGTGTTTTAATCTCTGACTCAATGCTCAGTCCTGCAGCCTTGTCCAGCGGGAGGGAGCTGCTTCATTTCAAACCTTCTCTTCAGCAGTGTTCTGCAGTGATGCAAGAGCCCAGACCACATGGCCCTTCTTGGCTGTTTTGTTTCTATAATACTCCTTACAGTGCAGATTGTACAACAGTCTGCTTCGCAAAGGTCCCTTGTTCTTTATATTTGTTCACAAGATGAAGTCTCTCTGTCCCTCCCCTTCTCCATTATTCAAGAAGCATAGAAGGACTAGCTAATTTGTAGATGATTCCAGTAACAGGCAATGAATCCAACTCATGTTTTTCTCCACGGGCTCCTAAGCCAGCGCAGTAATTGACTAAAAAGAAAGTCCAAAACAAGTGATCAGGGTGTGTCTGCAAAACCTACTTCTTTCACAGAACCTTCTCTACTTGCAGACAAGTCCTTACCAGTACTCTTAAGTATTTGTTTCCTGAGGACCTGCCAGGCAGCTTTATCTCTGTGCTTTAATCCTGAGGTACAATATCCCCTTCCTGTTCCATAACCAAGCATGCCTATCATGGACTAGGGGGTAAAGGCTGTGAAGCTGAGAAGCAGATCTAAGGTGCTGGTTTTCGCTTAGGGTTCAACATATTCAGGCACCTGTTCACAGCTAAGGCTCAAAGACTGGCAAGTAGACTAGAAAATCCATGCACCTCTGTAAATCAGTGTTTCCCCAGCAGGGCACAGCACTGAAGAGTGCCATCTGTATGCCAGGCCAGAAGGAATTTAGAGGAAGTTACTGGTGGACTTGTACCAGAGTAACCATAAAAAAATCTCTTACCTGTTTCTCTGCATCCTCAGCTCTTTGCTCTGCTTCTATAACTCTCTGCTCCAATTCCTGCATCTTCAGAGCCCCAAAAAAAAGATGGAAAAGAGGGAAAGAAAGAAAATAAATTAATATCCCCTGGAAATTCACCTCTTTTACTCAAGAATCTTCCATTTCTTGTGCAAGTCTACAGATCTTCTTTGGCACCTTTTGGGTTAACTGGACAGCTTTGACCAGGGAGGAAAAAAAAAGCCTTTGATCTTTCCCAGTCTTCTGCCCTACTTTGAATTTACCGGAAGTGTTGTCTCATTAGTGAGCTTCATCATTCATTACATGGGTCAAAAGAATAGTTACAAAGTCTTGACCTCGTCTCTACAATTTACACGCCATGGGCTGTCCCTGCAAGAAGCCTGTCTACAGTGCACCATTGTTCCCTGATTTTATTTTAGTTAGGATTCATTCACAATGGTAAATAAAAATTAATACATCTTGGAAAGCTCACAGCAGGTTCTCTATGATGCCACATTATAACAGATGCATATTTTGCATTGGCTTCAAAAGCATCATAGGTTCATAAATCATTAGATTAACAATCTTAACTTTCCTATGCTTCTTTGCATTTTAAACAGCTTTGCAAACTGACAATTCTGTGATTTGACATGTGAGCATTGGTGCTATTGAAGTCAAAAGACACGGAATAGAATTTTACCCTAAATGTACATAGACCACTTCACTCTCATGAAATGTAGATACCCCCTGTACCTGGGGTTCCTCTAACAACTTACCACTAGACCTCATTTTTTGGTGTTCTTTTTCTTAAAGCAACCTTCATGGAGTTTCCAGCACCTGCTTGTGTTTTACTACAGAAAGAATGACAGAAAAGCACCTTCAGAAGATTAAAAGAATCAAGCTTCAAGAAGACAACTAACTACAAAGGGAACTGAGCGAGCTCCTTTTCTGAACCAATGCGTTTTTTGGTTCTTGATAAAGTACTGGAGCCAAGTATTCAGGTTGGACACCATGACAGTTGCTAAAAGGGCCAAACCAGTGCTTCTGAAAATGAGACTTATTCCTCTTGGGTTGATCACCTAGAATGTATGTGACATCATTCCTGTGATTCAATTTCCCTTCCTTCAGACAGCAACAAGAGAACTCTTCTTTCCATTTGCACCCATTGATCATAAGAGCAGATTGACACCTATCAACAAACATACCAGAAAGGTACATATATGTAGACACCTCAGTAATCATGTAAATAAAAAAACAATGACGAATTCAAACCATGAAGATCAGAGAGTGACACATTTAGCATGATACCTCTCAGGTTTACTTTTTCAGTAGAGCAATTAAGCCTATCACATTCTATGTAGCTTAATACCCAAATCAAGGATGCTTGCTTGGCAGAGGATCAGAGAGATGCCACAGAAGATTGCACAGACAAAGCTGCTCTAACCAAAGACTATTAGAGTCTTGGAGGAGACTGAGCACAAGGCAATCTAACACTGAGAGCAGTGGTCTGTGTTACAACATGAGTAGGTGTCCCTTAGGAAAAGTGATGTACCCATGCGTTTATCTGTTAGTCTTTGGACAGTCACCACCACAGACAGGTAGCAGCAAAATATACTGGCAAAAGACAGATGCTAACATAACTGTTATGGAGACGTAGTACACTTGGTGAAACAAAGGCTGTTTAAGACAGTAGCTTCAGAATCAGTGATCTCAGTTTTCTGATTAATTGACAGGGTCTACATTCACAGCAGAGATGGAACTCTGGGCCTTTTTCAAAGCTGGGCAATCTCCATGAAAGGCTCAGCTTATTTTAAGACAGCACTGTTCTGACTGAAAAACTCATTGTTGTCCCAGACTTATGACAGTTTGTTTTGCATTGCTAGCAGTTCTAGATCCTGATCAGGATAGAAAATGTATATTGGGACCATCTCTAAACACTAAAAAGTTCTTCTGCAATCAGAATGACTTGGCTAAGTTCCAGTCAAATCAATTACTTTTGTCACCCTAATTCCCTTTATAGCCTTAAATGAACTTGTACTTCTCTTAACTTCCTGTACTGCATTGTTGGGTTGTCCTACTACTATGAACTGTGTTTCTCATGTACACAAAATTATTATTTTGCTCATTCCCACAGTCAGCGGTCTCATTGGAGCACATTCAGATTTAATACACCCATGCTCGTAAGGCTCTTTCAAATCCCTCAATGAATTAATAATAATACTTGGTACTTACATGGGTCCTTTCATTCAAAATGCTTTATGGTTTGACAAATGCTACTAAGCAAAGTGACCCAGGTCATATAAAAAACTTAGTGACCAAGCCAAATCCATGAAACTCTTCTCCCAAACATCAGCCGAGACAGGCTGTATAGGAGAAACAGAACTACCTGAATAGCCATGCTTGCATGAGACAAATGAGCATTTTTCCAAATGTTCAATGTTTATTGAAGTAAGAAAGAAGCAGGTTAAATGTTACCCAGATGGCCCTTTTAAAAGCTGCAAAAGATGCTCTGATCAACCATTCACAGAGACTTTCCCTCCCCTGATGGCTCAGAAGAGGCTACCTAAAACTGAGTGAAAAAATTCCTGCATGTCTCAGCTTCCTTTTCCTCCCCTTGTTCTGTTCCAGAGCTCACTCCTAACCAGGCCAACTTGCTGCCAAGGCAACGACCTATTATGCTGCTCACCAACAAAGGAGTATCCCTTTTCAGTGTGTGTGTACAAGACAGTCAGAGTGAAAAAACCTGCCTGTTTCCAAAGAGAAAAAACCCTGCTAATGTACACAACAAGGTAGGACCCAGGGGTCTTGTGCCCTATGGGGGTCCAGCAGGATGGCAGGGCTCTGCCTGAGAGACCAGGGGCTGGGGTCTTTTTGCTGTGCTGATCAACAGCCAGGCTCTGCCCAGCCTGGGCAGCTCTGCTCAATACCTGAGACCAGGCTATCAACGTGGAAGTTCAAACCATGTGAACTAGGGCACTGGCAGTTAAACCACTGGGTTTTTAAATTCCTCATGTTCTGAACAGCGATGTAGATTATTCAATCTAAGCGGATTTTAAAAATCTCAAGTACTTAACCTGTTAGAGCACATTGTACTACCAATGCCAGGCACGAGTGGTTGGGTTTTTTGGTGAGTTAAAATAGTAAAACTTGTCTTTAAGTAACAAAATTAGTTATAAAAAATAATTAAAAATGCGTGGCTCAGGTTTCCAAGCCTTTCAATCAGTAACTTCCAAACCCTTGAGACAACCTGGCTGTTGAGCAAGTATCATACCACTTTTAACATTGTTCTTCACTTTCACCATCTAAATTACTTTTTTAAAAAATAATTTTCCTGTTGCTGCAAACCATATTGGGAGAATTGCAGGACAGTGTTCACCACAGATAGGCAACACAGCTTCAAACTGTGCTGACTTCATATTTTTCCAAAATCATCCCCTCACGCTACCCCAAAAAACCTTTTTTTGAAATGCAGTACTCTCAAATAAGTCGAAATCTCTTGATTCTCACAGATAGAACTGTGAGGAAAAAATATTAAAAACCACAGTTGTTATAAAAATCTATGATAAAAATCCCTGAAGCTGGCATCACTATGCATAGACCATGTACCTCCTTCAGTTTTGTACCACTGCCCACCTGAGGGGGAGAAGGATGCAGTATGGACACAACCCCCTGTTGCTTGCTTGGGAGCCCTTGGTGACTGAGAAGGGAAGCAGGATCTCTGAGCAAGTTGTTACAGACCACTTGGGAACCTAAGGCAGAGGACACTTCCCAACAACAGTGTTCAGCATGAGCACTGTGTGCTGAGCTACTGCTCTGGTGCCTTGAGTTCACCTGCAGCAGGAAGGCCTGCTGGAGCTGCCCCACAGCCTCCAAGGCTCTCCCCTTCCCACATGACATTCAGAGTAGGGAATTTGCAAGCCTGCTAGCTCTTTGACCCTTCAAGTAAGCCTACAAACAGTGCTGTACAGGTAGTTATAGAATAACCTGATCACTGAACCAAGCTACTCCTTAATTTTAACAAAGGGAACATCGCTTTGACTGAGAGGCTGGATTAATGGCAGTCAGGTCCCTTCCTTGAAGAGCCCCCCGAAGAAGATGAAAATTTCATTCTCTGCCATGGACCCCCTCCCTAAAGAGATAGTCAAAATATATCTAGCAAGTCTGTTCTCCAGAAAGAAAATATGCTAGGTAGGTTTGTTTTGTGTAGGGGTAGTCAGGAAGTTTCTCAAAACAGATATTAAGAAAGGACAAGGACACAGATTCCACAACACAGCAAATGAATACTGGTTCTCTTTACCAGACCTGGGCCCCATCTATAAATTAATTTTTTAATGTGCCTTTATCTAAATGGACTTTACAACTACTTTCAATGTTTTTCAAGGTAAGTAATCACCAAGGTCCATCTCAGAAGCTACCTTGAAGAGAAGAAGAGGGTGATTAAAATTGCATAATTTCTTAAAATGTGATGGGTAGAATAAATGTCTCATGTATTATATGGCATTACTAAAAATGAAATTACAGTGTAAGCAAGGATGAAAATTACTCCACTCTGAAGTAGCTGTTTTTACATCCAAAATCAACAAACAAGAATATACACATAGAAGTTACATAATACAAAATAGAGCAAAAGTGAGTTCAGAACATGTCTGTCATCAGGTACGATAAACTGCAGTTAGTTGTACAGACTTTAATATCATTAGTAAACTGTGACTGAAAGAAACTGTTCTCACTTTCCAATAGTAATTGAATATCTGAGCAATCTTGGACTGGATTGCAATAATGTAAGCCACATTTGGAAAAAAAAGAAAGAACCCCAAAGCAACTTACAAACTTGGATTTTATACAAATTTAGTGAAAAGGCATTAATGCAAATTGAAAAACAACTTAATCTAAGGTCAAGAAAAAATGCTAAAAATGTTTTGGTAAAAACAAAAAAAGGAGAAAACTCCAACAAAGCCCTCAAATCTTTGCCAGTCCTCTCCCCTAGGATGCAAACAAATCCACTGAGTGCACTTGAAAGAGATTAGTAGGAGATGCCTCTAAAACCACAGATGCTGTGCAAGTTTCTAACATTTAGATCTCAAAATATCTGGCCCTGCTCCTCAGCATCTCCAGAATGTTTTGACTGGATATGAAATGTTATTCTAACACTATGGCAATACACGTACCCCTGTCTAGTTTTTTAACATTATAGCATAATTTGCACTCCTATAAGCTTTTGTGTTGCCAGCCAAGTCTCAGTCCTGCTGTTCTAACCCACAGCATCCGTCTTTGCTCTGCAGCTGCCTCAGTCACTTTAAATATCCAGAATCTTGCTGATATACTCTTTTCCACCAGAGCTCAAATACGTGTTGATTTTGCAGTAAACAAGGCCAAATTCTTATTCTCACTAATGCCACTTTCACCACTCAGACAGGCACATCTCTGCATCTTGAGTAATAAGCAGAGAGGAAAAACGTACTGTAATCAAGGCATAAATACTTACTGCAAGTAACAGTTCTATTGGATAGCTCAGCACTTACAGACTTTTTGCTTTCATGTCATAACTTATTGCAAAGTAGAAGTAATCACCACTGCCTCACCTTCTCAGCTAACAGCTCTCGGATCTTGCTTGCCTGCAAGCGGAATTTGAAGAGCTGGGACTCCAACGCAAGGCATCGCTTTTGCCAGTCCATACAGCTGCCATTCTCCAGTGTGAGTTCTGCCATTGTGAAGTCAATCATCCATTTAGGATGTCATCTGAGGTGCCCTAAAAAACCTACAATATAGAAACGAAAAAAATATATGTATTTTAGAAGGACAAACTTATCACCCCTGTGTCTAGTTTTCCTTGGTCCATCTTAGAGAACTGGTAATAAAGGCCATTCCTTCCCCAAGCAGAAGATGAAGTGGTACTATCCTGAGTTATTGATATTGCCCTCTGCCAGAGGTTACTCTTAATGGATAAACTTTTACCTGTAGAGTGAGTAAATAATTTACTAATGCATCATACTGTATATTCCAGAAACAGCCTTACTGCTACCCTTACAGTCTTGCTCAGCCACTACCCAGAGATCAGGAGTAGTTTTACTCCTGCCTTCTTTGTACCAGTATGGCTATAAACTCTCAGGTCACTAAAACTTCCTAAAAGTAACTCACGTATCACACACACATTTTTTCAACTAGGGGCACCAGTGCCTTATCTCATGCAGACTGTGTTAAGACGATGTGATGTATTACGCAACACTGTTCCCAATCCCTAACTACTTGATACAGTCAGTCTATAGTAAGAGTGGCAATGCCCCAGTATCTAAACAATTACTCTGTTAAAACATAAAGAGAACCCATCAGGAACAAATTAAGGCTGAAGACAAAACATGCTGCTCTACTGAGGTCCATGTAGACATCAAGCAATATATACAAATCCAGAAAGAGAAGAAAGCTGTAGTTTGTGAAGTTGTTTTATTTTCCTACTCAGTAACTGTTTAGACATCTCAGATACTTTGTGCTTATTGTAAAAGATACACAAAATGAAGGTAATGAGGTATTTGTGAACAAAAGGTTTTTAAGATCGACTCAGTGTTTAGACCAGTGGGCAGCTGTATTATCCTACAATAACAAATGTTTACAAAGCCAGGACAGCTATTAGCTGAACTTCATCAAAACAATTAAATCCTTACTTGTTAAATGAGCTTCTCACCTGCTCACAGACAAACTTGCAAGTCCCAGGCTTGCAAGATCACGAGTGGGGAGAGAGCAATGAAGTCCCTCAGTCTCATTGCCTTTACATCTGCCTTTGCAGAGTGGAAAAGTTTAAGATGTCCCTCTAGCTGTACCCACTTGTCATTTGCTCCTAAGAATTAAGATTCAAATTACCCTAAGTATACATAATAGTGCGAGTATACATAACACAGCAAGCCACTCTATTCAGCTATCTCTCTGATGTTCTGAGTTAAGGAAGACACATTTTATACCCTTTAGCTACAAACACTACCTGCAAGTTATTTTATGTACCGGTTACTTTGTTCAGTTATAGAAAGTTTCCCAGACAGCATATTGCCCACCTTTCCAATTAATTATGGAATACTATTCCAGGTCAGAAGGCAAGTTTAAGTAAAACAAGGCAAAGGCACACTCATGTCCAGTACTGCATCACTGAAAACATTCTGCAATAGGAAAGAAGACCACTATTCTACAAGCAGCACACTTACAGCTTTACAGAAACAGAGGCCACAGAGCCCATCCAGCACACTGATCTAATCTCTAGCCCTAGCTGCTTGCCATGCATTTAACCCAGTTACCCTTGGTACACATCACAACACTGTAGGGTTTCCCACTAAGGTACTGCTATCAGTCCTTCCCAAGTCAAAAGAGGGGACTAAGTCATGGAAGAATGCTACACCACTATGAGTTTGTTTACAGCTAACTCTGTTTTGTACGTAATAATTCAGCTCCCAAATGAAATTTTGTTCTCTTTCATACAGGTATAAAGAGATTTCAGTCTTTATTCATAAAGCTAAATTCAGAAAGGACATACAAATGAATGGGATGAACTCTAATGGCACAAAGTAAAATGAAGCTGATGTACCACAACTTATTCCAGAGCAAAAGTAATTTTCCCATACAGTCCATAACTTCTGGTTGAATTAAAATACCCTATTCTGAATAGGAAGTCTAGGACTGGGATAGATGTCCTGAATCATTATATCTTGTTCCTTATCACTATGGACAACTGCACTATATAATCCCTTTCATAAATGATCACTCTCTTCCCTAGAACTGTGCGTGTAGTTTTGCTCCCACTGTTCCTGTTGTTTTAGAACCTCACCCCTCTAACGAGCTGCCTTCCAATTACCAGCATAAATATAATCAGAGCTAGCTTGTATCTGTTCATTCTTGTAGATTATTGCCCTTCAGCTTAGCTAGCTTTTTCCCCTCCTTCATATTTACCCCTTGATGTATTTATAGATATCAAAAGCTTCTCCTTAAAGACCTGATTTTGCAAGGCTAGAGATAAGGGGCTCGTCTAGTCTCCTAAGAAAAGCTCATCACTCTCCCTCTGCACCTGTACCAGCTTCAGAGCACGTCATATAGAAGAGTCAGGTTTTATCTTTCTCCCTCCCCTTCACAATCATGGGTGACCACAACTGCACCTGAAAGGCAGCATGCACTCATAAGAAAGCCTTGTGTAAAGGCATTTAGCACTTTCCACCATATTACACCTGTGGTCGACATTCACAGACAAATTGACACAGCTGGAGCAGAGGAATCTCAGCTGGCTTTTCCTTTGCAAATGCCAGACTTCGGAGTGCAGGAGGGTAATTACAATGACACTGGAACAGGTTAATAATGCTCATGTCTGAGTCAGATCTCCAAAAGATCAATATTCTCTGTACTACTGGCCATTGTGGTATCACACAACAGGACAAGAGGCAATGGGCAGAAACTGATGCACGGGAAATTCCATCTGAACATGAGGAAGAACTTTTTTACTCTTTGGAGTCTCCCCTACTGGAGATATTGAAAAACCATCTGGATGCAATCTTGTGTATTGTGCTACAGGATGACCTTGCTTGAGCAGGGAGATCAGACCAGATGACCCACTGTGGTCCCTTCTAACCTTATCAACTCTGATTGCAAAATTCAACAGACCCATGGTTACCCTGTGATTGATTAGTATAACCATATCATTTCCTCCTCTGCTGATTTTAAAGAGTGCTCTTCCAGGTTTTATGCCCACTTTATTACTATTTCTAATGTGCAATTTTACTTTGTGTCATTAGATTAGTCCCCTCTGTCAGTCAACTCTTCTAGTAAAATACCTACCATCTAACAGACCCCTTTTCACCACTGTGTTGTCACATTCTCTTTTGTCATTTGTCTATCTTACCATTCTTCTATTAATCCCCATCTCCTCCACTTAAGCTAATAACTTCCCCATGTGTCATCATACCAAATTATTTCTGAAGGCTAGAGATTAGCTTCTTTTTTCCCCCAGCAAAAACCTTATGCTTTTTCAGAGAAAGATATTGAATCACAATGTTTGATACTTATCCCTAAATTACAACTTTATTTACAAAATTTATTCTGAAATTTCATTTACTGTTAAAATGCATCTTTCTTTCTCCCCCATTCTCCTGAACGTAAGCAGTTTGTCTCACTCTCTGAATTACAGTATCAACTTTATTTTGATAGTCTGACTTTAAATCCTTTCTATTGGATCTGCCATTTCACATACCTTTTTTCATAATTCCTAACAGTCTTTATTCACCACAGTCTTTGATTCCCCTGCCTCTCCTAGATATTGGTCCTTTTCATATCAGATAAAGAATTTATATGGTTATCTAAACCATATTTATATATTTATGGTTTACATTTATATAAAACTGGTTCTTTTTTCCCTTAGGCACATGAATAAGTTGGGAGGCAGATATTTTCAGATGCAGTACTCTTACTTTAGGAACCTGGAAAATAGGAAGCAGCCACTTTGTTCAAACAAGCTCAGATTTTCAAGACTTCATTCTTAAATGTGTACAGCTGCTTCTTAAACGTATCAAACAACTGTCAGTGAAGATAATGGGAGCTACGAAGTCCTTAGAATTCAGTGGGGGGAAAACAACTGAGCCAATTGCTAAATGCAGTCAAACTATAAGTCTCATGCACATACCTGTACATTTTGACCAACATCAGAGACAGTTCTGACACCAAATGTTATACACAAAATATTTACTCGAGGTGCCCATATCCAGTTGTAATTCTGATGAAGCTAAAATTTATACCAAGATGTCACATGGTTTTTGTTTTGTTTTGTTTTTAGACCAGGATCAAGTAATTTCCGAGATGTAGGTGGATCCAGACTAGAATTCATAACACTTCAGAGACTTCATATATTTCCACCTGAAATGCCTTTTAAGAATAAAAACAACTAATCAACATGAAGACTTTCATGAAGTTGCAGATATAAATGCAGATATAAATGCAAGTAAAGTGCAGTTTGTTCATTCAGTGCAAACGAAGAAGACAAGTGAAACACTATTTCCATATTTCGAATACAAGTGTTTCCTCAGCTCAGCAATCAGTTTATCCAGGCTGTCATAGGGGATTCAGTCAGCACAGGAGGACTGCAGTCCTGAGCACCTGCCAGTAATATGCACCAGACCCTGTCTGAACACCAGACCTGAATACTGGTCTAACTTTTAGCTACGATCTTACTAGAAAAGAATCAGTAACAATATGATAAATGTAACATATGAAGCGGGGGAGAGTTCCTCCCGTGTCACTGCATCAACACCAAAGAGGTCAGCAGTAGGGGCAAAACTCAGTATAGAAATCCCGTACTATTAATCAACTCCCTGTCCGCAGCCACCTCATTTCCCACTTCATAACCAGTTTCGCGCCCCAGCTTTTTAGCCCTGAGGCCATTGGAATTGTTCAGCCACACAATCATTTCCCGTTCAGGAGTGCGGCCTGGGATGTGCAGAGCATGGACGAGAAAAAAAAAAACCCAAACAAACAAACAAAACAACAACAACAAAAAAAACACCACACAAAAAGCCGTGAGAAGGGCAAGGCTTGTCGCGAGCCGGGGGATGGAGAGCGCGGAATAATTTCCTCTCTACATCAGTGCAGGTGGCTTGACTATATTAAAAGTGCCAGAAGGCAGGAAGAGGGGCTCCCAGTTGTGCCATTTTACCTGCGGAGGTCTTGCCCCGCACACCGAGGCTTACCGGGAAGGCAGAAGAAACAGCAGGACTTACACACATTTACACCTGGGCTGCGCTTTCCCCCTCGTGTGGCCATTCCTCCCCCCCACCCCTTCCATACCTCTTTAGGGACAAAGTACCAGACACGAAGGCAAACCTCAGTTAACAGAGATGATACAACATCACCTCCAAAACGCTCCTGCAAGTCCCCTTACCATCACCTTCGAAGGAAGACAAGAAGGGAGAGAAAGGCTGTGACATCCAGCCGCGCACAGACCGGCCCTCCAGAGCTCCCGGCCGCCCTC